>RJVU01026577.1:8589066-8670874 GCA_003731715.1 Anabarilius grahami
ATAAAAGACCTGAAATATTTCAGTTGGTGTGCAATGAATCTAAAATATATGAAAGTTTAATTTTTATCATTACATTATGGAAAATAATGAACTTTTATCACAATATGCTAATTTTTTGAGAAGGACCTGTATTTACTAAGGGTGCCAATAATTGTGGAGGGCACTGTATATTCTCTACAAAGCCCCAAGTTTTCTTTTTGTAAGACGCCGTCAATCAAATAATGACTGTTTTAAACAAACACCAGCTGTTCTTCCTAACTAGGCTTATTTTCAATATTATTCTGGATGCTTGTATCCTGCAGATATGAAGATGCATTGATGTAGTGCCATTGATCCACCAAACCAGCCATCTGTGGGTCAATATCTCTCAGCAATGTTGCCTTGTCCATTCATCTGAAAATGTAAGTGGGTCATTCTAGTGGCATATCTCATGCTGTTCGATCACCTGACATCGTTTTCTGATCAAGCAGTGAGAAATAGAGCACTTGAAAAATGAAGCAAACCATTCCGTGCTGGATAATCGCTGTAATCTCTCATTTGCTGTCCAGCTAAACTCCAAAGGCGTGTGAAAGCAAAAGATGCATCTTTTATCGTAATCTGCAAAAAGACCAAGCAAACAGTTTGATCATCAGCAGGGGAGTTTACTGAAATCTGATGGGACTGAGAGGTTATGTTGGTTTTAAATCACTGTACTTTCCTCTGTGGTGTAATGGATTTTTGTTCTGAAAGCGCTCCATTTGGAATTACTTATAAAGATTTAATGAGCATTAAACTAATCAGCATGGGAAGTCTTCATGCTGCTAATAACATGCAAAGTCTTGAATCTGCTGCAGTGACCATAAAAGTCACATTTCATTTAAGTATGAAAAAAATGCTTCTTTGAAACTTTGTTTTTGATCTCCAGAATATGAGTTGTTAGTAAAAAGGTATAATCTACTTAATAGGTGTGTGGATATTATTTTGTCTGTATTATAATTCTGTAGTTCTGAACCAAATTACTTCAAAGATGCTTGGATATTTTCCCATCTTTGTGGACTAATAGACGTGTCTGTCCACAAGAGACGATCTAATAAAGCCATTCATTGGTTCCTGTCTTTCATTCAAGAATATTTGGTTCCTGAGCTCTTTTTTCCTTCTATCTTGGCTACTTTTTTGCTATGCCTGTTCTAAGTATATTTATTAGGCTATTAAGAAGCTATACAGTAATACAGCTTAATGATTTGTGTGAGTAGCAATTCGGTGGTTGTTTTGAGTGAATGGAATGGATTAAGTTGTTCTATTTTATGAAACCTATTCATGTTCCTGAATTGGCAATGCTGAACTAATCCATTCTTTCACCTTTTCTACAATAGAGGATCCATAAGTTGTAGAGTGAAGATGGCGATCTAAGGCTAGACTCTTTGTGCTCCAGAGTTTTACTGTTACATGTGTTACATGCCAGCCCTTTTTAGTCTAGGGGTAATGGCATGGCAGTAACACATTTTTGGAGAGAGAGTACACAAAAACCTCTTGTCTCCCACCCCAGTAACACATCCAGAACCAATGAGCTTAAGGTGGTATTTATTAAATCAAATGTAAAAGATGAAGGGAAAAAAACAAACAAAAAGTTTCTAACTCAGTTTTAACCATAACTTACCTATACATAACCAAAAAGAAAATAAATAAACTTGCCTATCTTCCTGACTACACAACCAGGAGAAAAGCAATTTCAAACAAAAAGGGCACCCACCTCCCTACAGGTTTATTTAAAAGAAAATCTTAAATTCTGAGAAAAAAAAAGCCTATAAGTCTGGAGCAAGCAAAAAGAAGTCCATGTGGCAAGCTACAGTCTGCAACCCTCTCAGCTTGATGTGAGACAGGGCTGGCTTTATATGCTGGCTTTATATGCTGGCTTTCTCCTGGCTGCAGCCAATCAGTGGATCTGAGGTGAATGGGCAGCAAATCAGCAACAGGTGAACCCAATTACCTCCTTGAGAAAGGTAGCCATAGACATGTAGAGAAAACAAAGAAAAGAAAACAAACACCACAAAAGCACACAGAACAAATGACAAATAAAATAAAGTCTCAAGGCGTAACACGTTCTGCTCAATATTTCTCTTACACAGAAATGATTACTAATGCCGACTGAGTCTTGACCAGTTATATCTGTCTCTTGCTTTCATCTTTTCAGTTTTTCTGTCCTCTGTTTCCATTCAAACTAGAGCTGTTTTATCAGTGATTTTGTGCAATGTTGTGAAGTGTAGCTTTATTACAGCTACCTATTTACTCTTCAGTCATATGTGATTGTAGACCATATTTAGGGGCCTTCAGCCCCCTATATTCCATATTGAGACACTTAAAAATCTGTGAAAATCTGAGAGACCATTCCTTCATGCAGAATCTCTCCAGATCCTTCAGATTCCCAGCTCCATGCTGGTGCTTCTTCTCTTCAGTTCACTCCACACATTTTATGTAGGGTTCAGGTCAGGGGACTGGGATGGTCATGGCAGAAGCTTCATTTTGTGCTCAGTGACACATTTTTGTGTTGGTTTTGATGTTTGTTTTGGATCACTATCCTGATGGAAGATCCAACCACGGCCCATTATTGGATTTCTAGCAAAAGCGGTCAGGTTTAGATTTTTTATCTGTTGGTATTTGATAGAATCCATGAAACCATGTATCTGAACAAGATGTCCAGGACCTCCAGCAGAAAATTAGGCCCACAACATTAAAGATCTAAAAGTATATTTAACCGTGGGCATAGGGTACTTTTTACCACTGTGTGCACCAAACCCATCTGGTGGGTTAGCTGCCAAAAAGCTATTTTTTTAGTTTCATCTGACCATAGAAACCGGTCCTGTTTGAAGTTCCAGTCGTGTCTGACAACTGAATATGCTGGAGATTGTTTCTGGATCTGAGCAGAAGATTTTTCTTAAAACCCTCCGGAACAACTTGTGGGGATGTAGGTTCAGTTTTATCATTTTTTTTAGGCTTTCTGAGACTCAAGACTCAACTAATCTCTGCAATTCTCCAGCTGTGATCCTTGGAGAGTCTTTGACCACTCAAACTTTCCTCCTCACCGTGCATTAGGGCGATTTAGATACACATCCTCTTCCAGGCAGATTTGTAACATTTTTAGTTGATTGGAACTTCCTAATTATTGCCCTGATAGTTGAAATTGGGATTTTCAATGCTTTAGCTATTTTCTTATTGCCACTTTCTATTTTGTGAAGCTCAACAATCTTTTGCTGCACATCAGAACTATATTGTTCGGTTTTACTCATTGTGATGAATGATTAAGGGAATTTGGCCTTTGTCTTTCTTCATGTTTATACTCCTGTGGAACAGGAAGTCATGGCTGGACAATTTCATGTCCATG
The DNA here is from genome assembly GCA_003731715.1 of Anabarilius grahami. Lineage (NCBI taxonomy): Eukaryota > Metazoa > Chordata > Actinopteri > Cypriniformes > Xenocyprididae > Anabarilius > Anabarilius grahami. The sequence continues at coordinate 8,592,425 of RJVU01026577.1, forward strand.
ATCACCCTGGTGTGCTAAAAAAATGTAAATATGAATGGGAATATACATCAGAGATATTTTACTCAAAATATTCTAGGGGTGCCAATAATTGTGGCTGACGTGTTTTGGAGAAAAACATTTATTTCTTAATGTGATTTTCCCCCCACTTTCAATTTTTTTCCTTCAATGAAAGGTTAGATTTTTGCTAATTTTATGAATTAAAGATCAAAAGGATTAACAATGCAGATTTATTTTTACAGTCATCTTTGATCATATTTACCAAGGGTGCCAATAATTCTGACCACAACTGTATATGTTTGACCCTCTGACACTCATTGACCTTAAACATGTTTAAGGGTCACCCAAAAATGAAAATGAATTCTGTCAACATTTACTCACTCTCATGTAATTCCAAAAGTGTATGACTTTCTTTCCTCTGTGGAACATGGAAGATATTTTAATTTGTCCATATAAAATAATAATAATAATAAAATAAAATAAACGTGAGGGTGAGTAAATGATAGAATTTTCATATTTGGGTGAACTGTCTCTTTAACTTTTACAAGCTTTTGCTGTATCTGCTAGTGTTGATTGTCCATCAAAAATGTTTTGGTTTGATTGATTTTGTGAACTAGGTCAAGCATGTTCTTGTAACACTTAGAATGGAGAATTGAGAAGAACACATTATATCTTTCAAGAATTCCTTAAAAAGACTGCATTGAATTGCTGTATGTGCAGTGGAGCCTGTGGTTGGTTGCATTAAGCTGCTTATAGTCTTACAAGTTAGTCATCAAATTTTTTTCTTCAAGACAGGTCATATTTTTTTTATTTGGTCTTATTAACCTGTGCTGTGATCAAAAGTAGTGTTGTCCTAATCCTTGCTGTCTAAATTCTGATTCCATAAGCCTGCCCGTGTGTCATCAGGTTAGTGAGATTATTGTGAATATGTGATGAGACTGTGAATGTGCTTCAGCCTCACTGCTGTGAGTGCTTATCTGGTCTGGTAGTTTATTACAGTTATGGCATTACTTCTAATATACCACCATGTTGTTTATTTATTTGTGAAGTAAATGTTTTATTTTTGTTTTTGAAGGAGCTTTATGCTTGCATAGGACAGTTAAGCTATTTGTCAGTGAGGTTGTTCATGGCTGCTTGACCAATTATAACAACTTGTGAGAGTCTGTGTTTGAGTCAGTGAGAGAATATTTATAATATTCCTCAATTACACAGTGATTTTGGTAGTTTTATAAATACAGTGCTCAGCATAAATGACTACACCCCCTTTGAAAAGTAACATTTTAAACAACATCTCAATGAACACAAAAACAACTTCCAAAATTTTGACAAGACTAAGTTTTATATAACATCTGTTTAACTTATAACATGAAAGTATGGTTAATAATATAACTTAGAGAACAAAATTTTCACTTTTACTCAAATTAGGGTGATGCAAAAATGAGTACACCCCACTGAAAGTCTCTGGAGCAAAGCTAAATTTTAGGCTACGTCCACACGAAGCCGGAGCTTACCCTATCCGATCTTTTTTTTCCCCTCGTCTCAAGAAATATCTGCGTCCACACGAAACCACTGAAACGACTCAAAACGATGTAGTATACATGCCAGACCATTATGTGGCGCTGTAATTCTGCCACAGAGATACACTTAAAGCAGCGAATAAGACTTGAAGCATGCGCATAAACCTTGCGCGCTGTATACAAACTATAGTAAAGCTTAGAGATAACGCTTTATTTTAGCTCAGTATCTTCTGCAGCATGAACACAAGCATCTAGAGTCCGCTATTGTTGTTGTTGTTGCTGTTTTGTGCTGTTAGCGGCGTCTGACTAGGGTCGACAAGTGGGGTGATGACATCATCGTTTCACAAAATATACGGATAGGCTGTCCACACGAAAACGCAAAGACGGCGTTTTCAGATTTATCCACTCTGGGACCCGGTTTAAAAAAAATAGTGGTTTCACCTTCCGAAAACGCCGGATCCGTGTTTACGAAACACCTATCCGATACAAAATTTGTGCATATTCACAAAAACGCGTCTCCGTGTGGACGGGGCCTTAGACTACAAATGTCTAATTTAACAAGAATTTAACCACAGGTGAGTCTAATTATTCATTACACAGGTGTCCAGCAGACAGTTGACTATAAAAGTGTGTTAAAACCCCTTCCCATTTCATGCTGTCAGCAATGGCACCACATGGAAGAGAAATGTCACAAGACCTGAGAAAGAAAGTTATTTCTTTACACCAGAAAGGTGAAGGCTACAAGAAGATCAGCAAAGCTTTACTTATCAGTGAGAATACTGTAGCAAAAGTGGTACAAAAATTTTAAAAAGATGGAACTGCAACCATCTCACAGAGACGTCCAGGTCGCTCACGGAAGTTAACACCTCGACAGGAGCGTCTTCTGATGAGAAGGGTTGAAGAAAATCGGCATGCAAGTTCACTGCAGTTAAAACTGGGGTGACTATTTCCCGTGACACAATACGGCGTACACTGCAGAGGAATGGCATGCATGGGCGCCGTCCATGAAAGAAGCCTCTCCTAAAGCCCAGGCACAAAAAAGCCCACCTAGAGTTTGCCAGGGCCCATGCTGACAAAGATGAAGACTACTGGGACTCTATACTCTGGAGTGATGTGACCAAGATGAATGTTTTTGGAACTGATGGCTTTAAAACTGTATGGCGTCGCAAAGGTGAGGAATACAAAGAAAAATTCATGGTGCCTACAGTGAAACATGGTGGAGGCAGTGTCCTTATGTGGGGCTGCATGAGTGCTGCTGGTGTCGGGGAGCTGCATTTCACTGATGGCATCATGAATTCACAGATGTACTGCTCTATACTGAAAGAGAAGATGCTACCATCACTCTGTGCCCTTGGTCGTCGTGCACTTTTCCAACATGACAATGATCCTAAACACACATCTAAGGCCACTGTTGGATTTCTGAAGAAGAACAGGGTGAAAGTGATTCAGTGGCTCCTGATCTGAACCCAATCGAACACCTATGGTGAATTCTGAAGAGACAAGTTGAGCATCACTCTCCATCCAGCATCCAGTCTCTAAAAGAAGTCATTCTTGAAGAATGGAAAAAGATTGATGTTGCAAAATGTCGCCAACTTGTTCATTCCATGCCTAGAAGACTTGGTGCTGTCATTAAATCATGGAGGCCATACAAAGTACTAGATGTAGTAGTTTATGTTGTGGGGTGTACTCATTTTTGCATCACCCTAATTTGAGTAAAACTGAAAAATGTGTAATCTAAGATATATTATTAATCTTACTTTCATGTTATAAGTTAAACAGATGTTACATTAAACTTAACATTTTTAAATTTTGGAAATTGTTTTTGTGTTCATTGTGATATTGTTTAAAATGTTACTTTTCAAAGGGGGTGTACTCATTTACACTGAGCACTGTAGAAACACTCCTAAAAGATCAAAACACAGTGTGTTCTTTAGTGAAAAGCAGAAACTAAGGCCACACGCTGTAACGGCCACCTAAATTATGTTGAATATTGTTCATGACAGTAATGTTGATGTGCTTTTAAGATAACTTCTTCTATGGCGTACGTTGTAGTGTGCACGCTGTTCTCATGTGAGCGCGCACGCACAGAGTTGAGAGAGAATGCTAGTGTGATGAGAGAGATGACTGCTCTACTGCTGACTGATGTTGCAGTGTAATAATGTTACTTTTCCACTTTGATTCGTAGCGTTTATCAGAGTGCTTTCTTTTTCCTGTTTATCCTAGCTCTTTTGCATGTATGTGAAGAGTGTGCTTATTGTGCGAACCATCTATAAAGTCTCGTGAGACTACCAGTTCATTTGCCTCGGGTTTTTCTTCTCGCCTCCTGTTTCTGTTTTTCATCTGGGCAGACTTCAAACCCTCTGGTAGACGTCACAACACTTGACGTGAGACAGAATGCGACAGATCACCACCTAGCATTTTTTGTGGTATTCAAACTGAAACATAGATTCTTGTTTCCCTTTGAGAATAAAGGGAGGCATCCCATCGTTTCTGAAAAAGGGCGATGGATATGTTCTAAGACATTTTTTGGTATGGTGGAATCTTTTGGAAACTAGAATCTTTTTAAAAAATTTAAAATGAGCTAAAAACTAAAAGAGGTTTTTAAAATGACCTTAAAGGGCTTGTAATGGCTTCCTGTATGTTGGGAATTTTTACTCTTACTAATGTAGAAACATGTCCTCATCACTATGGAGAGAATACTGGGGAAAAAATATCAGGAAATATTTTTGTATTCAGGAAAGTGTTTGTGAGGTTTGGTACAGACCAGTGTTATTTGGTATTAGTCTGGAAAACTGGTGGTTTGGTTTTGCACTAGACTTGTGAAGAGATGCAATTCAGTGACGCAGGTGGCCACATTAATCCCCCATTAGCACAGCATCTGACCTCTTTCTTATTGCCCTCTGTTCACAGGTCAGACTGAGATTAGGGTTATTTTAATATATGAATAATACTATTGGTTTTAAGTACGTTTTTAGAATGTCATACTTTTGGAGTTTGTATCTTTTTAAAAGGAGATATACATTCTTTTTAAATTTTCTAACTGTACGAAATAAGTGATTTGATAAGTGAATTTGGTATGAATGCTGGTTACCAACAAAACAGAGAGATTTGTTGGATGAGAGAGACTACTGTTTTGCATCAAATCAGCATTCAGTGATTTTCCTGTGTTACTTTTATGTGACTGCAGAAGCACAGATGTTATCATCAGCACCTTGAGCTGTTGCCTAGATTGATAGAAAAGGCAGGTTTAGGAGATATGGTTCATTGTGACTGACTGATTCTGACCTGTCAGTAAGAATGATTCAAGGGAAAGTGATTTAACCCCTGCGGGGAGTGTGTTGACTGATGAGAGAGCTGTTGAACTGCCATTTGCCTCCTTAAGTGCAGATGTGTGAGAGTGACCAGCCTTTTGGGCATCTGCACCAAAATCACACTGAGGCACTTCTGTGTTCTCTGAACTTCAAAGCTTTTTTTTTTTTTTATAGAAATAAAAAAGAAAAAAGTACACTTTCATGACTATGTTTATTAAAACACTTAAAGGATAGTTCACCCAAAAATGAAAATTCTGTCATCATTTACTCCCCCTCAAGTTGTTCCAAACCTGTATAAATTTCTTTGTTCTGCTGTAGGAAGATATTTGGAAGAATGTTTGTAACCAAATAGATCTCGCCCCCCATTGACTGAAATAGTATTTTCCTAATAATGTCAAATTAAAAGTTTTAGTTTGCTTAATTTGTCGTGCTTTAAAGTGCACTTATTTTGATGTTGACTAAAATAGTAGGCTAAACCATAAAAGTTTAACTGTATTGTGTTGTTCAATATTACGTTTAAAGGTACCATATTTTTTTAGTGAGTACATCATCAATCCTTCTTCCAAAACATGTTTTTGTCTTACTCTGATTCACTGTGGTAAGCCTAAGTGTTTATATTTTAGACCTGAATGGATGGTTTTCACCATCCACACAAATTGCATACATCACTCGCCCATGCGTGTCTCATCATATCCGTAAATAGAGAAAAGTTGCTCCTGCTACTTTGACACGTGTATGGTGTGGGAGTGGCATGGTTAGTTGTCACAGCTAGTTGACATAGAACTCTAGTTGACATCTACTAGCAAAAAGAGAATGCATCAGAGCTCTAATCAACACTGGCTTCAATTTTCGGAGAGTTCATTGTAAAGCATTATCTACTGTGAAGGGTAATTTCATTGTGGTTGTTGTAGCGCTGTGCTGGGATTTATTTTCAAGTTAGTAGCGTGTCTATATGGGTATATAGTAATGTCTTCAGCTAGTCAGATTCACGGGCCATTTACATGACACCATTTTCAACTAAATGAATGAATGAGGCATATAGGCTTTCTACTCTGTACACCCAAAGCGCTTAACTAAAAACGGAAAAACTTGTATGGGTTTTGGTCGTTAGAGGGCCTGAAAATGCAAAACTTTTGAAAACAGCTTTTAAAGTGCAAGTTTTTGAAAAGATACCGTTTTCGTCTCTGTGTAAACTGCAAAAATGCGAATTTGTGAAAACTGTGACGTCATACCCATGCCTATTGCGTGTTCAGTCTGTGCGTAGTGTTTCTTTACAAGGTGACATCGCCAGCTAAATGTCTCATGTTACTTTGGTGTAAAATTAATAATCTGATAGACAAAAATGTCCATTAAGTCTTGATTACTTTATTACTAAGCCTACCTTCACATACTTCATAACAATTGTCTACTTACAGTTGGTGGGTCACGTCACGTAGCCTACGCTCTAATTTAAATATGAAGGTGTGCGTGTAGCCTGTCAAAAAAGGTACTACGGCGCGCGCGCTGACACAGTTATTGCCACGCGCTCTTTTAGCGCTCCCATACGAGTGAGTGAGCACGACTGGACTGAACAGAAACTGCCATCTGTACGGCACTCGCTCTAATCGCGTGTAACGCTTTTATCTCCGCCTAAAAAGTCTTCTGGTGTGCCGCTCTCTGTCAGTTACGCGAGTGATGGTTAGCAGCGCCGTGCGCTCAGTGAGGAAGGGCATCTCGTGCCCGACACAAGACCCGAACTGCACGCGCATCGTGGAAAGCCTCTCCTCGTGGAACAACTCCGTGATGAGCGCGTACAGGCTGGTTGATTTACCCCCCACGACCACATCAGTGAGTCAATTTCTTCAAGCGCTGTCTTTTCAGTGTTTTCCTTCATCTTTTCCTTTGCAGATGTTCAGGTGTATTTATATGTGGCCATATGCTTTAAATGTTTATCTTTTCATCTTATGAATTTGGCTTTGTAGTAGATTTGACAATATTTTAAATATAAACATGTTATCTATGCAATGTACTGATGTTGGATAAGTTTTTGTTGAGCTTTTTAATATAAAGATAAATAATTTAGACAAAACAGCCTATATTTTAACTGTTCTGAATTTAAATACAAATTTAAATACAGTATGGGTGCTTAAAAAGTTCATGGCGAACTATGCAAATGCAGGAAAGTTTTTGGTAGATTCCTGATGGAGCATTCAGTCTGTAAGTTACATCCCTCCTAAATGTAAACAATGTAAAAACAATATTTAATGTTATATCTATGTGATAATGATAAACATTTAAACACAGTTGAAGTTTTTTTCAGGTGAAGTGAGACAGGTATTTTTATCAGGTATCAAGTTTATAGCAAATTTGTTTGCTGTAGTTTAAATAGGGTGAATTCAGGGTGATTGGGACACTTTTTGCCATTGAGATGACTGGGAAAAAGGTGTCCCAGTCAACCTGAATTCACCTTACTACAGTGATGCATTTCTTGAAATTTACTGGCACTGCTATGAAAAGTGACAAAAGGTCTGTGTTGCTTCTGGGGTAGAAAAAAAACATGTCATATTAGCATAGGCTTAACCAGTGTTTGCAAAATGGTAGTTGGTTTGTCACTGGTCTTAGGTGGTCCACGAGCCTTAACCAGCTTGATTAATCTCTAACAGGTTAGTAGTCCAGTGCCAATCTATCACCAACATCAGCTTGGACCAGTGGATATATTTCATGTAACTGAAATATATCCAAAGATTTTGATATTTAGTGAATTTATACCTTTCCAGGAGTTAAGATATTCTAATAAATATAATTAAAAAAACTATATGACAGTAATCTTATTTTAATTGTTTTAATATTAATACTTACAGTTTAGACTGTGTCTTTATGCTACTGATTCAAGTCAGGTGGATTGCATTTTTCTCATTTGAAATCTCAATTCTTAAACACAGATGACTGAAACTGTCCTTCGCCGTTAATCACTTACTTAATTTTACCATATACGGCTCAAGTCTGTGGTCTGAGCCTGAAGATGTATTTGTGAGGTTAAGTCCTTGGGGTTTTCCCTGTTGAGATAATTATTAAACACTGAGCTATGAGAGGACTTATGAAGGCATGTCAGTGCTGCAGGAGTACCACTGAATTACATATTTATGCTAATTGCGCATGTCTTGGGGGTGTTATGTTTTCTCTTACATGTTGCATGTTGATGTTGCAGTTTCTATCTCTTTCTCCCTTCATTAAATGAACTGAACAGATAGTCTGGACTGCTGCTGTATACTGATGGATGTATCTGCCCACTCAACAGAAAGTGTGGTGGATCTGTGTTCATTTAACCAATAAATAAATAAATTTGAAGTTAAAAGGCTGTTTTAATCCACATGTATACTCATATCTTAAACTTTTATTAGTTGTAAGATTTTTTTTTGTTTTTTTGAGTGACATCCAGGCTACTCATTTAGTTATGAAATTTAATTTTAATGGCTAATGGCTTGTTCCCATCTTTAATTTAACGTGTCTTCATCAGAAGATGAGATCTAAAAATTAGACTAAAATAACTACAATTAATTATATTTGCTGAGAGGAAATTATGACAGGCATTGATTTAGAAGAAGCACATGATTTCACTTAGATGAGATTATGACTTAATGACCTGGACTGGGATTTTAATGATTCAATTTTTACATAAAACGTCTACAAATTTAATAGGACTGTGTTATTGACCTAATCTCTGTTGCAGAATTGTTTTAACACAAAATTAACAGAGGGGGGTGCTGTATATATTATATCCTAAATCTGTATTTGAGCGTAATGGAGGAGACCTAAAAATGGTCCCCAAAAGCTGTTACTGTAATGGATCAACTTTTGACCTCTCTGAAATTATTTTATGTAACTCTGGGCCTTCAGCATCTTGTTTAGGAGGATACATATTTGGGTCAAGTGAGATTTATTAGGTGATGAATCATATTTGCATAAATCATATACACGCACTTGTGCTTGTGACCCGTCTGTAATAAAATGTGACCCAGAAACCCAATGACACCCAGGGCTGATAAGATGTTTTTTCCAGACCATAGTGACATAGATTTAAGTCTATCAATAACGTTAATGGGGGTTTAGCGTTCTCTTGCTCATTTGTCTCAAACTGATGGCAACAAACCTCACAGGACAACCAGCTTCACTGACCATGAGAGATTAGGATAAAAGAAAAGCATCATAATCATGCGATTATGATATAATCATATTCAGGTTCATGCTCACATATTGACCTCTCAATGTGTTCTTTTCCTCCTATTGGTAAAAATAATGCTCTGTGAGCAGAGACGAATGAAGATTGTTTTGTAGATGTGGGACAGTTTATTTGGTGTTTGAGAGTTTGTTGAATTTGGGTTCTTGTGCTTAATATCAGTTTGTGTGGGCGCATAAATGTTTATTATGAAAACTATTATTATTGTGAAACCTTCTGCAAGTTCCATTAGCATTTAGCCATTCACAATAAACAACATTAAGAAAACAAGTGGCTGGTTGTTTGGCACTGAAACCCAATATATTGAGTATCAACCAAAACAAGCTTATTTGCAAGCCAGCTTTGGACAAAATTGGCACGTCTTTTGCAGTGTTTCTCTGCAGCATTATTTCTAATTTGTAGAAAAATGCCCCCCAAAAGGACAACAGCACACAGTGGAACTTAACAGCTCCGTTAAGGAAAAACTGTTTCAGATGAAAGAGTGGGAGGTATTAGCATTGTGTGTGTTTAGCCGAGCTCAGGCAGCTTTGCTTTCTAACCGAGCTAACTAAGTAATCATGGTAATGCAGTCAAACAAGCACAGCAGCATCTGGAGTGCAAGAGAACTTACCCAGATATGCAACTGGACAGCTGTGAACATCCTGTGAATGACAGTACATTCAATATCTCAGTTAGTTGGACCAAGGATGCAGTAACAATGCACAGCAATGTTCCATTTTTAAATAAACTTTTAATTTCAAGGATGATGTAACAGAAAAAAAAAATTTGATTTGCACATAATAGATTAATGTATCTGAAGGTTCAGAATAATGCTGTGAATTTACAGGCATCTGAAGTATCATAAAAGATGAATAAGACCTCTAGAGTTGTAATGTTACTTGACTTTTGTTTCTGTCTTAACATTTTTCAGCTTAAAATAATGACCCAGCTAATGTTCATTAAACATGGGAGTCAAGGTTTTGTCATTAATGTATTCATATTTGAAGGAACATATTGGTGGAGGAAAAAGAAGACATGCTTTTTATATTCTTTAATATGCTTTAATAATTTCAAATCATTTTCTTAATATAGGTCACTAATCACTATGTAGGATTCTTTTAAATTAATTATTTTGGCTCGGTACATGTTTATGAATGACTGAACTACAAAATGAATAAAATGGGGCATATCATAAATTATGTTTATATTATATAACATAAGAAAGCATAACCTTGATGTAACACAATTTACTGTACACTTAATTTTAATGTTCAATTGTAGTTTGAAATTCCAAAGTCATTGTTGTTGAAGAAAAGCTCTCATTTTATGAATCAGTAGTGTTAACCATTACAATGACTTTGAGCTGTATTTGTCCTCAGGAGTGAGATAAATAATGGTAAAAAATGTCATAATTATTCTGCTGTGTTATGTTGCTTTTGTGGTGAGGCGATCCTGTTTCCAACGCAAATGTTTTCATGATCAATTATCCCACATTCTCAGAAAAAATAGTGCAAAACTTAGGATACAGTAGCTTGTCACTAGGGCGGTAACCTTAAAAACATCTTTGGACTTTCATTTACCAATAAACATTCTTAGGGTACATATTACTACTCTAAGGTATTATATACACTTTAGGGCTATATAAGGTACAAAGATGTCCCTTTAAGGGTTCTGCCCTTGTGACAATTTTTTTTTTTTCTGACATTGCATTTGCATTATCATCTGCAGTAAATTAAAATACTTTTAAAATACCCTTTCTTCTCTGGAAAAACTACATGGTTTTGTAGAGGCTGGTTCATTTTGAAACATCTTCTAAAAATCCCACCAAAATGCCTTAACACGGTTACTGTCATATTACCCTGAGTGAGAAACAGATGTGGGACTCAAACAGTATCTATTTCATTAGAATCCTTCTCATTCCAGAGAAATAAGACCGTCTTATCTCAGCCCTCAAAGTTTTTCATGGCTTAGATCTTCAGTTGACCTCAAACTCAGAAGTAATGAATGAAAACACATAGCAATGGCTACTGCTATATTTTGAAGAACCTTCAGAACAAATAAATTCACCAGTGCAGCTCAGGATGGAAGTGGTTTAATACATGTTATGATGACACAAAATGGCCCATGTCGGTTGAGTAAGATGAGAAACATGATTCGTATAAATTTAGCTTGGGTTTTTATAAAAGGAACCATGTTTGCACATCTCCAAGGTTTTGATCTTTGTTTCAACAAGTCTGATTTTTATCAGCTACATTCACAGTAGTTCTCAACTGGTGGTTTGTTAAACAGAGGAAATCACTAGTGCTAAATGCAAAAAGTAAAATTAAACTAAAATAATCACAAGGACAGCAAAATAAATTTAAAAGTGAGGAATAAACTCTTTTGGCTCAAACTCATCTTTCACTTAGAAGAAACTAGCTAAATTAGACAAGATTGCATGACTTGCGTGAAAACCATGAACACATCTACGCAAAAGAAGATATGACCCAGAAAAAAATGCATGGTTCTGTTATAGCTGACTCTGTGTTTTACATAACAAATGAATGATTTTGACAGTTTGTTGGTAAAGAGTTGCCTCCACATCATCACTTGACACATACCGAAGGCAGTGACTGAATCTGCTTTGTCATATTTCCTTCGTCATGGCCACATGGTTACACTCATCTGCTTTGAAATGACTTTTCCGGGAGAGCTTGTCCTGTATACAGCCTTCTCGTGTGCCCAGAGCTCTGACACTTAAAGGTCTTTTCATTAAAGCATTTCCTGAGGAAAATGCAGTAAACAAATGTCTGCCAAAGAAATGTTTGCGTTTAATCATAATTGCTCTGGGAAAGCCAAAATATTTCCTTTTGTGTTCCTTTTTACACTGTACCATGCCAAGCAAAATAAATAAAATACATAATGAATAATTTATTCATTATAATGACCAGCAGAATCACACAACTATTTACCATATAAATAAATATATAGATAGATATGAAATATTGATTTAAGTTAAAATAATTCATCTTGTCGAAAACAATAGGCCTAGCAACAAGTTGGACACTGTAATGATATTACAATATTAATTTGATATATTAATATATATCACTGTTTTGAAAAAATAAAATTTTTTAAAGAAATAAAACTGGCATGAGAAAGTGCCCCACCTTCTAATATAATCTATTATTTATTTTTGTTTTATTTCAGAAAAAGGGTGAAGCATTTTTAGTTTCTTCAAAACTTTTCAGACTTAATGCTTTGTCTTAATATGGTAAAATTCTGTCTGGTGCTGAAGGAATGCATACAATAACATCCCAGGATCTGAGAAAGCGTCTAATTGAACTGAATGTTGTGAGAGATTATGCCATCAAAAACAGTACCTTTGCCATATAGTGTTTCTTAAGTCTCATTCTTCTAAGTATCTGTTTCAGTTTATTTGAAATGATTTACTGCTCAAAGCGACAGAAAGCTTTTCTTATTGGCCTTAAATTACTGTAGATCTTGTTTATTTGTCATTTATAAATCAAGAGAAATGCTAAAGAAAAATCTATTTTATAATAAAGTTTTCAGCTATTCAAATTCATACTCTTGCTTTCAATACACATAAGACAGAAGCAGACTTTTATATGAACAGATTAAATGTCCCGATCTAGACCTCTGCCTCCAATGAAAAGATTTAAGAAATGCCAGCTCACTGTCATTTAGGCCTGTTTAAATCCCTCAAAGATTGAAATGTGCAAGAAAATCTGCTGCAAATAATTGGATTTCATTGAAATTACCAGTGTACAAACTTTTCAATATTAGTACAATGTGTTCAGTATAAACTACAGTGAGAACTAAAAACAACTGTATTGTTATGGTGAATAATGAATTGTTTACTGCAAATATACAGTGGGTATGGAAAGTATTCAGACCCCCTTAAATTTTTCACTCTTTGTAATATTGCAGCCATTTGCTAAAATCAATTAAGTTCATTTTTTCCCTCATTAATGTACACACAGCACCCCATATTGACAGAAAAACAGGATTGTTGACATTTTTGCAGATCTATTAAAAAAGAAAAACTGAAATATCACATGGTCCTTTAAGTATTCAGACCCTTTGCTGTGACACTCATATATTTAACTCAGGTGCTGTCCATTTCTTCTGATTATCCTTGAGAGGGTTCTACACCTTCATTTGAGTCCAGCTGTGTTTGATTATACTGATTGGACTTGATTAGGAAAGCCACACACCTGTCTATATAAGACCTTACAGCTCACAGTGCATGTCAGAGCAAATAAGAATCATGAGGTCAAAGGAACTGCCTGAAGAGCTCAGAGACAGAATTGTGGCAAGGCACAGATCTGGCCAAGATTACAAAAAACTTTCTGCTGCACTTAAGGTTCCTAAGAGCACAGTGGCCTCCATAATCCTTAAATGGAAGACGTTTGGGACGACCAGAACCCTTCCTAGAGCTGGCCGTCCGGCCAAACTGAGCTATCGGGGGAGAAGAGCCTTGGTGAGAGAGGTAAAGAAGAACCCAAAGATCACTGTGGCTGAGCTCCAGAGATGCAGTCGGGAGATGGGAGAAAGTTGTAGAAAGTCAACCATCACTGCAGCCCTCCACCAGTCGGGGCTTTATGGCAGAGTGGCCCGACGGAAGCCTCTCCTCAGTGCAAGACACATGAAAGCCCGCATGGAGTTTGCTAAAAAACACCTGAAGGACTCCAAGATGGTGAGAAATAAGATTCTCTGGTCTGATGAGACCAAGATAGGACTTTTTGGCCTTAATTCTAAGCGGTATGTGTGGAGAAAACCAAGCACTGCTCATCACCTGTCCAATACAGTCCCAACAGTGAAGCATGGTGGTGGCAGCATCATGCTGTGGGGGTGTTTTTTAGCTGCAGGGACAGGACGACTGGTTGCAATCAAGGGAAAGATGAATGCGGCCAAGTACAGGGATATCCCGGATGAAAACCTTCTCCAGAGCGCTCAGGACCTCAGACTGGGCCGAAGGTTTACCTTTCAACAAGACAATGACCCTAAGCACACAGCTAAAATAATGAAGGAGTGGCTTCACAACAACTCCGTGACTGTTCTTGAATGGCCCAGCCAGAGCCCTGACTTAAACCCAATTGAGCATCTCTGGAGAGACCTAAAAATGGCTGTCCACCAACGTTTACCATCCAACCTCTCAGAACTGGAGAGGATCTGCAAGGAGGAATGGCAGAGGATCCCCAAATCCAGGTGTGAAAAACTTGTTGCATCTTTCCCAAAAAGATTAATGGCTGTATTAGATCAAAAGGGTGCTTCTACTAAATACTGAGCAAAGGGTCTGAATACTTAGGACCATGTGATATTTCAGTTTTTCTTTTTTAATAAATCTGCAAAAACGTCAACAATTCTGTGTTTTTCTGTCAATATGGGGTGCTGTGTGTACATTAATGAGGAAAAAAAATGAACTTAAATGATTTTAGCAAATGGCTGCAATATAACAAAGAGTGAAAAATTTAAGGGGGTCTGAATACTTTCCGTACCCACTGTATACAAGGAAAACAACCAAAATGAGGCTTATTGTTCACAAAAACAGATTACAACTGTATATGGGTTTATAAACACAAAAAGCCCCTAAATCCACCATGTGTTTTCAATACTCTATTATCAGTTTGTAATATAGTGCAAATTTCCATTTAGGTGAGATGCCTACAACTGGATATAAGATATCTTGAGATCTGCTTGAAATGAGTGATGTATTTATCATTTATCATATCAAATATACAAAAACATTACAGTGTGTCAGTATTGTTTATATATCTACTGTCCTCCCATTTAATGAATGAATGTCTTGTTGGTGTCAACTGGGTTCAGGCTTAATGGTGTTTCTTAAACAGATTGCGCCCTCTTTGATGAAAAGGTCATTGTAAAGCAGCAACTGCTGCTTTTTATCTGACCTATTAATTAATGTGTTCTTCTGTGTCTTCAAGGTTGCTATGGTAGAAGAGTCAGTTTACCCTTTCCCGACGGTGGATGTGCCTGATCATGCTCATTACACTATTGGTGCTGTCATCCTTACTGTTGGCATCACTGGCATGTTGGGCAACTTCCTGGTCATCTATGCATTTAGCAGGTGAGAAGAACAGACAGGAAGTTGAACAAGTATTATGAAAACAGTGTGTGACATGCTTTATTGTTCATTATCAAAAGAAGCCAAAATGTAGTCAGATAGACTGGTGCGTTTGTAACTTGCAATAGACAATTTACACAATAGTTAGTTCCACTCCTCCAATTTAATTGGTTGAGCGGCATTCCAAGACCACTGGAATTTTCACAGTTTGTGCTTGTTTGTGTTTGCACGTGGTGGGGAATTTTGACTTCTTCTGCAGATTTCATTGCTATTAGGTTGTGAGTAGGTGGTGACTGTCTGAGTTGTTCAATGGAATTGTTCAAATACACAGATTCCTTCAACAAAGCGATTGACATTCTGAATGAGTCATGAATCATTCACTTAAAGGATTCAATCAGAAAACAAAACAGTTGACTGTCTGAGTGATTCATGAATTACTCACTCAACTAATTTCTTTAAAAAAAAAACAGATTAATTTAGGAATGAGACAAGTGAATTTATTTATGAGTGAGTCATGGAATAATCTACTCAATTGGTTCATTCATTTTGTAGCGAGACATGTGACTTTATGAGTGAGTCATGTGATTATCTACTCAACCAATTCGACTAAAAACACAGATTAATTTAGGAATTAAACAAGTGACTGTCTGAGTGAGTCATGTATCGTCGCTCATCCAATTCATTCAAAAACACTTGCTCATTCAGGAATGAAACAAGTGACTTTCTTTATTAATCATGTAATCATCTACTTACCCAGTTCGATTAAAAACACAGATTTTTTTAAGGAACGAAACAAGTGACTGTCAGAGTAAGTCATGAATCAGTCACTCAACTGACTCGTTCAAAAACACTGATTTAATCAGTCACGAAACTCCACTGTGTGTTTCTTGTAGACACCGGTTTGACTTAGTTTGGAGCTATTTGGGTTGCACATGGAGGCTGATTTTCTCACAGACATCATAAAACTCATATAATCTACCTTATGAACAGAGAAATGAACAATTGATTGCGTGTGTGTGTAGGAGCCGGACCCTGAGGACACCTGCCAACTTGTTTATAATAAACCTGGCCATCACAGACTTCCTCATGTGTGCAACCCAGGCGCCCATCTTTTTCACCACCAGCATGCACAAGAGATGGATCTTTGGGGAGAAAGGTACACACACAAACGTACATGCATGGTTTCACTAAAAGGACATGTAAAATGTTTGAAGCAAAACATGATTTGGTCAATTTATGAGCTCAAACAGAATCAGTCAACTTGCAAGTACAGCCAAACTGTATACACAGACAGTCAAATGCATAGACTTATCCAGCCTTATCTTTGCAGATAGATCATTAATGCATAGGCAGTGTCTGACTTAAAACATGCAGGTCCATGATTTATTGTACTACTGTACTTTTTGAATTATAATGAACAGATTTAAGATTTAATGAGAGTTAGATGGTTTGATTGAATGGATCACTTCTCATTTTGAATAGGTTCAAATGAAGGAGAGGTTGCCTTTGGAGACGACCTTGATTTCTCAGTACTAAGAAGGATTCATACCATTCTTTCTCATGTTTTTGTTGCTAAGAATGATGAATGCATTTCTGACAGATTTATGTAACCTTTTCTAGTACAGTTGTTTCTTTTTCATCGGTTGACAAATCATAATCTCTCTAAATTGCTCTCAAAACAATTTCTTGTTGATTTTCTGCACTAGCTAGTCATTTTGCTCAGCTGTGAAATGCTGCCTTCGTGATATTAGATGATGGAAGGCTTTTTTTTCCTTGAGGTGTTTTAAATGTCAGTTCCTATCAGGACCGAATCTTAATTGCCTTCATCAGCCTTGACTGGGTTTTGTTGGAATCTTCTGCTTGCTGACGTTTGCAATGAGAGCAAGTGCTCTGTGATTATAATTATTGTAGTGATTGATGCTGATCTTTTGTGTTCAGTGGGTTTACTGCACAGTAAAAAATGGTGAGTTGTTTTTTTTTAACCCAACCATTGGGGTACACATATTGGTCACTCTGTTGGGTTTTTTTTCCACCAAAAAAGGTTGGGTCATTTTTAACATACATTTAACATTATTAAGTAAGTGGACAGCCATGAAATTGTTGTCCGCTCTTCCCCTCTGTGACGGGAAATCAGGTCACCCAGAGATTCAAATATTCTCAAATATTAGGTATGTTCGACTTGAAGCAGCGCTGCACAGACCGATCAGTGTATGACATCAAAGTACGCTGTATGCTTTCGAATTGCTCTCGCAGTACTTTGATGTCATACACCGATTCATCTGCGCATTGTCGAACACAATTATTGTCTTATGTGGAGATGACAAATTCAGGGTCAGATTCAATGAAAAACATGTAGCAGATCTCAAAACCAATGATATAACAATCTGAACTTTGGTGGAGACCATATAAATCAGTGGTTTTCAACCAGAGGGGCCTCAGCAAACTTCCATGGGGGCCTCAAGATTAATTAAAATAATTTTAAATAAGACAAAACAAGCACTAAAATAAGCCAAATCAACTACATTTTTCTAGTTATGCCAAGCTCAAATATTTTTTGGGTTTAAAATGAGTAAAAAAAAAAAATGTTTAAATTCTAATCCTTAATACTTATACAGTAAATTATGAACGACTGGAAAAGTACCTTCAAATATTGTGCTGGACAATGGAGGACTATGGAGTCAAAAACATTGAGAACCACTGATATTGGAGACAATCAAGGGAAAAAATTACAAAGGACCACAACATGGCACTCAGGACAGGAAGTAACATAAAAGTCCAGACAGATATAAATGTACTGTATGTGCAGTGTGTTATAAATCAGTCCTGCCTGTAACAAAATATTGTCATGTAAAACACCTAATTTGTCATAGCAGACACTAACATCAATATATTATGTAATTTACACTCAAAGCAGTTTGTTCAGCATATTGAAGGCACCTGCCCCATTGACTTCCATTCAAACAGAAGAGCCCCTGGTCTCCCTTTTGTGATCCTGAGGCGTTATGCTTGTCTGAGCGGAGTTTGAAGCCTCCCTCGTTGAGGAGGGGCTCTGACCCAGTTTCATTTGGTGGAAAGAGTTAAAAGATGCTCTTCCTGTTTCTGTAAGGTCTGACTGCACAAGGCACAATTATGACCACCGTTAATTCAATCGTGACAACCGTAGGCTTGATCCCTGTGAAAGCTTTCACAATCAATCAGATATAACTCACAAAAATGCTCTCTTCCAGGATTAAACTGAAAGCATAATCTACCTGACAAAGTGTGAGAGAAGACATCCTGATGTTTGAGAGGATTATCTTCAATAACAGAAGCTTCTGTTTTGTAATTATTAAAGTGCATCCAGTTAATGTGTTCTGAGAAAACAAGCACAATTACCATAAATCAGCCTGAATGCATTGCCGCTCATTCTGTTGTTTACATATGCTTTGACAGCACCGAAGACAGGTGTGTGTGGATATTGAGGAGGTGGCAGACTGTGTCTGTCAAGTATAATGTTGTGAAATCACCTGTTTCTCTGCTCCACAGGTTCTTCTTCTGTTTGACATGTTTTATTGTTGACCTGATGTTTTATGAGAAATAGCCTTCAGATAGACCCATATAAGCAATAGCCTTCAGACACATCTCTTCCTTTATTTGTGTGTTTATGTGAAGTTGGCTCCACTTAGAATAGTAGCGTTACTAGGTTACCATAATGTGCATTTAGATATGTGGGGTGGAAGTTAATTTAAAACCATGGTTTTCAACCAGGGGTCCGGGGCCCACTAGGGGGCCTCAGCAAAATTTCAAGATGGCCTTAAGATGACAAAACAAAACAAGCATTAAAATAAGCTAAAACAACTAAAAATCCTCTATAGAACCAGTGTACCTGGAAAAGTCATGTAAATCATAAATCAATATGAATCAATATACATTTATGACAAGCTCTAAAATGTTTTATTGGGTAGAAATTGAGTTATACTGTATCCTTAATCCTTATCCAGTAAATCAATGACAATGGGGGAGCCTTGGAATAAAAAAAAAGGTTGAGAATTGCTATTTTAAAAAGAAATCATATGTACAAACTGCACTGCAATACAAAATAGTACGCTCAAAAAAGTTTTCCAGTGCACATTTTTGTAACATTGAGTCAGTTAACCTAAGCATATATACACACAAATCTGGTTATCAACAGATGAAGATGTACTGAAGTAACCAAAAAGAAAGTGAAAAAAAGTGAAAGTGACATGTGACGTGAAGGCCAAGTATGGTAACCCATACTTGGAATTTGTCACAGCATACACTGTAAACCATGGACACACACCTGAAGCAGTGGGCAGCCATTCACTGCGGTTGGAGGTTAGCTTGCCTTGCTCAAGGGCACCTTAGTTAATTCCTGCTGGTATTGAGAATTGAACCCGCAACCTTTGGGTTACAAGTCCAACTCTCTAAGCATTAGGACACAACTGTTGTGGGCAACATAAACACTGTATGTTTTTCAGACCAGATTATTTTAATAAACTGCTGCCCCAGAAGTTGGCCCTCAAATGGAGCCAGCAGCAGTCTGTGTTCCTGCCTGCCAAGAGTCTTCAGACCTAAAATCTGGTTCACACTGCCCCCAAAAAACAATAACCAACGTTTCAAACATTTTAAGAAGTTTGAGCTGGATTTAGATTTTGTTTGGAAACATAAATGTTAATTTTACACTAACCAAGCAAACACCAACAGGGTGAACACATTTATCCAACAAAACTGCTAGAATTGAACACAGAAATGTATCTGTATAAATTGTGCTAGGCTACAGACTCACTTAATTCTGCTCCTTCTGTCTCTCCAGGTTGTGAGTTGTATGCATTCTGTGGGGCTTTATTTGGCATCTGCTCCATGATCACGCTCATGGTCATCGCCGTGGATCGATACTTCGTGATCACGCGGCCGTTAGCCTCCATCGGTGTGTTGTCTCAGAAGAGAGCTCTGCTGATCCTTCTGATAGCCTGGGCCTATTCACTTGGCTGGAGCCTGCCACCCTTCTTTGGATGGAGTAAGTGTAGTATAACTAATGTTTTACCATTTTAAACCGACCAAAATGTTTTACTTTAAAAGTGTTCTTAAAGGGTTAGTGCACCCAAAAATTTAAATTCTGTCATTAATTACTCCTTCTCATGTCGGTCCAAACCCGTATGACGTTCATCTTTAGAACACAAATAAAGATCTTTTTAATGAAATCTGAGAGCTGCCTGTTCCTCCATTGACAGCCTACGCGACTACCACTTTCAAGCCCCAGTAGAAAAGACATCATAAAAGTAATCCAGGTGACTCCAGTGGTTTAATCTCAATTTAATGAAGCAATGCGAGAAATGCCTTGTTTGCACAAAAAAAACATAATTTACCACTTTATTTACAAAATATTAATCTCTAAAGTGTGTTTAAGCAACAATGTCTGGTCTTTGGTCAACACAACACGCATGCGCTGCGATACTCTCTGGAGATTAATACTTTTTTGTTAATAAAGTGGTGTTATTTTTTTGTGTGTGTATGTGTGCAAACAAATCACTCGTGTCACTTCATAAAATAAAAAATGTTTTAAGCCAGCTGTCAATGTGTCATATCATGACTGTGCATTTGTAGGTGATTAAAGGGATAGTTCACCAAAAAATGAAAATTGTCAAATGATTTATATGATATGATTATCTTCTTTCAGACAAACACAATTGGAGTTATAGTATTACGTCAGGGCAGAGGTCACTCTTCCGCTGCAACTCGACTTGCGTACAGCCATTACCTGAAGCCAGTGATTATAGTTTATAAAGTTTTAAATATGGATATTTTTCTTACAAAAATCCATCGCTTTGTTTAAAAAGGACTTCATTAACCCCCTGGAGCCATATGGATTGTGATGGATTGAATCACTTTTTTGGGCTTTAAAATCTCGAAGGCCTTATAAAGATGGGAAGAGCCAGGATATTTTTAATATAACTCTGATTATGTTTGTCCGAAAGAAGATCATATACACCTAGGATGGCTTGAGGGTGAGTAAATAATGGGATAATTTAAATTTTGGGTGAACTATCCTTTTAAGTGTGGTACTGTGTTAATGGAGTTGGCTATACCTTTGATGCTCACTTAAAAATCCTTTCACAGGATGCACCAGTCTTTTATTAGCTCAAATCTATTGGGACAGGTACTCTGAGCATTCTGGATCAGCCATGTGTGACCACACCAGCATGTGAGTTGTTAGCCAATGGCTGGCTTTGCAAACAGCGCGTTGTTGGACTCTGATCTATGCCGCGTAAAGGTGGTCTCTGAGGACCGAGGCTTTTGGCTTAACAGGGATAGACTGGTAAAGCCTGGTGCTTTTGCCTCTCTAGCATTTTCTGTCTCTGGTTTACAGGCAACCTGCTCTTCACACGAAGGGTGTCTGTCTCCTTTAATGTTTCTGACAGCTTATATCTTTTCCACTGATCGGCACACCAACCTCAAACCTCAGGGAACTGATGATTGACAGCCCACACGCATGAAAGTCAGATTGTGATTGGTGGCGATAAGAAATAATATGATTATAGCGTACTTCAAAAATATCCTCAGCTGTGTGTGCATTGTGTTGTATTTCACTGGGTTTGCCCAGCAGCCAGACAGTAGTCTTAAATCCTTTTTCTGTGTGAGTTTGTTCCAGTTCTCACAATATTTCACTGGGTGTAAAAAGCTTAACTGCTGGCTATCCATCACTTCCCTCTGCAAATTCTGTTATTTTATGTTTTGTCTGTCTGTTTTGCAGGTGCTTATGTTCCTGAAGGGTTGTTGACCTCTTGCACCTGGGATTATATGACCTTTACACCCTCTGTGCGAGCTTACACTATGCTCCTCTTCACCTTCGTCTTCTTCATTCCACTTATTGTCATCATCTATTGCTATTTCTTTATTTTTCGTTCCATTCGCAGCACTAACGAGTGAGTTCTTTGATACAGATCTAACAATACAGTATGAATTTATTATATCAAATGTCAGCAGTGTTCCAACGCTGTTGCAATGTCTTTTGTATTATTATTCTATTATACATTATTATTCATTATTTTAAGGTATGACCTATTTAAATTAGATAAGCTTTTGATTGCAGTTAACCAGTGATAGGAAATTAATGTTGTTTAACTGTTGCTTTTTGTTTTTGGAAGAGCTGTTGGCAAAATTAATGGAGATAACAAGAGGGACTCACTTAAACGATTCCAACGACTGAAAAATGAGTGGAAGATGGCGAAAATTGCTCTTATTGTCATTCTCATGTATGTCATCTCCTGGTCTCCATATTCAACTGTGGCACTGGCAGCCTTTGCTGGGTAAATGAATCCCAATCCTTGCACACAGTACAATTTAATTTATAATATAATATAATATACACTACAATTCAAAAGTTTGGGGTCTGTAAGATTTTTTTAAGGAAATTAATACTTTTATTCTGCAAGGACACACTAATTAAAAGTGATGGTAAAGACATGTATAATGTTACATAAGATCTCTATTGTATCACGGTTTCCACAGAAATATTAAGCAGCACTAATGTTTTCAACATTGATAAAAATAAGAAATGTTTCTTAAGCACCAAATCAGCATATTAAGGATCATGCGACACTGAAGACTGGAGTAATGATGCTAAAAATTCAGCTTTGCCATTACAGGAATAAATTACATTTTAAAACATATTAAAACAGAAAACAGTTATTTTAAATTATAAAAATATTTCACAATATTACTGTTTTTAAACAAATAAATGCAGCTTTGGTGAGCATAAGAGACTTCTTTTAAATATATAATATAATATACAATTGTATTGTTTTCATTTTTGAGCTGTTTGATTTAGCATTATGTAAATAATGTATGCACTTATTTTGCATGTGTTTTGCAGGTATGCTGACATGCTCACACCGTATATGAATTCAGTACCTGCTGTGATAGCCAAAGCTTCAGCAATCCACAATCCCATCATCTATGCCATCACACACCCTAAATACAGGTACAGGAGTCTCTATGTATCATTGTCAGTTTAATATATTTGGAACCAGATTGGTTGAGTTTTGACTCCCGAAGTGGAGTGGAAAAAACTTAATGGTACTATAAGTGGTTAATGGACAAACTTACTTTCCATTAACAGATTAGATTAGATTACATTACCTGGTCTGGCCCTATTAAGACTAAACACCTGAGGCAAACTGTGATTGTTTTAATTTTACTAGTGTCTAGCTCACTGAGCCATTCATTCACAAATTGATCAGAAACAGGCCTTGCTTCTGGGTTAAAGTGTAAAATTCCATTTTGATTGATTTAATTAACCTAAATATCCATTTGAGCATAAAGAGTAATTAATCCAGCACTGAGCATCCTGATGGTATGGTACCATGTGGGTACAGGCCTGCTGGGGTAAAAAGTCCTTTTGATTTGATTTTCTCCCACAACACTAAACCACAGCATTTCCCTAAACACGTTAGTTCCTATGCACTGACCAAATTTCCTTCCATTCATGCAATGACAAAAGGTTTATTTTAATTTAGTTGTAAAGTGTAATAATGTTGTTTCAAATGTTGCTAATTCTGCTAATGCAGAGCTCTGAAATTATTACATATATTTTGACACAAAAGATTTTCAGTAAACTTAGTTTTGTCTGCTACAGTTTCCTGTATACTGTATCAGCTATTGCTCCCCCAATGAGACTTTTACCCCAACTGCTGCATAAAAACCCCATTGCTGCCTGTAACGAATGGAGACTCAGACAGGGGATCCAAGTGCAGCATTTTATTAAACGAGAGCATGGTCGTACAGGCTGGGTCGAACAGGGGTAAACAGGAACCACAAGGGACAGGCAGAATCGTAGTCAGGGTACAGGCAAAGGATCGAGGCGGGCAGCGATGGGTCGTTAAACAGGAGTCAGGCAGAAACAGTAACAAAACAGGCAGACAGGGAATAAACGCTCAGAATAGTAACAATGTTAGCAAGACTTCGCGGTGAGGTGGTGTGTGTGAAAGTCCTTTATAGTCCTGGTAATGCGTGGCAGCTGGGTGTGGTGATTAGTGTGGTGATTGGTAGAATGAGTGCAGGTGAATGGCAGAGAGGATTATGGGGAATGTAGTCCGGAGTGAGCAGGAACGTAACAGGAACAGATGGTGATCGTGACACTGCCTTTAGAATGGATTTTACTGAATTGAAAAATGTTTATATACACACTTTGATTTTTACATTTACTATTATAATTGCTATTTTAGTATTATTTATATACTATTTTTTATTATAGTGTATTGTAATATATTTAATTAGCTATTTTTATTTTAGTTTAAGTTTTAGTCATTTTGTTACATGCTTTTGTCATTTTTATTATATATCTATTCAGCTTTAATTTATTATTAATTTCAGTTTTAGTAATTTTAGCACTTCAGCTAAGTCAGTTGCCAATGCAAACAAGTTTTGTTTAATCTAATTTATATTTTATTTGATTTCAGCTGTATTTTAATTACTGAAAACATTTTTAATAGTTTTTGTTTGAGTTATCAATAACAACAAAACCAGTAAACTGATCAATCAATATGTCTGCCAGTAATTTCTCATTAGAATTTTACACATCAATGTTAATGTTGATATTATTATTATTTTTACTGAACATATTTAGATCTTGTCATTTTTGGATCCACCATGTCTAAGGTGTCTTATCCCTGTATCTCATCTGTGTCTGTCAGGTTGGCCATAGCGAAATACATTCCATGTCTTCGTGTGCTGTTGTGCGTCCCTAAGCGTGACCTCCACTCGTTCCAGAGCAGCTTAATGTCCACACGCCGTTCCACCGTCACAAGCCAGTCCTCTGATATGTCCGGACAGTTCCGCAGAACCAGCACTGGCAAGTCCCGGCTCTCCTCAGCCTCCGACAGCGAATCTGTGAGTGTGTTTGCCTGATGGACCTGTAGATTTGATGATTAGTCTTCTTATGTGGGTAAATGTGATTGTAATTGTTGTATTTTATGACCTCTTTCTAATCTTTAGGGCTGGACAGACACTGAGGCTGATCTCTCGAGCGTGAGCTCCAGACCTGCCAGCCGACAGGTGTCTTGTGATATCAGCAAGGACACTGCAGAGATCCCAGACTTCAAACCATGTAACTCATCCAGCTTCAAGTCTAAGCTCAAAAGCCATGACTCGGGTATCTTTGAAAAGGTGACCTCACAGGCTGAATGTATTCCATATGTGGCAAGTATCGAAGGAATGCAGGAATGTTACCAACAATTTTCTTCAAGATAGTTCATGCTAAAAGGCTAATTCTGCCATATTCTGTTTATCCCCATCTTGCTCTGTTGAACATAAAAGAACTAATCCAACAATGTTCCACATAATCAAAGTAGACAGTGACAAGCATGAGTCATATGGACTATAGAAAAATAATCAATATGACTCGTCTTCTTGAGCCCAAGCTTGTTTCTTTAAAAACAAATCTTACTGACCCCAATCTTTTGAACGGTGGTGCATGTACCTAGTTAGTGACCTCTCTCTCTCATTTCTGACCTAGAGCTCCTTTGATGTGGATGATGTGTCTGTGGTCGGACTCGTTCAACCTGTAAGTATGATAGTGAATCTGTTCAATTTAATAGTGCAATATAAACCAGTCTTACTGCTGACCTGCACACCTCAAGTTGTTGCGGGATCCTGTAGGCAGTATGGTTCAAGAACATTGTGTTCTGGTGTCACTGGCAGAGCAACTCTCCCAGGCAATCAAATTTGAGCATGAAAAATCTGCAAGCATAAATTGCTTGCAAAATAGAATGAATTTGATGAATCATGATTTGCTGTATAGAAAACAAAATGGCAATTAGTGAATGAATTTGAATATTGATTGCAGAAGAAAAGCATATAATAAAATGACTGTTCCATTTTTCCACTTAATGTCTTTTTGTGTGGAAGAAATATGTGCCCTTGAAAGAATAATTCTAATAATCATCTTTCATACATGAATGCCTATTAATTAAACTGAGAATAATGCTGAACTATGCTGAGGTCACTGCTTAATTGCAGCAGTGTTATCTGCAGGAAAAATTAATTCTGATTTAATGTACTATAAAGGCTGATAGTCGACAATATCCAAACTTTCTTTTGTGCTAATTGCAGGCTGGTGACAGTACAGACATGCCAGTTTCAAGAGGTGCGATTGGTCGGATTCCCAGCATTGTCATCACCTCTGAGTCGAGCTCTTTCCTGCCCTCAGTACGGCCCAGCTACAGAAGCAGCCGCTCAAGTATGTCCAGTGTTGGGGCGAATCTGCCCAGAAGAGACTCTCGTGGGGGAGTCCAGCAGGGGGCAGTGCTT
The DNA here is from genome assembly GCA_003731715.1 of Anabarilius grahami. Taxonomy (NCBI): domain Eukaryota; kingdom Metazoa; phylum Chordata; class Actinopteri; order Cypriniformes; family Xenocyprididae; genus Anabarilius; species Anabarilius grahami. The sequence continues at coordinate 8,618,840 of RJVU01026577.1, forward strand.
CTCTCCACTGCTGCTGAAACACCTGAGCATGCTCATTTAGACAACCCTCGCCCTAAACATCTCTAGTGTTTATACCACTCGCCATCTGAATCTTACCTTTAAGCTTTGTGTCAGGGTTCAGTGTTTTTTTGTTTGTTTGTTTGTTTGTTTGTTTTTTATGAGTTATCATGTTCTGTGGTATAGACATTTAGTAAGAGAGTAAGAGAGAGTTGTATTACAGAATGTAAACATCATAACATTCTGTTTAGGAAACATGGTGATTTCTGTTAGGATCTTATTTTAATTATTAAACTTCTTAGATCTTGAGACTTAAAGCAACACTATGTAACTTAGTTGATAAATTACAAAATGTTATTTAAACTTATATAAACTTGTAATAAACCTATAATAATGATTTATATTTTAGATTTTATTTTGGCACCTGGGACACGTACACATTCTCCTAAGTGGCCAAGAATGCAAGTGTGGGTATTGGGACAGACTAAGATAGGATGTTTCTGTAATTATGCCCCTAACCTCTGATATTTGATTTGAAAGCATTGTGTTAATTTCTTGTATGTTCTCTTTTTTTTTATTTGTAGCTATAGATACATATGTAGTAAATGTGTGCTTTATTTGTAAAGGTTTTGTAATATTATTAATGGCCTCTGAAAGTAACTGTCTGGTGCAGTAGAACTCTGAGAACTTCAGCGTTAAGAATGTGGAATTCATGTTATCATAGTTTGCAAATATATGCAAACAGAGTTATTCAATTCACCATAAAGCATAAGACTTATATTATCTGTTTATTATCTTTTTAAACAATGTAGTCTATTGATTGGAGGGATAAAAAAGGTTTTTGTGTTGCTTTGGAAAGAACAAAGACGTAATCTCAAACATCACAAGCCACAGAATGCATATGCCTGGAGCAGGGACACGTCATTATCTCCATAAATCACGGCAACAGAGAATTTGCAACTGATGTCATACATGCTGTGTGTGTTTCCGTCATCATCAAGATGAATGACCGTATGAATATTGATCACATACTCACATGTACATCCACCTCTACAGACATGTTGCTTTTTAATATTGTAAAAATGTAGTTGTGTTTTAAAAAAAAAAAAAAAAGTGTTTTAAATTTGAATAATCACTTTAGAGTACACAATCAAATTATAGTCAGCTATTAATGTTTAAACAATTATGTTGACTTTTTACTCAATGACAGGTCAGAAGGACTGGCTGTACCTCAAACGTGATAGACGCTGCTCTTCTATATAGTTCTGGAAGACACGTTTAGCAAATAAACATTGTGGCACTCTTTAGAGTTGGATCTAGAGTTAGGACTTTGTTGAGTGGTTTATTTGTTAATGTAAAGGAATCATTTATTTGTCCAGATGACTACAGTCTGGACTGTTTATATTGTTAAGTATGTCTCAGATTGAATCCAAGTTTATATTTGTTAATGTGTATCCATTTAAATGAAAGACACCTTATATATATGTATCTGACACCAAGGAGAACTTTATTGTATCTTTGTAATGCTCTTATATGTGGTTGCTCCTATTTATTTATTTTTTAAATAAAACTGCAGTTATGCACATTGTTTCCGTTTTCTATAAAATATGTAGTGCACTGTAAAAAAGAATTGTTGGTTTAACTTAAAAAAGTAAGTTACCTGGTTGCCTTAAAATTTTGAGTTCATTGAAATTAAAAATTTGAGTTAATACAATGAAGGTGATTGGTTTAATCAACAGAAACGCAAAATATTATGTTATCTGAACCACATTAATTATCAAAGTTGATTTGACAAAAGAAAAAAATGTGATGACAAATCATGAAAATAATTTTTATGATGTAGAGCAAGTTCTTTCATAATCAAATTTGCAAGTATTATTGTAATGTTTCCTTTGAAAAATGATATTTACTGTGTCAAGTGACATCACTGAACATAAAAAAATAGCTGGTCTATTTATAGAGATGTTTCTCTAGCCTTTAGACAGTGCTGTCCTCATCCACAGATGCTGTCAGTAATGATTTGGACATCAATTTTCTCAACCATAACTCTTAGGTTTTTTCATTTGTATTTAGGGAATCATAGCAAAGATTCCTTCTTAGAATGAATGGGCTTTCACATGACACAAGGCCTACTCTTACAGAAACACAATGAATGGGGAGGGATACAGACTTTTACTAGTAGGCCTATTATTTTCTTGCTATGGTTCTGCCAGCAGTGAGTTGACTGTATGCTGGTTGAATCGACCCAAAGGATAAACATGCTGGACTGCATGAGTCCACCTTTTGGAATGTGCACAAAGGATCGTGGGTTATTGAAAGACGCGAAGGATACGCTTGGTGACTTCCTTCAAAATGAGTTGAAAGAAGGATGAAGACTGCCTTCCAAGGATCCTTTAAATTGAGGCACTTTGGCGGCACTTGATTACATGGGTGCCAAGATATGCACCCTTACTAGGACGCAGCCTTCCGTTTGAGAAGCACTTATAGTGTTCATTGATGCTCCCTGGTTGTCACGGTGCATTGTGGGACTTTTTAGGGAGAAAACGTTTCAGTGCACTTTAACACCTTAATTCAAAAACATGAACTAATACTGGGCCCAAACTTTTGAACGGCTGTATAAACTATAGAATTCAGTTTAGTAAAGGCTCAGAAATATTGAGCATAAAATTTGCTGTTGTGTGAGACATTTTAATCATTTCTTCTCTCAAAGGTACCCTGGATCATTCATTATGCATGTAATCATGTCTGTGCACTCTGATACGTGGTTAAAATGCTCTTGCACTGAGTCCTTTCATTGCAACTATGACCCAGGTTGTCATTTTCAAACAATGCACCATCTGCTCTTTCAGACAATGCCCTCCTGTGGACAACGTGCCATTTGCCAATTCAGAGGTGGTCCTTTAAAAAATACATATGATATTAAACATTACAGCAAGAAATGTTTGCACACCTATGCCCAACAGTCCTTTATGTAAATGGGTTGGAAAAGTAACTATATATATAATTATTCTTTATATATATAGTTTTATAACTATATGTTTTGAGTCTTACCCCAACTCTGGCAGTTAGGCTACTGGCTTATGTGCTCCCTAGGGAGGCAGGATCTGCATCATAACCTGATGTGGCATGGAAAACCCCCTCAAGTGTGTCACTAACAGCAGTCATTCAATCAGCTACTGTGACTGGTGTGTCCTCTGGGGTCCGTCGTTATCCTCAAACCTCTAAACCATGCCACTTGTACATCTGCGGATGTTACAAATAACATTAATTCATTACGTTTAGCTTGCCGTTATGTTCCAGTTCTCAGCTTGAGAAAATAATTATGTAGCTATTATTGCAAAATAAACAACAGAAGCTATCAAAATCATGGAAAAAAGACATTAAATTATGGTACATGTCGAAGTTTAGAAGATGAAATTTTGAAGCTGAAATTTAGACTAAGAATGATTAACTAGTCTCCAGCCTAGTCAACAGGCCTTTCAACAGGTTGGCGGACCAGCTAAACTAGTAGAGAACCAATTTGGCTGGAAGACCAGCTAGACGAGCTTAAACTATCTAATACCAGCAAACCAGCTTAGGCTGGTTTAGGGTGCTTTTTTTTAGGTTACCTAAAACAGTGGAAACACATCATTTAAATATTTAAATATTTTTTATTTTAATTTTTTTTTTTTGTTTAATATGTAAAACAGTGGCTGATAATTACGTTTTTAGTAAATTAAATATAGGGCCCCACAGAATGTCTGAGGGGTTTTGAGCCTTAAGGGTTAGACTCATTTTTAAGTTGACTCATTTCCAAAACAGTTGACAAGGGCAATAGAGGGACTACTGTCTCTTTANTAAGGGTTAGACTCATTTAAGTTGACTCATTTCCAAAACAGTTGACAAGGGCAATAGAGGGACTACTGTCTCTTTAATAATTCCTCTCTAATGAAAATCCCTCGTACTCCGCCTCCCCGTCCCGTGTGCGAAATTACGAACTCTACTATGTAAAAGCGACTTGGTTAATTAATATTTATTAGATCATGCTGGCGTTGCTTGGTAACCCCGCTGACATGTCGGTCACAAAAGCTAATTAATATTCATGTATCAAAATACTCACCATATGATGATTCGTTGATTCGCCAGGTGATTAGCTCAGCGTCTGCATCTCGGCGAATCAGGTGGACCTACTGGGGGAACGCCACATTCCTTAATTAATATTCATGAGCTAAGCCTTCAGCATAGTATGATTGGTCAATTTGCGTGCGCTGTGCTTACGTACACCGGGGGTTCCAGGGATCAGGCATGAGTGACAGAGCTCGCCTCTGGGGGAAACGGAGCGACTTAAAACTGCAAGTCTCGCGGCTGTCAGTATAAAGCAACTTTTATCATGCAATATAGGTTGAACCAAAACTTGGAAAAAAGTTGTATGTTTTTAATGATTTGTTGAATTGAAATGGAGGCTGCACACTGGACCCGAGACGCCCAGTGGCTGCAGTCGCGTGACAACATTCTTCTCTCTCTGCTCTCAGTTAGGTCTTCATGAGTTTTATCATACCTACCGATATGTTACTATAAATATAATGAGTCTAAAAATATACTATTCTGTAGTCAGTGGCGTTTCTGATATTGTTTTGAATTTGTTGAATTAGTAGGCTATCTGGTATTGGCTTTTTGTCAACAATGATTCAGTGATGCTCATGCTCTTTGAGGTGTTTTGTCATGCCTGAAGTGTGTAGTTTCTATCTGGTCAAAAATCCAATTATATCCATGTTTGGTTATAGTAGCTACATAAGTATAGGTTACTATTTTGTGTATTGTGACACATATCTTCAGGTGTCAAGTATTTTTTTCTTTTTTCTTGGAAGGGGGATATTTTCTTGGGAAACCTTAGTGTAAACATTAAGTATTTAGAATAGAAACTTTTTTCAACAATACAGTAATTGTTACAGACACTAAATAGACATGAGGGACATTACATAAAGACTGTTTACGTGGACAATTGACCAAATCATAAATCAATTAGTACAATATCCTGTTGCATTGTGTTTTTGTTTAGAATAATGTTGGTTGTGCAGATCATGTACAGAACAAATGGAACCCAGCTGATAATGTGGGCTATATTAAAATTTCTCATGAGTAAAAAATTAATATGTGATACATAATTTATATGTGTGTATATATACATTTATAGGTACAAACAGACAGATAAAGAAAGAAAGAAAGAAAGAAAGACAAATAGATAAGATACAGTCGATAGACTAAAGCTCTTTGAAAGTTTGTTCTCTGAAGAGTTAGAAGTTTCTACACTTACCAATTTTTAATGTAATTTTGGCCCATTTAAATGTCCGTTATGGGAAAACCATAGATCTGGTTAGAAAAGATTGAATCAGAAAAGCAAACTGAATCAGAAAAGTCCTAAAAACGCTAGTGCATGTTTTTACAGTAAGTAGTATTGTCATTGTCAAGGCATTATAATGACAAGCACTGTATCAGAGTAATGTCACACACTGTCCAGGATTTGCAAGCTTGTTCTCTGAAATGCTGCCTATGAAGGTCTGATTGTTGAACATTCATGTACAGTATTACTTCAAATTCTTCCATTGACAAAGAGGGCTAAACTTAGCTGCTAACTAGAGGTCTCCCAAATTAGGCAGGGCGAACAGGCAGGTCCTCAGTGGTTATCTTCTCTCTGATGTCTCAGTGCGGACCTTGTGATGGCAGGAGAGAATGCTGGTGCACGAGAGGTCCTCTTATCTTGGTTCTCTGAGAGCAATAAGAGCATATCAGGCGTTTCTCACTGCCACTTGTTCATTGTCTAAAGCTGCTCATAAAAAACCTCCAGATACCTCTGGATGTTTGGGATAACATTCTCTCAGATGCCATTCAAGGTTCATTTGCAATAAAGAAATTAAGAATAAGAGAAAATTACCTCCTACATTAATTATTACAATGTCAATGGAATGTTTTAAAAGTTAGTATGACTTTAGAGTGATTTATTGCATCTAAAGTTATTGTATTAATGAAGTTACACTACCGTTCCAAACTCTGGGGCCTGTAAGATTTTTAAATGTTTTTGAAAGTCTCTTCTGCTCACCAAGGCTGCATTTATATGAATAAAAATACAGTAAAATCAGTAAAATGTCAAGTATTTTTACAATTCAAAATAACCTTTTTCTGTTTTAATATATTTTAAAATCTAATGTATTCCTGTGATGGCAAAGCTGAATTTTTAGCAGCCATTACTCCAGTCATCAGTGTCACATGATCCTTCAGAAATCATTCTAATATTCTGATTTGGTACTCAAAAATTTATTTCTTATTATTATCAATGTTGAAAACAGTTGCGCTGCTTAATATTTTTATGGAAACTGTGATACACTTTTTTCAATATTCTTTGATAGAAAGTTCAAAAGAACAGCATTTATTTGAAATAGAAATATTTTGTAACATTATAAATTTATATACTGTCACTTTTAAATAAATTTAATACATCTTGGCTGAATAAAGAATATCAATATGAACAGTAGTTTGTTAAAATTTCAATGTATTTAAGGTGATGATAAATTGATAGGCTTTTCATTTAAACAAGTGACACCATTCAATCCAAGAATGCATTGTGAATGCATGAGATAAACTTGTATGTGTCTGTAGGGGCTGCCAATTAACTCTAACCTTTTGTTAACCCCTTTTCAGAATCAGCCATGTTGCACTTGCAAGGAATTGGACTCTACCAAAAAGACATATGATTAGCCCTGAATTCAGTATTTGTACAATCACAAACCCAATTCCCTGTACATGATCCAGATGAGGCACCCTAGAAGAAAGGCGTCTAGAAAAATCTTTTAGCCTAAGAGGGGGCTATATTAGCCCTGTGAATCATGGGAGGCCTGGCATTCTGGGTGTCCCCTTACATGCCATATAAGTACCCCTTCCTCCCCCCTCCCTTCAATGCCATAGTGCTATCGCTCTCGGCAGAGGGGCAGCTATTCTTAGGCTGTCTGTCCAGCTCATCCGAGCAGGCAAAAATCCTCTTCCTCTGGCTGATAGCTCTTCTCTGTTGCTCCAGTTATTTTGCATTGTATTCAGGTGGGCCTGAATTCATTGTTTTACGCTGTTACTTTGACCCTTGTGGCCTGCAGTTTTTTGGCTGTTTTTTTTGGGGGGGGAAGGTGTGAGAGTTACAATCCTTTTACACTTTTTTTCTTCTTCTTCTTCTTCTTTCAGAGGCTGTTTGGCACGTGCCCCGCCCCCTCCCAAATCCATTTTCCCCATCCGTTTGGAGAAATTCTGTTGCTTAAACAATACACAGGCTTTTTTGAACAATGAGTTCTTACAACGTGTCACTCGCTGGACCTTCGCCTTGGGGCTTCCGGTTGCAAGGAGGCAAGGACTTCAACATGCCCCTCACCGTTTCTAGGGTAAGAACCCAAAATCTTGACCAGATAGACAGTGATTCATTAGTTCAGCACCGTTCATCTGAATCTGTATCAATGAGTCTAATAGATTTTAAGTATCGTCTGAATAAGGACTTAAGCACTTCACACCAATATGAATTCAGTTTAATTCCAGGTCAGTTTAGACCTTCCAAACCCAATTAATTATCTTGTTATAAGATTGAAAATATGATCTATCATAATATATTCACTACAATATGGCTTTTTGTTGTTCCTTTGTTCATTCATTGTTATCTTGGTACTTGATCTTGTGCTGATCTGTTGCTGAGCCAAAGTTGTTTGCTTTGTATGGTTTTGTATGTTATTCATCATATAATTATAATGCTTCTCCTATATTATATATTTTATGGTTCTGCTTGATTTGGAAGCGTGCATTGGGCATGTCTGCTTAGCGTTGTAAAGAAGTGATGGGTGTCTCGGTGTAAAGTTTGTCTTTTGGTCCTGTTAGATATTGTGAAATGGTTTTCATGAATGATTTTATATTCTTTCTGCAATACTGCTTTATTGGGGAACCTCATAAGACCACCCTGTAAATCCAAATTTACAGTGTAGATGTACAGTATTGATTGTAGTGTGTGCATTCAGTTCATTGCACTCAAGTCGATTCATCCGTGTTCTGCTGTTATTCTTGCGTGTGACATGAAGTCTGACGTCTAATGGTTCTCTTAAACAGATAGTTCTGTGAAATTATACAAGGAATTCTGCATGAATGAGTTCAAAAGGTGTTTTTAATGGCTTTATATTGCCAGTGTTGTAAGATAGGAAGGTCAAATATTACAGAGGGGCAAGTTCTCATTGTACTACTGTACAATTATATCTCAGCAAACACACATAGTAGACCTAGTAGAAGCATTCTACTTCCTGAAAGTATAAACAGCCCAGAGAACATTTGACCTGCCTTTGTATTTATCTGTTATATGTGTGACTTGTGTGTGTCTATGTGTCTTCAAAATAAAACAGCCCACATGCACCTTCCTATTCTCAGATGTCTAGTGAAGACAGATTCACTGCCCCAGTATGTTGCTGGCATTAGAGGGTCTTGAAAAAATAGATCCTCTTGTGTAAAAAATGTCAGACAGTGATTTGAGCGGTCAAACAGTGGCAATACATGCCACAGAGAGATGATGCACTGCCATTTTGTCACCTCTGCCAACATAGCCTGCGGTCAGGAAGAATGTCTGTTCTGTACACTATCCTAGGTGGCCCACAGAGTTTGTGATTTTACAGTGACGTAAACACCCTCGACAATAACGTAATGCACATAGGAATCTTCTGATGCTTATCTAGGCCTTTTATTTGCAGCATTTGACAGCCATTTGGCCTCACTGTACTAGTTTCTAAGAATATCTAAATCAAGAGGTGTGTGGCAGGTCTGTTTGTCTTCCCTACAGGAAAAGACCAGTAGCACAGGGCCCAGTCAGTCACTGTAGAGTGACAGGTGGGACCCAATACTTACTGTTGTTCTGGCTGTTGGGTGGCTCAACAGGGGGCTTTTCTATAAAAGCACCTCACAGGTGTGTGGGCCTGCTGTAAAGGAGGCAAGAAGTGCTTGGTAATTCTGTATTTGAATCAGAATTTGTATTTGATCTGCTGTGAGTATCACATTAGTAGGTCTGAGGACGATCCTTGTAACTTAAGAGGATGAATATTATTCTCCAGGCCACAGGAGACAGACGGCCTGGGTGCTATTTACTGATCAGCCGGTGAGAATTCCAGTTCAGTGCTGGAGACTTTGCTCTGAATGTTAACACTTGCGATACTGTATTGGACCTGTTGCTGCTTCTGGGCTGTTAAGATTAAGGAATAATTAGATGTATATGTTTTTTAATAACATAATATATACAGGGATGCATTAAATTGATCAACAGCATGTAAATATTTAGCTGCACAACAATTTTCAATATTGATAAGAAGAAGAAATTTTTCTTGAGCAGCAAATCATCATATTAGAATGGTTTCTGAAAAATCATGTGACACTGCAACAGGGCTGTGCACAGACATTTTGGGGGGCAGGTGCTCAAGTAAAAAAAGACACCCCTCTTATAATTATTAATAAAAAGTTACATATTTTTGATCATGTTTTACACACTATAGGGCTGTTATATACCAATTAAATGAAATAAGTATCAACAAAATCCATATTACCATTTATCAAAATCCATCCACATTGCAATTACAATTGCCTAAATAATGTTGAGAAATTATTGTACTAAATATAACATTTTGAATACAGAAATATGAAATGTTGGAAAAAATTAAATGGTAATATTATATATTAAACTAAAACCAACTGTAGGTGGCTGCAAGGCTTAATAAGTAAATCATAGAATCATTCATTCAACCGATTCATTCACGAAAGAAGCAAGTGTCCACTGATTTTATGAATGGGTCATTGAATCGTTGACTCATTGACAGCGTTGTGTCTAAAAAATATTGTTTATTAAACAATTTTATAAAATTAATATCACATTTTGCAATTGTGCTGATATTCGAGAAAATAGCACTCTTGCTCGTGTGATATTGCTTAACTATATTATGTTATGAATTGCCCTATTTTGTGTTTATATCTTGAATTTTGGGAGCATTTTTATTAATTTTGGTGGCATTTCCGCACTTGCTTGACGGCATTTTACGTCAAAAGCAGACTAGCTTGTTTGTTGTTAAGCTTAATGGAGGGGCAGGAGGGCTATTGCCTAAGTTAGGCTGGCTGTATTGGATGTTTTAATAGTGGTTTAATTTCACAGTGGTGACAAACATTGCTGAAGTTTAGGGCAAACATGATCGTTATCTGGCTGTCACCAACGAAAGCAGGTCCGGGAGTCGTGGATACTGTTCGTCTGCTCTGCAGAGTGCTGTGGTGTCTGTTACAAGGGATGTTGGAGAGTGGGAGGGGCTTGTGCAGTCTCACAGAATTATTCAGAATAAGTTTAAAGCTTAAGGTAAGAAGATATATGATTTTATGCAGATCCCACATTTCTTTTTATTTTATTTATTTAAAACTATACTTTTATTTTGCCATCAATCAGTATTCCAGAATTATGAGAAATCTTGTCTTGTTGGTTTTGTTTACATTATACATCATTTTACAGTGTTTTGAAGTGGAGAACATTTTTCATATGCTTTTATACATAACAGACGATATACAATTTTATGTTTTAACTTTCTTGGGATAATATACTGGTCCTTCTGAATTGGGTGAAATGTTGGCAGATGCTCTTTTGTATGACTGTGTGTGCTCTCATTCAGCGCTAGGTGCTGAAATGAGGGTTTCTCCTGGCTGAGAGCAGCTCAGACTGTAACAGATGGCACACAGAAAGCATGAACTTGCAATTCAGTTCAAACTGAAAGCAGCAGATGAGGGATATAAATACCTCTGGGTGGTTTGGATGAAAGAAACTGCTAAGGAAAATAATACTTTTATCTGGAGAATGCGTTAGACAGTAATTAAGTAACAGGGTTCTACTTTATTTTAAGTGTCTTTAACTACTATGTACTATGTATGATACAATGCACTTTTTGTGTACATACATACATACATACATATGGTAAATTCAGGTTGATTGGGACACATTTTCCCAGTCATTTCAATGGCAAAAAGTGTCCCAATCAACCTGAATTCACCCTTACATCTTTTTACGTTGTACTTGTTTGTGTATTTAAAAATAGATGTATGTAATAATTTTCTTATTATTTATAATTACTGTTGACCCTTCCCTTACCCTTTAACTCACCCTTAAACCTAACCATTCCACCAAACCTGTCCGTAACCTTACACTGTAAAATAAAATATGGTAGCAATTAGTTAGCACAACTTAAAATTTAGCATTTTTTTTATTGAGATAACTCAAATATCCAAATTGTATTGACTCTTATTATCACGTCCATCACCAATAAAATCCACCCACACTCATCTCTGAGACCTGCTTAATTTTACTGCACATAAAATTGGCTTTGGAAGTTATAAAAGGTCAGCTGTGTAAAATTATCCAAAAATGTTAAAATAAAATCTTATCTAAGAAGTCACTAAAGGCATTAAAACAATGCCAGTTGAGAGGTTTTTCATAAATATTTTTTTTTAGCTATATTTAGCTTTTTTTTTTTTGCATTATTCTACAGAAGTTGAGGTCTAAGCTTGTTTAAGCCATTGTGTTGTCACTAGTGACTAGCATGTACAGTATAGCACAGATTACAAAATCTTTTGACCTACTGGTAGGAATGGAGGGGGGTTGAGACCTCGAGTATAAAAGAGGAAAGTTATGGGCTTACCCAGCCCTAAATTACCTTATACTAATGTTCTGTGACATTTCATTTGACACTGTGGTGTCATTAGAAACGTATTTGCTTCTGAAATGATGTTACATTTAAATGTCAACATTGATCCACTGTTTAGGATCTGCCAAAATACTTTGAGAATGTCTCATCCGGTGAAGGGCACTTGCAGTAGCCTTTTAATATAAAACACAGCATAATATTATTAAAGCTCTCTTGATGTCCCTTAGAGCACCAACTGGTGGAATAGTGTTTCAGCAAGTGGTATTAGGGGTTCAAATATGGAAGTTTCAAATTAAGGTTCACTCTCATTCACATGGTATTCACTGAGCATCCAGTTAAAGCTTGTGAAGATTGAGTTTTATGGTTGGCATGAATTTGATCTGCATTAATACTATGAGTGTGTTGGAATAATGACACAAATGTAGCTGTCTCTTCACTTGGAAAGCATTCAAAGTTGTGGGATTTTTTTATTTTATTTTATTTTATTTTAGTTATTTATTTTTTGAGTTCTAGAAATAGCACAACACTCCTGATGAGAGTGTTCCCAACAGTGTTGATTTTCATAGTGACTTTCCAATGCTGGACTGCTTATATGACATCTTTCCACACTCCCATTCTCTAATGAGCCGAGGGAAATTCTACATTCCAGTCAGTCTTCAAGAAGATTGATGCTGGCAGATGAACACAAATCCACTTCATTTTTAAAGCTGATTATTGCATTCCCATGAGATAGATGACAGAAAGGCTGTATTAGCTTTTTCTGTCTTTCATGGTTGCTTGATTTTTGTGTAATGTATATTTAACTGTATTTATAAATTGTTTTATAATATATATTTTCACTAGTCTCACTACAAATATTGATGTTTAGCAACATATACTACAGTTTAGCAACATATACTACCGTTCTGAACTTTCTATTTATCATAGTATAATAATAATAAGAAATGTTTCTTGAGCACCAAATCAGCATATAAGATTGATTTCTGAAGAATCATGTGACACTGAGGACTGGAGAAAACAGTTATTTTAAATTGTAAAAATATTTCACAATATTACTGTGTTTACTGTATTTTTGATCAAATAAATGCAGCCTTGGTTGGTGAGCATAAGATAATTGTTTGTTTCAAAGACAATTATAAATCTCACAGATTTAATAGTTTTCATTTAATGTTTTCTTAACAAAACAATAATCTACTAGATATAATGTAGGTTTTTAATTTTCATTATTGCTAGAAATTATACCACTATAATGAAGCTATGTATGAATTCTTTTTTTGAATAACAAGTCCATGTGGTGCAAAACATTCAGATTTGTTTGACTGCAACAACGTTTTGTTGATTTGTTGATTTCTATTTTTGCGTCATCATGCTGGTTAGGTTATTGTGAAATATCCTTGGTTCAAAATCTCACTCCACGTAACATCCAATATCTTCTTATAGACTGAGGTTGTGTCACTTCGCACAGCAGTTTTGTGTTCTTTGGACAGACAAATCGCTTGTCACTGGAAACATCGTACCAGGTTAGGACATGGTGTTATTCTGTTCTGGTTTACTAAAATAATCTGATGTTGTTTGTACACACATCACAAAGAATGCGATTACCTGAACCCAATGTATTAAGTCAGGAAACAAAAACACTCATGTTCTTCATTAAGTTTAAAAATGAGTCTGTAGCAAGTTATGTGATCCTTAAATAGTGTTGTTAATAATGTTAATATATAATAGTCTCTCTCAGATAGTCCCAAACAAGTAGGCAGCAAGTACCCTTGGTGTGTGCCATGACAGCCTGAAGCTGGTGCTGCTGACAGGCAGAGCTGTTTTTAGATGGCTGCTGAAGGTCAAGTCAGTCGTGCTGGGGAAGACTATTACATACCAGCATCCACCAAAACTACATGCTTCCTTCCACCAATACAGAAATGTGGGGTGTTTTTTAACCAAAGCTTGTTCTTAGATAACTCATCAGGTTGGCTTTGATGTGCTGTGATTAAAATCTTGGTCTTTTTCACATGTGTTTTATTCATTTGTTGTCGGGGAGGTTTATATGAGGCACTTATATGAGGGGTGCTACAGCAAGGGAGGATCAGGTCGCATTGCATTCATATGGTGTCGGATACTTTTCGGTCTTGTTAGCATAAATTAGCCCATCTGGTTAAGTACTCAGGCCTCAATCATGAGTAAGTACTGCTACTTTAGTCTTATGTAACTGATGAAGTCTTCACCATTTCAGATGTTTAGACACTATGACTCAATTTAAGCCGGGGACACACTTAACGACTAGCTGAAACATTCTAAGACTGTAATCGCCGACTGAACCAACTGGCTCTGACTGGACGCGTTTGAGTGCGATCAGTCATAAGTATCAATTTACATTCATAATCGGCCTTACAAAAGTGTGTCCCGGGCTTCAAACTATGACTGGTGAAGATCTTAATGTGTTCACTTAGAAATCGCAGAGAACAAGAATATACTAATTCAAAACTTACCTTAAAGGACTGGTTTCATCCTCAGCTTTACATACCGAGAAAATTATATATCTTTCTTTTTTATGCGGCACACCACAAAGGAAACATTTTGAAAGCTGTTTTCCCTACCATTTTCCATGAAATTACAATGAAGTAATTCAGCAAATAATTTGATGTGCTGTGTATGTTCTGTTTTCCTGTTCAGTCACCCATCACTTAATGATTTTATTCAGCTGTTCCTGTGTATAATATACTCCCTGTTTTGTTCAGTTGAAGTTCTTTGTCCATTCTTGTCGATGTTAAGTGGTTGTGTAGTGTTGTTTCTTCTGCCTAAGCTGGTGGATTATATTAAAGACTCCTTTGTTTCTAAAATGTATCGGTTTCCACAAAAATCTTAAGCAGCTGTTTTCAAAATTGGTATTAATAAAAAATGTTTCTTGAGCACAAAATCAGCATATTAGAATGATTTCTGAAAGATCATGTGACACTGAAGACTGGAGTAATGATGCTGAAAATTCAGCTTTTTGAAATGTTCACAAGGAATTATATTTTAAAACATATTGCAATAGATAAGTTATTTTAAAAAGTTATAATGTTTAACAATATTACTGTTTTTGCTTTAAGTTAATGCAGCCTTGATGAGCATAAGAGACTTCTTTCAAAAACATTTTACCAACCCCAAACATTTGAATGGTAGTTTATGCTGAGTGAAACAGGATATTCCCTTAAAAAAAAGTTTGGTTGGACTTTATCAATTGTCTTGATTTTGCATTGGAATGATGCATAGCAATCATGCACAACAAGACCAGGAATGTTTATTAAGAAAGTATATAGGATGCATTTTGATTTCATGTTGACTTATTTTGCCAGTCCATCTGTCCATCCATCCAGCCATCAAATTTCTCTCTTTAGTTTTCTCTGTGACCCCCCCACCCCCCGTGATTCACTTGACCCACAGAACAGCTCCTTTGTGCTGTTGTGAGTGAGCAGGAGATTGGAGCTGGCATATCAGCCACTCATTCATCCAGGCATCAATTGGAATGAGCTGAGAATGGAGAGTTAATGCATGTTTTGTGTGCCAGGCCTGGTAATCCACCCTCAGTCTCTCCAAGCCTTTGTTTTCCCATGCTCCCTTCCTTTTCCTCCTGCCGTTAGTTTTGCTAACCCCGGCACAAAGCAACAGTATCCTGCATTCCTTAAAACATGTAAATCTGAATTAGAAATGTTTTTGCAAAACGTCTTTATCCATATTTTTTTTCTGCCATGAAGGTTTTATATGATGTGACCTAATATTCAGCATAATTTAATGAAGCCTTAAAGGGATAGTTAACCCAGAAATTAAAATTCTTTAATCTTTTATTTACCTTCATGTAGTTCCAAACCTATATGAATTAAATTTTTTCCATTTAATTTTCTGCACGGGTCAGAAGTCACTTTATGGGGATGTTGCCCCCAGCACATAAACACTACCGTCACAGTGGCCTTTCTAAAGGTGACAGGACACTCCCCTTGCTAGATGAGGCAATTAGACTTGACATTTATAGAGGAAGATGGCTCTTAAAACAACCGCAGCACTCTAGTGGCTAGCACCCATTTACACAGACACAATTAGTGCAGCTGTCAAGCAGGAAAAAGACTGCAATTGCTACCCAATGTGGGTAGTTATATGAACAGAAAATTTTTTTAATGAAGGAGGAAGAAGCCTATCATTTAAAGCTATTTTGGACTTATCGCAGCCATCTAACTGCAAACATATTCATTTCAACCTCGATTTAACCAAAGGTTGAACGGACGTATCCAGACCAGCAGATTTTTTATTTTTTTTGCAAACCTAGTGTGGCTTATTCTTACAGGCCTGTACCCCAATAAGCAAATGAGACAGACTTCAGCTATTTGTGAATTTGTGCCAGAGTATGAGAGCTATTCAGTTGGGGGCTGCAGTTATATTCAGTTCATAAACATGGGCAGTGAACTTGAGCTGGTTAATTATTTTGAGAAAAAGATTATCAAATACAGTGCCATGTAGTCTGCAAGAAGGGCAACTACAATCTGTCATATTTGCTCATGAATATGTGCAAAGTGCCTGGATATAGTACATCTAGGTGTCGGATTGCATTGATGATCATGTTAAGCTCATCCACAGTGTGGATTTGACCACAGTAGTGGAAACACAGCTGTCACATACCGCATTTTTAAAGATATTACACACAGTAGCCACACGCTGCAAGGTATTCCTCTAACAATGGCACTGATTTATGAGACACCAACTGAATTATCGGTAACACTTTAGTTTAGGGTCCAATTGCTTATTAGCATACGTATTACCAGGATATTGGCTGTTTATTAGCACTTATAAAGCACATATTAATGCCCTATTCTGCATGACCATATTCTACATCCCATAATCCTACCCAATACCTAAACTTAACAATTACCTTACTAACTATTAGGAAACAGCAATTAGTATTTTACTGAGACAAAAGTTGTAGTTAATAGTTAGTTAATAGTGATAATTGGACCCGAATCTAAAGTGTGACCGAATTATCAAACCCAGACTGAATTTGCAGGTTGAAAACATATTTTTTGATTATTGTGTAAAAATATGCATAATGGATAAACATGATCAAATAAGATAAACACAGCAAAGAGTACTACACTCTTATTGAAAGCTGAAAGCATAATCAAATTAAAACTGAAAATAAATAAATAAATAAATAAAACTGGGGGGCAGTAAAAGATTTTGTGTTTGCATAATAATGATCAGCTTTACACTAATAGCTAGATATCCTTGATTATTAGTCGATCCCTATATTATTATTTGTCTTGTCTTTGATGTACCAGAATGAGAGCCAGTTAAAAACGAGATGCAGGTCAGTAGAATGAAAAATGAGCAAGGTCTAGAGATGCGTTTTTTAAAAGTTGCATTTCTTTTAATTTGAGCACTGCAATTTTAGAACATAGACTAGACGCTGCAAAAGACACGAGCGCAACAGTTAAAGACGTCCATCTAGCATGCGTTTATATTGAAAAAAATGGAAAAACACATTCCAGCATAAACCAGCATGAATTCAATGTTCGTCCAGGCTGGTTTATGCTGGTTAGAGCTGGCTAATGCTGTTATAGTGCTTGTCTAGCCGGTGGACCATGCTGTTCTCAAGTAAAACTAGGCTGCGTGACCAGTAATACTGGAATTTTCTGCAGGGGCCACATTTACCATTGCTTGGCGAAATCCAGTCAATTCAAAAGACATCCATGCGATCAGAAATTTTGCTTTAGGGTGAAAGATTTCACCACACAGGTCTTGCAACTGTTTCAAGTTGGTTTTATAAGTGCGATTTGTATAAGTGCCTGTAAGTTTTGTCTCAACAGTATTTTCATTGCGTCATACATTGTAGCCACATAGTGCATAATGATGTTGTTTCACCTGCTCTGCTGCTCCACTCTGTCTGTCAGTCTGGTATTCCTGCTGGACCCTTTGCTGGTTTGTCAAAGGCTCAATCTAGGCACCACAGGCTTTTGAAGCTTCCCAGTAGTTAATGAGAATCAAAGAGCAGACACTGATCAATGTCTGACACTGATCTAGATCATTGAATACCATATACTGAATTATGATTGCTGGAGGACTGGTTCATTATGAAATTTCTAAAGATCTAGGCACAAATATTTTAGGTAAGATACAGAAGTGACCCATTAAATCAGTAGATTTGATTGCTCTATTATTATTATTATTGTGGCTTTACAGTGAAGCATTTTAAGTGAAAGTTCACCCTAAAATGACCATTCTGTTATCATTTACTTGCCCTCGTGTCGTTTAAAAACTGAATGAATTTCATTCTTCTGTGAAACACAAAATATGATATTTTGAAGAATGTTTTGGTTACTACTGACTTCCATTGTACTGACAAAAACACTGACAATTATCTGTTTTCAGATAATTAACTGTAAGCTAACTTTCTCAGAATGATTTTGCATGTCTCCTTCTCATTTTCTTGTTATGGCTGGTCTAGCTCTCAGGCTATAGGCTTTGCAGTCTTGGCACTTTTCAGACTAAATCCTTGGCTCAGATGTGCATGCATTTAAAAAAAATTAAATCAAAACAGATGGAAATACAAAAAAATACACTCACACAGAGAGCTTTTCAGTTTTTCTCAATGGGAGTTTTAGTAAAAGTCCCTCAGGGAGCAAAACATAACACAGTGTCAAAAATTCCTCATCTAGCCAGAAGAGATTAGAGAAAGAAACATGCACACATCTGAAATCAGCTTTATTCATTTTGCATTCACATCAGTTTTCTGTAAATTAGACAGCTCTGCACAGCCATGCACAGTGACACTTTGGCTAAGGAGATGCTTCTGGCTCAAAACACACAGCTGAAACCTCGCCAGATTTAAAAGAAAAGAAACAGACTCTAAATCTTGCTATATGATAGCCTAGTTTTATGGTACAAAGATGACACAGTGCCACCCATTTGTGCAGTCTGTAGGTTTCCTGTATCAGTATCACAAAATCACAAATGTTGGTCCTCATCATCCATTGTAGAAGTTAGCTTTTCACCAATAGAGTGTCCAATAATGAGCAATTTTTTGTCCTTATTTAAACTGTGTGAAATTCTCACAAAACCTTATGGTAATTTTGAAAACAGCTGTACTGATTAATATTTTTGTGGAAACCATGATACTTTTTTTTCAGGATTCTTTGATGAATAGAAAGTTCAAAAGAACAGCATTTATTTTGAAATAGAAATCGTTTGTAACATTATAAAAGTCTTTACTGTAACTTTTGATCAATTTAATACATCCTTGCTGAATAAAAGTATTAATTTCTTTCACACAAAAAAAAATCTTACTGACCCCAAACTTTTGAATATTAGTATGTATATATCATTTCTATATTACTATAAGTTCAATGGAAGGTGTAAAGGTATTACAAAATCTCACAAAGCCTGTCATGTGAAACGTGAAATATGACCCAGACATGTTCTTTGCTTTGTTCACATTATGCTCATACACATTTTCTCATATTGACTTAGGGTCTGTAGACTAAGAGCAACTTTTTTCTGTGGTCACAATTCTATTTTTAGCAAGAGGAACACATTATCTGTTCTAGTACTAAGCATGCAGCATGCCAAATGTGTGATTGAGATCTCTTTGTGCACCCAGCTGTCATGGATTCAGAATATATTTGTGTGTTTTTATCCTCCACTGATTTTATTGAGAGGGTATCAAGCAAGTACCTGCAGAGTCTTCCGCTTTGTTCACCTTTATTCATATATCCAACCTACATTATCAATCCCATAGAGAGGCAGGCAAATAAAAAACAAATGATTATCTTGTCCAAGTTTTGTGTTTGCAGAGGTGCTGACCTGTCAGTATTTCATTTAAAGGCTCATTTGTTTTGTTTTATCAGATTACACCAGGGAGCAAGGCAGCCTCCAGCAACCTGAATCAGGGTGACATCATCGTGGCCATTGATGGGGTCAGCACAGAGGGGATGACACACCTGGAGGCCCAAAACAAGATCAAGTCTGCCAACTTCAATCTGGCCCTCACCATGCAAAAGTACAGTGCATTGTTAGTGTTTTGGAGTGTGTGTGTGAAAGCGTGCAAATTTGCGTTGATGTACACTACCGTTTAAAAATACAGTAAAAGCAGTAATTTACAGTATTTATTCCTGTCATAGCAAAGCTGAATTACTCCAGTTTTCAGTGTCACATGATCCTTCAGAAATCATTCTACTATGCTGATTTAGTGTTCAAGAAACATTTCTTATTATTATCAATGTTGAAAACAGTTGTTGTGGAAAATGAGACACATTTTTTCATGATTCTTTAATAAATAGAAAATTCAAAAGAACAGTATTTAATTGAAATAGAAATCTTTTGTAACATTATGTTTTTACTATCTTTTTTGACCAATTTATTGGATCCTTATTGAATAAAAGTGTTTATTCTTACTAATTTCTTACTGATTTCTTACTAATCTTAAGAAATCTTACTGACCCCAAACATTTGAACGGTAGAACATTTGAACATATACATTAAAAATTTTAGTTTTATTACTCACCGATGCTACAATACTACTTGCCAAAAAGCATCTAAAACCATAAAATGTAGGTAGTGCAATTGTCCAAAACTTTGAAAGATGACATTTGAAGAAAGATGTGTCAGTAATGGGAAATTCAATATTGTGTATACGACATAAGTAACATTTAGGCCGTGTGTCCACCAAAGCGGTTTCCAGGGTTTGGAGGATAGGATAGAACAGAATAGAATAGAATAGAATAGAATAGAATAGAATAGAATAGAATAGAATAGAATAGTCGCTGTTGGATAGAATAGAATTCTATCAAATGACACCAGGAAGTTTTGCTCAGGGATAACATCATGATTCCCATTTGAGTTTCTTCTAGGCTTCCATTCTGGTGAAGTTAGTAAAATGATCTGCCATGTTTACACTGTGATGCACACTGATATTTCATCTGTCTTGGCGACCATAAGCTTGTATCAGGATCTTCTCTGACAGCTCTGGGACAGCCTAGTTTTTCTTATCCTCTTGTGCGTTTCTGCAGCTACAGCCCAATTATTAATTTAAATGATTATATTGAATGCAGATGTTTGTGGGTTTCATGGGTGACTGTGATGAAGGTGCTATTGTTTACTCATTCACTGCAGTGTAATAAAAGCAGGCCTTGACTGTTAAATGTAATCAATCATGGGATTAACTTTTATGAACCGTAAACAGACTGCAGCTTTAGTATATCACAAACATATGTGACTGAGATTGTGTGTGAGTTTAGATGAGCTGTGCAGCTGTGTTTTTATCCAGGGATAGGTCATGTGATTTTATTGCCTTCATGTTTCCTCTGTTAGTCGAAAAAGAAGATATAAAGAGTATTATGACACATTCTGACAACTCACTGGCCTTATCAGATCAGAATAGCTGCTGAGTCATCATGTTACGTGTTGCCAACATTATTCAACAAGCAGCCTATTGCCAAGCATACACACATTTCAAAAGCTCTTCAAAACTGACAATGTATCAAGCATTCAGTAGCTCTAGCATTTAGGAGCTTTCTTAATGGGCTCTGACGAGTATCCATTCATCCATCAGCAGCTTCATACTCCATTTAACTTGATAAGCTATTTTCCAACATTGTGCTCCAACTCAAGGCTGCCCAGCACTGACACAACATACATAGCAATAAACAAGGCTATGTTCACTCTGCAGTTGATCAAGATCACTTTCTTATTTTACATGGATCTGATTTTTGCACTGAGCAGTTAGATCAAAATTCATGCTCTTTTTTTTTACCTTAACATTCACTTAACTAACTCAGTATTCATCATAATTGCTAGATTTACCCATAAAATGAATGTATGAATTGCACTTGGTGAATAATTTAACCGAAAGGTAATAAATAAAGAGAAAAAAGTATGTGAAAAATACATTGATGGACATAATGTGTAAATACACTACCGTTCAAAAGTTTCGGATCAATAATTTATTTTTAAAAATATGAATACTTTTATTCAATCTTGCATTAAATTGATCAAAATTGACAGTAAAGACTTACATTGTTACAGAAAATGCTTGTTTTAAATAAATGCTGTTTTAAACTTTCTATTCATCAAAGAATCCTGAAAAAAATTTATCATAGTTCCCACAAAACTACTAATAATATTTTATTACATTTATTACATTACATTTTAAAGTTTATTTCTGTAAAATATAAAACAGTCATTTTAAATTGTAGAAGGAGAGGAATGCAGAGGGAGAGCCACACCTGGGTTAGCGTATCTTCCTCATGTCTGCATCAATCGTCTGTGAGATCTTTGAAGTTTTTGAGTTTAAAAACATCCTTGATCTCTCCAGTGCAGGTTGCAATTCTGATGTATCTTAGTGCTTAAGTCAGGTTTGCTGTTAGTTCACTTTATTATGAGCAAAACCCCAAAAAAGGCATGTTCACCTTCCTTTCCCGTCTCTCTGCATACCTGCAGGGATTACACTGGACCATCCTTCCTTTACTTTAACACTCTTAATAGATCCCAGAGTTCCCTCTGCAAGGATTGTGATATACACTGTAAGAAATAATACCCTATATCTACTCAAAAAAAATTGTGGCAACAGATTACAAGCAATATTATTAATTAAAATTTAACAAATAAGAATTGAGTTAAAATTAATCAAATGAGCTCCTAAAAAATTAACCATTTAAAATGAGTAACTGCAAATAGCACACAAAAAAATTAAGTAAAATTTAAACAAAAATATTGGGTTCATTGGATAAAACAAAACTATATTAATGAATACTACTTAACTGAAATGAAATTATTTTGACATAACACAAAATTAAGTTAATATTATTAATAATATTAAGTGGATTGTTTATTAATGTATTTTAATTAATTAAATCGGATTTTAAGTATAAATAACAGACAGACGTCAAAGATTAAGAACTCTTTATTTATCAGAAAATTGGGCAATACAAATGCAGACAAGGCACTGATTTTCCATGTACAGATGACTGGTGTTGTAGTCTGTAATGTAAAAGATCACCCCTTGATGCAATCTGCAGATTTTACACCGCCATCTCATTACGTTGCACCAATTAAAAAACACATGAGAGAAAAAAAAACACACGAGTATATTTCAAGACGTTTTAACGGTTAACTAAATTTTTTGCACTTTAATTCATTTTTGTGACTCTAATACCTAATTATACTGTGCAACCAAATGAATCTATGTTCATAGTTTGTTGTAAGAGTTAAACAAAATGTTGAAATGATAATTATAAGGGCTGGAAAGGGAGCGGTGCATGTGAGCACTGGAAACGGCATACACTGTTGAATGGCAGCGATAGGCTAATAGTTTTAGCTTATCTGCTTTAGCCATTAATCGGTCTAAAACACGATTTTCTACTTTGTTGGTGGTAATAACACACAACCTGGACAATTAACAACAGTTTTAAGAAATAAATTAAATTATCTTCCTTACCTTTGTCAAAGAATTAGCTAAAAATTAGCATTGTCAGATCGTCATCGTCTTCAGCCTCCACATTGTCAGCGGGAATCCAGTAAAGGCAGGCCTCGTGAACATAAACCATTCAATAGCAATGCTCAATAGGGTTACAGCTGCCTTATTTAGCCTTCTTTGTTAAAATATACACAAAACTAAGCAAAGCCCCCAGAAACACTGTCTGCTGCGGGAAACTCCAGGGCCCTCATTTATCAATGGTGCGTACGGACAGATTTGTGCGTAGTGAGTGCGTAAGAACAGTTTCACGCAAAGTGTGGGATTCACCAACTTGTACTTATATGTAGAAATGTGTGTAAATATAAGCACACCTCTGAACATGCTTACGCAGATAATCTAGTGGTAGAATAGCGACACTACACACAAAAATCATTTAAAGGATTAGTTCACTTTTAAATAAACTTTTCCTGATAATTTACTCACCCCCATGTCATCCAAGATGTCCATGTCTTTCTTTCTTCAGTCGAAAAGAAATTAAAGTTTTTGATGAAAACATTCCAGGATTTTTCTCCTTATAGTAGACTTGAATGGGCACCAAACAGTTGAAGGTCAAAATTAGTTTCACTGCAGCTTCAAATTGTTCTACACGATCCCAGATGAGAAATAAGGGTCTTATCTAGTGAAACCATCGCTCATTTTCTGAAAAAAATTGAAAATTATATAAGTTTTAACCATAAATGCTCATCTTGAACTAGCTCTCTTCTTCTTCTCTATTAGAATTCCAGCAGTGTAGACACTGCTAAGTGTATTACTGCCCTCCACAGGTCAAAGTTTGAACTAATTGTTATATACTAGCATATTGCATATAAAAATTAGTTCAAACTTTGGCCTGTGGAGGGCAGTAATACACTTAGCAGTGTCTACACTGCTGGAATTCTAATAGAGAAGAAGAAGAGAGCTAGTTCAAGATGAGCATTTATGGTTAAAACTTATATAATTTTCAATTTTTTTCAGAAAATGAGCGATGGTTTCACTAGATAAGACCCTTATTTCTCATCTGGGATCGTGTAGAACAATTTGAAGCTGCAGTGAAACTAATTTTGACCTTCAACTGTTTGGTGCCCATTCAAGTCTACTATATGGAAAAAAATCCTGGAATGTTTTCATCAAAAACTTTAATTTCTTTTCGACTGAAGAAAGAAAGACATGGACATCTTGGATGACATGGGGGTGAGTAAATTATCAGGAAAAGTTTATTTAAAAGTGAACTAATCCTTTAAGAGCGTCACAGTATGCATTAAGCAATCCACATGTCCTGTGTTTCCTTTAATTATAAAACACTCAATTTATCAATTGTCTAGTTTTACACACAATGCGTAATTGGTGTCAAACCCTACACTATAAAAAAATTTTTTTTTAATTATGGTGAAGTAAATACTACAGAAAAACAAAAACAAATGTAAGTTATTTAGTAGTACTCAATTTAAGCTTGTAGAAATTAAAGTGTAAATATCAACATTATAAAATTAAGTAAAACTACTCAACTTTTCTGATACTGGTGTTCCCATCATGCACTGGGCCTTGAATAATTAATAAGGTCAATTTTTCGCTGTTTTCCAGCTGCTTTTACACTGTTTTATCATTGTTTTTGTGGTTAGGTTTAGTAACTTGCCATTTTGTGACATTTGGAGTTCATTTTCTACTCAAAATGCCACAGTCGCACTCAAAAATGTTCCATCGAATGTTACTGTCATTGTGTGTTGTGTACCAAGTATTGAGGTCTCTGTGTTCAAGTGTAGCATTACTTCTAATATGTAGATATGGTGTCTACACAATATCTATTGTATTACTTGCTTAGATGTTTTCAAGTAAAGCATACACATTAATAGCATGGTTTCATTCAGTGTTATATTGTTTGTGTAAAATGTATTGCAAAATAATTTTCAACTAAATAGAAATTACTCAACTTTTTACTGGTCAAGTTAAAATTACTTATAATTTTACTTATCTTAGCTAAGTAGAGTAACTTAAATCAATATTTGAAATTTACTTAAATAGTCTATGTGTGCAAAAACTTGCAAAAGAAAAATTAAGTAAACTTTATCTTTATTTTATTTTATCTTGCGTTATTGGAAGACTTTGCAAACAATGTGCTCCACAGAGAGCGCGTTTTCCAAGATCATGCCGATCTGCTTGGCAAGAGCTCTCTTTGCCATCACGTGATTTTTAAAGGGAAGTGTTGTCACCATATATGGTTCATTGGAGGCGTTTCCGAATGCTAATGACCGTGAACGTGAACGAGCATGGTACTTACGCACATGTGGGATTTATCAATAATGATTGCTTATTCATGTGCGTAAGAACTGCGTGCGCACGTTTGATAAATGCGGATTTTCTTGTACTTAGGCACATTCTAAATTTCATTCGTTGGACAAAATATAGAACCTTTTCTACGCACTGTTGATAAATGAGGGCCCAGGGGTCTCATTTATAAAGCGCGCGTACGCACAAAACGTAGCTGGAAACGTGCGTACGCCAGTTCCCACGCAAAGGTTGTGATCTATAAAAAACATACTTGATGGGAGAATTTGCGCACCTTTAAGCAAACTTTGAGCCGTGCGTACGAACATTTTGGAGACAGAGCAGTTTGGCGACACCGATGGTGAGCTGAGGGACTGACGGCAGATGAAGGAAAACCACTTCAAATCCTAATTAT
This sequence comes from Anabarilius grahami, assembly GCA_003731715.1. NCBI lineage: Eukaryota > Metazoa > Chordata > Actinopteri > Cypriniformes > Xenocyprididae > Anabarilius > Anabarilius grahami. The sequence continues at coordinate 8,644,695 of RJVU01026577.1, forward strand.
GAGTCATAATCATAAATACAGTTCATGTTCACAATAACAGTTTAAATAAATAAAAGAATGATTTAAACTCGCATGGAAACTCACGTTTTCATTTTGATAAACATTTACATTAGTATTACACTTTCAATAATGGCGACAAGCACTGAAATTACATTACGCAGAAGTTAAAACAAACGTGATATGAATTTAGACAGTAGATGTGCTACTTTCGATCACTTTCTTGTGACACGCTGTTTTAATGACAGCGAGGAGCACAATAATTCCTCTTTAAACTAAACTGCAGATGTTATACAAAATATTTTAGCGAGAACGACAATTGATGCACACTTAACTTCGATATTATGGAAGACACTGCTGGATTCGGTGGTCGAACGGTCCGTTGTCCAGTTTGAATAGTTCCAATGATAATAGCTTACTGTATAACCGCAGCTGCAGGAGGTGTTGATGTCGTGTGAAGGATCTTCAAACAATTACCACTGTATATGAAGGATATAATTTGAGGAAAACGGTAAGATTTGCACGTTTCCTTTTTAAAATACTTAAGTGAAGCGCAGAGAAAGACAATTGTATTTACACTGCAATAAATAAGTAGGCATATCCGTTTCCACTAAGAAATATAGCCTATAAACTTCCTAAAAGATATGTTCACCTTATCAGCAAAACTGCATAAATTTGATTCGAATTGTTTAAAACGATTAAAATACTATTTGGCCAGTGGAAATGAATGAATCAACTCTATTCTAAAACCTTTATCTTAAGTATTTAATACAATTTTGTTTTTATGCATATTTTGATATATTCTAAAACATATGAATATTGGATGATTTTTAGCAATGTAATGTGTATGGCACAAATGTTAACCATGGTGTCACGTGGATGGATGTATGGAAATGATATGCAGATGAGGTTATGCATAGTAAAACTAGGCGTCGTAAGCTCCATATATGGTGATTTCGGGGAGGAGACAGGGTGGAGATGCACGTACGCACAATCTTCCACTGACTGGGATTTATAAAGGGATTTGTGCGCAGGATCTGGCGTAGATTTCATCCTAAAAGTGTACGTACGCGCAAAAGCTAGATTCTGCGTACACATGGTTTTATAAATCTGATTTTTTTTGTGCGTACGCAGAATCTAGCTTTTGCGCGTACGTACACTTTTAGGATGAAATCTATGCACAGTTTTATAAATGAGACCCCTGGGGTCTCATTTATAAAACCATGCGTACGCCAGATCCTGCGCACAAATCCCTTTATAAATCCCAGTCAGTGGAAGAGTGGTACGTGCATCTCCACCCTGTCTCCTCCCCGAAATCACCATATATGGAGCTTATGACACCTAGTTTTACTACGCATGACCTGATCTGCATATCATTTCCATACATATTCCCATCCACGTGCCATATAAATGCCATTTGTGCCACACATTATATTGATAAAGATCATCCAATATCCTCTTTATGTTTTAGAATAAATATATCAATATCCATAAAAACAAAATTATATAAAATACTTAAGATAAAGGTTTTAGAATAGAGCTGATTCATTCATTTCCACTGGCCAAATAGTATTTTATTAGTTTTAAACAATTCAAATCAAATTTATGCAGTTTTGCTGATAAGGTGAACATATCTTTTAGGAAGTTTATAGGCTATTTTTAGTGGAAACAGATAGGCCTACTTATTTATTGCAGTGTAATCGTCTGTCTCGGCGTGTCTCTGACAAAGTATTTTCAAAAGAAAACATGAAAATCTTACCGTTTTCCTCATATTATATCCTTCAAATGGTAATTGTTTGAAGATCCTTCACACGACATCAACACCTCCTGCAGCTGCGGTTATACAGTAAGCTATTATCATTGGAACTATTCAAACTGGACAACGGACCGTTCTACCACCGAATCCAACAGTGTCTTCCGTAATATCGAAGTTAAGTGTGCATCACTGATCATCGTTCTCGCTAAAATATTTTGTCATAACATCTGCAGTTTAGTTTAAAGAGGAATTATTGTGCTCCTCGCTGTCATTAAAACAGCGTGTCACTGGAAAAGTGATCGAAAGTAGCACATCTACTATCAGAATTCATATCACGTTTGTTTAACTTCTGCGTAATGTAATTTCAGTGCTTATCGGCAATAGTGAAAGTGTAATATTAATGTAAATGTTTATCAAATGAAAACGTGTTTCCACGCGAGTTTAAATTCTTTTATTTATTTAAACTGTTATTGTGAACATGAACTGTATTTATGATTATGACTCATAATTAGGATTTGAAGTGGGTTTCCTTCATCTGCCGTCAGTCCCTCAGGCAGCTCACCATCGGTGTCGCCAAACTGCTCTGTCTCCAAAATGTTCGTACGCACGGCTCAAAGTTTGCTTGAAGGTGCGCACATTCTCCCATCAAGTATGTTTTTTATAGATCACAACCTTTGCGTGGGAACTGGCGTACGCACGTTTCCAGCTACGTTTTGTGCGTACGCACGCTTTATAAATGAGACCCCTGGTCATTTCTTAAAAGCGCGCACTGCAATCGGAAATGCTTGTCAACTGAAAACAACTCATTTCCATCATGTTGGATTCATTCAATATTCTCTCTGTTTGGAATTACTCAATAAGAATAGATAAATCCTTAGATTTTGTTACAGACGATTTTAATTAATTTTAACACAAGAAACTGTCCAAAAAACAAGAAATTAATTTTGTTAAATAAAGTTTACATATTAAATTCCATGAAATCTACAAACCCACTGAATGACTTTTGTAGGGAGAGATACACTGTAACATTATCTACTTTGTTGTCAACCTCTACTGTGATGTTCCAAGGACTTCTCTTACTTTTATAAGAAAGAAAACGCATTGTCATTTGTCTTTCTGCTTTTCATTTTGCACAAATTTTCAAACTGTGTGTGCTATAAAGTTTGTTTGTTTTCCCCCCCTTTGTGTACAAGGCTTGTAATGATTTAACTTTTTTCTTCTGAAAAGGTTCAATTTGGCACAAAGTCTGTATGGACAAAAGCATTTTTCTGATAGCTGCAACAAAAAAGCACTTCTGCTGTAGATGGGATTCATAATTATGTTGCTATTGTGACAGTGTTCAGTCTCAAAGGAAAGATTTGAGACCAGGAAAACTGAAAATATTTGCCACAAGTTTGTGCATAGGTGAATTATGTATCTTGAACTGCGCTTGAGATGTTTATAGTTGACTACTGGACATTGATTTTTTTTCTAAATTGGTTAAGATGTGATTCAGACACTGTCATTTTCTTCAAATATTTATTTTCTCTATTTTATCACAGGTCAAAGCGACCCACCCCTGTTCCCATGACAACACCAAGGATTGACTCCCCTATGACTGTGATCCCCCATCAGAAGGTTTGTCACACATTACTCATGCATTACTCATAGTCATGCATTCTACATACATCTGCAAACAGTATACTGTATGTCCATGTATTCAGATGTTATAAATCAAGCACAGGTCATACATTCCACATTCTTTCATTCTGATTAATTTCATTAAGATTCATGTGTAATTTAGGCCTTGGAGCAAGCTTCAGCTGAAGTCCACAGTAAAAAGGGGGAATTTTTTTACAGGATTGAATTAAATATTCTTTTTTTTAAGAGGCTAAGATAATAGATTCTGGACTTTGTGTTCCTCACAACTCAGGATGAATTTTTCATAGGACATCCTTACAAATGTTCTGCCACCTGTAAAAAGCCTTATAATGCCCCCTGCTGGTTTTCACTTTGCATACTCCATTCATTTTTAGGACATTAATACTTTTATTCAGGAATGTATGCAATAATTGATCAAAATCAAAGACAGTAAAGACATTTATAAGATTTCACGGTTTATCATGGTTTCCACTAAAATATTAAGCACCACAACTGTTTTCAACATTGATAATAATAAATGTTTCTTGAGCACCAAATCAGCATATTAGAATGATTTAGAAGAATCATGTGACACTGAAGACTGGAGTAATGACGCTGAAAATTCAGCTTTGCCAACAAAGGAATAAATTACATTTTAAAATATATTCAAATCGAAAGGACTTATTTTAAATTGTAATAATATTTCACAATTATTTAAATGCAGCCTTATTTCAGAAACATTATTTCACAAACACAAAACTCTTTCTGACTGATCTTTTTGAACGGTAGTCTGCAAACACTGCAAACACATAAAGTTAAAGAAGTTAAAGGGTTTGTTCATCAAAAAATAGCCATTTTCTGTTTTTGAGGGTCTTTTTTTTACTTTCAGTATTTTAAGTATATGTTCAATATAAGTTAATAAATCATTCTCATTCTCAGCTTTCCTCTGACCTGCTCCTTCTGTTCTTTCCTTCTCAACACTGTCCACACACATGCACATTTCCCTTTAAGGATCAGCCTGTGCAAATGAATGGGGGTCTCTCAGATTCTGCTAAAACAAACTCCAGCTACTCAAGCAAACACACCAACCAGTCTGTGTATAGTGCGGTGGTCAGCAGTAGTGGAGATGCTTTTTTCCCTGCTCAAAGACATTTAGCTGCTCCGAGGGAAAAATCCACCTCCGGACAAAAAAAACAGCATTATAACTCCCCCATAGGTCTGTACTCTGCCGAGACATTGCAAGAGATGGCCATGCTGCAGGAAAGGGCTAAGAGCTCGGGGTCAGGCAAGCCTAGTGGGTATGTAATCATGAATAGAGCGAGATTTGAAGCAAGCAGCCAGGTGCGGTAAAACTTAACCAGTTCTATTTAAAAATATAGTGTTAATTGCTAAATTAACCGGTTAGAGTTTCAGGTTAGAATCAGTGGGACGGTTATAGGTCAGGCCCACCTGGTTGCTAACTTCGCTCTTTGACAGAAGAATGACAGCGGCCATACAGCATTCAGAAAAAAGAGGTTACATCTGTTACATTGACCCCATTCCCCACTGGCTTTAACAGGCCAGAGAGGGATCTAGTTAAGGCTTCAAGGCTCTAAAGGAATGTGCAAGACAAATTTAAGCTGAGGCTTCAGTTGTCCTTACTGTGACCCTCCTTCAGGTACAGTGATCAGTTTATACCAGATAATCCATCCGCCAGAGGGTTTCGATTGAAAAATTGGCTAACAAACTAGAAAATACACTACCATTCAAAAATTTTTTTTTTTTTTTCTTTGAAAGAAATTAATACTTTTATTTAGCAAGGGCACATTACATTGAAAAATGTGACAGTAAAGACATTTATAATGATTTCAAATAAATGCTGTTGTTTTAACTTTCTATTGCCCAAAGAATCCAGAAAAAAATGTATCTGTTTCCATAAAACAATTAATCAGCAAAAATATTTTTAACTATAATAATAATAAGAAATGTTTCTTAAGCACCATATCAGCATATTAGAATGATTTCTGAAGGATCATGTGACACTGAAGACTGGAGTAATGATAATAGAAAACAGTTATTTAAAATCGTAGTAATATTTCACAATATTACTGTTTTAATGGGTTTTTTTTTCTTTTTTTTTTCTGAATTCTTTTAAAAAACATAAAAAAAACTCCAAATGTATCAAATCTTGACAACTAATGCAAGCTGTTGTTAAAAGCACTATATCACTTTCCAGGTTTGACAGTTTTAGTTCTGCATTGTAACCTCAAAGCAATGCACTTTGGCAGTACTATGGTGGATTAGGGAAATGGATGACAATGTCCTGTACCCCTCTCTGTTTACTCTCTTCCTCATATGCAGCGAAAAAGGTCTTAGCATGTGCCACAGCACAGAGGAAATCTCAGGCTGTCGAGTGATACGGTTAGAGATGGGTGAGAGAGCACCTGTCGCAGATCTCTCTATAAACGGTCATGGAATGTCAGGGTTCAGTTTCCTAACTACACTGATACATCCCCCTCACTCCCTCCTGTCACATCTTTGCAAGGAGACACTTGTATGAAAACTTTTTTTCTCTTTTGTCAGATGTTGCCAGTGACGCACTAGTCTTTTGCCTTCAGTTTTTTATTAATTTGCCACTTTGAAAGGTGACTTCACTACTGTGTGTGCACACAAACGCGTTACATTTCAATCACGCCAAGCACACACACATTGGCACTCAAACACACTAACGTTTTCCTTTTTCTTAAAGGTGAAGTGTGTAATTTCTGTGCCACAAACAGAGTTAATTTTTGTCTTTGGGGCAGCCCAACTGGGTCAGTGTTGGGTGAACCAATGGCTTGAGCTACTCATTATTTTTGCAAATTACACCATTTCACCTTTAAAAAATTGAGGAGATTCCACATCTTGAATAACTTTCATTGGCACAACCCTTCCATGTTAAATCTTAAATGAGTTGCTAACCAATGCACTTGTTTCTGTTTCCTTTCGCCCATTGTAGGTTATTACCCACACTCCTGCCAAGTTAGTAACAGCCTCCTGGCATAACGTTGTAGTGCTCTGTGTGGTATACGTGCATGGAATTGTTTGGAACTGCCTTTGTGGTGTGTTATCAACAATACAGTGTGGTTAGTGAGATTTGTCTTCCTGTGCAATCAAAGCTTGCTTTAATGGTGTACTAATGCTTAATGTAAACCTATACTACAACACAGAGAAATATATCAGAATCAGTGCTGGGTATATATTAAACAGAGTTCTTTGGAATATATATGTGTGTGTTTTAGAGGTCTAGAGGTTTGCTTGCTGAAGTCATGATTAGCATAGAAATTGTTTTTGTGATAATTCTATTGGTCCTCTTTGGGCACTTTTAGTGTCGGGTTGAGAATCGAGAACTGTTTCTTATGCTGCATTCATGGCATGTCAAAATTACTGTATTTACTCAGAGATGTTCACATCCTCGGACTAGGAATTATGTCTCTATTCCAACACTAAATGTAAAATAAACATGTGTAATTTTAGTAATCAACAGACAAAACCACAACATAACAAGAAACAGTCGTTATTCAAAATGCCTTATTGATAAACTCTATTTAAAATTTGTTTAGCGGGACATAGTTGTTCATAGTGTGCTCACAACATTAAACTGTCTTTTGTTTATTTTCAGATTATTCTTGCATTATTAAAACATTAACGATAGTCAATTATAAGAATTATTTAACAGAAATATTACAAAATAACTGTTTTGAGTGTTTCCACATGACGTTGTGGTGCTTAGTTGGTACAAGCCAGAGCTCTGTTGTGAATTATGAGTTCTGCAAGGATGTGACATTAGTCGACATTACAGTAATTCTGACATGGCAAGAATGCACCTTTATTTACATCTGGTTTCCCTATATTTAAAAAAATACTGTAACCAACATATGTCCAATTCCGTTAATGGTTCTTGCACATGTATGCGTTACCATACTAAAATACTCTGAGCATATTTTTTGAAAGAATTGTTGTACATGTATTTATTATTGAAATCATCTTGTCATTTGGCGATGGAATAACTTTTTTCTTCAATTGTATTTACCTATAAAGTACTAAAAGAATTGTAAATGGAACCGTTAACGAAGTGGAATAGATAAGTAAAATTAGAATTGGAACTAGATTTGTTAAATTCTTGCTGATTCCCATCCCTTTTTGTATGTTATGTTGTACTGCTTGCTGTAGTTATACAAGTCATTGTATGCGTCGTGTGCAGTAGTAATATTTTGCTGTGTAAAACAAGTTTTTGATGTGTTGTTTCTACCTTAAAAATTAGACTGGGCCTTTATTTATTTATCAATTTAATTATCACTACAATAGTTAAACTCCTTTTGTAACTTGCATTTCACCTGCAACACCTTCCATCATGAATTTCCATGCTGGTCCAGGCTGGTCTTGCTGGTGGACTAGCTGAACTGGTCACCGTCAGCCAGCATGGTTTTTCTGCTGGTTAATCTAATCAAGAAGCTTTGTTGAAATACCAGCATGCCAGCATACAAAACACAACATATGCTGGTATTATCAACTGGGTTCTTACCTTTCATTCCCAATTCACTTTCCACACTCCCTTCCTCTCACTCTCACCCTAACCTCCATTTTATCTTTTTTGTCTCTCTTCTACCCATACTCATCCCTTATAACCTTTCCCTCACTTGCACAGCAATGAGTACCTGTCCAGCTTCAATCCTATAGCTCTGAAGGACTCTGCCCTCTCCACCAATAAGCCCATTGAGGTGAAGGGGCCTGGAGGCAAGGCCACTATCATCCATGCCCAGTACAACACCCCCATCAGCATGTACTCCCAGGATGCTATTATGGATGCCATTGCTGGCCAATCCCAGGCCAGGGGTAGCGAGATGTCCGGGTAAGACCTGCCACACCTAACTGCATCTTCTACCTCCTCCCATGTCCTGCATGACACACGTTTGCCATAACGCTTGAGTAGGCCAGTGCTATCTGCTAATGCTCACGAGGCTAAAGACTTCCCAAGGATGTCTGATCATAGACTGGATATAGTCTTCCTCAAGATACACTCTTCCTCAATTGTATAATGTTATATCAAACTGATAGTGATGTAAATCTTATGATGTGAAGTGAACATGTTGCCATACAGAAGCAGAAGAAAGGCAGTTTTTCGAAGTCTTCAATGTTAGCATATGTTATGTGTAGTTTCTGTGGAACCAGCTGGATTTTTGAGTGCTTTTCAAGTCAAGTCAAGTCATCTTTATTTATATAGCACAATACAGATTGTTTCAAGACAGCTTTAAAGTGATAAACAGGAAAATAATGATTCAGTGATGCGAACAAATAGGAATGATGATGGGAATGCACAAGTTAGTGATCATGGTTTATGGGTAAAATACTGTTCAAAAGTTTTTGGTCAGTAAGATTTTTTATTTTTTTCACAAAATAAATTAATACTTTTATTTAGTAAGGGTGTTTCGATTGATCAAAAGTGACAGTAAAGACATTTATAATGCTACAAAGTATTTCTATTTCAAATGAATGCTGTCCATCACTTTCCATTCATCAAAGACTACCTGAAAAAATGTATTGCGTTTCCAAAAAAATACTAAACAGCATAATTATTTTCAGCATTGATAATAATAAGAAATGTTTCTAGAGCAGCAAATCAGCATATTAAAATGATTTCTGAAGGATCGTGAAGACTGGAATGACTGCTGAAAAATCTGCTTTAAAATCAGGAGTAAATTAAATTTTTAAATATATTAAAATAGTAAACAGTTATTTTACATTGTCATAATACTTTACAATATTACTCTTTTTACTGTATTCTGATCAAATACATGAAGTCTTGGTGAGCATAAGAGACTTTTTTAAAAAACAAACAAAGAAAATTCTTACCAATACCAAACTTTTGAACTTTATGCATTTAAATAGTTGTCTTAGTAAGTTTTGCACTTTTTTTTCTCCTGTATATCCACTGGGAATGATTTTTAGCAGTTTGGAATATGATCTACATATTTTTATGTTTGTTGGTGCCAGTATTTTGATGTTTATGGTTTTGAAATGAAAATGAGAGATTAGGCTTTCAGTCTCGTGTCAGAAGCCTTCTCTAATGCATAACATAGAAGCTTTATCTAATTTTCCCTCTCTCACTCCATTCTCGACCCATCCTTTCATCCATTGCTTCCTCTATCCATCACACTGCACATCATGTACCCTGTCCCCACGCTACCTGTGTCCAATCTCAATGGCCCTGCCTGGCAGCAATGAAGCTGCCTCTTCGCTATCGTAAGTAGCCTGATCCATCTGTTTGATATGAGCACTATCTTTTCGTCTCCTCCCTTGCGCATTGCATGCCTGATCACCACATTATCCATTTCTCTCTCATCTCCTCCTCTAACCTCTCTTTGATTGATCTAGAGCATCTTGACTTCTGAAATGCACCTGGTGTTCATGAGGAGAGACTTTTTGACTGTAACTTTTGAAATAGTTGGATTTTGACTTTTTATTTAGCCGAATGCAACGATGACATCCTTTTCAAACTGCACCTTTCAGTCCCATTTCATTGATTCTTAACCATTTAAATGTTCCTCTGAAACCCTTAATCTTGCAGCTAGGTGACACTGAGTGTTTTTGGTGAAAATGTGTTTAAATGGTGAGGTTTACAGAAGGAGGGTCTGCTAATTTGGAAATAGAAAATCAGTCAGCGATTGAGTTTTAGATGTCAACAAACAGATTTCTGAATGCTCTGCTCTGTCATTCTTCTGGCTAAGAGATACTGTATAGTGTGTGATAAGCAAGCTTCTGGCCACATTGTTCATGCTTCTCTGTTTATTAGCACATTTATGTAATATGCTGCATATTTATCAATCTATATATTCAAAAAATCAGTGTTAACAGACATATGTTAACCGTAAATTAGTGATAATGGCAGTAAATTATTCAGAATAGGTAAATTTGCATCCCAGTGCATCTATACAATTTTAACTTTAAAAATGATCCAAAAAAATGCATTTAATGTGTTACACATGAAAATTCTTTTGCTGATGTTCCCAGTCATACTGAAAAGAAAGTGTGTGTTTCACAAGACCGGCTTTTTCTGTGGTTGCAGTAATCTGCCAGTTAAAGACCATGTTATAGACAGTGCTTCCCCAGTGTATCAGGCTGTCATTCCCAGTGAAACCAATGAACTGGGTCCCTCTGATTGGACTAAAAGAGCCGCCCAGCTGCAGTCCAAGTCCTTCCGCATCCTCGCCCACATTACTGGAACTGAATACAGTGAGTCTGCCTGCCTGTTTTTATCACTTTCCTTTTGTTTTGATATAGATTTTGATTTGTCTGACATGTTCTCTCTTTGTCTTTTCTCCTCTGCAGTGCAAGACCCTGATGAGGAAGCTCTGAGAAAATCAAGGTAGGCATCTAGCAGCAGCATCTGATGGCCACATATTTGACCTGTACTGAAATCCAGCCCTCTGCCTCTTAAAACCCGAAAGGCTTTTTGAAAAGCTGATACATGATCAGAACCCCCAAACCAAACCCTCATAATCGGACACCACTCTCTGTGCTGAACTTGATCTGCACACATTAGATGCATCAGTCTAATACAGCTAGATGTGTTATTCATAGTCTGTGTCAGGGGTGTAAAAAGTACAGAGAAGTTGTATTTTTTGTCAAAGAAATTGTATTTGGTAAAGTTTGGCTACTGAAATGTCAAAATATCTGAGTGGAAAGTTTTCACATTTAATTGTGCTTAAGTATCAAGATCGCAAACCTATATCCAATCTTTCAAATTGGATATACAAATAATGCTACCCAGTTACTCCCACTGAAGCCAGGAAGGATTTGAATTACATAGAGCATAATCAAAAGATTGTCCTCCTAGAAAAGTAATCCACCTCCGAAAAGACAACAAACTTTTTTTAACTAAATATTGAAGAATAAACTTCTTAAAAGTAATTAAAAATAAAATTGAAAGGGCAATTGGAGTGTTTGGGAATCCTGTTTGCAATTACAATTATGATTTTTGCAATTGCACACTACAAGTAATGATATGTATTTTGAAGTGTGAAGATATTCTTTAAATCAAATTCCAAAGAATAAAATTAATAATTTTGTGATTAGGTATTAAGTTTTAGTTTAAATTTGAGTACAAGTACAAATTCAAAATAATTATACTTTAGTAATGAAGTACAATTACTCAAATACTTTATACCCCTGGGGCCGTATTCACAAAACATCTTAAGGCTAAACGTAGCTCCTAACTTGCCGATTTAGGAGAAACTCTTAAAAATAATGGGCGTGTCAGTCCTAATTTTAGGAGTCCTAAATTTTTGCTCTAAGAGTATTTCACAAAGCATTTTAGCGCTAAAACTAGCTCCTAAATCTGTGAAACGTTAGGAGTAGTCAAGAGGACTCCTAAATCACTAAGACCAAATCACAAACAGTCCTAATCCACCCAAAGACACTGTACACCATTGAGGGAATAGCGATAGAGCCTTGGGTGCTGAACCTTTTCTTCATAAATGCAATACAATTTGATTTATAGATTTGAATCTACGATGAGACGCCAAAACAAATCTTTAACAAATAAATAAATATTGTCTGATTACCTGTGCCAGTGGTTTTCATGAGTTCACACTTACAAATGATTGAATAGAGTAAAAAAAAAAAAATATATATATATATATATATATAAGTGTATTTGGTGTGCTGTCCAATGGAACATTTTATTTTGACTATGGCAACATTTTTATTAAAAAAATTTTTTTTGAATAGGGCAACATTTGTATTTTAAAACCTTTATTTTAATGTGGAAACATGACACCTCATTGTACAATATTTCTATGATTAAATCGCTGACTCCTCCCCCATCAGCCAATCACTGTGTGTTTATTCCATAGCAACGAGATCAACCCCGCCCTTACTCTTAGCTTAAGACTTCAGTCAATTCCTTAGTAAAAGTTTGTCTCAGCAGCTTTGTGAAAAGGTTTTAAGAGAAAACTCTTAGCTAAGAACTTTTACTGCTATTTAGGAGAACTCTTAGTGGTAAGATAAAATGTTTTGTGAATACGGCCCCTGGTCTGTAGTATTTACATCAAGCTTCATTCTTCATATAGCATTAGCTCACATTTATTTCACAATGTCATTACACTTCTGACACAATAAAAAGCAAAATGTGAACTCTACCATTTAGCTGAATGCAGAACATTAATGGGTACATGTAAATTTTACAACACCTTAAGGCAGCCACAAATATTTCACACATCTTGGGCAGGGGAGTGAAGGCCATATTCCCTAACCCATTTTTCCACCCTCTCTTTTCTCTCTTTCCTTCCTCTTTTTTTCCTGTATATATGTCTTGATGTCACAGGGAAATGTTTGAATCTGAAGCCAAAGGCCCTCGTTTCGCTAAACTGAAAAACTGGCACCATGGCCTGTCGGCACAAATACTTAATGTGCCTCAGTAAAATGCCCTAAGATAGAGAGAGTTAGACAAGTGGCATAGACAGACTGAAGTGCTGGAGTAAGAGGAAAGTCAAAGCATGTGAGAGGAAAGCAGAAAGGATGAAGATGAAAGTCATTTATGTTGTTTGGCTCATCACTAGTTTCAAGCTAGTTGTTCACACTATAGGATTGGAATTGTTCAAGAGAATGTTGCCCCGATTTAAATTCTCTCTCTTGTATCGGATTGTTTGATTATTGATGGTTGTTGAGAACATCATTGCATATGTGCACAAGTCTTTCAAATCCATCAAATAAAAGAAATATTATGAACTAATCATGTGGAAAGGCTTTTTTGGCAATGGGATTCATCTGGGTATGAGAGCACACATGGATTCCAGAGATTTAAATCTGCAGAAGGGAAATGAGCATAAAATAAAAATAAACATTACATTAACTAACGTTCTTTGAAAGAATGTCCTAATAATTTTTTACTTTAAATTTTAGCCTAACTTTTGTTTAAACTCTCTTTTCTGGGATTTATTTCTCTTTTGAGAGTTTTATTGATCTATCAATTTTCTATCTATCTTCTAAAATCCCCCCCAAAAAAACAAGATGTAAAAATGTATTATTACACTCAACTATTGTTTTATTAAAGAACATGCAGAATCAAAACCTTAAATTTTCTGGAATCACAAAATTATAAAAATAAAATTTTTAAAAAGAAAGCTTTGAAAGGAAGCAGTGCTTTCATAATTAGCAGTGTTATCATAATTAGAACAGAAATACCAGAGGAAATATTTCAGCCAATATGAAGGCTTTCAAATATTATGATGGACAATGGGGAGCCTTTGAATCAAAAAGGTTGAAATCCACTGGATTAGATAATTTGGTATTTTTTTTTATATTTAAGAATCTAAGCCTTTTCGATGTGTAATAGCATTTCAGTGATTAAATAAGGATAAGTTAAAAAGGTTTGCAAATGTTGAAATCCTTTGCACATGCAGTCAGTTTTATTTCAGGAGTCTGTTATCTGTTGAAAAGCTAAATCCTGACAGACAGCAAAAGCTTTAGCTTTAGACCAAACTTTGAATCACCAACACTATTATCCTATTGAAGAAAATACTTTTGTTGATGTTCTGAAACTTGTTAGACATTTCTTACTTAAACCTGTGGTTAAATATTAGACTACCTAGGGGTTTTAGGTGATAAAGATGTCAATCTGTCTGTCAGCTTTCCATATGCTCTGGGATGAGACTGAAAAAAAATTTGTTACTTTGATAGATCACTATTTTAGAATCTAGTGGTGTCGCTTAATCGAGAAAATGAGGCTGTTAGTTAGACTTTATGGTATGACTGTACAAGTTTATCTCTGTAGGAAGAGTAATAACCTTTAGCTAGATCAGTGGTGGCTGAAGGGACGAGCTCTGTGTCTGGAAGATGAACGAAGGCACATGAAGCCATCAGAACTTCAAGCGGTTGAGCAAGATGGAAGTCAATGTCTGTGAGTAGAGAGAGTCAATAAACCAGGACTTTTCCTCCAGGTAATTCTGCCTGTCTGGTTGTCACATAGGGAAATGGTGTTATCTCTGCTGTGAGCTGGTTTGCGCTAGATTGTTTTAAGAAAAGAAAAATGTTTCTGCTAACCATGTCCTTCTCCCATATCATCTCACCATTGGATTACTTCACTTCTGAGCCTCCCACTTGCATGCAGTGCATGCTGGGAAGACTGTGTGACTGCACTGGAGTGCTTGTGGCTCTGGGTGGCTGGCCCCTCCTCCACTCTTCATCCTTTTCTTATTTATTCAGATCTCTGCCTTCATGTACATATGAACATGTCATGCTAGATTGCACAGACATATGTTGCATCAGTCAGCTCTTTTGTATGTTGTGCTGTCATTTTCCCCATATTTTCTGTCTCCAATATTTCATCAGACTCTCCTCAACTTGACTGAAACAAAAACAGATAAGCATTTTCGCTTATTTCATTGCACATCACTGCAGTGCTGTTTCCTGCTGTTTGTTAAGTCGTATGTTTGTTTTGCTCATTCTGGCAATAGTTTTGTCTTTAATATGTCTTATCAAATTTGCGACTTTATTAGTATCTGTTAATTGCAGTGTTATTTAAAAATTATTTATATACTGTTATGGTATTTAATAATATTTAGAATTTCATTTTTAGGTTTAATTTTAGTTTGAGTTTTAGTAATTTTGTTATGTGCTTTTGTCATTTTTATTTTATTTTTTTCTCCATTCAGCTTTAATTTTTTTATTTCAGTTTTCTTTTAGTAATTTTAGTACTTCAACTTCAACTTATTTTATATTTAAGTTAGTTGTCAAGGCAACATTTCTAGTTTTCAACATTTCTAGTTTTCAAGTTTTTTAAGGCCTTGTCCACACTGAGGGTACATTTACACAACAACGATGTACTAAAATGGTTTTTCGCATACAGACGACAACATTGTCAAAATGATCCTTGTTCACACGGATCTGCGAAAAAGTCTAAAAATGCTGTATTTTTCAGCCAGGCCAGTAGTTGGCCATGTCACTTTGTAAAGAAACACTACACGCCTATAGACTGAACATGTAACAGAGATTGTATATTATAGGGAGATGAGAGGGTCTGTATCTCCTACCATTGGAGAAAGCGTAATGGCTAACTTAATCACGTGCGGCACCTCTCAGCCTGTTGTGTAATGGCAGTGGCAGTGGCATTAGTGCCCACCGTTCAAAACTCCTTCCCTGCGTACCGCCAGAGGCGGAGCGTTAGCATTAGCCGTTACCGTTTTTTGGCTAAAGGATGCAGGCTTGCCTTCTAGTGGCTTTGCATGTAAAATTACACATGCGTCACTGTTTTCACAAATTCGTATTTTTGTAGTTTACACATAGACAATAACAGTAACGTTTTCAAAAACTTGCACTTTGAAACCCATTTTCAAAAGTTTGCATTTTCAGGCCCCCAAAACGTCGTTGTTGTGTAAATGAACGACCAAAACAAGGGTTTTCAAAAATTTTCCTTTTTTTTGTTGAAAACAGTGTCGTGTAAATGGCCCCTAATATGTTTTTGTTTGAAAATGCATCTTTTTTCTCTGTTTTGGCCCTCCATCCACACTGAGCAATAGAGAAATGTTCCTTTTTAGAATCTTCCTATTACGTTCCTGCAAAAATAGACTCACAATTGCTGTCCTGTTGCAAAACATGACAATTGCGTTTTAGATCATACGATTGAGTGAGTGGTGGGATATTTTGCTAATATAATGAATGTGCCAGAAGAATAGCATGAGAAATTTATTATCTCGGTATCCTCTCATGAGTTTTAATTACATTTTACGTAAACGCATTAAAGTGATTGAAGCATTTTCAGACGTTTCAGTGTGGATGAACAACTTTTGGAAAATGCTTAAACACTAGTGTGGACGGGGGAACATTTTAAAATGAAAACGGTGTTTTCAAATGTATCTGGAGTAATGTAGATGTAGCCTAATTTTAAGTTTTTTTTTATCTAATATTTATATTTTATTAAAGCTTTATTTCAAATAATTAAAATGATTTTTTTTTTTGTGATACATTTTTTATTGTCTTTTAGATATAAAAAGATAACATCCAAATAATTTAAATGATTTTTAAATTATTGGAAATATTTCACATTCACATAAAAGTATTTTATCAAAAATATGTTAAATAATTTAGACTAATTATTAATAAATTAATAATTATTGTAGTTTTTAAAGCTGCCGTCCATAACTTTTTTGGTTAAAAATAATCCAAAATCAATTTTTGAGCCAGTACATAACCAGCCAGTGTTCAAAACCATCTCCTTACCTTAGCCCGATTCACAACGGTAAGCTTGTAATAATGTTTTATAATTCGGGTGGTGCTGGTGGGTTTTTGCGGGAAATTTGAGCATGTCGCCATTTGTCTTTGCGTCATTACGTCACGTCTGTTTAACGTTAGAGATTAGACTGTACAGAAATCGAAATCTACAGGTAACGCTAATACACACTAAATACACATAGTCACGCAATGCTGATGTTGTTAAAGGTGCAGTATGTAATAATTCTATCCGCTAGAGGTCGCTAGAAGCCTATTCAAAACAAAGGCGCAGCTTGATGACGCCAGGTTTGAGAGCGGAATCTTGGGACATGTGGTCTCCACCTCAACGGACGGTGCAAAAGAATAGGGATAGGACTCTGGAAGAAATCATGTTCATGGATGCGATTATTAACGTTACTGTAGTATGAAGCAGGACCGAGAGTTGTGGGAGCTGAACGAGGCCGCTGGAGCGATTGCGCAACACACGCCTCACGAGCAGCTGAACTTTTATTATGACACAGTCGCCGGCGCCGCTTCCGCTTTTCCAGTCATGAGTATGAGGTAACATTTGAGTGTGTTGAAAATGATATAACGTTACTCTGTGCGTTCGCTCAGTGGCTGCTGTGAGACACTTGTTACACACTGCAGTAAGCTAGATCGATTTTAGAATGTCACATGAAATGCTGGATGGCTTGTGTTGATAAATGGCATGCAATTCATTTTTAAAACTTATTGTATGATGGAGAAAATTCTGTATTACTGTTACTAAAAATAAAGCTGCATCTGATTATGCTATGTTAGCTACTTCACAAAATAGTGTTTTTCTCTAAGGCATGGTAAAGCATGGTACTCGCAAAAAATCAAGAAAATTAGGTTTAAACAATAAGACTAAACGTGTTGAGCTATATAACAGCAATTAGTTTTCTGTCTATAAATATATCAAAACAGTTGTTCCCTCGTCTATTAAAACGTGTAATATATTAAAGCGTCTTTGGTGTTTCCATGGTTTCTACAAAATAAAACCGGAAAACGAGGGTAACGCGGGTATGACACAATTGACAGGCGACTCCTCACACGTCCCGGAGCCTTGGTTAAAATTGCAATTTTCTCATGATTTACAAATAGTTGGAAACATTTGGGATATTGTAAGTACTCAAGTGAACAAAATATAAAACACTGGCCTAGTGGTTTTTGAATATTTTACTGCAAAAATATTACATATTGCACCTTTAACGTTAACAATTTGAGAACAAAGTATAACAATAATAATAACTTGCACAGTTTGACGTGATCCGAGCTAAGTGATCGCAATTTATTGTAATGCTTTTTTTCCCCTCAGTTGGTCAGAACAAAAGTGGCAGACATGTTACTTGTTCAGATAACATTTTCCGGTGAAAATTCTTACTTTGGTCATACTTCAAATCTGTGATTCTGAAGTACAGTATCCACACTGGTGCGGTGAGGAGCCGTGCCGATGCTCAACCCACGTAAAGATGATAATTCCGCAAATAACTGCAATTGCAGGTTCCAAACAGAGATGGCGACAAAGAGGCAAAACTTACCGACTGCAACTTTAAATGAAATGAAATGTTATGAAATGTCAAGTCAGCAGAGTGCCACCATTATTTCCAATTTGTCATGAAACAATGATTTTGGTGTTTTATGACAAATATCTCTTTTCTGTCATGCTAATCTTGTCTGTAGTGCCATATATGATCCAAGCAGCTCTGTATGAATCTTGAATTGTATGTTTGTTGTTGTTCTGCTGTACTAGTGTTTATCTTTTTATGTTGTGTGTTGCAATTATTCAGTGTGCTTTACTTCATTAGTATTAACTCATTTATTAATTTAGAGATATTCTATAATCTTGTCAGAAAGCCTCCTCTGGATCCTCTTATATATTGAAGGATTGGTTTGGTGTTATTAACCTCATAATGGTTGTTTCCTGTCACGAATGATTGTAAGTAGATAAATGCAGCTAAATGGGCATTTATTTAAAGCTTTCAAAAACCAAAGATAATTCTTTTCAATAACTCGATTCTCAGTCATATGTCTCTTTTCTGTATTATGAGTTAATAGAACTTAATTATTAACAGTTATATAATTGGAAACAAATACTTAATACTGCATGGGTTGGAAAAATTGAACATATCCAACATTCAAAGCATTATAGTTCCTCCAATGTGTGGATGTTATTATTGCATGAACATCATATTTCATTCAGTAATCATTCAGTCTATCTTCGCAACCCTCTACTATGGCAATTTTGTTCATGCTTTTTTGCATGCGTGAATGTGAAGAAAGGAACAGTGATAGTCTACATGTTAGGCTGCTTCTCATGAGACTGTGTTGCACTAACCTGCTCTTAGGATGAAAACACACTTTCCCTATGTGTCAAGCGTATAATGCCAGCAGGTGGCACTGCAGTATCTTGTCTGAATTACCCTCTGCCTGTCTTGACTCTCTTTGCTCTCTGGTCCTGTTCCATGAATTAGCAAGTTACACGTTTGCAAGTAGAATAGTATGTTTCAATTACAACACTTCATTCTGAAGGCATTGTCTGCTTCTGTGAACTGTATTTCATTGTTCTCTGAATCTGTGCTGAGATTCAAGATCTTGCTAATATAACTAAAAAGTGTCACAGTTTGACAGCATAGCCAGTTGAGGAATACAGTGTTAGGACATTATGCCCTGTGTAATGTTTGTGTGTGTGTGTGTGTGTGTGTGTGTATGTGTGTGAGAGAGAGAGAGGAAGAGAGCGACTAAAGAGTAATGTAATCACAATTTCCAAAGTTATACTTTTTTGTTTATACACTTCACAAGTCATTTCTCTTATTTCAGTCTCTCACAGCTTGCTATAATTGCTAATCTGTGTTTGCTTTCTGTCACAACACACCTTCCCCAAAGCCCCTCCAATTCACACACATACGTGCTTCTCAAATTGTACACTTCAATACACACACAAGTTCACCACAGAAAGTGTTTAAATCTTCATGAAGGCTTCATAAATGTCTGCAACCAACATTTACAGACCTTTCTCTCTGTTTCATCACCATAACTCAGTATAATCCACAGAATGACATTAAAGCTGAAGTATGTAATTTCTGAGCCATTAAATTCACGAATTAGAATTTTAAACATAACAATTGCTTTTAAATGGCTTTCCAGAACAGTCCCGTCCCAAACTCACACCGCTGGTTAAGCTAACACACTCTCATAGCAACTATTTTATGTGGCTAATTAATACATTTTCATATGATCTGCTTATGCTCCTAAACTTGTTAGTTTTAGGGGTGGATCTTCAGGCTTCTTCTAAAAATGTTAAATTTTTGTACGAATCACATTGCATGAGTTCATACAAAATCACAGTCAAAAAATAGTTAAGCTTTCTCATGAGATTGTGTTGGTTAAGCCAGTTTTGCTGCTTTGTCTGGTAGGGATGCTCAAGTAAATGTAGTGTCAATCATCAGGAATGGTTTCCTTATAGGTACTTATAAAGATGGAATAAATTAAATTAAAACACACTTCAGCTTTAAATGCTCTTTATTTCATCTTTTCCCTCGCCCCTCCCTGTGGGCAGTTTCAACATAAACTGAGTCAGTAAGAGAGAGAGAGATGGTCAGAAAGGATGGTTGCGGAGTGTGTGAAGGGGGTCAGTCATCGGTCCACCACCAGGCCTGCTGCTGCTAGGTGCCTGTCTCTTATCTTCTCTTTCCTGCCTGGGCGGCTCCAACACCAATATATTTTCTTCATTTAATTGTGTTTGATTATGTATAGGGGATGCCAAATGATTAAATAAATGTCTACTTGTGAATAATGCACTTTTTTTTGCTTGGATCACAGGGGAGTATCATTTATCACTAATCTACTGCTCTCTAACCACTGAATTGTGTTTTATGGACAGACTAAGAGGGTTTACATAACCTCTTTACTCTGCGTCACTTTAAAATGGTGAGGTCCTCCCATCTGCAGTTCATTGCCCCTGATAGAGCACGTAATTGATTGTAGTCCTAATGTCTGGATTAATTTAATTCATCCTAGAATAGCACTTACAGTTGTCTCTGCTGCCGAGACATCCTTCGATGACAAAATAGATAAAAGTAGTCTAATGAGAAGAAAGCAATTAACATTTCCTTCCCCCCATGATGGACATCCTTGCATTGTGATCAGACATGTTTTATGCATGAGAATGAAGCAGCTGCTTATGACAAAATGTAACTTTCAAATTAAGGCATATATACATACACGGCCTGAGCCATGGCTGCTGTCTGTATTTATGGCTTCAGCCTGACATCAGTTTCTGACATCACTGCAACCTAACCTTGTATCTAGTACTCCTGCTGAGCATGCTCCAGTTTCCACCAGCATTGCATCTGTATGTGCACCTAATGAGCTCCTTTCGGAGCCGCAGATAGTCAATCAGGCACCTGAGCCTGATGCGGAGCAGATTCCTGAGCAAACCACTGTAAGCAGGTAAAGTTGCATGCATTGCATTTTTTCTTGCTTTAATGTTACTTTGTTTATTGAATTCCCATTGGTATGAATACATGTAATGCGTACCATTCAAAAGTTTGGGGTCAGTATGATTTGGGGGGGGGGTTAGAAGGAAAGAAAGAAAGAAATAATTTTATTCAGCAAGGATGCATTAAATTGTCCAAAAGTGGCAGTAAAGACTTTTAAAATGTTAAACAGATTTCTATTTAAAATTCTATTAAGCAAAGTATCCTGAAGAAAAGTACCACTGTTTCCACAAACATGTTTGGCAGCACAGCTGTTTTCAACATTGATAATAATAAGAAATGTTTCTTGATTGACATATTAGAATGATTACTGAAGGATCATGTGACACTGACTGGAGTAATGGCTGCTGAAAATTCAGCTTTGCCATCACAGGAATAAATTATTTCTATTAATTCCTATACCGACCTCAAACATTTGTATTGTATGCATTTTTATGTTTATGTTAAGTTGTTTTGCTTTTTTCTAGATTACAGGTCACTTGCAGGTCATCTGTTTGACTGTGTGTAGCGCATACAGATGCAATTAGCAAGTTATTCCAATGTTAATTAACTTCTATTAGTGGAGACATGTGATAGATATTATTGCTATTAGATTTTAGCCTAACATTTGAAAGATTGTTGGATAAAGTCCATTGAACCTGGAGACCCAAAGCAAAGCCAATCCTCCAGTCCTATTAATGTTATAATCAATAACTTTAATTCTCTATAATGATCTTCTTTGTCTTAACTCAATTTCTTGTTGCAGCTGCTTCCTTTGCTACTGCTTATTACTACTAATACTCTTCCCCATAAGGAAGCTAGAAACGCACATTTGATTTAATCCATGTTTACATAGCCATGTTGGCTATTTGTTTTGAGCTTCTGATTTTATGAGTGGCATCTCTTTATCACCATATTGTTCAACACCAGGGGCCTGTACCATGATGGTAGTTGAACAAACTCAGGGTTATATGATTAGTTTCAAGTTGACAAAACCAAACAACTCCAATCCGGCTTTGTTGGTACCATGATGCTGATCATCAACTTTCTCTGTCAACTCAGGCTTTGATCCTGAGTTTGTGGAGCGCGTGCACATGAATCCGTGACATCAGTGACAAACCCAATCACATGCCTTGCAACAGAGATAAACTGTGATTCACTTCTCGTGAGAGAGCCAGCACGATTCAAAACTCTTTTGCTAAAAATGAAGAATTTAAACGCGTTTATACTAATGGAAAATACTTGTCTGTGAAAGAGGACAAATAATCAGTGCAAGTGAAAGTTGTGAAGTTAGTTTATATAGTTGATAATATATAGCGATAGAGACTCAAACATACAAGGTCACATGTAGTCATATTTAAAGAGTATATTTACACCTTATTTATATGATCTATATATATTAATATTCATTGAAACTAACTGCTTAATAACAACTGTTAAACTAAACTTGCGTGTGTGTAATGGATTGATAAAAAAAAATAGATCCTACATACAAATCATATATAAATCATAAAATAATTATCATTAAAACCAGACAATTTCATAGTTAAATATTTGTTTTTACTATATGATGACCTTTAATTTGGAGGAATTACTGGGGGAGTGCCTTTATTGTGTTGGGTGTGTCAATATCACTTAGCTTACATCTGATTGGTCCAATTTCAGTTTCAGAACTCTAACCCAGAACATAATCTGCCCCGGAGCAGGTTAGCCATGGAGCGTAAATTACCATGGCAATGAACACCGCTAAAAGTCAAGTTACTTTCATGGTAGCTAAAACCCAGGATTGGCGCAAACTAATCTGAAATTTACCTGGCTAGCCAGCTAATCCAGCTTCATGGTACAGGCCCCAGGACTTGACCCAAATAAAAACCTTTCCTAGACTTCCATGAACTACTTTTTTAAGCTTAAGATCACTGTAGCACTTCTATGTACCCTCTTCTTGTGTTACTTAATGAATGATGAACAACAATAACAGTAAGACCCAGGTATTTATGAAACTAGAGATTTTTCTTTTAAAGAGTACTGCATTTGTACTACTACACTAGATGCTGTAATGTGAGCCTCAAACATGCATGTTCATAAGTTTCTATGTCTCAGTCAAGTCTCAGATCTCCAATTTCACCATGTACCCTCTCCAATTTAATTTTATACAGTAGAACCCCTTTCAGCACAATTGATTTCTTATATTTAATATTAAATATTAGTATTAACATTAAAGTCTATTAATGTTAAGGTCCTTTCTGTCAGACTCAGTCCTGAAATATATATTTTGTGTTAAATTGGGCATTATTTTAGTTACTGAAATATAGTAGTTGTTGGGTCTTTGCTTTGAATGCACCTTCATTTTCTGTTTTGTGTGTGTCTGCATCTAGATGATTTTGTTCATGGTCTATTTGTTGCCATATCCACTCATACTGTATACTGTACTCAGTGTACTACTGTTTTATTCAGACAAAACAAGAACAGAATAAACATCTGAGTAGTTATTTAAAGGGTTATTGCATATTAATTTAATTTCCATATGCATTTGATTTGGAAAACCAAAGTGTCAGATCCTGTTTGTATTTTTTTCATATAGACACAAAAACATGCAATATTTGAAACACTTCGGCAGTCGTACAGATATGAGTGCATATGGCCTCTCTCAGGTTTAATCTAGGCATGATCAGTTTGACTGTCCACCATTTTTGTCTTTGTTACACTATAGCTTCAACTTGCAGACCTCTATGGGTTACACTTCTCAGTACAAAACCTCCATCTCCAGGTACTGCTGTGGACCAGCTCTGCATTCAATCAGCAAGCGTTCTTTCTCCCTCTCAGTGTCAGTGTGGTCTGTCACATGTGCAATAACACATATTTTCTCCCTTACTGTTTTTTTACCCAACTGACTCAAAGGATGATACTTATGCTTGGGATATTTTTCTTTAACCTTTAATTTTATAACCATTTTTGAATATGTACCTTTATGTATATGAGTGGAAAGAACTTGTGAAACCTGGTCATTTTCTTCTAAACAATGGAGGCTCTCTCTTCTAACCCTGCTTTAGGTGCTTTCACTGTTGCTCTATCTTGTCGCTGCTCTGTTAAAATAACTAACTTTTGCATTCAAATTGTAATAAAGGGATGTAACATAATAAGGTAAGACACTAACAAATGTGTATGTGATGGATTATGTGGTCAGTAAAGTCTTCAAGAACTGAATGTGCATCCAAACTCATTTAAGGCTGCGGGCAAATAAAGTTGCTGAAGGCTATACTAATCTTTTTCCATTTGTAGATATTTTTAGGTGACTATAGATTTTTAAAACAGCTAATATACAAATATAGGCTACTGTACAAATAGACAACCTTAGAAAGAGCTTATGACAACTTACTGGGTAATGTTTTGTGGTAATTTAGTCCAAACGACCTTATCTCATTTTTTGGTAATTTCCAGAGATTGCATCTTTTATAATGGTAGGCATATACATTATTGTTCAAAAGTTTGGGTTTGTTAAGTTTTTTTTATTATTATTATGCTTCCCAAAGCTGCATTTATCTGATCAAAAATATAGTAAAAAAATAATAATTTATTTATATTTTAATGTTTAAAAATTTAATTTATTCCTGTGATGGCAAAGCTGAATTTTCAACAGCGATTAATCCAGTCTTTAGCCAGATATGATCCTTCAGAAATCATTCTAATATGTCTCCGGGTTCATAGTGTCCTGGACACTAATATTTTTATGATTTAGAGAAAATTAATCATTGTCCGGTGAACTGATACTTTTTTCCAGGAGTCTTTGATGAATAGAAAGTTCAAAGGAACTTTTTTGAAATAGGATTTTTTTTTGTAATGTTTGTGAAAGTCATTGTCATTTTTGATCAATTTAATGTGTCCTTTCAGAATTAAAATATTAATTTCTATCAAAAAAAAAATCTTACTGACCCCAAACCTTTGAGCGGTAGTGTGGTTAAAACATCTTTACGTGAACATTAGTCAAAAATACAGTTACAATTTGCAAAAGAACTACACAGTATGTTCATATGAATACTATAATTAATATATATTTTATTTATAATAATTATGTCATTTAAATATAATGTGTCTAGTTGAGCATGATGCTAGTATTGTCATGGTCCTGGGTTCGATTGCCAGAGAATGCAAAATGTCTGGAATGCAATGAAAGTGGCTTTGGATGAAAGTTTAATGTGAATGTTTTAAATTGTTTAAGAAAAGCAGAAAAGCTGAGTAACTTCTCATTTGAACTGAAATGTTGAGTTTCTGGTTTGTCCCTCTGTAGTCCTTATGCCCATCCTCAACCTATGCAGCAGCCACCACCCATGCAGCAGCCACCACCCATGCAGCACAGCTCCATCCAGATCCCTGTAGGTCCACCTCCACCTAAAGTGGTCAGCACTGCCACCATTATGCCCACAGCCTATCCAGCCGGCCCAGGTAGCCATTGCACATATGTGATTATGTATAATTCAGTGTATGTGTGTGTCCATCTTTGATTGACTCTCATCTTTTAGCACCAGCTCCTCCAATGGTTTACAAACCTGCTCCACCTCCACCTGCTCCTGTCGCAGCTCCAGCGTCTTCCAACAGGCCTCCTTGGGTTACTGATGAGAACTTTGCCCAGAAATTTGACCCTAGCAAACCCACCCCCACCACACATATCAAAGTGCAGCCTCTTCCTCAGGCGGCACCACCACCACCAGCCTACATCCCCAACCCAGTCCCTGCTCCTGTTGCACCCAGCCATGCATTCAACCCTTCCCCTGCTCCTTTCAGCCCTGCTCCCTTCCCACCTGTGGCTCGTGGAGTTGCTCAAAGGGCAGAGCGGTTTGCAGCCAGCAACAGAACACCTCTGTGTGGATCATGCAACAACATCATCAGGTATGATTACACTTGTGCAATATTCATCACAAGACCCTTTGTAATATATAGGTGTTTTTATTCAACTTCAGTGTGACGAGCAGGGCGGGCGAGAGCCGTGAGGGAACGGCGCGAGGCCGGTGACGCGAGTGTTAATGATCGTCACCTGTGAGGCGCACCCTCGAGTCCCTCACGGAGGAGCTCCGGAGGCATAAAAG
>RJVU01026577.1:8677890-8731611 GCA_003731715.1 Anabarilius grahami
GAGACAGGATGGCTAAGCAAGAGGGAAAAACACACACGGCCACCTCAGACCTGGCCCTGAGTGTATCACCCATCCCATCGTAAAGGTGCTGATGTATCACCCTCACCATTTAGTCATATCATTCTGATCTAAAAGGTGGAAAACTAATCCTAGATGAGCTTGGCTATTTGATACACACTACTGAGCTTTTATTGAACAGACTTTTCTTTAACGCTTACTGTAGGCTTGGAGTCCTCTGCGCTTGTGTTTCCAATGGATGGTAGGAAAGTGAGGGAGAGCCATTGATTTCTTTAACTCTTTCTATGCCGCTGTTGGTTAGTGTGATGGCAGATCAGATAAAGATAGATTGGATAAAGCTATGCAGTGGGTGGTTGGTGTAGCGCTGGAGAGTGGTCTCTGTTTATTCAGTATGCCCCAGCTGTCCTTTAATGGTATTGATCTGCTTTAAATACACTTGGCTATCGAAGTAAATTATTTAGAGTGGCACCGGATAGGGTGAATTCAATGATGGGTTGAGTTAGTTCAAAGAAGACAACCAAAAATATTTCTGTCTGGTCTTGTAATGAATTAGAAAACTGGTTTTCCATGTTATTTAGGAGATTTCATTTTGTTGTAGAGATCTAGAAAATTTAATTACAAGTGCCTGTTTTTTTGTTTGTTTGTTTTTTGTTTTTTTTAAATAAAAATGCCATGTGATGAACATCTTGTGTGACTTGTATTGCCTGGAATGCCTTTCTCTGCAGGCCTTGTTTATAGACCATGCGCGCAAGGGAAACAAGCACGCAGCCATCTTTAGAATTTTTTGTTTGAATTTCCTTTTTTGCGGTAGCTCTGTATTAGTGTTGGGCGATGTCTACTGTGAAACATCACGATGGAGGATGACATCGGGGTGGGGGGATTTAATTAATTGGCGCATGTCTTGAGAAAGAGAATGCACATGGAGCTGGAAGGGCTTGAATGAAACGTGTTTGGCTTTAAATAAAACTACTAGAGGATATAGCGCTGAAATACCATTACCACAAACTATCTTGAGTGCTTGTGGTGTGATCCACATGGCTGCTCGCTTCATCTAGAAAAAGTAAAATGGTGCTACCGTTCTGTCTCGCAGTCCAGATGGAAACATGCCGGGGTCCGGATGTGAACCGTGGTCCGCCATTTGAATATCAGTGCTTTAGTTTGTGTAAAACATCTAGTAGCCTATAATTCGTTTTTTAAATCACAATAAAATCTTTACTTTTTAAACTGTGTTCATTGAACTGTTTCTAATGTAATTTGTATTGTGATCAGGAACAACTTCATTATGTTATTATTACCTAATCAGAAAAAAAAATATTTGAAGGAACTGTGTGGAAATTGAAAGCATGCATTGCACTTGTTGATATAGTGTGATTAATATTTTTTTTTTTTTTTTTTTTTNGGTGATCACGATGCCGGCTCAACATCGTGATGGCTGTCAGCATCGGCGATGGACGATGGCATTGTATATCAGCCCAACCCTACCCTACCCTACCCTACCCTACATTGCTGTCAAAGAGTTATTAGCTGGTGTGAAGTGGATTTACTTATTGTAAAGTTAACGAAAATTATCATAAGCATTGTAATGTTTGAAGCAGATGCAGTGCTTCCCACACATAGACTTTACCTGGGTGGGTATATTAACGGCTGCCCAAGTATATTTTGTGACACAGATTTTGTGATTTTTGCTTTTATTGTTTTTAACCTCTTATACTTTTTTAACCATCCGCGTTCACGTTGTGTCTAAAAAAGCGTGGAAAACGGCAGCCGCGCCACTTTCTCCTCTTTTCAAAAGCGCTCGTTGCTAAGCAATCATGAGCCGTGTTCTCCATGAAGACGAAGAAGTTTCAACAAAGGATAAATGGATTTCCAGACCTTGCATTAGCTCTACTACTAGATTATACTACTATTTATGGAGATGAGTAATAAAAAACCCACCGTGTACAGGTATGATCAGCTGTTCGTCCATCTTGGCAGAGCTTTCGATCTCTTTGAGCATGTTCGTCCCGCGTCTACATTTAAAACAACGAATTAAGCTTGCAAAAGACGCGACATGTGAACAGCCCCTAACTATTGCAAAGTCTCCCCTTGCTCTACGCGTTTCGTACCTGCTCGTTAAAATAGCTTTAAAAACATACTAAACAATGTTTTATTAAAAATGTAAAAATGCAGAATGTTTTATGTGATGGGTAGGTTTAGGACTAGGGGTAGTGTAGGGGGATAGAATGTACAGTATAAAAACCATTACGCCTATGGAATGTCCTCACTAAAATGGCAAAACAAACCTTTGAGTGTGCGTGTGTTTGTTTGTGTGTGTGTGCTCGTGATCATGTTCATTCCACATTGCATTTATAAGAGCAGTTGGCCACATCCAGAAAAATGAATGGATCTCTATGGGTCCTCTGCTGGATGTATATGGTAATTACACAAATTTATTTCCTACATATTTCTCTAACCAGCAGATGATAGAATTCTTCAGAATTCTAACACCTAGATCAATATCCATAAACAACACGTATTTAATTTTGATCATCATTAATGTGTTTTGTTTTTTTTCATAAAAATTTAATATTTCTGTGGCGACCAGGGCGGGCGAGAGCCGTTCCCTCATGGCTCTCGCCCGCCCTGGCCGCCANTCGCCACATTTTCATATGCATGCAAATGGTGTAGATGAGGAATTTTGCGGTAAATAGATAAAAAAGTACTTCATATCCCCCAAAACACAGCAAAATCAGTATCAAAATTAATTTCAATAAATAAAAATATTTGTAAAAGTCACGCCGTCGGTAATAGGATTTTCCACCCAGCTACCACCGCAAGTATATTTCAAACCTGTGGGAAGCACTGATATCATAACAAATAACAAGTCATAACAAATTTCATTAGACTGGGAAAATTTTAAAACGAGCTGTTCATTCATTAATCCTTAAGATCTTACGTTCATGCTGTAGAAATAC
Source organism: Anabarilius grahami (assembly GCA_003731715.1). NCBI lineage: Eukaryota > Metazoa > Chordata > Actinopteri > Cypriniformes > Xenocyprididae > Anabarilius > Anabarilius grahami. The sequence goes on from RJVU01026577.1 coordinate 8,680,863, forward strand.
AAACCAGAAGATGGAACACAATGAGCGCAACACTGAAAAGGGGCGGGGCTACTTAAGGTCTATACCAGCACTTGTCTCTTTGTAAAATAACTAGTCTAATTTCTCTCTGTGTCAGACTTTAGATATAAACTTTAGATGTTTTCTATTTTTTTCTGCTTAAGAAAGCGAGAATGCTGATGTTAACCTAACCAAAGTATCCAAAAAGCTTATTTTACTTGTCAAAGATACTTATTTTTAAGTATGAGTATTGTTAGGTAATTCTGTCAAGTTCTGTATACAGCATCAGATGAACACCTTTCTGTTTTTTCTGCGTTTCCACATCCTGCCCAGTGTTCTCCAAACAATGTGCAGTTTTGCTATAAAAGCAAATATAAATGTAGGCTATACAAAACAAACAAAAAATGCTTTGTTCATATAAAACTGCAAGTCAGTCACTAAATTATAGATAATAAAGGAAACAAAGTCTACCATGTGTTAGAGTTTCTGAGGTCTTCTGAACAGGAACGTGTATCAGTTTTCTGTATATGTAAGACATATTTTATGATTATTCTGTTAAAGTTGCTGTTCTTACAATAATATCATTGTCAAACAAAAGGATTTTTAAAAATGTCCAACAGATATGTTAATTTTAATTAATCATATTTTAGTCAGTTCCAGTGTACCCCTTGTTGAACTTTTTCGGGGGGCTTGCTGCACGTGTACATGCTTGTCGAAGTCTTCGAGGTTTAACACTGACTCACTTTCTGTTAAGATGAGCTGTTTTGCAAATTTAAATATGAATTTATTACATTTATGGATAAGAATATATCTCAAAAATCTAGGTTGTGCAAAGTTCTCCCCTATCCCATTAATCTTTTCACTGAAGCTTTATTGCAGATTACGCTGTTAGCAGGTGCGACATGACACTTTCAGCTACAGTTTTTCTTTTCACACTGAAATTAATATGCTGTCATTAGCAGCAAAATGCTTCAACAAGTACTGTAATGTAGTAGTACTTTGTCTGAGTTGCTATAGGTTAGGCTCACTGGAAAATAAAAATAGAGTGGGTGGTTTGGATCCAATTATTAACTGGGTTCTCAAGTTACATTGATTTAAAAATGCAGTCAAATATTTAATATTCATAAACTCCCTCATTTATTTCAGTTTATTAAACTGATTGCAAACAAATTACAGCTCTAACATCCTTTACTAAATAAAAGATTCTGTTCTAAATAATGATTATTTGGGGTATATATCAACAATTGTTTCTACAAATGTTTTGAAATATGAACATTTAAATGGTGACTAACAAAAACATGATGGATTTATTCAAACATACATTAAATATTGAAAAATGGGTTAAAAATACAATGAATTTCAGTAAGTTGTACTGTGGCTTTCAATGTATCTTCTGATGTTCATTCATGTTAAATTCGTGCTGAAACTAGTAGCAAAGGGGAAGAGTTCATCCCCATAAAGAGGGAATAAGTTCATCCGCGCTGCTGTTGCTGTACAGTGATCTGTCACGCCACATTAAAGAGTGCCAAAACTGTATTTATTGTTTGAATTTTGTAATAAAATTGACGGAATTTGAAATCTGAGACTGTTTTATATCAAAAGTAACAAAGCACAAAGCTTATTGCGATTTATTGAATGGGAGGTGCGCTACAAAGTTTTGTTCATTCATCAACTGAAAACAGCATGGACTAAAAGATCGGTTCTTGGGATTTAAGAATTGATATTGATCCATCAAAATGACAATTGATTAAAATCGAGAAATCAATATATTTTTTTTAACCCAGCCCTATTCTTTGTTAACAGGGTTTTGTGGTACTATGCCAGAATCCAAATGCCATTTGGACATTCAGCCACTTGGATCCGAATGACACCTGTAGCCAGCCTCCATGCTTACCAAACACTATGCCAACATGCTTCACAGAAATGGATCTTTCTGTACGGTAAGAAAACCTCTGATAAAATATATAGTTCTTCTTGACCTCTCTTATAGGCAGACATCCGCTGCAGTACAAGCAAGAAGTGTGTTTTCATGTGGTGATTACATGACCACAGTAGATAGAAATGCTCCCTACATCAGTGATGGCCGGACTGCAACAAATGGTTTCCACATGTTTGGATCTGGGAATTCATTTTAGAGAAATAACATTTACAGGCCAAAGTTCATCCACGTGCGACTGGTTTCCACGGCAACAGCTCCACCTAGTTTCTCTCACACTTGTGGTGCAGACTTGTGCTCAGCAGATGCAAAGCTGTGAAATATACAGGGAGGAATTTTCACAGAGGGAAAAAGGATTTTCCCTAAGAAAAAGAAGTCATGTGATTGATAGTGATATACTGAAAATTACTTTTTTGTCTGAATATATATAATGTCAACTAAATTATTAAATCTATATATTTATAATAGACCATTAGAGGCATTATGCCCAGCTATGATTCAATGTGTCCCTTGAAGTAAAGGGGATCCCAGTGCAGAGTCATAAGTTTGGAGATGGTTCATTAGAGTTGAACACTAGATAGGGAGTACTGCAGGTCTCTGTGTTGAACCTGGCTCTCATCAAACCCCAGCACACCCACTCCCTCTGACCCTTTCGGAGGAATGTGTGCGGCAGGTAATGGAAAATAAACTTGCAATAAACCTCTGCTGCTCCAGTAATTCCAGGAAATTTGTGGATTTTTCCATCTCCATATTTGTTCTTTTGTAAATACCAAGAAATAGAAAAAAAAAAAGATTTTCTCAGGTTAAAAACAGAAGTATAATAATACAGTTCAGAAAGAACCTTGGGAGAACTGATCAATAATTAAACTCTCCATAAAATCAAAACAGAACATTAATCAGAACATTACCGTCCCCTCCCTCTTGCAACGACATATCTTCTCTGATGATGTGTGTATTGGATTCGGGCAGGACAATAAGCCAGTTTACATTAAAATTGGGAAGAAAAGTAGTTTTTCATTTCAGGCTGACTTTTTTTTCCTTTTTTTTTTAACCAGTGCATTTAGTTACAGTAATGATAAATGACATCAATAACAGAATTTTATGATAAATACCAGCAATAATCTAATGTAATACATTCTATTATTACAAACATTATTATATTTGTACCATAAATGGTGCAGCCATGTTTTTAAAAATGGCCATAAAACTGCAGCTGAACAAAAAGTTTTATTTTAAAAAACTGCCAAATCTTCTTGGCTAATTAAGAATATTAAGAAACAATATTCAGGCCGTAAAAGTAATGACGAATCAAGCACACAGCACTTTAAAGTCATTGTGTGGTAACTGGTCCAGTTATAAGCACTAAGATCAAATCAGCTTCTTTAGTGAGATGTATTTAATGTGTCACAGATGAGCTGTTGTTGAGCTGCGTTTCTTAAATTCTCAGCCAAAATGGGCTCAGATTTTGGGGGCTTTGTTCTAGGAATGGTGTCTCAACCCATTACCCCTCCAGAGGAATCTGGCCGGAGGAGCTCATATTGCACCCAAGTGCTCCACAGATTAACTTTTGTTCTTCTCCTGCAATCCACTGCTGTGACACCAAAGACTCTGGAGTCTTGTGCTATGTTCAAAGTCTCTGCTTGACTGACTCTCCACGATGCAGCTGCTTGACAGTGATTGGTGTTGTGTCAGGAAGAGATGTGGGACTTCAGTGAGGATGAGAAGAAGTGAGGATGATAGGAGAGAGAGAGTTGGTCGTGGGGCACATCTCAATGTGCCTAAGTATTCTTATGCTAATCCTTTCCTGGGATGAGGCGCAAAGCAGCCAAGCAAACAATGGCAGCGGAGCCAGAAAGTCTGCCCTGCAGTCTAGCAGGCCTTGAAAGGCATGTCGGGCATAGAGCCGACACTGAGAGAAGGCAGCCTCCAGTACTGGGAGCCCTGCTGTAAGGAGGGGCCCCAGGAGGGACCAGAGATCCGGGCCAAAGCAGGCTGAGAGAGCGGGGGCGAGGGGGAGACAAACACCAGACCTCTCTGGTCGTCATGCAGGCTGTAGTTACAAGTGATAAGAAAGGCAAAGTGATATTTATTTCACAGATTGTCTGTATTTCATAATATTATCATACATTGGCCTTTTCTTCTGGTTGTTACCCCCACCAAAAACGCCTGTATGTTGTGGTAAACTGTCGGTTATGTTGTATCATTGACATGAGGAAGCCCTGAGTTCTACACATGAGGAAAATCAGAAAAATATTACTCCCTCCTCAGGGATTGAGAGATATCCATGTTCAAGCATAAGTTTGACTGCAAAGGTGCACCTTAGTTACACATCACCATACAATACCGCTATTCATTCAGCCTCCATACTCTTTATGGCGCCACCAAAACCTTTCAGAGGGCAGAGCTCCAGGAGTGTCTGATGAAACACTGAAACATAGTGTGCCTTTATATTGCTTTAAGATCCATGATACTTTTGAGGCAATAATAGTGATAGATGTCCATTCAAGACACATGATTGCTTGGCTTAAACTGCCTAAACTTAAAGGGGACCTATTGTGCAAAATTCACTTTTGCATGGTGTTTGGACATAAATGTGTGTTGGCAGTGTGTGTACACAACCACCCTATAATGATAAAAATCCAACCACTTCTTTTTTTTTTAATCCCCATAAATCATAAGCAGTGTCTCAGAACAAGCCGTTTGCAGGTTCCTGGCAGGCCCCGCCCACGAATGTTGACAGACACAACCGTTTTAACATAGAACCGCCCTGAGCGAGTTCACAGCGAGTTGTACACAGTCCGGCATTGCTGCACTGATGAGAATGTCTCCCAAGCGTTTTAGGTGTTCTGTAGCTGGATGAATTAATCCACATAGCTCTCTCAATTTACTCCTGAAATCTGAGCCCCTGAAGACAAGGTAGATTCATTTTGTTTTCGAAGAAAATGCTCCCTCAACTCTACCAAAATGTATGTCTGCGCAAATCATTTCACACCGGACAGTTTGTGAACGAATGTCAATAGAAAGGTACAATACAAAACGGAGGTTGTGCTAAAAATTTGTTACTCAAGGATAGATCAGTAAACTGTTCGTGATTAGGGCTGTTTCGAATGCCATTTTTTGAGCTTCGAAGCTTAGGTGGCAATCAATATCGAATATTCAAAGCTTCGGTGGGTGGGGCTAAATATATAATAATAGTGTCGGTTTGCATTTGTATCATCTTTCACGACTTCACGTTTCACTCTTCGGCATCGTAAATGTGTTGCGGCAGACCCAGTGGAGTGCAGTGTTGCATTTGGTGCAATATGATCAGGTGGCACACATTCTTTAAATATTAATAAACATTTAATAATCTTTTAAATAGAACAGTTTCCGGTACGCATTACACGGGCAGGTTTATGCTCCGAAAACGGACAGTACACAAGTGATACAAAACACAAAGTCTGTTGAGAGCAAGAACTTTAATAAGGTATTAATAACGAACATTTCTTTAAAACAAATGAATCCCAAAACAGAAATTAAATTAGTAACACACAGTGATTTCAACGAACTGTAATAAATAAAGAACACGGTAGCATGCTTATAAACAGTTGAATAAGAATAAATGAATTGTTTTTAAAATGACACAAAATGTAATATCTATTACAATTAGTTTTATTCTATATAAGGGATTTATTTTGTCTTATTCTGACTTTTTATTAATTTAAATCTTTAAAATGCGCGATGCTTTTATTGAAAGCATGTTGCTGTGTTTTTTTTATTTATTATTATTAGCCTGCAGTTCGTTGAACTACATTCATTTATTATTCGTAAATGTAATAATTACTGACACCGTAACGGGTTGGCTATTTAAATTTAAAGTAATTGTAATACATTTTATTCACTCCCTTATATAGAATAAACTGTAATAGGTTAAATAGAACAAGGTAATGTTAGCCTAGCTAGACAGCTCACATTTCAATGACAAAAATATTTAGGCTCTTTCAAACACTTAGCCTATATAAATCGCAACCCAGTGGTTGGAAACTATTGTGAAACTACCTATACTCGTTTCATGTTGTGTGCGAGGAAGATGAGTTTGTCCACATTTTCTGGTAAAAGGGAACTTCGGGTCTTGTTGATGATGTAGCCAGCTTGTGAGAAAATGCGCTCTGATGGAGTTGAAGTGGCCGGAACGCAAAGAAGGTGTTTGGCTGCAAATGCCAGTTTAGGGTAGCGGTCTGCTGTGAAGTTTTGGGTTTTGTTGAGCATGTTGATGGCTGCGATACCTGTGGATGTACCTATAAACAAATTATTATTAGCCTGTGCTGCTGTATGTTTTTAAATAGTGTCGTATTTGCAATTAGCCTATTTATCATAGCAAATTAAGCGCATAAAAGCAGTTTTTTTTTTTTTTTGCTGCGTGCTACTTACAGAACTCAGGTAATTTTTCAAACTTGTGGTGCTGTTGTGGTAGGCCAGTTTCAAATCGCATATTTGACACACTGCCTTTGTCTTGTCATCCTCACTTAATTTAAAGTGCTCCCAAACAGCTGAGGTCTTGGGCATTTTGTACCTATTCAGTATGAGATGAAATAAATCACTACGTTCGCCAACGGGCGGTTCAAGCATGAGTGAGAATGAGTCCGCGACGGAAGTCACGTGTTGAAAAAAAAAGAATATTCGAATCTCAAAACTGAAAATCGAATGCCACCCCACCGAATGAATATTCGATTATTCTAGTACAGCCCTATTCGTGATACAGCTTACAGTCTCCAGAGTGATACTGGATACGGCAGTAATGAAAGTGAGAGCACTTTATTACAGTTCATCGGAGATTTACGGATATAAAGTTAACCAGTTTAATAAGCACCACCTGAAAAGGCATAAGGTCTTTTATATATTTGTTTACTGTTAGTTGTAACGAGTGTTTCTGTGTACTTCGCTGTGTATGTTGATGATAATGCAAGGGAGAGAGAGAGTTTATGGATAATATTTTAATGCACACTTGCACTGTTTTATTAAGCTCTTACAGTGATTTTCTATAGTAAAAACAGATGCTTCGTATTTTGTGTGAAGTACAATAAACGTTATAAAACTCATCTGTAAACTGGCTTGTACTAATATAGTGGATAAAACAAGACAATATAAGTTATAACTGTAATTAAACTAAACTATACCTGTTCTATCTCCACGCAGCATATATTCAGTTTCTGACATTATAGTGCATCCTGACTGACTCCTGACAGCGGAGAATCAGCTCTTGAAGCTCTGCCCTCTTAGGCCGAGCGCAGCAGCTCATTTGCATTTAAAGGACACACACGGAAACTGCGCATTTTTGCTCACCCCCAAAAAGTGGCAATTTTAACATGCTATAAAAATTATCTGTGGGGTATTTTGAGCTAAAACTTCGCATAATAAGTCCCCTTTTATATCAAAGTCCCCAAGGTTTATTAGTGAATGTGACCAGTCTAAAATTAGAAGTATAATAAGCTACTATCAGGGGTGTCCTTCTCTCCATTTTCTCTCTCGTTTTTTTTTTTTTTTTTTGTAGATCCAAGTTTTGTCTTCATTGAGTCAGGACATGACCGAACTTGCTTAGCCATTCATGTATAAGAAACATCTGAATGAAAGTAGGTTTTACCTGCAGAATGTGAGTGATTTCATTGGCCTTTAATGATAGTTCTCTATGTGTTGTGCTTTTTAGATAAATGCATTAGTAACTGAGGTGCTTTTTACATTTAAAAAAAAGAAAAATCAGTAAGTAGAGTACATTTACATGTACAGTAATCAAGCTACAGTCAGTGAAACCGACTATTGCATTACATTTTTAAAGATCATATTATTTTTAGCTGAATAAACTATGTAACCATGTATCATGAGTTTGGTTTCATAATTATTTCTTTTTTGAAATAAATTATTACCTTTATTTAGCAAGTACACATTAAATTGATCAAAAGTGACAGTAAATAATTATAAAATAAATGCTGTTTTTTATTAACTTTCTATTCATCAAAGATTCCTGAAAAAATGTATCATGGTTTCCTAAAAAATAATAAATATTATTAAATATTAAATATTAATATTTTGATAAAAATAGGAAATGTTTCTTGATTACCAAATCAGTATGTTAAAATGATTTTTGAAGGATCATGTGACTGAAGACTGGGTTCTTTCAAAAACATTAATTGTACTGACCCCAAACTTTTGAACAATAGAGTAAAGGTTGGCAGTTTAGTAACTAATGCCTCTAAACATCCTCCTGTACTGTTGACTCTCTTCGCATTATTTTAACCTTGAAAGTTATGGTTTCAGCCCCGCATTTCATTCCTGATGCAAGAGAGAAACTGTTCCGTTGTGCTTGTCTAAAATAGTATCTACACCATACCTGTGTACACTTTCAAATTTAAAGTAGTTTTTATACCATTTTGGTTTGAACCTGGTAAGTTGTGGGGTATCTCATCCATGTCTTTTGCAGCAGGCCTCAACTTTCTCTGGTTGTGATCCTGCTTCTTGTGTACCACTTAACCTAGCACACACACTTAGCCGCAGGTTCTTGTCTCTGTGTGTAGGTGCCTGCACAGCTATCTTGTCCCCTGCCTTGCGGAGGCTAGCTTTGTTCCCTTGTTATCCAGTCAGGGATGTGTGAAAGTGGGGCACAGGTCGGGGCTCTTTGTCCCCCTTGGGCAAATCAGAAGTGACAGACACCGGCCCACTCCGCCACTAATTTGTCCCCCCCTCAGCACAGACTTCGCTCAAGGCCACTAATTGCAGCGAGACGCACAGGCCTACAAGGGAACAGACACATCACGTTATTAACGCTGGAAGGGGCCAACGGGGTAATTGCGGAACATCCTTCATCAAATTATTTGGGCATGTTTCAGCATTCAAGAGTAGCGCCGGCCTGACGGGTTGAGGGGTCAAGCCCAGAAAAAACAAGGGGGCAATGATGTTCAGTGCTACCAAGAAAAATTACAACGTTGCCTAATCAGAAGCGGAGTATGTGCCTTTTTCATAAGATTGGGAGTTTATTATTATGTTTAAAGATATTTGCTGTTGGTCTAAATATTACCCTGCAGGTTCTTTTCTTCTATTATGTTACACTTTAATAAAAAAAGGTCATATAGGACCATAAAAAATTAGTTCACAAGATTACATTATTCACATGATTACATTGCAGACCAAAGGTAAGCTAGTTTGAAAGTGAAACCTCACAAAGTGTAACTAAAGCAAAGCAATTTTGGACTGTGTTTGTAGACATTATTCAGAGTTATCTAGAAAGGTGCATTGAGACTGGTATGATCTGCTCATCACATGTGCTTTGTTTTTTGTTTTTTTATTATAGTGCCGTGGACCCCGTGAGAAGGGACCTTTGAGTTTGTAGTGCCATCGTCATCCTCCTACCTCTTCCTCTTATCCTCTGCTTTTGTCCCTTGAGCCATAACTTTGATTGCTCCACCTGTACATTAGTGTTCACTGGGATTTTAGGAGCATACGCTTCCGTCATCACTGATCTCACCCTCATCCTCAAAGGTTACGGCAAGGCTGTTTGACAATGGCACAGCTTTGGTCTGTCACTGTGGTTTTGGCTGGAGTCTACCTTCTTCTCAGGCTCTGCGCTGGAGGTAAGGGTGTTTTTTCTTCCTTTTGCACTAGGGCTGGGCGGTATATCGAGTTTGTACGATATATTGATATGTTTTTTGTATACGATACGGAATGAGGCAATACCGTTTATATCGATATACAGTAGTTTTATATGAGCGCATCTGAAGCATAGCGGTGGATGTCGCAGAATGCTGCTGCGGGGAAAATATATAATACAATTTGTCCTAAACATGAGACGTTTAATATTAAGGGCTTTAAAAATAGCCTAACTCATAAGATTAAGATATAGTTAACACGTAGGCCTATCGTTTAAAGCGGCTTGCCCCGTCAGATGCTCTGAGTCTGACAGATTCATGTGCTGACAGATTCATGTGCTGACAGATACTTGCGCTGTTTAATGCGTTTGTGATGTGGTGTTTTTCTCAGTGCATAACTTACGTATTCTCCATCTGTAAATGTTAGAAAGGAATACAAATACTTCCATTTTGCTGTCAGGAGTGGACGAGCCTTCTGCTTGCGGATCTCCTGTAAACTCTATAGACTTCTGTGAACGAGCGCCGCCGCGTGCATTTCCGCCAAACAGACAATAGAATAGGATCGCCATAATTCTGACTAAAATATACATTTTGCTGAAACGGTTGTTGTTGAACAATAAATGTGCCATATGTAGAATTTTAAACCTACAAATAAGTGTATTTTTTATTATAGCAGTAAAGTAACTATTTGGGGTAGGCTAATCAAAATAGCCTAATATAGCTAATTAGTCTGTGCTTTTGTTTTTATTTTCATGTTTAGTCTAGTGAATTTAACTTTGCTTTAAAAGGCATTATTTTTATTTTTAGATTGTAATGTTACAATGTTAGAATGTAAGGTAATTTTCCCTTTTTTGCATATATATAATGTGCCAGACTACATGGTTACATTCACTATATTTGTTTTAATAGCCTTCATTATGAACACTGTTTGTAGGACAACATTAGGCATATTAAATTAAGATCTTTTTAAAAATAAATACCTTTTTTTTTCTAAATCCAAATAGAAAAATGTAGAATATACCAAGATATATACCGTATATCGCCATTTAGCCAAAAAATACCGAGATATGATTTTTTGGCCATGTCGCCCAGCCCTACTTCGGTGAAAAGCCACTGCAGTGCAAAGTTGGCTTTTGGCTTTTGTTGATACTGATTTCATTTGACTGAATTTATTGATTTACTTGAATTTATTGCTTTATTTATTATATTAATTAAATTATTAGAATTTTCAGAATTTGAAAAAAAAGAGAAGGGGAACGCAGAAGGATATTAAATGCCTCAGGAGATTACCTCGCGTTTTAGAAACACACAAGTTTTAGAACCACTGCCATGCTGAAAGCTCTAACATATAAACATGTTTAATTGAAGAAATTGTGAAATATATTACTGTTGTGAAGTAAAATGTAATATTAATATAATAATCAAAATTATCACACAATTTCACAAGAATGCCAGTGATTCAGCCGTGTTCTTGTGCCACAGATAATTTGATACCACAGATAGCACTTTATTAAAAAAATAAGAATGCAATGTTTTGTTTTATAATGTGAAACTCTGTATTGAATAACTTTATTTTATAAAAAGTAATGCAATGTGATGTTGTAAATAAATTATTTTCATTTGAATGTAATGAGGTATAGATGGCTGTTGTTGTGATTAGAGTAGGTCCAGGGGGAAATCCTACACTTTCTTTAAGGTACTAGTTTAAAGCTATGGCATACTGTCTGTTTTGAGCTTTGCATTCTCTTCCATTTGTTTTTTATTTTTGTTTTTGGAGGCGGGGGGTGTAAATTGCAGTACAGGAGGGCAGGAATCATATGTGCTCATCTGAACATTTCCATATGCTTAACGTGATGTTTACTGATGTCAAAGCAAACTGATTAGTGGTTAAACGGATCGTTGTTGATCCGTGATCCGTACGGACCAAGCCCCACGGTCCGGCACGCATGTGATTCGTGGATCAATTACAAGTTTAACTGCAATAGAGTGAAAGGTTATCATTTGCACGTGTTTTGTCTTGCTTATTCAAACCATTTCAGCGCTAGAAGAGGCAAAAGAGGATTTCGGTATCGCACACCGCGCTGTTATCGGTGCGCACAGACGCACATACATAAAAGGCTCGCGCGCACACACAGAGAGAGAGGCGCGTTTCAGATAGCTTGCGAATTCCAAATTGATTTCTCTTTCGCATCCTCAATGCACTTGGATGGACACATAAATGCATTATGTCAGTCAAAATACCCCTCTCGGCAAGTATTCTCATAAACACATTCGTTATGTCTTAATTGAATGAGGTGAGAATTCGGATGTGTATCGGATGTGTGCGTGGCATGGGTTCTTACTCTTAAAGTGACAGCAACCTATAAATACCTGCTGTTTGTCATGTAAATCAAACAACAAAACAGCTTTAACAAAGATTAATCTATATTAAATTTATACAGAACAGTGAACTGTCATTTTACATTTAATTATTACATTTCTGTACACACAAATTAATACTACAGTTAGACCTCATACTTTATTTGTAACTTTATGTTGTATTTATCTATGCTTGTAATTGGTGTACAGTATTTGTTCTTTTTACAGTCTGTTCACTTGCCTTTATTAATGTATTAGTTAGGCTACTAGTTTCTGCTGTCGTATCGGAGTAGTTAAAGTGGGCTAAGTAATAAATGCAGTTACCCCCCAATTTATTTTTTTTGGTGCTGATCTGAAAAATGATCCATTTTGTGACTTAATAACCGTGATATGATCCGAACCGTGAGTTTTGTGGTCCATTGAACCACTAAAACTGATACCTTTGTTTAATAACAACGCCCTCCCTGAATCAAACTAAACTCTGTTTTCCCAATGAACTCTGATGGTTGCCTGTGGACAGTCAATGAGCTGTGAAGGCAAACAGCAACAGCCGATTGCTTGGAAAGCAGTTTTAGGGCACAGAAAAAAAGAGTTTGAGTTAAAACTTGCCTACAGCTTTATACTTTAGCTCACATTGTTTATGTTAACATACTTTAATTCTGAATGTCTGTCTGTCTGTGTGCAGACAATAGTTTGTGCTGAGGTTTGGAACACCGTCTGATATCTCTGATGTGTTTACTCATGCCAGGAAGTTCAAAAGACATCTTTACCATCGTGACTCACTCCTGAACCACGAGCCTCTCAGAGGCCCCCCACTAAAGGAAGCTGTTGAAGTGATTGTTGCTACTCTCTCTTCCTTTTTTAGCACATTAACAATTTCCTCTATGACACTGTCACAATTGCTTGTGGGTACAAACTATTCCAAACACTCTGTGCTCTCCGGAAATACTTTAACCCTTTTGTGTTGTTGATCTTCAGATTTAAGCCTCTAATAAGTGTGCTCAGATTTTAGATATTACAAATGGCTTCCTTGCTGTTCCACACTGACTAAAAAACATGAGTTTATAAATGTTATTATCATTAATGTATTAATTATAAAAGTTTTTTTTTTTATTCATCTAAATTTGAGTTAACAAATTAAGCTTTTATTTATTTATTTACATATTAGATATGTATGTTTAAATCATCATATTTAATCCAGACTTAGATTGAACACTTGCCACTGCAGATTAACTCTGTAGTTTTAATGGCCTTTTTGGTGCCGTCTTTTATTTGATTCTGATGAATTAGTGGAGAGTAAGGGAAGAAGTCTTGTAACATGCTCAGTAGTCAGATTTTCAAACAGCTCAGTTTTCCTTTAGAGTTCATATTATATCAAACATCAGTCTAATGTCCTTGTCGGTGTATTTTTGTACAGATGCAGCAGAAAAGTAGGAGATGGTTGAAACCAGAGACGCAGCATGAAGGAGAGGACATTTGACTTTTCAATGCGCTGTTGTTTCTCCCAGTGTTAGAGTTGTGTAACAGCTGGTTAAATACCCCTATAGTACATCTTTTTTACCTTGCTCATCAGATGCACCCCTGAGATGTAATTTCAGGCAGGTGTCTGCACCTCTGAAACATAATCTTCAAGAAACAGAGAGGTGACATTGGTGACTGAAAGCCCTCAGTTGCCTCCATAGTGCAATGTTGTTTATTTTTTTCCCAAGCAATTGTAGACTTCTACCTGGACTGAATAGTGAACGGGGTTAGCACTCCTCCTAGGGGAGAAGAAAACGTGTTTAAGTGCAGGCAGACTTTTTACTTGCTTTCCCCGAGGTGAACATATTAAAATACAATTTTGCCCAAGAAATGACACATTGACAATTTACTCCACTATATCGACTTAATTCAATTTTATTTTACATAATGTTAGTTTTCATTGCTTTCAGATGGTTTCTGCTACTTTAAACTACCATTTCAAGTACCATGTGTAAAGATTGAACAAACAATTAATGTTAAGTGCGATATAGGCTTGTCAATGAAACAATGAATTGCTCTGAAAGGAAACAATATAATTCAACTTTGCTGTAGACTCAAATCTACTAGAGAGAGAAAGAGAGAGAGTAATAGTGTGCATCTGCTAGAGTCTCATTATGGGGGGATGCTCTGCCAGACCTCAGACTCCACTGTAACTGGCGGCAGAATTAGGCACACATGTGAATGTGTAGGCTCTTGTGGGCCCCGGACACATCCATCATCGCCCACAACCAGTCACAGTCCAGCAGTGGGCAAAGATTTCCTTTGCCCAGTCAGAAAGACTACTTTGCATCTTTAAGAGCTTGAGAGTTTTGAAATCCTGACATTGTTGCAAGTTACACTTTCTGCCACTCCCATAGATTTTTGTACCGTTGCATTGAAAACCAGATCCTTCAAGGATTTCCTCAAGCACTGACCCTGAGTGGAGAAAATGAAGAAAAAAAGGAGTAAAGACTAAAGAATGATAGAGAAGGGATCCCCAGGGTTCCTCTGGGAATTTGCCCATTTGATCATTGTCCAGCCTTCTCCTTATGCGAAATTTCCATGCTGGCCCTGTGCATCAGGATTTGCCGCCATAAAGGTGGACTGTCTCCCTTAGCCTGGGCTCAAGGCCACACAACCTCTTACATTTGCTTTATGAGTAGCTCAATTACAGAAATGACCTCATTGAAATCCCTTGCTAGCAGTTGAATTAGATTAAGTCTAGACAGTGTAATTCTCTTTAAGAGTTGATTTTTATAGTTTAGTAAAGTAACATGAGACAGTGTGTTTGATCTACTTAAGAAAGATATGGAGTCTGTCCGCACCCTGAACGAGAACACTTGAGAGGCTGAATGCATCATTTAGTTTGCGGTCTAGAATCGTTGTGACAGACTGAGCATATCAAAGGCAGCGTCTCGCAGCTCCACAAGCTTTATCTGGACTTTTAACTGCACTGCCTTCTTCAGTTCTGTTTTCTCAGGGTGTTTCTCCAGCACCCTTATTTGTGTTGTGATCAACTGTCTTGCTAATGTTTCCTGCTGTCACGCATTCTGTCTTTGACCCCTTAATGACGCTGCTGTCGGAGACCGCAACAGTTTTTGCTTGTTTGTTTTTCTTTTTAAAAGTAAAAATCATAAAAGTAAATACAGATTTAAGTCTTATGAACCTCATTACATAAAATCGTTCATAGAGGGTTAATACTGGAGTAAATGTATTTCTTCTGCAGAATGTAAAAACAGATGTTTAGAAGATATGTGTTTTTTGTCCATATAATTAGTTAATGGAGTCCAAAACAACATTGGATCCCACTGACTTTCGTTTTATAAAAAAAAGTACGTACAGCATGGTAAAATGTTTCACATTGATATAAAAAAAAGGGATTCAAATAGATAACTTGGGAGTCACGGATTCATTAAAGTAAACATTTGTGAATTAGACATCAGGGGTCATGATGTATGTTTATCATTGCATGCTGCCAGCGAAGACAACACAGTAGAATGATGCAGTTTTTGAACCCTTTTAATTTGCTACATTTAATTCAAGTATGTTTACTTTTGCCGTGGCACTGAAGATTCAACAGTGTGATATGCTTAAACAAGCTAGGAAAAGTAAATGTTCTTCATGATACCATATTTCTAGTGGCATTTGCTTCAGACTGCCTATTTTGTTAGGTTAATACTGTTTATATTGAGTTTTGTGTACTCATCAAGCACATTTTCAGTGTATGTACATAGTAGGCGATCCATTGAATTATGCAGTAAATTGAATATCAGAAGCTCCTTTATCTTGACCAGCTCTCTATTTAATCACTGAGTCCTAATAGAATTAGTCCAAGAGGAGAGTCCAGTCTAATTGTAAGATAGGCAGCACACGGAGAGGCTATATAAGACAGACTCGTAATGGGATCTGAGGATGGAATGCAGCTGATAAAGAGAGCGCCGTGTTGCCCTGCCGCCCAATCTCTCAAACTGCTGCTTTGTGAGTGATTAGCTGTTTTACTGACAAGTCTAGACTGGAACATCTGCAGTGGAGTCATGCTCAGCAGTACATACTCATGCACTGTGACAGGATAAGAAGATCGTGAGATCAGTAGCAACATGTCTCAGAGGCCTTTTATTTAAACTGAAATTCAAATAAAAATAAATGTTTGTGAGGGTGTGAAGCAGAAAGGGACATTGTGATCTGGATGTACATGCTAGTTGGTCTGGATTTGAACAGGAGCAGGTTTGCTGTCAAATACAGAGGAGCAAACGATGGGAAATAATAAATGTAGGACATCGTGGCCTTATTGAGGATTGGCACAATACCTAAATTTCAGTAGTCAATCATTTTAATGATTATCAATTCTATTTCAGTACTATACCAAAGACTAATGTCCTATTAAAATAAAATTAAACCAATATTATGTAGACCTCTTGTATTTTGAATTAAATAAACATTGCTTCAACATTTATTACTAGAGTAAATATTAAATGCACTTTATATTAAAACCTCACCAACATGTGCCCAACATGAACAGCCACATTACTCACAAAATGAGGGTTCAAAATCAGCCAATTATCAACCAGAACAGGCTACTGAATTGATTCATCAATTTAATGCATCTTTGCTGAATAAAAGTATTCATTTTAAAATCTAAAAATCTTCCTGACCCCAAACATCTGAACAGTAGTGTAGTAGAATTTTTGAAACCACAGACACGGTCTGAAACGCTACTGGTCATTTAGTGTCTATGTGCACCTAGCTTGTCATTGATTGTGTTTTGTCACTTACAGCAGGGCAGAATCCTGACCACGTGCTGCTGGGCACTGGAGTGAAGCCTGGCTCAGACTCCAGAAGGCCCGGGGACGACTCCACTGTGGCACCAGAAGATGCTGCCCGCTTTCTTAGCTGCTACTGCCAAGGTCACTGCCCTGATGACGCTAAGAACAACACCTGCGAGTAAGTGTCACTGGCTATGGCACATTTTTAAGTGGTCATTGTTTAATGTTCGTGCTTTGTTTATATGTATTTAAAAAAATTTACTTTTTAAAAAAAAAAACCAACAGGACAAATGGGCAGTGCTTCGCCATCATTGAAGAAGATGAAAATGGAGACGTGATCTTAAGCTCAGGCTGTATGAAATATGAAGGCTCCCACTTTCAGTGCAAGGTAAAGGAAGTTGTTTCTCTTAAGTGTCTTGTACTTTTAGTTGCATGATTAAATATCAGACTTTGTAAGTTTTACTCACTTGAGACATGGATTTGTCACAGGATTCGCAGTTTTCACAGACACGTCGAACCATCGAGTGCTGCCAGTTAGACTTTTGTAATCGAGACCTAAAGCCAGAGTTGCCACCTCGAGACTCAGGTAAGCTTCAGTACTGTCTGCCTGGCAGTTGCGTGGCATTGTAAAGTTATTTTCTGTGAAGATTGTTGATTTAAAATGTTTAGCAGCGTAATGTTCTCTAGTTAGCTGAAATAAATTGCAGTGAAAACTGTGAGCATAACTTCTAGTCTATAAAGCATCAGAATCATTCGAAAATTCCTTTTTAAAAGACATTAATACTTTTATTCAGCAAGGTTGTAATAAATTGATCAAACGTGACAGTAGAGATGTTTAAAATGTTACAAAAGATTTCAATTTAAAATTTATACTGTTATTGATCCATTATTTCTATTCATCATAGAATCCTGAAAAAATGTGTCATGGTTTTCATTAACAATATTAAGCAGCACAACTGTTTTCAACAGTTCAATTTTAAAATGTATTAACAGATATATGATTAAAATATGATTAAATTTGCCCATTTTATATTGTTTACAGAGCAAGTACAAATCTGAACGGGCCTGCTGATTGAGCCCTGGCTAACCTATTGCCTTAATGACGGACATGTGTTTTCTCTTGATCTCTTTGCAGAACCACCAGACCCACACTGGCTGGCCTTCCTCATTTCAGTGTCTGTGTGCTTCTGCACCCTCATCTGTGTCACTGTCATCTGTTATTACAGGTGAGATCATCACCGCACTGAAGCTCTTACATATAATAGCCGATTGTGACGTGCCTGTTTTCCCACATCACTGAACTGCTATGATTTTGCACAGCACTGTTGAAAACACATGCCACCCACATCATGGCCTGTTGTTGTTAAAAGACAAACACTTCTGTTACTGCAAGTAGGGGCAAGACTCTATACCTTGGCATGGGTACACAACTGTGGAAAAAGTTTGCCTTTATAACAAATTAATCTTTTAAAGTGTCTGTTTACTGAACTATCTGTTAAAAAGTGTTTTGTCTTGATATTCAAAAAGGAGTCAGGAAGGATCTTTCTAACGTCAGGCATAGATTTAAAAAAAGAAGTTTGACTGTGTCCTGTGTCAGGTATAAGTGGCAGACAGAGAGGCAGCGCTACCACAGAGACCTGGAGCAGGACGAGGCCTTTATCCCAGCAGGAGAATCTCTGAAAGATCTCATCAACCAGTCTCAAACCTCAGGCAGTGGCTCTGGGCTCCCCCTGCTGGTGAGAAATCAGAAATGCAGACTGTAGGATTTTATTGTCAACAGCTTGCCTTTTTTCACTGTTTCTATTCACATCTTACAGGTGCAGCGCACCATTGCGAAGCAGATCCAGACAGTGCGCCTTATTGGAAAAGGGCGATATGGAGAGGTGTGGCTTGGTCGGTGGCGGGGGGAGAAGGTAGCAGTGAAAGTGTTCTTTACTCGAGAGGAGGCCAGCTGGTTCAGAGAGACAGAGATCTACCAAACCGTGCTCATGAGACACGAGAACGTACTAGGTACACTTCATGTCATTCAAAATAGTGTGGTGTTTTTAATTGTGTATCAATGCCATGTTTTCCAATGTGACGCGATTCTCTTCAATCTACCCGAAGGCTTCATTGCTGCTGACATAAATGGCACTGGAGCCTCTACACAGCTGTACCTGATCACAGACTATCATGAGAACGGCTCTCTGTATGACTATTTGAAGTTCACCACTCTGGACACACAAGCCTTGCTCAAACTGGCGTACTCTGCAGCCTGTGGCTTGTGTCACCTGCATACGGAGATCTACGGCACACAGGGAAAACCAGCCATTGCTCACAGAGACTTGAAGAGCAAGAACATCCTCATAAAGAAAAACGGCACCTGTTGCATCGCTGACCTTGGGCTTGCTGTGAAATTCAACAGGTGCTTTGTCACTTTGCATTTGTTTTATTGGCTGGTTTTAAGTGATTTGTTCAGTCATTTTTGAGGAACTAACTTTTTTGTTGTTGTTGTTGTTGTTGTTGTAGTGACACAAATGAAGTGGACATCCCACTGAGCACACGTATGGGGACCCGACGCTATATGGCTCCAGAGGTCCTGAACGAGACTCTGAACAAGAACCACTTCCAGGCCTACATCATGGCAGACATCTACAGCTACGGGCTGGTTATATGGGAAATGGCCCGACGCTGTGTCACTGGAGGTATTCATGAGACAATGAAAAAATTCACTGTCAAATGTTTCTTTTATTTTGCTTTATGCGTATGTTAAAGGGGTGGTTCAGTGGTTTTTTTCTAGGCTTGATTGTGTTTTGGGGGCACAGTTTAACATGTCTTAATGCTTCGTTTTTTGAAAACGCTCTATTTTTCATATATTTTACCTTTATTCTACACCTCTGTTTCCACTGTCATATGAACGGCTCGTTTGACTTCCTGCTTCTATGAAGCCACTCCCTCCGAAATACGCAATGTGCTTAGATTGGTTAGCAGGTTGGTAGCTGGCCCAGTGTATCATGACCCCTTACCATTTGTAGTTAGCGCTTCAGAGGAAATGTAAATAATAGCGCCTATATTGCTGTATCAAATTGAGCCGAATCAGACCCAGATGAAGAGGAAAAAGCAGCACCTCTTCAATCGCTGCTTTTAAAGGACGTTTATGAATGGTATTTCATTTAGTATTTGTGTCAAAGTGTTTAGATATGCTGTCACTGCTGTTTGATAGCTTTCAATATACAGTTTTATCCTGATTAAAGCTTTACTGTAGCCGAATACATGACTGAGTAGTGGCATTTTTGTAAAGGTAGCGTTTAATTTATAGCATGAACAACTGTTTGTCCATGAACATAGACGTTTGTTGCACTAGAACTTAGCTAACTGGCTAGCAAAAATTAGTTGCTCTTTGTATATGTCCTTGATGCATTAAAAATAGCAACAGAACTATAACATTACGTTTAAAAGACATGTACAAACAATAAAACGTACTTACAGTTTGAAGCCAATAAACGGCAGCTTCTGCTTTTAAAGTAGGAACTGCTTCATCTTTCAGTAAAAGCCTTTGTGCAAATCCAGCATTGAACTCGTGTAGATTCTGGAAGCTGTCTTCAGCGCCGCATCCAGTGTAGAAAATATCACAGATTATAATGTGTTCTATATCTTTTGACGAGTCGCGTCGCGCAGCTCGCGTTCGGTGTAAACAACTCTTCCGCTTCCATTATACTGTGCCACATGGCCTCGCCCACTTTGTTGCGTGTTCCCGGGGGCAGTGTTTATGTTAATAGCAAGGGTTTATGATGTCACCAACCCGGGAAGAAGCTCGTTGTTGTCCAAACTGGCCGTTTTTGTAGGCATTAAACTGCCATAACTTTAAAAGACAATATCTCCGTTTGCATTGAACTTTCAGCGCTGTAACTTTGCAGATACTGTTTATGCTCAAGCAGCAACATTACACACTAACTAAAGTTAAAAAAGTGAAATCGCATGTAACCACCCCTTTAAGAGCCTTTTCATATCCAAGCCATATCATTTTAAAGTCAACATGAAATGGAAATTCAACCTATTTCCTAAATGCATCTAAATGAACTTATTGTGAATAAGTCAATCATGTATTTTTTTTTTTTATTTAAATCTTTAAATCTTAAAGGGTGATTTCACCCTAAAATGAAAATTCTGTCATCATTTACTCACCTTCATGTTGTTCCAAACCCATAAGACTTTTGTTCATCTTCGGAACACAAATGAAAATATTTTTAATGAAATCTGAGAGATTTCTGTCCCTCCATCGACAGCTACGCAAATGACACTTCAAAAAGTTCATAAAGAGATCTAAAAACGAATCCATATGAATAGAGTGGTTTAGTCCAAATCTTCTGAAGAGACACGATCATTTTATACGCTGAACAGATTTAATTTAGGCTTTTATTCACATATAAACTTTCATCAACGCACACATCAGATATGGTAAACGGAAGCTCAAGAATGCTTGCTTGATGTCCAAGAACAAATGAGGTTTATTCTCATATGTTAAACAGCACGTTTGCGCTTCTGAAATAATGAGGTTTGTTCTTGCACTTCAAGCATGTTCGGTTGAGCTTGTTTATGTTTGCTGATCAATGTTTATGTGTGAATAAAAGCCTAAATTCATCATATAAAGTAAACGTGTCTTTTCAGAAAATTTGGACTAAACCACTTATTCATTTGGATTTTTTTTACGATCTCTTTCTGAACTTTTTGAAGCGTCATTTGCGTAGCTGTCAGTGGAGGAACAGAAATCTCTCAGATTTCATTAAAAATATCTTCATTTGTTTTCCGAAGATGAACAAAAGTCTTATGGGTTTGGAACGACATGAGAATGAGTAAATGATGACAGAATCTTCATTTTTGGGTGAACTATCCCTTTAAGATGTTCTGGTGAAACAAGAGACTACTCTTTGGTGACACATGCAGGACTTATCTAGTCATTTAAACTCCGCCCCTTTTTTACATTCAACTGTAAGCTTGCATTCAGGTCTGCCTCTATCCAATCAACAACTGATGAATTGAACCAAGCTTTACATTTTTCTTTTTGATAATTAATTTCACTCAGATGTACGTACATAATAAAGAAAAGACCTGTCACTGCTTCCATTACATCACAACTTTATTTTGATCTAAATCTTTCTAAAATAAAAATTCAAACAGTTCGTGAATACATCCATTGATTGTTTCCCAGGTATTGTTGAGGACTATCAGCTACCATATTATGAGATGGTGCCATCAGACCCAACTTATGAGGATATGCTGGAGGTTGTGTGCGTCAAAGGACTGCGGCCCACCGTATCCAATCGATGGAACAGTGATGAGGTGAGCCAGCAAGCAGTTTCTGACCAGCAGATGGCAGTATATTTACAGATTATATTTGCAGCATCTTTACAGATTTAGTGAATATTTGTAGCTTTGCATAGGAGCTTGTGGTCATAAATATGTACCGAAGAGAAATGTATGTTGTGATCTGAGAAGAGTTTGTCTCCCCAGTGCTTGAGGGCCATGTTGAAGCTGATGTCAGAATGCTGGGCCCACAATCCTGCATCACGCCTGACCATCCTACGAGTCAAGAAGACTTTGGCAAAAATGGTGGAATCTCAAGACATAAAAATCTGATCAGCGGAGTGGCTTTTATTTAGTTTTTGACATCTTTGTCTCCTTCAGGAGAAACAAGCTCTCTTTTTCTGTTGGATCAGACAATGGTGCCTTTGCTGCTTTCTGTGAAAGCTGTATCATTGCAAAGTTGGATCAGAGGATTACTGCAACAGACAAAAACAGTAGAGTGGGACCTTCTGGAGATTTTGGGAGAGAAAGTTAACCCCACTGCCTTAAAATACACTCAGTTGTTCTGAATATGTTTCTTTAGATTCTGGGATAAAACTCCTGCCATATGGATGAAATGCTGTTGACTTCTCATGGAATCTGTGTAAAGCATACTGTGATTTAATGTATGACGTGTAAATATATTATAGTAGTAAATGAACTGAAAACAGAGCAAAACAATATACTATCAATATAATCTCGTTCAGTTAACAGCCATTGTAGAATATCTCGAGGAAGATTCTGTGCCTCTTGCAGCCTAATGTGTGGCTTTTAAAAATCTTAATTCAACTATATAGTAGATCTTCTCTTAACATGTTTTCTGATGAAAATAACCTGGTTTTTTTTCATAAAATAAGACCCCTGACATAAGTTTGAAGATAAAGAGATGCATGCCATTCATGATTTTGTTGCATGAAACAATATGTTTGCAATGTTTAAAGCATGCCATTTTTAACATCCTCAGAATAGAAAACATTGTCAATTGAATCTTTCACTAAGAATTGACCATATTTTTAGAAAGTAATCCAGCCATCAAAAAGCTCATTTTAATTAAGAAAACTTTTCATACTCACTGATGTTTGCAGTCGAGTGGGATCTCCTACTAGCAGCGATTAGGCAATCTTGAATACAACTTCAAAGTTGCCAAACTCGATGCAGTGTTTGTGGGAGGGATATCTGCTTTCTGGTTGGTGTGATACAATTGAAACATTCCTGAGTTTCCTTCATTCAGGGAAGTTGGGTCTTTTTTTTCTTTTTTTGGTACAGGGTGCTATCAGTATAAATGTGACTTGCTTTAAAGTGCAAATCTGATCGTATGTCCTTGCCAATGTTATTAATCAAATTTTGAACCGTGTTTGCTTGTGAAGTGCCCAAAGTTGAAGGGTACGACCGCAAGTAACATCTGTTAGTCATCAGGTCTTAATGTTTCAGTTGGGGCTGCCAAAATACGATCTTGGTAACTAGTATAGTCCAAAATACACATTATTGTTACGTAACATGTTTACAGAACTCCCATGCAGATTTAATTTTATTATTCTTTTAAAAAATGCAGTATTGTATCCCAGAACACTTTTTTTTATTATTCTTAGTGCCATTGAAAAGACCACTGTGTTTTGTTAATAGCAACAAAGCAACAATTCACAATAGCTCTTTACACCAATATCTGGGCCCTTAAAGACAGGAAGTGTGAATGTACAATTCTTTGATAATGTCAGTGCCAGACTAAGGTGCTTTGTCATGATTTTAATACAGTATGCCCTGAAATGCCAAAAGGGCATCTTGATTAAAACAAAACAATTTAAAATATTCTGAAAATAAATAGATCTAAGAAAGGAAACATTCTCACCTCAGTGTGGTTAACTTCAACATACACTACAATATGCTAGAGAAACACTAAATTTAGTGTATATGAAAATACATTTGTAGCTTTTACTATACAAGTAATCTAAAGTTGAATCTGTGGAATCTATATCAAATGCTTTTCTGTGGCTGAAAAGGGATTTTCAAATGGACCATCAAGTTAGCATTTGATTGCATTAAAGAAAGAGAAATCATCTTATTGTGACACTTCCAATGGTTTTGCTTCCATCCCCTATGGCTTCTATTCTTCACCCGAAAACCGACAATGTGGCTTCTCACCATAATTAGTTATGAAGTATGTTGATTGGACATGAGTTTTAAAATACTGTATATATGTCTGTAGATATTTCAATGTGCTTTAGTATCACCCAGCCCACCTCTGTGTAAAATATTAAATGACCTTTACTGTTTAATTTGGAAAAGTTTTTGGGTTTATTCAGCCCCATGTTGAAAGGGTGCCTTATAAGTAGGCCTCATACTCTGTATAATATTTGTCCATGTAATCTTTTAAAAAAATATATAATTTTAGTACACAATTTTTTTTTCTCTGTTTTTGGTGTGTAATATGTTACTGAAAACGTACAATATCTTGAAATCTGTTTAGGGCACAGCACATGTAAGGAATATAATGTAGATGTCACATTGAGGCCAAATGTAAGACTTCTGATAGTCCACCAGACAGGGCCACATCATCTAAATCTTGCTCAATGTCTCAATAACCTGTCCCTATTAACAACATGAGCTGTTATTTTAGTTTCTCAGATCCTGAAAGAAAAATTTGGGCAGTGCCAAAAAAAAGAGGTTCTTCCAGTCTTTTTGCACCTTTAGAGTGTGTTCTCAGGTGGTCTGCAGCATTAGTAGGCCAGCAAATGTGTTATCTTGTGGATTGTTGCGCTCTATAGTTCCCTGCACCAGCTCTAGACGGAGTTCCTCTCCTTGCTCCATCTGCAGGATGGAGACACGTGTTGCAGGTGCACCCAACTTCCTCGGGTTCTGCCGTAAGGAGGCAGCTACCTCTCCACCTCTCTTTAATTGAGCCAGAGAGGGGCCTGGTCCAAAGTCAAGTGTCACCACAAAGAGATAGACACCAGAAGTAGGAGCACAAAATATGCCTGTTTTTGGTGAGTATCGCTGTCCATGATTTAGGGCCACGCTTTCAAAAAGGATCGTGCCAGATCCATTAGAACCTTCTGGACTGCTGGCCAGGAAAATAATTGGACTATCTGGGAGCTGACGAAGTACTGTTTGGAATCAAATAATAATGGTAAGGTATTAAAATGTGAATGCTGAGAGAAAGGAAAAAGGGGACGTGATAGTGCAATTACAAATGACTTTCACTGGGGGTGCTCTTGTCATACAAATAAAACCAACTAACCCAGGGGTATGCAAAATCAGTCCTGGAGAGCCACTGTCCTGCAGAGTTTAGCTCCAACCCTGAAAAAACAACTCACCTGCCTGTAGCCTCAGTAATCCTAAAGACCCTGATTAGTTTGTTCAGGTGTGTTTGATTAGGGTTGGAGCAAAACTGCAGGACAATGGCCCTCCAGGACCAACGTTAAACTAACCTGTACTCTAGATTCGATATGAATCAATCGTGGCCACGATTTAACTAAAACGAAGCTGTGGGAATGAATTCTTATTTTGTGGCCATGATATCTTGCTTTTACTGGCATATCATGTGGGACTAATTATAAAACAAGAACATTAAAACAAGTGCAGTGCTTTAACAGAGTAAACCCTGAGGTGACATTTGCAGGAAGAAAAAAAAAGATGAATTTAGAACGTAAGAAAAATTGTTAAAGGGATAGTTCACCCAAAAATGAAGATTCTGTCATTAATTACACACCTTCATATCGTTCCAAACCCATAAGACTTTCCTTAATCTTTGGAACACAAATGAAGATCTTTTTGATGAAATCTGAAAGCTTTCTGTCTTGACAGCTACCCAACTGACAGAAATACACAACTGTCATAAAGAGATCATAAAACTAATCCATATGAATTGAATGGTTTAGTTTCTGAAGAGACACTGTCACTTTATATGATGAACAGATTGAACCAATGAGGTTTGTTCTCACGCATCACACAGGTTCGGTTGAGCTTCTGTTTATATTCTCTGATTAATGTTTGTATGTGGATAAAAGCCTAAATTAAATGTTCATCATATAAAGCGATCATGTCTCCAGAAAATTTGGACTAAACTGCTCAATTCATATGGATTAGTTTTACGATCTCTTTATAAACTTTTTGAAGCGTCAAAGTGGTAGTTGCATAGCTGTCAACGGAGGGACAGAAAGCTCTCAGATTTCATCAAAGAGATACAAATTTGTAGCCTGACTTTTTCATACTCAATTCTAGTCAGAATATGAGTCTGATACTGCTCCATTGGGCTTTGATTATGGGGGCGTATTTCAACCGATCCAGGAAAGACCTCAATTGGATAGACCTACAACCAATCAGAGCTACAGTCAACAGAACTCAACTGCACACATGCTGGAACTAGTAGAAGATGAGCGTAAACAATCTTTGCCGGTGTTGTAAAAAGAATTTTAAAATCTTTTAAAATTAATGCACTGTCGATATCTTCTATAACGGACGCGATGGCGGAATCTACACATCTCAGTTCTTCAACAACAGCCATCATTGTTGTAAACTAATTCAACCCAAGCGCTCTTTGATGACGTGGCTGATTACGTTTCTGGTGATAATCTGTCAATCATCGCCCTGACAATGTGATTGGTCCGAACAGTTTCTGTTCGGGCATAATTACTCCTCTACGGATCGAGTCCAGACCGAACTTCCCCGACCTAAAAATGTTGTGGGCGGGGCTAAGTTCGGCTGGCATCCAGGCTAACAAATTTGTGTTCTGAAGATGAACGAAAGTCTTACTCATTTGGAACGACATAAGAATGAGTAATTAATTGACAGAATTTTCATTTTTGGGTGAACTATCAGATTTTGAAAAGTTTTACACAGTACTATATGTTTAAATATCTCCTTACCTGCAGACTCCAGTGATGCATCTCTCTTGCTGCGGAAATTCACTTGGTCCCCTGTCTGAACAGCTCTTTTGTCTGCTCTCTTCTTTTGTTTCTTGTTTTGTTGCTTTGCTTCCTTTCTCTTCATCAAAGCTGACAATTTATCCAAATCCACTGACACCCCAGAGTCAGAAAGTCCCTCTGTGTTACTGAAAATGCCGTTAAAAACTCCAAGGTGGGTCTCGAGGTCCTTACGCAAAGTATCTACCTCTGCCTGCAGTTTTACCTCCACACCACCAGTGGCAGCAGTTTTATTGCAGTTGCAGCAAGAAGGACATCGATATTCCTCAAGCTGTTTGATGTGAGCACCAAGCTCTTTTACCGTTTTCTCTAAAGTCCAGAAGTCATCATCAGAGTACTCCGGCAGTTCCTCGGACAGGTCAAATCTTTCATCCCCACGTCTCCTTTTGGTGCCCACCGAGGCCCAGTCTGCAAGCACAGAGGGTTCATCTGCTGCCGTCACCTCAGAGGTAGCAGAGTTCACCAGTGAGGCTAAGCTGAGGCTGTGTTCATTGATCTCCTCTTGCATGTCTCTAATGCTTTCCCTCAATTCTGGTATAGAGTAATGTTTCTGGTCCTGATGAGAACCATTTCTGGTCCTCCTTATGAACTCCAGCACCTCTTCCCCAAGCAAAATCTGTAGCACCTCCGAGTGACGAATGGCATCCTGAAGCAAGGTGTTGAAAATGCTACTTAGGTGCTCAATCTTCTCGAACTTGGTCCTGTTCTGCTCCTGGAGTGTTTTAATATCCTGCTTGCTGTCCAGGAAAGAGGTCATGAGCTGGGTCACTTTGTGCTGTAACATTCTGCTCTTTTCCTGCTCAAAAGCAAGAGATCGTTGCACATTCAGTAGCCCTAGTTTGAGGTCTTCCACAGATGGGACCCAAGCACCATTGTCCCGATTGTCCAACATCTCCTGTGCCTCACGCTCCCGTGCCAACTTGTTTTCATTCGCTATCTCCATCACATTAGCTACAGTTTGTTCCAACTGCGTCACAGATACTCCAAGAGTGATACAGTCACATTCCCCACTTGCTGAACTTATATTCTTGTAATACTCTGTATAAAGATAGTCAACATCGGTTTCCATTTCCTGCAGGGCTTGCTGGAGAACGCTGATGTTGCTGCTCAGCTCATTAATACGGTCAAGGACTGCTACCTTCGCTGCCTCCACCTCCAAACCAGTCTCCATAAACTGAATCTGGCTGTTGCGGCCAGTCTGGACTATTTTATTGTCCAGATCTCTCCAACCATTCTGGAGGTCCTTGATGTTTGCAGTCACTTGTTCGTGGCCTTCAATCAAGGCACTAAGTCCCACTGTGTTGTTGATGACTTTGTTATCCAGACGCGTGATGGCCTCCCAGACAGCTGTGCTATCATGAGACTGACTCTGTATGGGATCAACCTTATTTTCAGGCCGAATCTTCTGAAATTCCTCGTCCAGCCTCTCTTGCTCTTGTATCACTTCAGACATTGATGTGTTCAGAGACTGGAGGTTTACCTAGAGCGAGATATACACATTCAGTACAACTGTTATGCATGTGCAAAAATCATCTGAGGTTGTTTGAGGTTGACTAAAAATTCTGACCTGCAAGTTCTTTTGGTGACGTTTGATTTTGACATCTAAGTCCGTCTTGAAATTTGTCAGGTTGTAGTGTAACATGGCATGCTGCGCATGGAGCCTTGCTTCTACCTCATGGCGATGGTTGTGAAACTGAGCCTTCACCTCCTCCAGTTTCTGTAAACTCTCCCTCAACTCAACCTCAACAGCCTCCTGTAGATTGTGCTCCTCACCACCAACTTCTAGAGGCTCAGCAACCCTTCCCTGCCCCTGATCAAATCGGATTTGGGCCATGTCCCGCTGCAAACCCTGCACCTCCTGAAAGAGCCGTTCCAGGGTTAGATTGAAATTCTCCAAGACAGGTTGCAGCTGAGACATCACAGCCTCTTTCAAGAGCCCATAGTGATCAGGGTGAAGAACGCCTTCATTTACAGCATAAGGGTCTGAAAAATGATGGACAGACATCTGCTAGACATGTGAACTTTGAATTAACCTTGTTTAGAAAGAATCTTATGAACGTTCTAAGCAACTTACAAAGAGGGGAATCCCAGAAACAGTAATGTTTTGGAGAATAATAACCACATTGCCAATAATAGAAATTTGATACTATTCTTGGATAATACATTTCCCTGTGGTACTGGGAATGTCCAGTTTGAATTTCTATGCTGCTCATGAGGAAACATAAGTATCATGTCGGAAAGATTTATATCTCAATTTCCAGTTAAGGCTGGGTCATTCATCTGAACTTTGAACCTTTAATTGACCAGTCAACAGCCCAGGGTCTTTTACATCCCATGCGATGAAATAAAGTATGTGTGTGGTACATTTTGATCAGGAGTGTATACGTTTTAAGGAGGAGTTTTAAGCAAGAAGAGATCTCTACATGCATACGTTCCCTGCTGGGAACCTGACCTAGAGGTCATGTGCCATTTTTATTCTTTTTATTCACATGCTGTCAAAACACTGTCTGGAAAAGCTTCAAAATTCTGCTGCTTTTTTTCTGATGTTATAAAGTCTAGGATATATTATTGAGTCATGTTTTATTACCCTGACAACATTGTTTTTACTATTTGAACCACATTTCACACAGACACAAAAGCTCTTCTACAACCCAGAACAACAGGGAAACAAGGGGAAAATTCTCCATTCAAACTTCAAAGTTTTTTCTCTTTCTTTTGTCTTATTTTTGGAAGAGAATAAACTTTTAAAAGAGCCTTTCAAGCGTTATTTACAGTGGGTACGGAAAGTATTCAGACCCCCTTAAATGTTTCACTCTTTGTTATATTGCAGCCATTTGCAAAAATCATTTGTTCATTTTTTTTCCTCATTAATGTACACACAGCACCCCATATTCACTGAAAAACACAGAATTGTTGACGTTTTTGCAGATTTATTAAAAAAGAAAAACTGAAATATCACATGGTCCTAAGTATTCAGACCCTTTGCTGTGACACTCATATATTTAACTCAGGTGCTGTCCATTTCTTCTGATCATCCTTGAGATGGTTCTACACCTTCATTTGAGTCCAGCTGTGTCTGATTATACTGATTGGACTTGATTAGGAAAGCCACACACCTGTCTATATAAGACCTTACAGCTCACAGTGCATGTCAGAGCAAATGAGAAATCATGAGTTTAAAGGAACTGCCTGAAGAGCTCAGAGACAGAATTGTGGCAAAGCACAGATCTGGCCAAGGTTACAAAAAAAAATTCTGCTGCACTTAAGGTTCCTAAGAGCACAGTGGCCTCCATAATCCTTAAATGGAAGCATCATGCTGTGGGGGTGTTTTTCAGCTGCAGGGACAGGACGACTGGTTGCAATCGAGGGAAAGATGAATGCGGCCAAGTACAGGGATATCCTGGACGAAAACCTTCTCCAGAGTGCTTCCAAGTTTACCAGTTTACCTTCCAACAAGAAATTGACCCTAAGCACACAGCTAAAATAACGAAGGAGTGGCTTCACAACAACTCCGTGACTGTTCTTGAATGGCCCAGCCAGAGCCCTGACTTAAACCCAATTGAGCATCTCTGGAGAGACCTAAAAATGGCTGTCCACCAACGTTTACCATCCAACCTGACAGAACTGGAGAGGATCTGCAAGGAGGAATGGCAGAGGATCCCCAAATCCAGGTGTGAAAAACTTGTTGCATCTTTCCCAAAAAGACTCATGGCTGTATTAGATCAAAAGGGTGCTTCTACTAAATACTGAGCAAAGGGTCTGAATACTTAGGACCATGTGATATTTCAGTTTTTCTTTTTTAATAAATCTGCAAAAATGTCAACAATTCTGTGTTTTTCTGTCAATATGGGGTGCTGTGTGTACATTAATGAGGAAAAAAAATGAACTTAAATGATTTTAGCAAATGGCTGCAATATAACAAAGAGTGAGAAATTTAAGGGGGTCTGAATACTTTCCGTACCCACTGTATGTAACAAATATGTCCTTACATCAATGGTGCAGTTAGGGATGTTTGTGGCTGGATTCAATCTATATCTGAAGCACTGTATCATTTCCATAGACCATTACATCACGCTCACAACCATACAATGTATGGGGGACTTTTTCCCAGGGAAAGAGAGGATATCCTGTGCAGGAACTAGTAATGTGAAGTGATGGTGAGGAGCTGTTATCAAAGAGGAATGGAGGTTTTTCCATTATTTACTGTTCTGTTAATCCGGCATCCTCTGCATAGTAGGATGTAAGAGAGACCGGCACTTGACGAGACAGACAGAATAATATCCCCATAATATCTCTGACAATGCATATTACAACCAAAGGAAGTGTCTAGTAACCATTTTGGTATGTATTACACACATGTTCTGTTTTCAGTAGTGTTTGTATTTACAAGAGATTGGGAAGAGAGGCCTTTTTTTTTGAGAATATTACAAGAGGATATTATAGATGAAAATGGATCTGCCAATATAGAGTGCTACTGGAATTACATATTTTTGTAGGCCAACCCAGAAGTTAGCATCACCCTGGTTCCCTCGACAAAAACTCAGAGTAACTCAGAGTAAAAACGGACTACTGATGTTTTTCTTTTTTCTTTAGACACTTGTTAGCAACCGCCTTTGTCAAGAGGTGTATTACTGATGAATTTTATGTTGTAGAATAAGAGTGAGCCTATGAGAATAAAATCTCAAGCTTGTATTTAACCACAGACCTTAGCTAAGCCAATACGTTTCAATAAGTGGCAACTGTCATTTTTTGAGGCAAAACACTTATTTGTAATTTTTAGACGGTCAACGCATACAAAATTTGTTGAATCATAGTTTGTACAAGTATGTGAGGTATGTTGCATGTAAAACTTAACATACCTCTCCTCTCAAAGTGGTGACTGTTATGGTGGTCATGGCCAGCATGAGGACTGTGCTCATAATCATCGATGGGCTCCGTTGCAGTTTGATTCTCTAAATCGGGCTGTTGAGCTTCATACAGTCGACCGCCAAACATTTGGAAATCATTCTGCTCTCTGTTCTCTTGATTTAGTTTGTTATATCCTTAATGAAAGAAGGAAAAAATGTAAAACCAAATGTTATGTGACGTTTCACCACTGTATTGATTGATTGAAACTTTGCCATCAGACAGTTTTGTTACTTGTTATTCACTGCATGAACGCAACCTGTGAGTTTGAATCTCAGGAAGGTCATTAGTAGGAGTGCTTAGTATCAGATTAATCAGCAGCATGGGAATTTCCAAGTTTGTGTCCAAAGCCTTTGTTTGTGTCCCAACAACCAGCTCAAAGGATTATTTTTAGAGCTGTGGATTTGACAGCCTCCTCTAAAACATGCTATTATTCTAGTGTGCTCCAGTGCATGTGTGTATTTACCCAAGACCATTTTTGTTTTGTCCATGCTCGGACTGAAGTGCGGTCACACCCGTTAACACTCTGTGTGGGCTCGCCCCTTGCCTTCAGAATACTCATACGCCCTTTTCCGTCCTCCCATGTGGTCCAATAACATTCCCATAGCCAACCAATATTTGCACAAACACACTTTTGTCATTTCCTCAGTTTGTTTCAGCGGCCAGGACACAGATGGGACCCAAAGAATGTCTGTCTGTCACAGGTATAGAGTCATGCTCGGCTAGAATGCTGTATTAACCAATCTGTATCCAGTGCTTCAACTAACCATGCTGTATTAGAGACTATTCAATTACAGACTGCAAATATTTAGATTAACTTTAACTTATTTTAAAGCTTAAAACGTTTTTACATCACATACGTCTGACTGTCGCTTCATGTCCTCCCGGATGTGGTCTGCCTGCCATGGTGGGGTCTTGAGACTCAGAGACGTGGCCATCTGTGACTAACATAGAGCACAGAAAAAACAGAGAGAATGCAATATATATTTTTATGTTTTCAAGAACATATGGCACCTCACCAGGGGAAAGCATCTTTTACACAAGCCATTTTACATCCAATTAAGACAATATAGTCCAGTTTACAGCAATTACCAATGAAAGAGCCAAACTCGTTCATTAGAAAGGGGGTGTTCGCATACATTACTTTTGGCCAAGCAGTGTATTCAAATCTATGGAAGCTTGTTTCTGCCACTGAATAAAAAATAAAAAAGGTATAATTGTGACTTTTTATCTCGCAATTCTGACTTTTTTTCCTCAGAATTGTGTGATATAAGCAAATACGAGTTATAAAGTCAGAATTGTGAGTTTTAAAGTCAGAATTGCGTGATATAAAGTCGCAATTGCGTTATAAAGTATAAAGTTATAACTCGCCATTGCAAGTTTATATCTTACAATTCTGAGAAAAGAAGTACGAATTGCGAGTTTATATCTCGTAATTGTGAGTTTATAACTTGCAATTTTGACTTTTTTCTCAGAATTGCGAGTTAAAATGTCAGAATTGCGAGTTATAAACTCACAATTGCGAGAAATAAAGATAGAATTTATATCTCACAATTGTGAGTTTATATCTCGCAATTCTGACATTTTAAAAATAATTTCTCAGAATTGCGAGATGTAAACTCACATTTGCGAGAAAAAAGTCAGAATTGTGAGATAAAAAGTTGCAATTACTTTTTCTTTTTTTTTTTATTTAGTGGCAGAAACAAGCTTGCATACAAATCTCTACTGTTGCTATATTTATACAAAAGAGAAGAAAGACCATATCAAAACGTTTGGAGATTGTGACACCATTGTTGCAAACCAATTTATCAATTTATCACTGACTTATGAAGCAAGTCAGGCATGATATTGCAAGCACCTCTTGTAAACGCAATATAAATAATGTCATTAGCGCCAGTCAACATCCAAATCCTTTACTTGATCATGAGTGCATAAGCAAGAATTGCTTAGCTTTCTAAATACCTGCAGTACTCTTCTCTGCCACAAAGAAAAGTGCGGGGTCTGCTTAGACCCTGATGTGGCGCTAAGCACTTTTCACGTCAAAGACCGTTTTTATAAATACAAACGTTGGCATGGATTTTAGTGTACACACACTCTCAAATCTGTGTGCACGTTTTATAAATGAGGCCCCTTGTTTTTGGTTTCAGCATCACCTGTTGTGTCATATTGTTGTGGAAAGCTCATCAGTACCTGTCTCCTCACAGTTTTTCCCAGCATGCCCGGGGCAGCAATGCCACAGCAGTCCAGTGAAGATTTTCTGTCTCTCTCTGTACACTGGCCGAGTGGACAGCTTGTACCTGCATACAAATTAAGAGATTTGATTGTCAAGCTACGCACTTTGCAGATTAAGGTATAAGAAATGTTATGTTAAAATACCTTTTCTATTCCAAACTACAAAATATAATTTATATTTATTATGCATGTATATACAAATATTTAAGTAGTTTGAGAGCATTATGAAACTGACTCAGTGCTTAAAATAAAGTGTTCTATGATTGATGGTGATTTCTCTGCAGAATCAATGTAGTTTTCCATTGTTGAGCATGATTATTTAAAAATAAATTGAAATAATACAGGCTGGTGGCTTCAACAACATATTCCATTGATTAACAACCTTATAGCTCACAGTAGGTTTATCTTTAAAAGTTTTTAAGTTATCATTCAAAATCAGTTAACCTGTGGAGAAAATGAATGAAAGAATGGGATTACTTCTGGAACCCGACTGCTGTACTCAGGGACGGATTATGACACGGTAGTGCCCTGGGCACGAACCTGTCTAAATGCCCCCTGGCACTCCGTTAAGCCGGGGCAGGGTGGCGATCCAATTTCTTGTTTGGCCGAGCGGCAGGGGGATTTTTGGCAACTTGTCTGGGCTGCCCCCACTGGTCTAGTGCCCTGTGCACGTGCCTGGAAGGCCTGAGCGTTAATCCGTCACACTCTATAGCAGGTGAGGGGAGCGTTTGAAAACAGTCCTTATTTTTGCAGTTCTGTTTGGTGCCTCTAGCAGCGCAGAAACTACACACTTCACATTTAAGATGTGTAATTCACTTACATGACTAGCTGGCAGTCTGGGGTGCCGTTAGGACAGGGACTCTGGGACTTAATGGTGTACTTCTCAGTTCCACAGGATACTGCCACAGTAACAGCACGCTTGTGAACAAACGCACACCAATTCCTGGAAGGGAGAGTGAACATCAGCCACACAACCTAATATGTACATTCTGTAGTTAGGAAACATCGGAAGTATCCAGTTCGGTCAAGGCCAGAGGTTCATTGTACTAATACAGTTATGTTTGAGGGCTTGTGTTTAGCTGAACCTTTTCTCCTAGTTATCAGGGTCAAGCCCAAAGATATTATCTAGAGGAAAATATCGAACTACAAATGACACATTAAGCCCTGTATTGTATTTCTTGGATTGCATCCATGGTAATCTCAAATTTATTTGATGAATCAATGGCCGGATGTTTTCCTCAAAGTTCTTGGAATAAATGCAGTTTACAGCAACATAAATACTCTGAGATTCCTGCACTAGTGCTATACATCAAGTAAGCATTTCAAAATTTAAATAGTTTACCCAGGGTAATTTTTGACAGTTTCCTTCAGCACATAAACTATACAATGCACATGCATATTTAATGAGGTTGTTTATGATTGGTTGTCTGTTGCTAAACAGCCTGATGTTACATTCTCACACAATGTAAACCTTTGTATAGAACCTCTTTTAAGGGTTAAAAGTGGTGCAAATCTCCATTCAAAACTACAAGCGTCAAACATTGCTTAATTCAGAGTGAAATAAAAATAAATAAATAAGCCATGAGATGTGACAATGACTTTACCACAGGTCAAGGGTATTCTTAAGACACCTTTCTACTATCTCCAACAGACAACAGACTTGAGTGGAGCTCAGATCATATGTGTATGTAGAATTTTTGGATGCAATTTGAGCTTCAAATGCATTGAAATATTTGAACTTTTGCATCAAGACCAATTAAAACTATGAGATTAGAGAAAAACAAAGTGAAAATGATGAATATCCTTCCATTAAAATGTTAGTTCTCTTAATGGGTGGTTGACTCTTTTTTTTTAACTGTTTTATAATTGTTAGATTATTTACATTGGTTAGCCATAGAAAACCTGTTTTTCTTTTAGATATACTTTGTGTGGATACATTCATACATTAATTATTCACTAATTTTACCATGGTTATTATGCAGAGTGTAACGGCTGCTTCACAACTAATTTGAAAGTTCTGTGCAACTATCACAATGGGGTGAAACACGACAATTGTACAGTGGGTACGGAAAGTATTCAGACCCCCTTAAATTTTTCACTCTTTGTTATATTGCAGCCATTTGCTAAAATCATTTAAGTTATTTTTTTTCCTCATTAATGTAAACACAGCACCCCATATTGACAGAAAAACGCAGAATTGTTGACATTTTTGCAGATTTATTAAAAAAGAACTGAAATATCACATGGTCCTAAGTATTCAGACCCTTTGCTGTGACACTCATATATTTAAGTCAGGTGCTGTCCATTTCTTCTGATCATCCTTGAGATGGTTCTACACCTTCATTTGAGTCCAGCTTTGTTTGATTATACTGATTGGACTTGATTAGGAAAGCCACACACCTGTCTATATAAGACCTTACAGCTCACAGTGCATGTCAGAGCAAATGAGAATCATGAGGTCAAAGGAACTGCCTGAAGAGCTCAGAGACAGAATTGTGGCAAGGCACAGATCTGG
Source organism: Anabarilius grahami (assembly GCA_003731715.1). Classification (NCBI taxonomy): domain Eukaryota; kingdom Metazoa; phylum Chordata; class Actinopteri; order Cypriniformes; family Xenocyprididae; genus Anabarilius; species Anabarilius grahami. The sequence goes on from RJVU01026577.1 coordinate 8,717,426, forward strand.
CCAAGGTTACAAAAAAATTTCTGCTGCACTTAAGGTTCCTAAGAGCACAGTGGCCTTCATAATCCTTAAATGGAAGACGTTTGGGACGACCAGAACCCTTCCTAGAGCTGGCCGTCCGGCCAAACTGAGCTATCGGGGGAGAAGAGCCTTGGTGAGAGAGGTAAAGAAGAACCCAAAGATCACTGTGGCTGAGCTCCAGAGATGCAGTCGGGAGATGGGAGAAAGTTGTAGAAAGTCAACCACACTTTTTTGTGCTTCACACAAAGGTCAGAGAAGGTCCGTACCACGTCACAGGTTTAGCAGGGTTGGTTATGTACACTGCCTGAGGGTGGCTGACCAGAAAGACAAAACAGAGAGCTGATATTTCATTGGGTTCAGCTATGAGGTCCTTTTTCTGAGGTCACGGCAGTGCTGATGATGATGGGCTGCAGTTATTTTACATCAATAGAGCTGATCTTTGACATGAGTCTTTGTTACTGATTATGAGTAAACCATCAAGAATGGCCAGAGATCATAGGTTTGTTGAAGTTAAAGGCTGGACAGATAAGGCTTAGTGGGCAGATGTATTTGGAAATGGTCCTTTGAGGAGGGACATAGGCCTGCTATTGGTTGTTGTAACTTACTCAATCCTCTTGATGTATGATTCATAGTCCACAAGTAAGACAGGTCAAAACCTCATAGCCAAATCCCTCACATCCACTGCCGAGTTGTGAATTGTTTGGGGTGTAATTGTTCAGTCTTTGGTCAATGGTTAATGCGCTCGGTATGAGTTTCAGAATGAGAAACTCTGTATTCACCTCTCCATTAATCAAAAGTGAATGCAGGGCAGATCAGGTCAATGGGATCTGAGTTTTGATGATTAAATGACTGGGAATACGCCAGGTTGAGTTCTTGATTTGAGTAACGTATCTTGTGGTTTTAAACCCACAGGCCATGACACATCCAACAAAGCCAAATGAATCAGTTAGGCAAAGTTGCACTTTGGTTAGAAGCCAAAACACAACAAAAACAATTGTTCCAACACTATTGGTTCTTGCAATGGTTACATGGAGAGAAACAAGTTAAAGCACTGTTTGTGGACGATTAGTAATACTTAGTGCATTTTAGACCATTAGACTATGAAACTTACAGCATGACTTATCCTAGAGAGCTTTACACAAGGTCTGAGCTGAAACAAAATACAACTGTATACCATACATGCCACAGTTAGTCTTAAACAAACAGCTTTAGTGCTTGTTTCCAAATAGAATAAACTATGTGACAAAAAACAACTCACATTTCAGTACACAACGTGTCAGAATAAGGCAAATATGCGGTCATTCTTGTGCAACACAATGATTTTTCTGGTAATGCACACAAACTGAAAAAGTCAAACAGAGGGGACTTGTTTTGCAGTTGTAAAGGTGTTTGCCTCTGTTGTTGTCTTTTTGAGTGAAGTTAACGCAAGGGGTATTTTAAGCATTACTTGGTCATTCCTCTGACATTATATTTGTCTTGATCACTAAGCTGACTGTAATGTGATCAATGATTAATAGGATCTGAAGGTAAAGGGATTAAATGTCTCAAGAGAAGTTACTTTATAAAGCATGTGAATCATTTTAGTTTACAAGCCTGTGATTTTGTTTCATTCTGGGGCAGACTGGGATTAAAGGATTAAGGGATGGGGCACAACAGGCTTCCTTCTCGTCTGCCTTCACCTAGGGCTTATGTTATCTTCTGTAACCCTAAGAAGGAGTTAAATTGGACTGGAATGATCTGGAACAGCATTTTGGCACCATTGATTCAACAACAAATTAGGCAGTTTGTTTGTCAATCCAATCCATTTACTGTATGATCCAGTCCAGTTTTAGTTGGATACACAGTGCACACATTCTGACTCCATGAGTGAACTCCAATTTCACTATATCAAGCATTTTTTAGGTTTAAAAAAAGTTATGTACACAGCCAGGTAGAATTCTTGACTGCTTGCGTTAAAAGTTACATATCTTTATTGCGTTAAAACATGACATATAGACTTAAGTGCTAAAAGCTTATTGTATATACTGTATAAATCAGACTTGTTTTATGTCACTTCCGGACATGTCTATGGATGGACATCTCTGTAAACACATTGCTTTTCTTCCTGCTTTCTGTCGATTAGTGTCCCCTCACAGGAAGGAAGTGTCTGATGCTCTCTCCCTCCTGCAAACTTCCCTCATCCTGGGATCCTTACCCAACGAAGATACCCACGGACTTCCACGCATACAGACTGACATGACCTCTAACCTTAAGCCCCTTCATTTCATAGTTTCCTCTGGTCATGTGAATTTCCAGAGAGTACTGCAAAAAAATAACTTTCTTAATCTGTATTTTTTTTTTTTTCTTGTTTTAAATAAAAACATCAAAAAATTCTTAAGATAAGATATATTTATTCAAGAAGCCAAACTGAACAAGATATCACTTGTTTTTAGAGAATGCAAACTACTATTTAATAGTTTAGGGTTGATAAGATGTTTTGTTTTGTTTTTTGTTAAAAAAAGTCTGCATTTATTTGATGAAAAATACAATAATATTGTGAAATATTATTACAATTATTACAAGTAATATTGAAATTAAATGTGCTTATTTTATATAAAAATTATTGTAAAAAAAAACAACAAAAAAACTGCATAAATGTAATGCTTACTTTCGGTAAGGTTTCTTGACCAAAAAAGGTAGAAGTGCAATCCTCATGCTCCGGGTCATTTTGGCATGTGAACAGATGTTTTTTGAGTCGGAAATGCACAACAACAAAAATATCTATTAAAAAAAAAAACATTATATAACTTCTATTTGAATATATTTTAAAATTAATGTTGAAAACAACTGTTCTGCTCAATATTTTTGTGGAAACCATGATACATTTTTCAGAATTCTTCAATGAATAGAAAATGAAAAACAGCATTTATTTGAAATAGAAATCTTTTGTCACACTATAAATGTTTTTACAGTCCTTAAAGTTGTAGTACTGCAGTGTATCTTGAAGCTAATCTTCAAGCTATAACATAATACACGTAAGAGAGTAACATGTATACTGGCCTGTTACAAATCAAAGAGCTTTGAAAAGTTGCTTCGACGCTTTTATCAGCAGACGTTTATCCTACTGTATACAGAACTGAAATATTAAGGCTGAATATTAATGTTATTGTTTGACTTTTTAATCCTCTATACAGGCTTCTCATTGCCTTTCAATGTTGTCCAACAGCTGCAATAGATAAAACTCTCCCCATCCATGTCATGCTTTTGATTCTAGTCCAAGAAATAAAGCCCATTATAAGCTAGTCAAGTGGTCAGTTTATATTGACTTGAGCACAAAAGGAAACAAGGCTTTCGATGGACAGGACCTCTGTTGAGATTGGTTGAGACCCAAGAAATAAACTGTATGCAAAACTTTTTTAGGGCCAGGTCGTAAGCTAGAGCAGCTTCCTGAGATGGACACAGGAGGAAAGTAGATTAACTCAAACCACAACAGAGAAAGAAGAGTGTCTGAGAGGTTTTGAAATATAGAAACCTCATTCACAGGCATGGACAGAAGTACACTGGAGTGTCAGGTCAGAACATCCATGATCAGATGAATACAGGGGATTTCAATGGCAAAAGTTCAATGTTTATTTGACTTTGGCAAAACAAGGTTTAATTTCAAGAGAACATATCATTTGTTTTGACATTTGATTTATTGTGATATTCCAGCAGATGTTTCTGTTCAGAAAGCTTGACTTTGTGAAGTGAAATTTCTATTTAAGCTATTTCCGTCAATTTTTATTTAATTTTCTACAAAAGTACAAAATGTTATTTTCCTTCCTGTCCATAAGTACTCCAGCTCCCTCCAATTCTCTGCACCTGGGCTTCAAACTCTCTCTCTCTTTGTCTCACCTCCTTTCTTTCTAGCTTTCAGAGTTGCCCATGCATGCCAAGATATCGCATCACTAAAAAGGATCTTTTCTTTCATCCACAGACTCGCACCTCCCCTAAAGACCACCTGTTTTTTAACAAGCCTTTTATGTTTACCCTAATGTAGGCTTTAATGACAAAAGATCAAACTATAAATTATTTATAGGTTATCATAACAAAATGAATCCACTTATTAAAAAACATATTGACATTAAAGGGTTAGTTCACCCAAAAATATAAATAATGTCATTTATTACTCACCCTCATGTTGTTCTACACCCGCAAGACCTTCGTTCATCTTCCGAACACAAATTAAGATAATGTTGATGAAATCCGATGGCTCAGTGAGGCCTCTATTGAGAGCAAAGCCATTCAAACTATCAAGGTCCATAAAAGGTGCTAAAAACATATTTGAAACAGTTCATGTGAGTTCAGTGGTTCTATCTTAATATTATAAAGCGACAAGAATACTTTTTGTGCGCCAAAAAAAACAAAATAAAGACTTTTCAGCTATCTATATGAGCCAATTTCAAAACACTGCTTCGAAGCTTTGCAAATCGAATCAGTGAATCTGAACAGCAAAGTCACGTTATTTCAGCAGTTTAGCCGTTTGATAGGAGATCCGAATCACTAATTCAAAACAAAATATTCATAAAGCTCAGTAGCTTCACGAAGCAGTGTTTTATAAATATTGTTGAAAAGTCGTTATTTTGGTTTTTTTTGGCACAGAATAAGTATTCTTGTCGCTTTATAATATTAATCACTGAACTCACATGAACTGTTTGAAATATATTTTTAGTACCTTTATGTATCTAGAGAGTTTGAATGGCTTTTGGCTCTCAATAGAGGCCTCACTGAGCCATGGGATTTCATCAAAAATATCTTAATTTGTGTTCCGAAGATGAACGAAGGTCTTACGGGAGTAGAACGACATGAGGGTGAGTAATAAATGATATTATTTCCATTTTTGGGTGAACTAACCCTTTAAATTATAGCATGGGAAATTAATTTCTGCTATAAAAGTGAACATTATTTAATGCAAATATAATGTAAAGATTTCTGTAGGTGGCATTTCAATGGCAAATGCTAATTAACATTCATTTAATGTTTCTGTACATACCCCATACGTTTTATGTATGATGATGTTTATTGTCAATTCATTACATATTTTTATTAAAAAACTACACCCACAGAATTTATTTATATTGGAAAATATATTTCATTCAATATACAAGTTCTGTAGATGGCATTAAAGTAATTGATCATTAATATCATCTAATGTTTCTGTAAATACCCCATATGTGTCTGATTATGTTTATTGTTACATTTTATTAAAAACAACACCTACAGAAGTGCAATTTCTTTGAATTTCATTTCTTAAATTACCCCCTTTTTTTACAATTACAATTGTTCAATTGATAAATTACTGTACAATATCTGCAACCTCAAATCAAATTTAATCCAAATATAGTAACGGCATGAATTGCAGTTGAACAGGTATTCTCAATTCAATTCAGAACCCTTTTGTACTATTAATCAGACCCAAACCAGATGTTCTTCCTTTAATCACAACATGAATTACAACATGTTAAATAAAAACACTGTAGGGAGGGTGTTATCAGAGACTCAAGCCTGCTGCTGAGCAATTTGGGGTATACTGTATGCATTTGAGTTGAGGTAACAAGTGACCCAACTCAAAGATTAAACAGAGGCAGATCTCAAAGCGCAGGAAACATTTGGCTCTTATGTGTTCCAGGTAATTAGGCTGAATTACTATGGATTAGCCGGAGTTAAGAGAAAACATATGGGCACTCTTGAGTCTTGACACTTTGAGGAGAAGTGGGGTCAGAGGAGACCTTTAAGTACAAAATTTTCTTAGCAACACAGGTACTTCCAAATGTTTGCTGAAATGCTTTTCCTGTTTAGTTTCCACATCAGTTAAACATTGATTGTAACAGAGATGGGAAAGATAAGAAACTTGAGGAACTGATGGAGAGGAACCCAACTTTACTATGTTTTTACAGCCATTCACAAGCTTCTCTGCTTTAACCTCATGTGCCATATACACTACTGTTTAAAAGTTTGGGGTCAGTTTTTTTCCCCCTTTTATTCAGCAAAGATGTATTGAATTGATTGAATGAGAATATAAAGACATTGTTACAAACATTTGCTTTGATAAGATAAGAAACTTGAGGAAGCGACGGAGAGGAACTCAACTTCACTTTGTTTTTACAGCCATTGCTTCACAAGCTGCTCTGCTTCAACCTGGCTAGCTCTCCAGAAAGAAAAAAAAAAGCTCTAAAACCATTTAAACCATGCATGTTTTTTTATGACATGCATGTAATGAGCCAGATTATGGCAGAATTACACTGGTGGACAACCCTCTTTTCCACAAAATCCTCAATAAAAGACATTGTTTTTGTACAGTGCAGTCATGATTATGTGTTTAAATCAAATGGAGCATGATGAATGAATGAGGAAGAGCAACACTTACCCAGTGCGTGGAAGAGGGCCCTTGCTTTCAGTTGTAGCTGATGTTTCCTCAGGCACATCCGGAGAAAGATGTCCACGGCTGGGATCTTGGTGTCCATGACCCAGAGGATGGTGGACAGCTCCATAGACATCAGGGCTCTGCCTGTTTAGTCCTTCACCATGCTGAGGTGCTCCAAACCCTACCAGTGGAACTCTATGGTCCCATCCACCACCATCCGACATGTCTTTCAGTTCGTCCTCCTCCTCTACCTCCGGGTCTCTGGCTCTGACCTCACACCGTGCTGCGAGAAGCAGCCCCTGGAGTAATACGACCAACCTCAGCACCACCATATCAGTATGCTCCTCAAAACGCACAGGAACTGATACAAAGCAAAGGAGAACAAGATGTTGTGAAGCCGTTGCTCAGTGGTGCCGTATGGAAACTCTCCGCCCCCCATCTCGAAAATTATCCTCTCCCTCCCTTCTCCTGTCAGGCGCTCCTCGGAGTCCACACCCCCACCCCCACCTCTCTCTTCCTCTCCCTCCTCTTAATAGTTTCAAAGACCTCCAACAATCCTCGGAAATGAACCCCCCACCCACATTCAGCTTACTCCCCGTGGAAAGGTCGCTGAGCCTGGAACAATGAGGCCCGTCAGCTCTCAGGCTGTACATGCTCAGAGGTGCTGGACACACACACTTGACTGTATGAGTGAGAAAGCAGGCCATTTCTCTTGGCTGGTCACCAGAATTGTTATGCTCTTATCACCTCTTGCTACTCATGTCTTCACTCAAGAGTTAAGCAGCTCAGGAAAGAGATGTTAAAGCTGAATTTAAGTGAATTATGGGAAGATAAAAAGGCAATGGTTTTTATATAAAAAATAATGTCCTGTCTTTCTATATATTTTATTCAGTTACAAAGAGCTTGAAGGGATAGAAAAATGAAAAATCTGTCAACATTTACTCACTATCATATTGTTCTTGTTCCAAACCTGTTTGATTTTCTGTCAAATATACAAGGAAATAGTTTGAATAGTTTGAATGTTTTATCATGGAGCTTTCAAGCTTCCAAAAAGATGCAAAAGCATCATAAATGCAATCCATTCAACTCATGTGCCATATACACACCTTTTTTTTTTTTTAAAGGAATAAATTATTTTATCCAGCATGTATTAAACTGATCAAAAGTGACAGTAAAGTCATTGTTACAAAAATTATATTTCAAATAAATTCAGTTCATTTGAACTTTCTATTAAAAAAAGAATAATGTATAAACAACATTTATCATTTTCAAAGCATCATTCCCCATTCTTTTAAAAATTGCATGGAAACAACCAATACATTCTTCAAAGAAAGTCATAAAGGTTTGGAACAATGTGAGTGAATGATGATATAATTCTCATTTTTGGGTGAACTATCCCTTTAAGAAATATTGAGTTGGGAGGCCCTCCTCTGGCAGCAGTATGTGAGGAAACAGAGATTTATGAAGTTTACTGTTTAGTCAAAGGATGAGTCAGTGTTTTAGTTGAAACAGTATAGTTTCTCTGCTTTATCATACAGGAACAGATGTTTTGGTGGTTTTGTACAAACAACGATACAACGTTTTGTCTAGAGCTCATTGTGAAGAAAGACTTTTATGCAGAGTTTTTCTTCAGTAAACTATGAAGCTCTAACATGTTAGCAAGATGAATGGCAAAAAAACCTGCAATCAATTCTGAGCTGTCTGGAGGGGAATACAATCATTAAGGTGACGCACATGAACAGGACACACGTACATGCAGGACGCTTACTTAGAGTCACCAGTAGATGTCAGTGCTGTAGAGCAAATGTGAACTTGCCTTAGTGTTAGGAATGCATTTTCAGACTGTACTACCTTACAGGTGCCTTCCAAAATGCATCTGATAATCTAGAACAAATTCAGGTGAGCTGTAGAGCTAACCAAAATAATATTTAATGACTAGCCTATAATACTTAAAGTCGACATGAAAAGGAAGTTGCTATCGTCTTTTCTTCTCTATTGTGTAAGTGGTGCTCACTGCAGAGCCAAATGACGTCCAACTCCCCCTCTCTGGTATAAGTGCAGCAGCTTCTCGAGCAGGAAAAATGTAGGACGGGACTCGATTTTTTTTTAATGGGAATTGATTGGATCATTGTGGTTTGCTGCAATCTCGTGAGTGACAGTTCGTCCCACCCTCGAGCCAGTAAACAGGTCAACAGGGAAAGCTATTTTGATTAAAGACTACGAGAGCCATTGGCGCAGATTTATGTATAACTGAACAAAAAATGTATCATGGTTTCCACAAATATATTTATCAGCACAACTGTTTTCAACATTGACAATAATAAGAAATGTATTTTGAGCACCAAATTAGTATATTAGAATGATTTCTGAAGGATCATGCAACACTGAAGACTGGAGTAATGGCTGCTGAAAGTTCAGCTTTGCCTTCACATGAATAAATTACATTTTAAAATATATTAAAATAAAAAGCAGTTATTTTAAATTCTAATAATATTTCACAGCATAACTGTTGAAAATCTTACCAAGCCCAAACTTTTGAATGGTTTGCTAGTGTATAATGATTATGAAATTGGTTAGCACAGACAATGCTGTAATGGTTTTATTGCTAATGGATGAGGAATCAGGTATTTTTATATTGAAAAATTGTGTTGATATTACAGATCTCAATGCTGACTCACAGTTCGACCAGCTATTACTACCAGTAATGTACATTTGCAAGTGTTAGTAATTTACTACTCATGGCATGGTATTTTAGAAATTATCCCAAGCTGTGGACAGAGAGAGACTTGGGCTATAACGTACAGAATATGTTGTGTCTGAGGAAGGGTTTCACTAGCAGTAAATTAGCTCCAGTGTGGTCAGGAGGAATGGCTGATGGTACAGATGTACTCAAGAGACCTGTGCCGCCGCGGCTGCTGTTGTTGGTACAGTTGCCAATAACATACACAGGTATTTGAGCAAGACTTGTGACTGTTTTCAACGTATGTGTCATTTAGCACTATTGTGCAAATTTGGTAGCACTTAAGGAGCTACTTAGACATGTAGAGAAAAAGTGTCTTCTCACAGTTGTCACCTTTGAACTAATTCTTTAGACCCAGATTCAATGAGGGAAAAAACTTTTTGTTGCTAGGCAACACAAGCTGTTGCAATGGATTTTCAGTCACTAAAAGGTCCTGTGCAGGCATTGTGTGTGTGTGAGAGAGAAATGTTAAACTGTAAGGTTTTTAAATAAAGCTTTAAATACAATGCAACTATAACAATACATTTTCTTTTCAATTGCTACTTGCTCTGTATCTCTAAATTCTTATTTACTTATAGGCACTTAAAAATCTATTTATGTGTCTATAAAATGAAACAAATCTATCTACACTATATTGCCAAAAGTTTTGGGACGCCTGCCTTTATGTGCACATGAACTTTAATGACATCCCATTCTTAATCCGTGGGTTTAATATGGAGTTGGCCCACCCTTTGCAGCTATAACAGCCTCAACTCTTCTGGGAAGGCTTTCCACAAGGTTTAGGAGTGTGTTTATGGGAATTTTTGACCATTCTTCTAGAAGCACATTTGTGAGGTCAGGCAGTGATGTTGGCAAAAAGGCCTGGCTCGCAGTCTCCGCTCTAATTCATCCCAAAGGTGTTCTATCGGGTTGAGGTCAGGACTCTGTGCAGGCCAGTCAAGTTCCTCCACACCAAACTTCCTCATCCATGTCTTTATGGACCTTGCTTTGTGCACTGGTGCGCAGTCATGTTGGAACAGGAAGGGCCCATCTCCAAACTGTTCCCACAAAGTTGGGAGCATGAAATTGTCCAAAATGTCTTGGTATGCTGAAGCATTAAGAGGTTCTTTCACTGGAACTAAGGGGCCAAGCCCAACCCCTGAAAAACAACCCCACACCATAATCCCCCCTCCACCAAACTTTACACTTGGCACAATGCAGTCAGGCAAGTACCGTTCTCCTGGCAACCGCAAAACCAAGACTCGTCCATCGGATTGCCAAACAGAGAAGCGTGATTCGTCACTCCAGAGAACACGTCTCCACTGCTCTAGAGTCCAGTGGCGGCGTGCTTTACACCACTGCATCCGACGCTTTGCATTGCACTTGGTGATGTAAGGCTTGGATGCAGCTGCTCGGCCATGGAAACCCATTCCATGAAGCTCTCTACGCACTGTTCTTGAGCTAATCTGAAGGCCACACGAAGTTTGGAGGTCTGTAGCTATTGACTCTGCAGAAAGTTGGCGACTTCTGCGCACTGTGCGCCTCAGCATGCGCTGACCCTGCTCTGTGATTTTACGTGGCCTACCACTTCGTGGCTGAGTTGCTGTTGTTCCCAATTGCTTCCACTTTGTTATGATACCACTAACAGTTGACCGTGGAATATTTAGTAGTGAGGAACTTTCACGAATGGACTTATTGCACAGGTGGCAACCTATCACGGTACCACGCTTGAATTCACTGAACTCCTGAGAGCGACCCATTCTTTCACAAATGTTTGTAGAAGCAGTCTGCATGCCTAGGTGCTTCATTTTATACACCTGTGGCAATGGAAGTGATTGGAACACCTGAATTCAGTGATTTGGAGGGGTGTCCCAATACTTTTGGCAATATAGTGTGTATATATTATAATAATTTTATAGTTTAATAGTTAATAGTTTTTTATGTTTTTTTTAAATCCACTGAATTAATGAAATTAGCCTTTAGTCCTAAATCAAAGCTTTAAAAACATGGGAGTGTCACCATCTCTAGGAAAACACTGTCATTGTTTTTAAGTGCCATCAAAGTTCTGCCAGTCACACCATGTTGTAGCTGCAATAAAAACTCATACTTTTGGTGAAAGCCTCGCCCTTTCTACACAGCAGGGATGTGGTATGATCTCAGATAGGATTTTTCATTCCTCAAAGCAGCTTTTAAGTACATGGCTGCTCTGAACCTAGGCACGTTAGGACGCCAGTTGCTTCATCACACTCTTACATTAACCACAGTCAGATGATCAGTTTGGTCAACCACAAAGACTTCTGTTACAGGCAGGAGACTGAACAAGAGATAGAAAGAGACTTAAAAGACATCTGACAGACATAAGCAGAAATAAACAGAAAATGTGACAAAGAGCAAATAACACAGCTGACCTTCATAATGAAACGAATTAACCATTTGAATGGTTTCATATTGACTGTAAATGCTGTAAGATGCAGACTTATTTTTGCTGAAGGAAACAAGTAAATCCAACATTTTGTTCAGTTTTCATGTAGTTATAATTTGCAGCATTACACTCCAGCTTTTCAGCATAAAAGGCCTTTTTGTCCACTGGTGAATTTTATTAAATTAGTGCTGACATCAAATGAGAGAGAGTTTTGTTTTGCAAAGTTTGATAAATATGCTCTAGATATGGCTTCAAAAAGGATTCGGGAGAGTATGGATGAGATATTTCACACTGTTCTGTCATCATGTTGGTGATTAGTTCGGTACTGATCATGCTGTTCTACCAGGGCCTCGATTTTTGCCACGTGATGGATGCATATTGACCCGATAGCGCTGAGTTCTGAGCAGCCAGTATTAGATTACATTCTCTCATTGTCCTGAGAAATGCAAGGCGTTATATTTAGACATACAGCAGTGGTCATCTAGTTAGCCTGAGGAGCGCTATATCACAGAGGTCGATAACAAGCTCATGTGACTACTGGTGACCAGACACTGTTTCTGCTCAGAGATCCATCTGCAACCGAGCAGAATATCAGGAGCAGTTTTGTATCTTTCAGGCATAGCTGAGAGAATGAGTTACTGCATTTATGTCAGAATGATGATGACAGAACCATTGCATTTATACTTATGAACTGCTGAGACATTCGTATAAACTTTCTACTCATGCCAGGAATTAAAGTTAGAAAATCCAATTAAACACCAGAGCTCTTGTGTGAATGTAGAGAGGCATTAATAACCAGATGAACACCATCAAAATACAACGGATTTTTTTGTACTTTTAGGCCCGGAACACACAAAGCCAACGGTCGGCTGTTGGGCAGTTTTTGTTCGTCGGCCGACTAAGTTTTCTCAGTGTGTTCCGCACCGTCGGCTGAAGTTGGTCCTCGTCGTATATTTTTTTCGGCCGTTTCGACATGTTGAATTGGCGTCGGAGCTCGTCGGTCAGTCGGGCCATCTGATCATTCTGATTGGCTGTTCAGCTACTGCCAACTGCTGGTACGGAAAAGCATTTCTTCTTACACAGGCGCAGAACGGACGTGCTACTTGACCATCAGGTGTCGACCGTCGGTTAAGTGTGTCAGGGCAACTTTGGACCCAGACGCTGCCGACATGAGCCAACCCTGCAGTCTGCTTTCTTTGCCACTAGTTTGTCCGCGTCGACTTGGTGTGTTCCAGGCTTTAGGGGTTACAACAGCTTGTCAGTGGCGCAATACCCTTCAAAGGACAACTTAGCACCTCATCTGCTCCTAAAAGGTTTTTATTAGTACCTAAGAGAAGTAATTTGTACCCTTAAGGTACAGTATGAAGCTTTTAGGGGTGAATAAGGTACAAAGATGTCCCTAGGGTACCGCCCAAGTGACTGTTGTACCACTTAAGGTACATTTCTTACACAGTGTGCACAAATTCCTGTCTAGATGAAAAATTAACGTTATTTAATATACCTAAATCAAGCTGACTACCTTACATTTCACCAACCAAATACATTTTTAAGGTTTAGATCAGGTTGAAATAGCTCCTTAAAGGAGCTATTGCATGCTTGCACATTTTACCGTATATAGAATCTAGAATGAGAATGTCACATCCAAGTTGATTAGCTATTTGAAAAAATGTCATCAATATATTCTACCCAAACTTCCTGTATAAATACAGGTAAGAAAACAGCTTACATCAAGCGATTTCATTGGTTTTTAACATCATAATGCATCAGACTAACATGCTTGAATCCTGCACCAGCCCACTGAAAGATTTAACTTGATAAATATATAAAAGACTATACATCATTTCCCTAGTTCATGTTGGATTAGCCAACAAAAATTACATCTATGATCAAAAACCAAATTTCCTTCTGTACTGTGCCCCAGTGTGATTTTATTAAGCTCTTATCAAGATACAGCTTTTGCTATTCATAGAATAGGTTGTATAACATAGAAAGAGAAAGACTGTCCATTGAGGTATTTTTCTATCATATACGGCAAGCATCATAACAACATATTTATGGTTATGAGGTACTTTAAGTTCACTGTTGTATATCCTGCAGCCCATACCACAGCTTCCCATCAGCTTTAAAGATATGATCCACACTAAGAGGATCCATATTAGATTAGAGCAAACATACATTCATACACTCATTTCAGATTGAAATTATTATTTGATGAATATGACAGGTTCTGTGAGCTCCAAGGAGGAGTATTGTCATACGCGGACGTCAGTGCAGTCTGCGCAGTTTGATATTAAAATTTGCATCCAATTGTAATAAATTATGTTTTTTTACAGCCTATTCAATTTCTTTTATTCAATTTGCATAGCACTTTAAAAAATACACATTTATTTAAATTCAAAGCCAAGTGAAATTGGCAATGAAAACCCCTCAAGATGATTAAAGATGAGGAAGAAACCTTGTGGAGGTGCTTATTTATTTTTACATCCATTCATGAATACATTCATTTGAAGAAATGTAATCTATTAATGATCAATTCAATTTAATTATGACTTCTAATAGACTAGGAATCAGTGTTGTTATTGTTAACTATTAAAAATAATTTTTGTTAATTGAAATAAAGCTGAAATAAATTTAAAAAAAAATAT
>RJVU01026577.1:8731650-8770297 GCA_003731715.1 Anabarilius grahami
CTGTAAAAACATAAATATATAAAAAAAAATGAATAAAAATTTCAAAAGCACATAAAGTAATGAGAACTGGAAATATAAAAATAAATTCACATTCAAAATATGAATATATAATAATAGTTTAAAAATAATATTTTAGCACTTAAATAATACTAAAATTACACCGTAGATGGTAGATGGTGTGTGACAGACACTGGTTTTGGGTGGCGTGTAAGTTTGTTCTGTAGCAGGATTAAGGGAAGAGGTTGTTTAATAGTTTTATGAAGCTGTGCGCTGATGCTGANTAAGCATTAACAATTTAATCTTCCAGTATGTGAATCTCATTTATTATGGGTAGCTGGAGAAAACAGGCCAAACTGAAAAAGCTTTCTGCTTGTGGATTCCACAGGCCAAACTGAAAAAGCTTTCTGCTTGTGGATTCCACTTCTCGGCATTCCTCTCACCCACTTGTTATTATACCCTCTATCTCTCTCTCTCTATCCTCGTGCCTTCTCCCCCTCCGCTTGACTACTCTTCTTGTTAAGGGTGTCCCAATCTGTCTGAGCACTGAGTGCCCATCCCACTCTCAAAGGAGCTGCACACACACTCACACACACTCTGGCAAACGCGCTTAACACTTGTAGTCAGAGCACACACAGCTCCATCCATCGGTTATAAGAAGAGAGCCAGTTCCAGTTAAAGGACATAAAGCCCAGGTCCAAGCTCCAGAATGGATGCACTGAAGAAGGGATTCTCCATGGCTAAGGAGGGAGTGGTGGCCGCCGCTGAGAAAACCAAGGCTGGGGTGGAGGAGGCAGCTGCCAAAACCAAAGAGGGGGTCATGTATGTAGGTAAGTACAAATTCAACTGAGGGGAGAAAAGTCAGAGAATTAGATTAAAGTCAGAAAAGGCTTTTTGTACTGTCTAAAAATATATTTAATATAATATTCCTTACTTTCTTCTTCAGTAAAGTGTAGTGAAGACAAAGCTGTTTTACATGGTGTTGTGTGAAATTTTCATATTTAAAAAATATTACCTATTACAAATTTATAAACCAATAGCAAAATTACAAAAGCATATTTAAAGATTTAAAAAAGATATTTTATTTGTAATATATATTATATTGTAATATACAGTATAATATAATCAATTAAATGTATACAGAAAGTCAAATATTTTGAAATTGAAAATAAAAAATATATAAAAAATATTGAAATAAAATAATTGTTGAGTTTGCCCTGCTTTGTTAAACAATACATAAATTTTATCATCATCGTTTTTTTGTTTTTGTTTGTTTTTTTGCTTACAATGCATGCTGGCAAGAGTCCTGAAAATGAAAACCAGGGCAATGAAAATAAATTTGGGGCATGAGCCCATTACACTACATGTGACTGCTGTGCTCCGTCACTACAGTAAGTGAACAACAGCAAGCGTTCAATAACAAACCAGCTCTGTCTACCTGCCTGTTGTCTCTTATCAGATCACAAATTCATCTGCCTAGACTCAGCTGTAAACAAGACTGATAAACAACTTACATGGTTACTAGAACTGTGGTTATTTACTCTGTCCAGAGCAGTAGCCCTCCATGTATACTCTCAAGAATGGATGGGGAACAAAGAGAGAGATAGAAAGAGATAAAATAGACTGAAGAAGAAGAAGAAAGGAAGCACTTTCTGTTTTCAATAACCCTTGAGGATGCAATCAATCAATGAGCTGTAGACACATTATGAAGAGAAAAGCCTAACTGAACTCCATTTATATTGCATGTTAAATGGGTATGTAAACTACAAGATACAGTAGTTTATTTTAATGTCACAAGAAGGTCTAAATATGTGGATCATCTTACTTTTACATCGTTACTGCTATACTATAGTACTAAATTATATTAACGTAATATTAATAAGGTTATACAGTACAGTACAGTGTTACTGTAAAATACTGCATCTTGTAAATTACTTTTGGCAGAAACATTGTGTGTAATACATAATTTCTTCCTGGTTGTGCTGCTATGGTCACAGGAGCACACAGCACTATAATCCTATTCCCTTCCGGTCCACTTCAGAGACCAGGGTCTGTCTGGGTCAATACACAATCTTTTATGATTCATAATGGCTCTCAGTGTGTACACACCAGTGACAGGAACCTGTCATTCTGTTTTCAGTGTTATGAACAAAGCACAATGTGATTGCTATTACAAGGACTGTTGGACTGGAGGAGTGTGTGTGTGTGTGTGTGTGTGTGTGCGTGCGTGTGTGTGTGTGTGCATTGCAGCTGGAGGTAAAAGCTTTCCTCCAGACCACACAGACGATTTTCAATGTACTTTAATCAAAGAAATCTCAAGCCTCTCAAAGAAAAGCAAGGTCACTTTGCACTGAACTGTGAAAAACCATCAACACATACAGTACACACCTCTCTTGCCACCAGGACTTGCTACACGATACACATAGACATCTGTTACATATAAATAATTAAAAAAAATACTGATTCTCAAACCTATCTTTAACTCTTTCACTGCCATTGACAGAATTTTCCACCATTTATGAGACAACGCTTCCCAGCCATTAACAGAATTTTCCAGCTTTTCATGTTTTCACTGTTATATGGTAGGGGGCACTATTATGCATCTTCAGAAAGAGTACTGAATCTCCGGATAAAAACACAAACAAAAAAAGGAGCAGAAACAAGCAATAAAAGCATTGCGTATGCATTTTGTAGTCTTTTTTTTTTTTACGCGATTTTTTCAGCTTTTGTTTATCAAACTTTAGCTTTTTTTATGAAACTTACCCACATTCAAATGTTGTTAAAAAAAAAGCATGTTCATGTTCAGATATAGCATGTTCAGATATTCATACAACAAAATATTTTTGTGAAAATTATCAAAAACACCGGCAGTGGTGGCAACTTTAAAAAAAAATACAAATAAAAAACGCTGGTGGGGAAAGAGTTAATAATAAATATTATTTAGTGGGGAAAGTTCTGAGACCGCATTGAAAATCAGTGATTCAAAATCTAATTTAAACTAGGAAATAAAGTTTTAGGGTTTCAAGCACTCACAAGCAAAGCATAAAATCGCTTCATAAAATTGAGTTTAAGCCACTGGAGCCACATGGAGTAAAAGACTTCATCAAAAAGATCTTAATTTGTGTTCCGGAGATAAACGAAGACAGAATAATAATAATAAATGACAGAATTTTCATTTTTGGGTGAACTAACCCTTTAAGTTAAACAGCCCTAAAGCACAGAAATCTCAGACTTTTGAACCCATGCTATAGATCAGGCTGAAATCACATAACTGTCACTTTAATTTCTGTTGCATTATATAACACCAATTTCATCACAGAACTGTGTGAGCACAGTCCAGATTAATTAATTTTAGGACTTAATTCCATTAAGTGTCATATGGATCAGAAATTAAGAGCATTGGGATTGGAGCAGAGCGGGAGGTGATGTAATTCAGACTAATGTATAGAATAAAAGCTTTAAATTGTGTCTGTATTAGTAAGATTTTCAAATATAGATCTTGCTAGCATTATTATGTGAAAATGTGCTGTGGGATATTTGTGTCACAGAAAAGAAAACATCTATTATCTTCCTCTAAAATCTATGCACAACTATATTTAGTATATCAGAGTCTCCTCTTCCTAATCTTGGCAGCAAGCTACAGCCGTAGAGACGTTTTATGCTTCGTCATGTAATCAGAGATGCTGTGGAAGTGACATCATATTGCAGCAGGGGTTGGGCGGTGATAATATTCTCAATCCTTATTGATTACAACATTAATAATATAAGATTCCAGGCTTGAGATTGTGTCGCAAGATGCAGAGGCTAAGCCTTGAAGAATGTGCATGTCTTGATAGTAAATCAGCTCTTTGTCCAGAACAACAAGGACAATGTCACGTCTCTTTTGAGGGGTGTATTTGTTGTGCAGTGTGAGCGCATGTTGGGAAGGAGGAGCAACTTTCACAGACACATTGCTGTGGCCCCAAAGGTTCTGGGAAGGAACAGAGCTTATGCTTGTTCTATGGGCCATTCGTGCATCTGAGATTCAGTGCTAGAGACGCCAGGGCCCTTTCAGAGGCAGAAGTGGGTTTTTTCCACTGTTAACATGCAGAAAGCGTCTCAGTAGAAAGAATGTGTCTCGATCTGTAAAGCTTAATAGCACTTAGTGGTGCCAATCACTGAATGTAGATCAGTGGCATTTTTACTTGCCATGATTTTGGTAGAGTCTCTTGGGTATTGGAGATAGCTGGACCTTTAGTTGCACTGCCAGACGAGACTTTGCAAAGTGTATGGATCTCAGGACATAACAGGAGCCACAGATATCTGTCTAAAAATAAGATGAAATTAGGTACAAGTTTGTGGAAAAAGCATTTGTTCACAAGAGTGCATGTCTGAAAGCTTACAGGGATAGTCATTCTTTACATCATTCTTAATCCAAACCTGTGTGAACTGCTTTCTTCTGCAGAACACAAAAGAAGATATTTGAAATATATATATTTTTTGGACATTTTATTGTATGAAAAAAAAAATCATACAGGTTTGGAACAACATAAGAATGAGTAAATGGTGATGGATTTTTCATTTTTGGGTGAACTCTATGTAATTTCATCAGCAATGTAATAACTTCAAGTTCACAATAAACTTCTTTTTTTTTTTTGACAGGCACAAAGACAAAGGAAGGCGTTGTGACGAGTGTAAACACAGGTAAAATAATTAATAGAAACAGATCATAACTAAACAACACTTGTAATTTTCTTAAATACCCTAATCCATGGAAAATCTCAAATCAAAATGCAAGGACGCTTTTTCATCTGTCCTAGTTGCCCAGAAAACAACTGAGCAGGCGAATATTGTGGGTGAGAGTGCCGTGGCTGAAGCCAATCAGGTGTCAGAAAAGGCAGTGGAGAGCCTGGAGACTGTGGTCGCATCCACTGGCCTGGTCAAACCGGTGAGGATTTCATATGCATGTGGCCAATAATTGGTCAAATGAATATTGGATTAAAACAAAAAAGTGTAAAATTATAAAGCCTGCATTGGTGTCTTTAGGTGCAGTACAATTGCAGAAGGCTTAAATTGCTTAATGCACAGTTCAGTCATAAAGTTGGTCTTTTTGATATGATGCTCATGTTTTTCTTTTTTTACCCAATCATGGACAGGATGAGCTGGAGAATAATGAGGTGCTTTCAGAAACTCAATAAAAGCATGCTGAATGATCACATTTATCACAAGACTAAAATCTCTCCATTTGAATACATCAAATTATAAATGTTCCTATAACGTTACAGTTCTCGCAGTTTAGGAGAGCAGGCCTGCAGCAATCAGTGAAGCATTTGACTCACTGCTCAGCAAGAGTGATGTTTTTCATAAATAACTAATTTCTGCTTTCCAAATATTGCTCTGCATTTTTAAAACGCATCCCAGTTTTTCATTAGAGTTCCAATATCCAAACAGCTCATGAAGAACCATAGCCATGCAACAATTATCCGTCACAGTACATCAACAAACATGAACATGAATCATCTGACATCTTCCAGAGAGCAATAACAGTAAAAGAGATGTATTTCACAACTGAAAAAGTACAGAAGTGTTTTTTCTTTTCTTTTCCTGTTTTGTAAACACCTGACGAGGTGAAAATATGATAATCAAATAAGAGCCGTTCACAGCAGAGATGTGTTGTTGTCTTTCTGCCTCCAGGTGGAGCTGTCGAAGCAGGAGGGAGCTGTAGAGCAGCCTACAGACGCTGGACAGTAGGTGAGTTGGGAGATGGGTTTTTTTTTTTTTTTTTTTTTNGATGGGATTTTCTTAATCTGTAATAATTGTCCTTTTTTACTTGATAGCATAAATCAAACAATATACTGATCTAATTTAGTTAGTTGTATGCTTAAAACAGCAACAAAAATCAAGTAGGGTAAGAAAAATATTCAAATTAAAAATATATATATACACTCGGAAATTTTGCTTGTTATGTACAGATTAATTTTTTTTTTTTGCAGTTTAACTGGTCATTTTACATTTACATTTACGCATTTGGCAGACGCTTTTATCCAAAGCGACTTACATTGCATTATACTATACATTTGTATTGGAGTATGTGCAATCCCTGGGATCGAACCCATGACCTTGGCATTGCTAGTGCCATGCTCTAACCACTGAGCTACAGGAAAGCTTTTAAATGATATATAGAATAAACTTTCTTAACAGAGGCATGGGCATTTAAAAAGCTGTGTGCATTTCATTTAGTCTTGTTTAGTCATTTAGAGTCATTATTTTTTACTTTTTTGTCTTGATTAAATACATTCTGAGATAAGGTTATGACTGAAATACACACACATATACACAGCTTTATAAATCTAAGCAATTCCTTTGGAAAGCAACTCTGAATTTAGGTCAGCATATTTACATAATTGCAAACAATGCTGGCAGAGGTCTGACCAATTTTCTTCCTTCAAACACTGAATCAAATTCGGTGTCCTGTCACTTTCAGCAGTTTACATAGTTTACAGTCTTATCAGACAGGTTTTACTGTTACAAAATAGCACATATGCTTCAGGTCAGAAATGCAGAGGAGGACACAAACAGGCTTTGTATAAAACGTACCTCTGTTTCATGTGTAGTGAGTTTACCAAAAGTCCTGTATTACAAATAATGAAGAGTCATCTGCACAGTCTACCATATCCCCATAACCGTCGTTTTTTTATTTCAGGCTGATGTCGCACTGAACGCCCATGTGATCCTCTGCTTCTTGCTTCAGAGGAGAGAGTTCAATAGTTGCTGAACATGCTTGAATATTATCATGCTAAACCTCTGATGGACACTAAATAACATCACAGAAAACAAAGACACCCACTCTTCTCTCTTGCTTTCTCCTCATGAACAAGCTCTCCTTACCTCACTTTGCTTCACGTAGACCTACAGAAGTACTATTCACAAGAATAAAATGCTCATGTAACAACTCCTTTATCTAGCTATGCAATTTTCACGTATACTGTGCAGTGCGTGTCATTACCACATTTGTGCAAATATTACATGCATGTGCTTTGGAGATTTTTATATAGACAAAGTCTGTCATTCCTACCTGCCCTGAAACTGATACCTACCAGTTTTCCCCCACCCAACACAATGAGGTTCGACGGATGATGATTTCACACAGTCAATGCGAGGAAAGGAAAACATTCCAGTCCAAATACACTCTCAATGTTGTATCTGAGACAATGTTAGAAACAAGAAGCAGAAAAAGACAGAATCACAGATGGCCAGACCAAATCCACCCCAAAAAAAGAGAGGGCAATTGATGTCTGGCCTGTAAAGAGTAAAGCTGGCTGATTAAATCTGTTTCAGTATTATCTTAAAGTGTGGTTATATAGCGTGACAGGGAGGGCTTTAGTAATGCTCTAATATGTAGTTTGCGAAAGTACCTATTATAAACAACTCACAAAATCTGCAAATGATGTCAGAAAGCAGTTGCTAGGTTGCATAATTGGCTTGTTGAAGCTATGTATGTTGCCTCACGACTACACTTTAACTGATCACCCAGGTGCAAAAAAAGTACACTTCTATAATGTAGTTAAAGCACTTTATTTTCGTGCACTAATTTTGTACTTAATATACTAAATATTCTTCTTTAGTACTTAAGATAATCTTAAGAACATCTAAGTGTACTCAACTGTGCTATTTTGATACACCATGAAATATGAACTAAAATGTGCTTTTAATATACTATCCCTGTATTTAAAAAATTTATTTAGATATCATACATTTGAACCCATAGTGTACTACAAGTGGTAACTAAGTAAATTTTTTTAAATACAGAGATAGTATATTAAAAGCACATTTTAGTTCATATTTCATGGTGTCTCAAAATAGCACAGTTGAGTACACTTAGATGTTCTTAAGATTATCTTAAGTAGTACTAAAGAAGAATTTTTTAGTATATTAAGTACAAAATTAGTGTGTGAAAATAGAGCACTTTAAGTACATTATAGAAGTGTACTTTTTTTTCACCTGGGCAATCTCATTTACTTGACTTACTGTTCCCAATGAAGTCTGAAAACGGCTGATTTTTTGAATACTCCATCTGTAATAAATTCAGTTTTGTGAAAAATAAATCTATTCTCATTTTCATCCTTATTTTAAAAAACAGAATATTGCTAATAATATAAGAACATATAAAAGACCATAGTGCTAAGAAAGCAAACACGTCTAGTTTGCACAATATTTGTAATATAAAGTAGCAAATTAGTAACATTGAAAAGTATTTGTGTATTAAATATGGGTTTGTTTCATTCCATATCATAAATACAGTACATTCAGCTCCAGCCTTAAATCCAGTGAAACTACGAAAATGAATTTAAAAGCATCAAAACACACACACCCTTCTCAGATCAGGACACCCCTCCTGCACTTCCCCTCCCTGTTCCCGGCGCACCCGCACATCAAATTAAATATGTATCTCATCAACAAACAAACAAAGACTTCATGACATACAGCTAACATCCCATATGGCCAAGGCCATCATAATACTACTGAGAAGCACTGTGCCTCTGGCAGAATGTCAGCGTTTAAGAGGTTTTCATTGGCTGCATGTGTTATCCGAGTTTGAAATGAGTCATTCAGCTTTTTCCACATTCCAGCTATGGGAGGAGACAGAGAAGTCTATCAGCCCATGGTTTCCTCTGGCTCAGAGGAAAGTCTTCTACAACAAAACAAAAACAATGCAACTGAAGTTAGAAACGGCCATAACAAAATTAAAACAAGGCAAGACCTTCAACCCTGTATATACTTCCCAAACTTTGTCTATTTCACCTGACTTATAAAATAAAACTAAATAACTAAACTAAAAATTAAGTAAAATATGGTAAATAATTACATTGTTAAACGACTATACAAATGATGATTCTGCTGAAACCCTGACTGGTGATGAGACAGGAAACCAGGTAAACCAGTCAAGCAAGCTTCCTGTTCTCTCTGCTGACGTCTTTCTACTCCACCCAAGCTGCAGTAGCCAATAGGCACACACATCCCTGACATACTTTCATGGCGCAGCAGCCTAATAAAACCTCATGCATCTTTGGCTTCAGGACACTGACACATACACACACTCTTGCATCAACAACATCAACAACAGCAGACTCTAGAAACATGGCGTCTTTCCTTAAGGGATTTATGGGTAATAAAGCAGCAGATTCATTTGTCGACCAGGCAGTGGATAAAGCAGGTGAGTTCCTTCTGTGTGAGAAGCTTAAAGAAACTTTCAAGCTATTTTTGTGAAGTTTTGTGTGTCACCATTTTATGATAAGACACTTTGTTTTATATATAATTTTCAAAATTGAAGGGCACAAAACAATAGATTAACCAGAGAGTTTTTTTTCTGAGATTTAAATAAAAACAGTTATCTTATTTGTTTATGTATTTTACCTAAAAATATTGGCTCAAGTACTAATAATTATATAATCCAACTTTTAGCCAGGGTTATTATAGTTAACTAAAACAAAAAAACATGTTAACTGAAGTAAAATAATATATATATTTAAATAATTTTATTTCAGCTAGTCATTTGTCATTTCAATTTAACTTACTAAAAGAACTAAAACTAAAATAAATAAAAAATGATATAGACATGTTTTTAAAAATACTAAAACGGAAAATATAAAAATCAAAACAAATTCAAAATAATAATAAAACATATAATAGTATCTCGATACGAAAATAACAGATTTCAGCCAGTTCAAAACAAAAAACAAAACAAAACAAAACAGAAGACATCAACTTTTAATTCATTTATTTCTAACTTGTTGCCCTTTTTAGTTAAACTCTCTGGACATGTAATGGAAATATGATGCCATGACTCATTTAACTAAATCATTTAATTAAATCATTAACATCTAAGCCACGTTCACACAGCAGCAGAATACGGTTGTCAGTCCTGTATTTGAGTCCTTAATACGGTTACGTTCACACACAGTACGGTTATTTACAGGTGTGACAACCGAATTTTTATAACCGAACTCACACCCGTAAATTTTCAGGACTCACAAACGCATTCTCAGAATATTCGCGCTGTGTGAACGGAACCGTATTCGTATTCGTGTGAACGGAACCGTATTCGTATTCGTGTGAACGGAACCGCACTGGACAACTCGTTGTCTGTCACATCATACAGTGCGAGAGAGCCGGTATTTTGTGTGTGGTTTCGCTTTCGGTAACTTACAGCAACAGAGATATGAGCTGTCATCTTAAGGTGTTAGATCCAGTCACTGTTCTCCAGCGGAGCGGCTCCCATCAGTTTTGTTTCTTTTCCAAATCCAAATGCCGTTTCATGCGCGAGACGTCACAAAGGACGTGACGCGTACGTGCAGCGGTTAAAGACTCTGGCTAGCGCGTGTTTACATGCTGCTGTTGGTTATTGAAGTTTTGATGGATAAAACCTTGGTTCAATTGGTCTCTTGTCATGTCAAAAGTGATGAGACTTTTCAGTTTTATGGACGTCGCCATCTTTAATATTACGTTGGTCACTGTCGTTATGGTTACTAGTAAGAGAATACGGGCTTGACTCTCGCTGCACGTTCATACAGACAGTTTTTCAGACTCCACTCTAAGTTGCTGTGTGAACAGGACATTTCGAGACTCACACCTGTAACTAAAACTGAGTGTGAACGTGGTACTTCAGATAATCACATAAAAAGTGAACTTTCTTGCAGTCTTGGCAAGTCGTTTTCCCACCTTTTAACAAACTCAGTGTTTCAGTGATCATGAAACAATGAATATGTTTCACTTTTTTTTAGTTTATATTTTTAATCATAAGCTAGCAGTGTTTGTTCTCTATTAAAAAGCTAGATGAAATATTTCTTAAGAATGCAGTCAGTCCAGTAGTCATGCCACTCCTTATACGGTATGAAGCTAGAATGGGCCTTTGTATGCAAGTAAAACTATCCAAGCCTCTTTATTTTTAGACATAAAAAAAAACAAAAAACTTTTTGGCCACAATCTGATGGGAGCTGTGGTGTGTGGAACTGGACTACAAAAAATGATCATGAATTACCTTTAAATTATGTTCCTGTTAAATTCTCCTAGCTGCTGCAGCTAAAAGAAAGGTGAAGGAAACAATTACTGGAAAGAAACAGGAAAACGATAAGACTGGGGGCATGGGAGGTCTTTTCCCAAGTAACGAGGAGAAGGACAAGAAACCAAAGGAAAAGGCAGGAGGCGGAATATTTGGTGGCCTCCTTTCAGCAGAAAAACCAGAGGAAAACAGCACTGGAGGAGCCATCAGTGCAGGAGAGAGCAGCAATGCAGAAAGCAACATTGGAGCAGACAGCAGTGAGTTTGCTCATCCTTCTTAGCAAAACAAAATTATGTTTTATATTAAAAAAAATGTATATATACACATACATACATTAAACTTCGTCAAAACCTAATGAGTCTAATATTATTTCATAGAGAACATTACAAATTGTAAATCCACTGTGCACAAATATAATAACATACTAATATTTTGTGTTTGATTAGGTTTCAACGAAGCCCTGGATGACCTTGCTAACGAGTTCAGTGAGAAATGATGTTCTGACAATCGGGAAAAATCTCTGGCTGAGGTTTCCAGCTGGCAAACTCTGCCTAAAATCAGCACCTATCAAACCAGCATCTCCTAGTGTAATGGACCTTGTTACTCATGTAAATAGTTTGATGTCTCTTCAATATCTTATGTACGACCACTACTAAAAAAATTACTACAAATCATGCCTATTACATTCATATTATATATTTTGTTCAAATAACTTTTGTTTATTTAGCATGTTTTTGTTTTAAATACCTTGTGATAAGATGTTTAGTGAATAAAGCTGAATACAAAAGTTATTACTAAACAGGTCTCGTTTTATCCATTTAAATGAGCTAATATGGCCTTAATGCCTTAGCATAATCTTAGTTTGAAAATCACATTGATTTTCTTTGTTTTTAGTCAAAAATGTAAAACATTTTCAAAGGACAAATTACATTTATCCCAGTAAATCAACTGACACACACACACATTTTCATTTACATTTTATTAAATTTAGACAATTTAAAAAGGCAATACAAAGTCTTTTTTTTTCCAAAGGCTAATTCATAATAAATGCTAATATGATGACGAAAATAAACATTTTCTCCCAAATATATGCCTTACCATTTGCATATTGTTAAGAAATTAAACACATTTACCAATAAGGTTTTTTTTTAAAGGAAGGCATTGGGTTATTACTGAAGAAGACTGTTCTAAGAGCAGCAAAACCAGATATTTATGTGCAATATTTTGGTAATATATAAAAAGCCTGAGATTCATCCTGCATCCCTTTCCCAATTGACCATAAAATGGGTGGGGGGAAAAAAAGTAACCAACTAGAAATTCTAGAAAGTAGTATTAGAAACAACAGTGTTCAAGTTTACGGCTGTAACTATAAGGCTTAATGTTTTAAGTAACTTCTTCATTAACACATGGCCTGAAGAAAACTACAAAGCTTTGAAATACTGTAGCTCTAAAATAAGTTACATTGTTATTGATCTTTGGTGTTCTGGAAAGACATTCCTACTATGCTCTGAAATGTGACAAAGAGAGTGAATTAAAGGGACTTTGGCTTAAAGGCTTTTCTAAAAGCCATGAATATTTGAAAGGATGATGAACTAGACAAGAATAGAAGCTTCTAAAGATGCACATCGGTAACCACATGCATAAATGATATGACATATTTTGATGTATAAAATGTAAACGTTAGGAGCTGTGGGATTAAGTGACTCAGGTCTGCGCAGACTTAGATATACAGAGTCAGGTGAATAATACAACCGTCTATGTGAAGGTAAGGCCAGCCTCATGGTACACTTTGAAGACTTTCTCAATGGCGTTGACATAGGCAGCTGTCCTCAGATCCAGCCCAAGGTTATACCTGTTGGCTGTGCGCATGATTTGCTAAAAGGACGAAAGATGAATTATGTGATCATTCCTGAAGAAGCATTTTACATAAAGCAGGATCTTCATACATCAAACAGAGACAGCATTTTAAGGCATTATACATGTACTCTCAAAGTGAATATTTTTTTAAAAAGATATCATAATAATGCTGCCTTCAACAATACCTAATTTTGGTCAAATTCGAGGGCAGCATCGCATGTATCCTTTATGGAGAAGCCAATATAAGAATACAATGTGATGAGCACAGTAAAAAAATAAATACAAGATGGATATCGAAATGTTGATTACAAATGAACTTATATTCTATTTAATACAGAAAAGAATAAATAAAATAGCTTTATTAAACAGTCTAAAAAACAATTTAACCAATAACTGTGTGTGTGCTATTTACAGAGTATTGTGCTGTTAGCTTAGCAACATGTTACAGTCTGAATAAGAGAACTTGGGGGGAAAAAATACTTGACTGAGCAAATCCTATAACTAATGCTTTCAATAAATCACAAATTGGGTGTGGTGGATGATATAGGAATCCATTTAATGGGCTCGATCTCATTTCCAATTCACAAACAAAAGACTGACAGCAACAATAGAACATGAACGAACAGATGCTGTTCTCTGGTTACCAGATTCCAGTCTTACACTAAAGCCGTTGCTAGGTGAGTAACAAGTAAGAGAATCTGTTTGTTTCCATGTTCAAAGACAGAATGGATTGTGCTGGAGAGGCATTTATGCAGTATGACATTAAACTTACATGTGGGAATATTAGATACCGTCTAACGCAACCATAATCAGGGATGTTCACAACCGATTAACGAGGCATTGTCATTAATCGTTTTAGAGATTAATGGGAGAACATCTTACTGTGACTGGCCAGCGTAGTGGAATGCTACATTTATTATTTGACTTAAAAATAAAATTAAATAAAAAAACTACATATAGTTTTATTGGTGAAAGAATAATAATAATAATAATAATAATAATTAAAAATTTTAATACAGCAAAAGAAAAAAATAATAACATTTGCTTATTAGCATGCATATGATATTGGCTGTTTATTAGTAATTATAAAGCACATATTAATGCCTTATTCTGCATGACCATATTCTACATCCCTTAATCGGTAACACTTTACAATAAGGTTCATTAGTTAAACATTAGTTAATGTATTAACTAACATGAACTAACCATGAGCAATACATTTGTTTCTGTATTTACTAATCTTCGTTAACGTTAGTTAATGAAAATACAGTTGCTCATTGTTTGTTCATGTTAGTTCACAGTGCATTAACTAATGTTAACAAGATTTCAATAATGCATTAGTAAATGTTGAAATTAACAATAACAATAACAAAGATTAATAAATGCTGTATAAGTGCAGTTAATTATTATTTCATGTTAACTAATGTTAACTAATGAACCTTTTTGTAAAGTGTTACCGTTAATAGTAAGAATTGGACCCTAATCTAAAATGTGACCATTTTTATATAATATATAAATAAATTAATTAAATAGATTATGATATATGTATATATACTTACTCTGGCAGATCGCTCCATTGTGTAAGCCAAACCAGAATGCACAATGTCCTTTTCGGAAGCTCCCTAGCAGATGAGCAAAACAAGTTTATAAAAGGTCTAGTAGTCTTATTTAAAATGGTTAAGAAAGACAAATAAAGTGACAAGAGCTTTTGCATTTGTACTTACAGCAATCCTGTCTTGAAATTCAGATGTGGGAACAATAGGTATGGCTCCACCATGTTTTCCAAACTTCCTTTCCAGACTTTCCTGGACAGACACTGCCAAAAGACACATAAGATCCCCATTAGGAATGAGCAAACGGACACATGGATAGTAAAACAAAATCCTTATTCTCTCTTACAGTTCCCTGGGATCCAAATCTGTGATTGATTTAGTTAAATATTTCATAAAGGGTGCAATAAAATATGGTGATGGCATCAGTATATGAATACACTAAAATCACACCATTCAACAGATTTTTCATATGACAGTGAGATGTCATCATTTGCATGAGAAAATGGAGGATTTATGGACAGACATTGACAGTAGTATTCGTCTGTGTCTTCCCCTGTTTTTGTCTCCCTCTGTGTTCTATCCGTCTGTACCATGTGACTAGCAGTAAATTGGAGGTCATTTTAGGCCAGTCAGATGAAAGGCGGGACAGAGGACGTGTTTGTGTTTTCTGTGTGTATACATGCCCAGATCCTGTCAAGGGGCATCAGTGCCACTGTATTTGCTTATGGGAGCAGAATAAACAAAGTGAACAAAAATACCACATGACCAATTCTAACCAAGTGCACCTCCAACATAATCTAGTCCTGAGCAATTAGACAATGGAAAACAAGCCCTTCCAGAGAACTAAATTAACTGATCATCAGTAAGACCGGTAACTGATTTGCAAACAATTATCGCATTCATGCTAGATTTCTATCAGCAAACACTCCATGTATGTACAGTTGCATTGCTGTTTTACTGCATGACTACACATCACATTTCCTGGGAAATATATTTTTGACTTACTAAGGAGATGGTAGTTTGAGTCCCTTTTGTATTTGAAGGTCAGTCTGCCATAACTGACGTGGTTAAGGTTCTTCAGCCACTCAAAGTAGGAGACAGTCACACCTCCAGCATTCAGGTACATGTCCTATTTATGCATATGAATATTTATGCATGTATTTATTTATTTTGAATTGCCATATTAGCATCAAATGCTATACCTGTATCTAAAAAAATATATAAAACGTCTATAAATAAGGTAAATATAAAACTTTATATGCATATACTATGTAGTGGCTGAAAGTGATGTCCGGGAGGCCGGCCTAGGAAATCTTCAACCTTATTAAATATTATAAAAAATGTGTTATCATATTACGTAGTTGTGCTTGGAGTCAATTGTTATATTTGTTATAACTGAATGAAACATGTCAAATTGTGCAGACATAATTTTTGGCCAGGCTGTCATACAAATAAATTGTGAACAAGCAAAAACAAGAGAGAACCAATAAAATATTAATAACTGATTATGTTCTAGTCAGTGGATGCTTTTTTCCTGTGAGCTTTTTGTTTTTCTATGAATTTTTATTTTTTTTGATAGTAAAATAATTTTGCTAAATAATTTTGTCAGACAAATACCTTACCCAAGTTTAGTGTTTTGTTTTTCCTTCATATTTAAAATATTTAACATAATATAAAACATATAAAATACTTTGCAGGGTCATCATAAAAAACAAATATCCCCTCCGGACATCACTTGCACCACTACAGCAAATCAAATATTTATATTAAATCTTTATATTTAGATTTAATATTAAAAGAACATTTAGGACTGGAAAACGTACAGGGATCACCATGATATTCCTCTCTAGGAATATCTTGTCTGCCTCAGGTGTAGTGGGACCGTTGGCTCCTTCAGCAATGATCTGTGAAAATAAGAAGTGTTACTCTGAAGTCTACATTTTTTTATATATTCTTATTGCAGATTCTCTGAAGTGGCATAACACAATCAATAACTCATATGTATGACTCATATATGTTGGCTCTTGACCTCTGACCTTGGCTTTGATATTGTTGGCGTTTTTCTTTGTAAGCTGTTTTTCACTTGCAGCAGGGATCAAGATATCACACTGAGCTTCCAAGATGCTGCCTTCATATGGGGTGGCCTTGGGGAAGCCAACAATAGTGCCATTGGCCTGGAAAACAAAAGTATTTATATTAATACACTCAGATTATAGAGTTGCACCTCCTACATGTAGTACTGCTAAATGACCACAAGGTGGCTGCCTTACAGTGAATATTTTTACAATGCATAAAGGTTCAACCAGAATGTTACTATAAAGCAGGCCTGGCGCCACAATAGGGTAAAATAGGGCAAAAGAGGGCATTGCCCCCTCAGACCTAATTTGTGCATTTACCGATTTTAACCGAGGGGGACCCCCCTAGCCACCCACCCAGTTTGTGTGTCCTGCCACCGGCTGTGCTTCAAAGGAAATAAGCGGTTCACACTCACCAGCTTATAGTCTTCCAGCTCTTTGGGATCAATGCCGCTAGGGTTCCAGATGCTTCCGTCCAGCTCTCCAACACCCACACACTTTGCTCCGTAACGGTGTAGATAACGCATGGAATGCAGGCCCACATTACCAAAACCCTACCACAGAAATTAGGAGACTGCATTAAATATTATTCAAACTGGCAGCTGAGCTGAAGGTAATGTGTAATGCTGATGAATTTAGTGCAAGAACACAGCTAAAGATCTGAATACACTGCAAAACAGCCAGCATTTCAGTCTTGTGTGCTACAGTGAAAATGTCTAAACATCCTTAAAACAAAATACATTTACTTCAGATGTTAAAATAATGCAAATTGCTTTTAGAGAATGAATTAAGTTACATTTTATTAACCTATTGACAAATAGTTTAATCATAAGCTCACTATATTTTTTATTTCTGATCGTATGGAATTTTACCAAATTTCAGTTTATAGTATGTGGTATGAATTATGTTCAGAAAAGATACTGATGAATAAAATGACTTCTTTGCAATGTAGACATATTTTACATTTATACTATACCAGATGAATGAGTTAAATCATGTTCTTGCTGAAGAATGAGCAATATTAGCATCTTGGCATCTTTAAAAAAAAAAAACATCCTGTTCATATTAAAGGTACAATATGTAATATTTTCGCAGTAAAATATCCAAAAACCACTAGGCTAGTGTTATATATTTTGTCCAGCTGATTACTAACAATATCTCTAATGTTTTCACCTACTTGTAAATCATGAGAAAATTCCCATTCTAAACAGTGACACGGGGCAGTGCAGTCACCTGTCAAGGACGTCAATTACCCTTTGTTACCGCCTTTACTGACGTAGAAACCACATGACAACAGTGTCGTGGACTAAAGCGGAAGCAGCGCTGGCGATTGTGTCATAATAAAAGTCCCGCTGCTCGTTTGGCGTGTGTTGATCAATCGCTCCAGCTCCTCGTTCAGCTCCCACAACACTCGGTCCTGCTCTGCTTCATACTACAGTAACGTTAATAATCGCATCCATTAATATGTTTTCTTCCCAAGTCCTATTGCACTGTCTGTTGAGGTGGAGACCACATGTCCCAAGATTCCACACTCAAACTTGCCGTCATCAAGCTACGCCTTTGTTTTGAATAGGCCTCTAGCGACATCTAGCGGACAAAATTATCGCATACTGCACCTTTAATTTAAATTATATTTATATTTATAATATATTTTAATTTCTCTCACATTACAAAGAAGTCTCACAAAATACAGTAAAATTAGTAACACTTTACAATAAGGTCTCATTTGTTAACATTAGTTAATGCATTAACTAACATGAACTAACACTGAGCAATATATTTTTACAGCATTGATTAACCTTTGTTAAAGGTGCAGTACGCGATAATTTTGTCCGCTAGATGTCGCTAGAGGCCTATTCAAAACAAAGGCGTAGCTTGATGACGGCAAGTTTGAGTGTGGAATCTTGGGACATGTGGTCTCCACCTCAACAGACAGTGCAATAGGACTTGGGAAGAAAACATATTAATGGATGCGATTATTAACGTTACTGTAGTATGAAGCAGAGCAGGACCGAGTGTTGTGGGAGCTGAACGAGGCCGCTGGATCAACACACGCCTCACGAGCAGCGGGACTTTTATTATGACACAATCGCCAGCGCTGCTTCCGCTTTAGTCCACAACACTGTTGTCATGTGGTTTCTACATCAGTAAAGGCGGTAACAAAGGGTAACTGACGTCCTTGACAGACGACTGCACTGCCCCGTGTCACTGTTTAGAATGGGAATTTTCTCGTGATTTACAAGTAGGTGAAAACAGAGATATTGTTAGTAATCAGCTGGACAAAATATATAACACTAGCCTAGTGGTTTTTGGATATTTTACTGCGAAAATATTACATATTGTACCTTTAATGTTAAGTTAATAAAAATGTTCATGTTTATGTCAGTTCACAGTGGATTAACTAATGTTGACAAATACAACTTTTGATCTTAAAATGCATTAGCAAATGTTGAGATTAATAAAGATTAATACATGTTGTATAAGTATTGTTAGTTCATGTTAATGTAGTTAACTAATGTTAAATTAAACCTTACTGTAAAGTGTTCCCATAAAATTAGAGTGTTTTCAATCAGATACATAGGAAGTGTAACATTTGAAGGTTTCACACTCTTTTAATCATTCCTTACGAATATTGATTGGGTGTCTAAAAGCACACACTGAATATTTAATGTCTTAAGATAAGCAAAGTCAGAATGATCCATGTCAGCGTACACTAAGTGCTGGCATAGAGTCGTGAGGTAATGTACAACGTGCCTGTAAGCAGCACCGTGATAGCAGAATATACAGAATGCACTTTTCTCTTTTAGATAAACATCCTAAATCAAAAACATATTTAAGTTTTAGGCAGCCAGTGCATTTTGGACATTGCAATGCATAAAGAGAGGTATTTTTCAGCCAACTGATTTGATATGACTAAAAACTACATTTAAATCGAAAAAGAAGAAAATCAAAGCGTAATATCATAAACTTGAAATGTGGTTTATGTGTTACTGACATGTACAAACCTGAATGACAAACGTCTTGTCTCCAAACCCAGGAGTCAGTCCCATCTGGCTCATGTAAGCAGCCTCATTGACAAAGTTTTCAATGCCATGGAAGACTCCACGACCAGTGGCAGATATACGACCGTGGATGCCACCCTGGCTGATAGGCTTACCGGTAACACAGGCATGAGCATTGATATCCTGATAAAGAAGAATGATATATAAGAATTATAAATACATAGAGCCTTTCTAAGCATTAGAAGAATGTTGTTTGCATTCAAACAGAAAGAAGAATGTTTGAATGCAAATTAAAAAACTGCAAAACTGCAAAGCAAATTATGAGACCTCTGTGTTAGCTTGTCATGAGAGATATGAGTATATAGTATAACAATCTGTTGATGTCTCAGTATATCTCTCACGTCCTTTCATGTATCTAGCTACCGGGCAGCTCGCAAAAAGGACAGAACGTCACGGCTACGAAGACAAAGCAAATGACTGCCATGGGAGGACAGACTGTATTGAAAGAGTGTCAGTAGAGGGTGGAAAAACACAGGGGCGCTTTGTTCTCCTGGTCTCATAAACACCATGCTCTTTGTCAGGGACAGTAAAGGCTCTAGGCACTGAGTCACCAATATAGCGATTGTTTTTAGATCTTACAGATGTCCTGTGTGATTTTTCAACATGACTACAATATGTGAAAATGTATAATAGAAATCACTGCACCATATCAAACACTTGTCACATTCAACTTACATGATGGCCCATTGTGTTAGCATACGTGTCAGCAATCCAGGACATTTCCCTTTCTCCTGTGCTCATATCTGGGGCAGGGACATCAATGCCAGGCCCTAATGCAGGAAACAGAAATTAGTGTATCTATCTTAAAATATCTGTGCAGTTTTTTGAGAGAATGTACATTGTGTTGTTAAAGAGGAATGTGGGAAGCCAGCATAAAAAAAAATAAAAATGAAATCAACTACCTAAGGAATGTTGGCTCTATTACAAGCTCTTTAAACACGTGTAATATGAATACAGTTTATATAGTCTTTCAGGTTACAGGTTATACTTACTTGTAATGTAGAAGTGGTGTCAATAGCCGCTTAACTGTTAATCTGTGCTATCTGATGCCAAGTATAACCTGACTATTGCTCCTGAGTGTGATTGTGTCTAATCTGCAATAGAGTTCATGTCTCATTCTAGTCCGAATAGTAAAATATGCTTATCAGATGTCATTAGGAAACAACAATTATTGATAAATTACTGTTCACTATAATAAATGCATTATAAATAGAAAACAAAACTTTTTTTTCAGTAATATGCACTGCATTGTGACTAGTAGGCCCTGACAGAATCTGCAGACTTATTTTGCATTTGCAACACTGATACTTGGGGAAATTCTGCAGAATTCTACCAAATGAATACAATGTGTTTAACAGAAGACTATTCATTTTTATAGGTGGACAAAATATTATAATATTAGATAAAATATTTAATAAACATGCACAAGGAATGAGGGATGTGTAGACTTTTGCACATGAATGGCATTTCAATTCTGCTGAGCTTTTTGCTTAACCGGGAGCAGATTCAGTGAGTGCCTGCTCAAAACTCACCAATGAAGCCCTTTTTAGCCAATTCAATGGTAAACCTTCTTGTGATCTTCTCCAGTTCTGTGTCCTGTGTAAGGAAAGAAAAAATTGAGGAACATCAGTGACTATAATATGTTTAATAATACAGAAGTATACATTTGGAATAGTAGTAGTATTAATATGCCATGTCAGCATCTGAGGCTATCTTCATGGCAAAAAATGAGTTACAAAAATACAAGAACTGCATAAATACAATAAAATTAAAAACCAAACAAAAAGAAAAAAAAACATTGCAGTTAATATTATACAAAATATTTTACATTATCATATGATAAAAATTCAATGCCTTTTCTAGTAAAAAATCTCACTAAACATGTCCTTAAGTGAGCTTACTGCATAAAAATGTTGTCTACTTGCATTAAAGGTGGGACAGTCCAATAAAATATGTTTAATGGAAAGGGGGTCTTGCATACATAGAGTGGGGTCTTCGCCTTTAAGCAAAAATGCATTGCAAGTCAATCTTGTATGACCTATGCAACATCTAGAGAACACCACTTGATCAAATCTTGTTTTAAATTTTTTTTTAAAAGTCTGATTAAGGATGTATACTTTAAGAAAGTAATGCTTGAGCATTCATTGCTCCAGTTGTAGACAGGGAGTCTGTCATCTGAATGCTAAACTAAATACGACATGTTTAATTCACCAATGATAAAATACAAACAAACAAAGGACAGTTGCTTCACTTCAGAAGGCCTTTATTAACCTCCTGGAGCCATGTGAATTATATTTTTGATCGATGGATGCATTTTTGGGGGATTCAAAACAGGCCCCCGGTTCACTACCATTATAAAGCTTGGTAGAGCCAGGATATTTTTAAATATATCTCTGATTGTGTTTGTCTGAAAGAAGATAGTCATATACACCTAGGATGGCTTGAGGATGAGTAAATCATGGAATCATTTTTGGGTGAACTATCCCTTTATCAGCACAGGCATTAAACCCGGTAGGATTTCTCTCTGAGAGTCAAGAAATATTTAATAATAAATAGCATAGACAAATGCAGCTGCACTGGAATTATGTTCTAGCTCTTCAAAGACACTATAACAAAAAAATAAAAAAAATAAAAAATACAAATAAAATATAAACATTGCCATTCATTTATTTTCAGGAATATTTAAAATTAGAGAGTGTAATTAATTCTGAAATCATAATTACTAATTTTTCTTTTACTAATGTTTCCTAATTTTAATTATGAAATGATAATTACGCAGGGAACATGAAAACACTCACAGAGTAATTCTTTGGGTTAATTTTCACTCCAGCTTTAGCTCCTCCAAAAGGCACATCTGTTGAGAGCATAGTTTATGTGGATGATTATGTGTTCATACTAACAACCACAACCAAACAAATTAAAGCACAGAACTTACCTACAACTGCACATTTGTATGTCATTAGTGAGGCGAGGGCTTTCACCTCATCGACTGACACCTCTGTGCTATAACGGATACCTGGAGAAACAGAAGTTGAGTCTTCATCACACTTTAGGTCTATGCAAATAACATCTGTAGATCAGTGAAATCAAGGATCAAAATAAATCACAAGGATTATAGCCCATTTTAATTTGTTTTATGATGCCAACAGGAGATTCTCTATTGATTAAAGCTAAAGGAAACACAGACTACAACACTTTGATAATGTGTTATATAATTCAAGCCTTTTTTTAGGACGGCTAAAAGCTCTTGGGGGGAAAAGAATTAACTGAATAAAAGCTGCCAAATATTTGCCCACTGCAAAGGTGACCCTTGCCTGTTAGTTAAAATAGCATTAATGATCTAGACTGTATGATGTTTGAAGTAGGAGGCCTGGAACATTCAAATAGTTTAACTGCCATGTGCAAAANAAAAAAAAAAAAAAAGAAAAAAAAAAGGTCTACAGTTCTAAAGAGGGGAAAATTTGTGTAGCAGGACAGGCAGTAAACCAACCACTTGGATGACTCACTCTCTCCACCAAACTATGAGGGAAGAAAATCTAGGCAGGGCCCAAAATGGGGTTGGTTAAAGCCAAAGTGACTACTCAAAACATCTTTGTTTTCAATCATCCTTAAAAGTACTGCTAGTATGGCACTGGAAAGTTTCTTGATTTCATGGATGAGGAGCTAGTAATTCATCTCAAATTACTATTAGCATCAAATAAAGATAAAAGTGCAGATTTAAACAACAGTCTCTCTGCAGAGTTTATTGGTGACTGAGGAAACTTTAATTTTTTATCAAAAAGACAGCTGCGTTGGCATTTTTGTATGCATTTCTACTGTACATATTCAGGGGGTCCAAAGTCTGCATTCTCTTACCTATTATAACCACGTTTTGCTTAATCTGCTTTATTATTTTACCAAATAAAAGTACAAGATTGCTGATTATATTATTATTTACCTAGTTTCCTTATGCCCGCATAAAAGCCAATACTGCAGAAAACAGTACATGACAAATTACAGCCATAAAAAAGTTTATGGCTGTAAAAAGACCTCCAGCATGTGAACTGGTTATGAAGGCTTTTACACATTACCTTAATCAGAAACATCCTGACACACAGTTGCAAAACTGAAGATGTTTTGTCTGGTTAACCGGTTGCCAGACGTCAAGGTAAAACCACTGACTAAAGCACTAAGCTAATTTACAAACTCAACAGTTTAAAGTCTCGCCATCAATTCAGTCACAGTCTCACTAAAAGCTCCCATTGATTCTACTCAATACAAGATCAAGCAGTGAGTATTATAAGATTTCTTCCAAAACTTTGTTGATCAGTTCAGCCTGAATCATGTGCAATTTAGACAACTTAAAATGGTGGTTAAAGGAAATGGGATGCAAGTTATCTTATTTGTTCATTCTACTGTTTAAGGTGATGATATCTCAGTTTTAAAAAGGGGGAAATAGTTTAAAAAAGCTGAAAGGATGGAGCTTCCACTCAAGGAAACTGCTGAGAGATTGAACTGCCCTCGGGTCTTCCACCTCCCTTCCTAAATAAAGCATTGCGCAGTCAGTCCTGACAAAGCAAAATGTAATGGTCTTACAAACAACTCCAGGATAGGTCAAGCTTCATATAAATATCTCTTACACAAACACATTCCACTGATAATGAATGAGTTCACAACTTCTAAAAAGTACACAAATATCTCTGCAAAGATAAAACTGTAATTTATATGATATAAAAAAACAAGATAGAGAAGCAGAACTACCCTATAAAATAAACACAGGAACAGGACTGGCAGCATTCCTGCTGCAATACTTTACAAACAAAAACCTAAAATGGTGAAGAAATGCAGGACATATTTCTTTATACATTTGTTTAAAAGCCTTTCCAATTCCATTCTCCTATATATTATAAAATATAAAATGCAATGTGTATTACGGTATTTATAGATACTGTTAATCCTGTTGGAAAACCCATCTTGTGCTGAAACAAATGAGCCACCCACTGGTTCTACCAGCTTAAGGTGGTCAAAGTATGATTTGGAACATGGTATTTGTTTCGGTCTGTTCTAAGATGGGCACAGGCTGGATTTTCTGCAACAAACTAGCTAGTGTCCATCTTAGACCACCTACTGAACACCTTAGACCAGCTAACATGAACACCTTAGACCAGCTAACAAGCAAGCTTGACCCAGAAAGAAAAAAGATAATCAATAAAACCAGTTTATTCGGATATAGCACATAAATATTAACAGTTTATTACCAGTTACAGTACATTCCATAATGTTTTTATTGTGGTGTTTGAAAAATCGTACAATAAACGCTTGCACACGAATAGTCGCAGAGTGTCGCTGCTGCGCAACCAAAACGCAGGATCTTTTCCAAGTTCATGCCACGCAAGGCCTATCATTTATCACTATATGTCTGTCAAAATACAGAGACGAAGCGTGTAAATAAATGTGTTGCAGACACTCAACCCTACGTCATTAAGATGCAAAACTTCAGAAGATGCTAGAGGTAAGTGCTATGTGTCTTAGCTTGCATGTTTACTCTCGAGAACGCGACTGCTTCCTATTATCCCCGGTGTAATGAATTCATGAATTCAAACTTACCTCCTTTACACGGAGTCCTGTGCTGGCTGTGTTGAGCTCTGTAGCCCTCGATCATCTCCCACTCCCCGTTGTCTCTCTTGATGGGGAATGACACGGACAGGACATGGTTGCAGGGCTTGATGATCTTGAGGATCCCTCGGACTCTGTGCCTCTTCTGCTCGGGCGTTTCTCTCGTCTTGAGATCGTGCACGAGTTTGTCCTCCACGATAGAAGCTCCGCGGTCGAAGAAACCCTCGACCATCCTAAAGAAGTTAGGGTCATCGTCTTTCTCTCCTACGGCTTCGCTGTAACGGCGGACCCGCATTAGAGTCGCCGAAGCGGGCAGAGCGGAATCGACGCATCCCGAGGCCAGCGAGCTGCTGGCGGCTGCGCGTGTGACGAGCTCCCCCAGATACCTATACATGACTTTGAACTAACACACTAACTAACAATATCTATAAAGGGAAAAAACTAAGACAGGCAGTGTCAAAGAGTGGGTCGGGGTGAATAAACGGACACCGCGCCGGCTCCTTTTCTGCTACACTAAATAAAGTGTCAGCTTGAATACTGTTTGCGAGTTGTTTTAACAGTCAGACAGGCGTGCCGTGGGTCTCCACCTCAAGCTGGGAGGCGCTCAGAGAGCAGGAACCATAAGCAAACATGCTTTGAATAAGTGTTTGCAACCTAGGGAAAAAGTATTACAAAAAATGTTGAAAGTATTAAAGTTGTTGCTGTCCAAATGTGTTGCCTGAACGTATACATACGTATATAATCTATAATAATAATCTCGCTCAAAAAAGAAATAAAATAACAATTAATATATATTTGTGGGGGGATTTTTAAAAAAAAATATGTAGGTTAATATATATTTCAGTAATATCATATATAATATTACTGAATTATATATTCACTAGTTATGTCTCAAAATAGCATGGCACTACCATCTGATATGATCACTGTACTTTGGTACATTTACATTCATTTATTTATTCATTCCAAATATGGAATACAACAACTAATTCATCTAAAGGAGGCAATAACAATACAGAGTTTCAAACATACTCTAACCTACTTACTATTGTTTGTCATCATTGTTTACCCTATTGGTGTT
Organism: Anabarilius grahami; assembly: GCA_003731715.1. Taxonomy (NCBI): domain Eukaryota; kingdom Metazoa; phylum Chordata; class Actinopteri; order Cypriniformes; family Xenocyprididae; genus Anabarilius; species Anabarilius grahami. The sequence continues at coordinate 8,757,909 of RJVU01026577.1, forward strand.
ATCCTTTTCTTATTGCTTGTGCACTGTAAAGCGTCTTTGAGCACTGGAAAGGTGCTATATAATTAAAACTTATTATTATCTAGAATAGCACAGCTAGAATTGGGAGGGATTTAAGAAATAGTGAAAGCATATAAAATTATAATTTTTGGTACTGCCTTTTTTTGGTACTGCCTTTTTTTTTCTACTTTATTTTCTAGTCCTAAAACCCGGAAGAGAAATTGTGTTTTTGAGTCATGATCCCTGGAATTTCCTGTTTTCTTTTTTTAAAATATGGTGTGATTAACATTAATTCACTTTCACGTTTTGATTTACAACACAAACTGTGTGTGGTCATACCTCAAATGTGAATTTGTAAGTTGCTAACAAGTTGCTATATGTGGACTACAACGGTTTCCCAATTCACTAAGAGCCTAAATTTGCAGTAATTGTCCTTAACTTAAACACAAACAGTAGTTAAAGGGGTAGTTCACCCAAAAATGAAAATTGTGAAAATTTTGGGGTGAACTATCCCTTTAAGGCTGGTTATTTCTCTGATAAAGGGCACAAGGTTATTCTGTTTTTACTCATCCAAACTGGCTTTTTCTTGTGCGCCGAGGTCATGAGAGGTCAACTGAAGCCCTGCTGACAATGATTAGTTAGTGTCAGGGTTATTGGTCTTTTCCAGACCATGATGGAGCAGCTTCATATCTTAAGTCTCATAAATCAGTTATAGTGTTTGCTTCCTATCTGTAACCTAGTATTAGCATTTGTTCAGTGTAGTTTGTTTATTAAATGCAATATTTTGTGTTGGAATGGCACATGCATAGAAGGATCATCAAGGGCAATGACCCTGTGTTCTGTGCGCTCTCTCTCTCTTTCTCTCTCTCTCTCTGCACACAAACAGATAAGACATAAATAAGGCATTATTTGTATCTGTATTGTTCCTTTGTCACTACAAGGTGACAAAATCTTTCACCTGGGGTTACAGTGACATGGGGAGTTTTGTCATGTCTTCTTCGTGTCAGCTGTAATTTGTTCCTGCCTGAAATACATCCTGTTCTGGAGATCAGCTCTATATTTCCTTCCGAGTGGAGGTCCTGACAATTTTTTGTAATAGTTATAAATTTCCATCTGGGCAGAAGTAGTACTTTGTAAAAGAAAGAAAAAAAATCCTAAACAGTCAAAATAGTCATCAAAGATGGGTATATTGGGCCCTCGGAGGCAAGGCAGTGTCTGAGAATTGGAAAAAAAAAGATGTAAAGAAAAAATATTCAGATGTTTTATCAGGCTGTTATTACTTTTACATTACCTATATGGCAGAAGGCCATGTGACAGAAAGATACTGTATAGGGGTTCAAAGTTTACCTATTGAAGTCTGGACCATTTTATATTTTACTTAGAATAAGTATCTACTAAAAACAAACAAACAACATACATAATAATCAAAACACCATCATTTTCTCATGAGAGCAGAAAAATGTAACTAGTAATTTCAAAGTTTGAATTGTCTCTCCTTGCCATCTACAACTAATTTTCCCTATTATAATAGTGTTTATCATGAAATGCTCTAAACATACTGGTTATTAATGGTAAATGTAAATAAAAAAAACAGTTGGGGGGGATAGTCCCCCAAGCCAGCGGGGCCATCCCCCAAGCCCGTGGGACCCCACGCAATTGCGTACTTTGCGTGGTGGGTAAACACGCTACTGAAAGTGGTCCGCAGCAATGGATTACTGTACATGACAGTAAGAAAAAAAACTTTTTTTCTTCTTACTATCTTACTTTTTTTCAAAAATGTGTGAATCAGCTGAAGCATGAAAATCTGTCTGTTCTCAGTCCTCTTTGTTCTCGTCAGTACCACCCCTTCATGCCTCCATCCCAGGCTACAAATTCTGCCTGCAATAAATCACACTGTAGTTTGAAAGACGCTCTGTTATTGGTTCACGTGGTGCCTACACCCATCATCTGGTTGGTGAAGTTCTGGAGAGTCACTCATTAAACTGCTGTTTTTCTTCTTTTGCTAAGTGAAAACAACTGATCCAGGAATGCACACTTGCACAGACACATTAAAATGCTTTGTTATTCCTAGCAGCTGTGGAGGTTTTACAGTGTATTCCTGCTTTTCTTCTTACCTTGCTTGGAATTCTCCATTGGCTTTTAGACCATGATCACAGATTACAGTAATTTAGCTTTTTCAACTGTATAGATGTATTTGGTTTGTTGATAATATTTAAAGGCATAATCAGTGTTATTTTAGTATTATTTTTATACTATTATTATTTATTCATATTTTTATTTTTATGTTTTCAGTGTATATTTTACTTTTAGGTTTAACGTTTGTTTTGGTAATTTTGTTATGTGCTTTTGTAATTTTTGTGGTTTTTTTGTTTTGTTTTGTTTTGTTTTGGGTTTTTTTTACTTTATTTTTAGTTCAATTTTAGTACTTCAAATTAAAAATATTTATTTCAGTGAGTTGCCAAGGCAACATATGTCATTATCTTTTAAGTTTTTTAAGTTTACATTTTTATCTTCTAATACTTATTTTTCAGCACAAAGTGTTTTGATTATTAATGAAAACGATTTTTGATATTTTTATTTTTACTTAATAACAACATGGGTCCTCCCAAAAATGGAAATTCTGTCATCATTTACAGTAACAATTGAAACATACTTGAAAATATCTTTTGTCTTATGTGGAAGAAAGAAAATTATGAGGGTGAGTAAATTATGACAGAATTTTCATTTTTACTGAACTATCCCTTTAAAATTTATTTCGGCTTTTGTCTAGAGGGTTTAACTTACAGTATGCATTTCTGTTTTCCTACAGGTTGCCATTTTAATCCACCCATAAATATGATAAAAGACCTGGCGAAATAAATCTTATGACGGGGCCATTATCAGTGCAACATAAGGACAGCAAAATGGCAAACAAACCAAAGATTCATGTGTTTTTGGGTGCCCCATGTCCCCAAGCCCTTGCTTTAGAGGTACAGGAGAGAGAAGTCCAGCACTGGAAGACAGTGGACCTCACTTGGAGTCAAGGCAGGTTGATTCCCAAGGACACTGTCAGAGAGGTCCAAACAGATGAGTGTGGTGCAGTGACCAGTGGAAGACCAGAGTCTGCTGGTACCTCTGAGAGTATAGCGGACAAAACGGAAACATCCCAGGATAACAGTACTCCATCGGCCTGCAAGTGCTCTCAATCAAAGGAAGAGTCCAGTGAAGTAGAGGAGTTGTGTCCTGTATTGGTGACAGAATACCTAGATAGTTGTTTCTCCTGCCCTCAGACTAGTTTAAATGAACAGAGCAGAGACGTAAGGCCTACATCGCCTGTTTCCACAGAGACTGAGTATCTGAGTACATGGACAAAGTCCCAAGCCTTGCTTCTTCGAAGTAGAGTAGCCCGGTGTCCAACATCTGGCTTTCTTGAAGATTTTCTTCTTGGTTCTCCACATACCCCACGCAAACAAATGGACTCGGCCTCCATTAGTTCTCCAGAATTGTACAGTCCTGTGGTCAGCCCTGAAGAGAGGGGCTTAGGAGGAACCTTGCAAAGCTCAGGAGAGTGGCATAATGACAGTCTAAGCCAAAGACAGCAGGAGGGAGGGGTGATTCTGGAAATCACATCTGACGGCATCCTCTGCTCTCAAGGCAATGCTATAGCTGAAAAACCTGTGGTTCAAGAGGAACTTGGGCTTAATATTGACTCACCGACTACAACTGCACAGGCTTCACCTAGTCCCACTACTTCTAAAAAGATGAAGTTGTCTCAGACTGTAAGTAAAACTAAAGAAACAACAGAGCAGAGGGTAAGATCTGCCGCCCCCCTCTGTGGTCCTACAACCCTGCTGGCCAGGTGTAAGACCCATGGTGTACGATATGCCATCTTAGTTGCTGTGGTGCACCCATGTCACTTAAAAGAGGTCAAAGTGAAAACTGGAGTTTCAGCTGGTAGCAGTGTACCTCTAGCAACGCTGATTGTCACCGACCAATCGGACGTGGAGATGAAGGTGGTTCTATGGCGGACAGCTGCTTTCTGGGCTCTGACAGTATATCCAGGAGACATTCTGCTAATTACAGGTGAAACTATTGAGATTTCCCCATTAGATCTACAAACAAGCACTTTTGATGGTGCGTCTGGCAAAAATCGGTGTTAAAAGCGCCAAAAATCCAGAAAAGTCAGGAATTTATGTTAATTCACAATCTTTGATGAAGTTAAATATTGTGCATTCTCTCACTAAATAAGTATCTTCAAGAATAATTTAGAATCCATGTTTATATTCTTGTAATATAACATTACACACAATATATATATGTGCACACTCCGTTCAAAAGTTTGGGGTCAGTAAGTTGTTTTACTATTTTTTTTATAAGAAATTAATAATTTAATTCATAAAAAAATTCATTACATTGCTCAAAAGTTACAGTAAAGACATTTTGTAATGTTACAAAAAAAAACTGAAAAATGTATCACGGTTTCCACAAAAATATTAGGCAGCACTTTTCTTTTTCTTTTTTATTGATTGATTGATTGAAACATTGATAGTAATAAGAAATGTTTCTTGAGCACCAAATCATCATATTAGAATGATTTCTGAAGGATCATGTGACACTGACGACTGGAGTAATGATGTTGAAAATTCAGCATTGCATCACACTAATAAATAAATAAAATTACATTTTAAAATATTTTAAAATAGACAACAGTTATTTTAAATTGTAATATTTCACAATAATTCTGTTTTACTGTATATTTAATCAAATAAATGCAGTCTTGGTGAGCATAACAGACTTCATTCATAAACATTTAAAAAAAATCTACCGACCACATACTGTATAGTACATACAATATACTCTGGAATCCAGAATTATTTTAGACCACATCATCTTTTTAAAAGCATGATTTTAATGCGTTACCGTGTATGTTACTTCATAAATTAAAATACAGAAGTAGTGTTAACTGTATTTGTCAGAAGCATTTGAAGGACTTTTTGTCAATAGAATAGGTGTGAACATGGGAAATGAACCACTAAGGGAAAAAACAAGAATATCAGGATGATCCTCTGAAATCATGACCTGTCAGCCCAACAAATGGTGGATCAACTCAGCTCATTCAACCAATATATACAAAACAACAGTGAATCATCTTAAATGTAGCTGGTCTAAATTGATGTGTGGCTGCAAATAAATAAATAAATAAAATGATGCACCTCCTTAGACGCACAGTCTAATGAAATGTCCACAGTTGTCTTTCTGTCTTTTCTTTGGCAGATGTGACAGTGCACATAGACAAGTGGAAGGCTGAGACTGTCCTGCAGTCCTCCTTCACTAGTAAGCTGCTGAATCTGGGACAGGTCACGGGGGACCGTATTCCACTAGGTAATAGAAACGTAATTGCTACCGAGGTTTGTCGCTAGGTTGAAAGTTCAAGTTAAAAGTATAGATGTCATATTGAAGTGTGTGTGTGTGTGTGTGTGTGTGTATAGGTAGATATGTTTTTTTTTTTTTTTTTTTTACCTTATTATGTAATTTCCTGTAATGATCGTCCCCTGCCTTTGTAATGCTGATCTTGTCTAGCCCCACAGAATTTGAACTGTCATACATTGAGAATGCTGTGTACTCATCTGTGTGAGAAGCGCCCCCTGCTGCTGTCTCTGCCTCCTCACAAGCCTTAGGATTTGAACTCCATCCCCTTCATCCGCCTTGTAGCATTACGTCCTGACACATTGGTTCATGCGCTGCTTAGGGTTAAACACAGTAAATTAATTACAGGTATGGAACTGAATTGCAGTCCAGTGTTTCAGCTGATATAGCAGTGTGATACGGGAAACATGAAAGTAGCGCTATTTTCCATTACCCGTTTGAATGGTATGATATGTAGGAAAATATCAGACCACTGGATGACATGATTGACCATTCAGAATAAGGTATTCCAGAGAAATTAAATAAATTAATTTATATGTGCCTTGTACAACATTCACTTCACATACATTGTCAAATCTCAAAGGCTACTAGAAAACATATTTGTAACATAAAATGATCTCTGTAAAATTATTTTCATTATTGTTGTTAATAATGATAATAAATTATTACGAATATTTTTATTATTATACTAGTTTTTTATTATTTTGTAATATTTCTTCATTTGTTTAATATTTAGTAATAATAAACATTATTATTATTATTATTTTATAGTCATATTGACATACAACCTGAATTCCGGAAATGTTTGGACGTTTTTAAATTTGAATAAAATGAAAACTAAATGACTTTCAAATCACATGAGCCAATATTATATTTACAATAGAACATAGATGACATAACAAATGTTTAAACTGAGAAATTTTACACTTTTATCCACTAAATGAGCTCATTTCAAATTTGATGCCTGCTACAGGTCTCAAAAAAGTTTGCACGGGGGCAACAAATGGCTGAAAAAGCAAGACATTTTTAAACGATTCAGCTGGGAGAACATCTAGCAACTAATTAAGTTAATTGATATCAGGTCTGTAACATGATTAGCTATAAAAGGGATGTCTTAGAGAGGCAGAGTCTCTCAGAAGTAAATATGGGCAGAGGCTCTCCAATCTGTGAAAGAGTGCTTAAAAAGATTGTGGGAAAAAATGTTCCTCAACATCAAATTGCAAAGGCTTTGCAAATCTCATCATCTACAGTGCATAACATCATCAAAAGATTCAGAGAAACTGGAGAAATCTCTGTGCGTAAGGGACAAGGCCGAAGACCTTTATTGGATGCCCGTGGTCTTCGGGTCCTCAGACGACACTGCATCACTCATCGGCATGATTGTGTCAATGACATTACTAAATGGGCCCAGGAATACTTCCAGAAACCACTGTCGGTAAGCACAATCCGCCGTGCCATCTGCAGATGCCAACTAAAGCTCTATCATGCAAAAAGGAAGCCATATGTGAACATAGTCCAGAAGCGCCGTCGTGTCCTGTGGGCCAAGGCTCATTTACAATGAACTGTTTCAAAGTGGATAAGTGTTCTATGGTCAGTCAGTCCAAATTTGACATTCTTGTTGGAAATCACGGACGCCGTGTCCTCCGGGCTAAAGAGGAGGGAGACCTTCCAGCGTGTTATCAGCGTTCAGTTCAAAAGCCAAATGGGGGTGCATAAGTGCATACGGTATGGGTAGCTTGCATGTTTTGGAAGGCACTATGAATGCTTAAAGGTATATAAAGGTTTTAGAGCAACATATGCTCCCCTCCAGACGATGTCTATTTCAGGAAAGGCCTTGTGAATTTCAGCAGGACAATGCAAAACCACATACTGCAGCTATTACAACAGCATGGCTTCATCGTAGAAGAGTCCGGGTGCTGAATTGGCCTGCCTGCCTGCAGTCCAAATCTTTCACCTATAGAGAACATTTGGTGAATCATTAAACGAAAAATATGTCAAAGGCGACCACAAACTCTTCAGCAGCTGGAAACCTATATCAGGCAACACCATTCCAACACCAAAACTCCAGAAACTCATAACCTCGATGCCCAGATGTCTTCAAACTGTTTTTAAAAGAAGAGATGCTACACCATCTATCTATGCCCCCGTCCCAACTATGTTGAGACCTGTAGCAGGCATCAAATTTGAAATGAGCTCATTTTGTGCATAAAATTGTAAAATTTCTCAGTTTAAACATTTATGTTATCTATGTTCTATGGGAATAAAATATTGGCTCATGTGATTTGAAATTCTTTGTTTTCATTTTATTCAAATTTAAAAAACGTCCCAACATTTCCGGAATTCGGGTTGTATATACACAAAATTTTTGGCCAAATTGTGCAGCCCTACAAACAAGCACAGCAAACTGGAACTTTTTAATAAAAAAAAAATCACATTTAAAAAATCGCGATTGCAGTTTTTATCAGAAAAATCACAGTTAGATTTTTTCCCTAAATTGTGCAGTCCTACATTATAGTCCAGTGACCAATCAGAATTGAGTATTCCAGAGAGACGTTTAATACATTGATTTATATGTGCCTTGTACTTCACAATCACTTCACATATTAAACAATCAAATCTCAAAGGATCTTTGCGACAGAATGCTGTATTGCTTGATTTTAGCCTGGCGTGATGAGGTGGAGGGGATATCCAGAGCAGGAGGTGTACTAAAAGCCATTCTGACTGTGGAGCAAGGAGATGGTCACCAAGGGGCTGTCGTACTTTGGGGAGCTGCTCTTTCTTGGCTGCAGCGTTTGGACAGGAACAAAGGTGTTTATAATTCAGTGGTTCAAATATTGTGTTGGACAACAGGGGCCTTCGAGTCAAAAAGGTTGAAAGCCACTGTAATAAGGCTGAAATTTGAGATTTGTATTGCTAATGCCCCTCATAGATGCTGTGTGGGAGTTCAGGATGCTGCTAGTCAGACAGGATGTGACCTCAGGTTTGCTAGAGCTGCATTCTACTCCATGGGGCACCTGTCAGCCTCTCTTTCCTGATGACAGTCGATGTAAGGAGTTTTACAACACTGTCCGCTCACAGAGGACCGCTAGCAGCTTTGAGATTGATCTCAACACTCTCCTGTCCCAGAAATACTCAGGTAGGACTTTTTGCCGATGCTAACAATGCATTGGTAATTACTGTAGTATGATTCAACATGGTTACATTAAGCCTCTCTTGTTTATGTGCTCATTAGGTGATGTAGAGCTGAAAATTAAAATCACAGCATTCCAGTTCCAGAGCAGTCCATCCCAGGAGGCCTCGCTCTTAATAGATAGCAACACACGCATGGAAAGGATCCTGGATGTAGTCTGTGGTGACATCACTTTTGCTGGATGTGGCCAGTGCTCTGCAGAACTGGAGACAGATGAGAACGGCATTTACAGACCCTGCTACCCTTGCCTACCACACACAGGAGTGCGTCGCTACTATAGGTCTGTTCTTACAGACCTATATTACACATGCGTGCACACATACACACACATGTATACCCAGTTATCTATACATACTCTTTATCTTCTTAAACCATCATGACTTGTCTTTCTAGGCCAGTAGTTTTAACTGTGAGAGCTGCAGAGGATCAAATCTGTGTGCAAGTCCCTCCTGCTGTAGTGCAGAAGATCCTTCTGAACACTCCTCCAGATAAGCTACATAAGACAATAGGTGAGGTACTTCCCCTTTTCCCTCTCCACCAATGTTCTCTTTATTTGTTCTCTTGATATGTTTCATCATTGCTAATTTAAAAGTCATTGTATTCCTTTTTTGTCCCAAGCCCCAGCATCAGAGGTGAGGTTCATCCAGGTAGTAGCTGACAGGATTAGTTCTATGTTGACCCCCATGAAGAACACATTTCTCCTGACTGTGCGAAGCCATTTCCAGTGTGATGAGAACAGCATTCCCATCATCCAGAACTTTTTATTATTAGACTTCAGCTCACCAGGGGCATGACGAATATTCATGTATCTTTCACATGATGCTATGTATTTTTATGGACAATGATTAAACTGTCTCTAATGTCCCGTATCATGTCTAATTTTCAAAACACATGAGTATTTTTGCATCAGGACATTTTTGGGAAGATATTTTTATTGCTGTTTCAGCTAAAAAAAGCCCTTAGTGTAATTACTGGGCCCACCCATATTTTTAAAGGACAGCCATGCTGTTGAAGCCCTTGTACCAATTTAACCCTAATGTTGGTTAACAAAAGGTTAAGACATGATAAAATAAAAATGAGGTATGCTCTTCAGGATAACAATGTTGTGTGTTGTGATTTCTATCTATCTATCTATCTATCTTACATTAGTACAAATACTCTACATACTTTACATTTGCAGCAGTCCTCTCTGTTGCATTATGTTATCGTTATGATAACACAGTTCATAGTCTAATCGTATTGGACTTTGCTATAAGCTTTTAGTATGGAAATATTCATTTTTATTAGCAGAATATCTGATATACAAGCGGAAGTTTTGGACAACATGCAAATTATGTTCCGTCTAAGAACCAATCGAAACACTTCTACCACTCCACGTGATTGCGGAATTCCCCCTTGAGTCCGGGGCTTTCCAGTCAGAAGCGGTCGTCGATTCATGAAAGCTTACGATCGTATGGACTGTTCACTGAATAATAGAAGAAACTGGAACAGATTCATTGGATGGATACGTTTTTAGTTTTTAGTTAAGTTGACGTCGAATAGAAACTACACGAGAATTAGCAAACATCACAGTTATCCAGGGTAAGTCGGATATGTTTAAGTAACGTTAGCCTACATAATAACATATATGTATAACGAAATTATTATTATTACCCAACAGTGTTGTAACAAGGCATATAACGTAGGTCTTTAATTATATAATAATAGTCTGCTTTCTTGTTTGGAAACAATGACTCAGTTGCTTAATGCTTATGTCTATTTTAGGCTTGTTTTGAAAACTTTACGGAGATGCTGTAAAGTTCATATGGCTTGCTTTCGCGTGCATACAGTAATATTGCAAATTAACAGTAAAACCGTAAAAATGTTTAGGAAAAATTGAGCAGTTTTCATTAAATGTCAGTTATCGATAGTGTGTACACGGTTTGTCCCGTGTGTTTTGCTGCTGTTCGTGCGAGTCTGCGGGAAATTCCCATCAAAAGTCAGATGTACTTTTTGGATCTGACTACATGTGCAGGGGAATCACATCCCCATCACACTATGTGAGCTTATCATTTTCATCATTTTCAGTCTGTCAGGAGTTCAGAGTCGGTTCGGATGACCCTGCAGAAAACAGAATGGCAGGAGCACTAAGGTACAGTTTTATTTCACTATTGCTGTGTCCAGTGATCTGGTTACCTGTGCAGCGTTTTATTGGGCATCATTGGCACGTGCAGCATTTAGGTGCCCAGAAAGTATGTGTTGACTGACAGCTCATTGGGTATGCGACTATGCATGCTTCAAATGTTCACGAATGTGGTTATGCTCCTAAAGTTTTGGACATGATTACATAGAGCATTAACCTGCGGTTTCACAGACAAGGCTTAAGCCTAGTCCCAGACTAAAATGCATGTTTGAGCTGTTAGCAACTTGCACTGACATATGTTTTGTCTCAAGATGCACACCAGTAATGTTTTTTTCTAAGGTATGTTTATAAAAGCCACTTAAATATCATAATTGATATAAGGCCTAATTCTGGCTTAATCTAAGTCCTGTTTGTGAAACCAGGCCATAGACTTGTAAGTAGTCAGATTTGCATATTGAAACAAATGAACTTGTAATATGTAAAAAAAAACCTGAGGTTTTACAAACAACGGTCCAGTTACCTTTCAACTCCATGCATTTGGAAGAGCTGAAACGGTTAAAATTAGGTTTGTTGTGATTTTTCTAGACAAGTCACCTTTATTTCTATAGCACATTGTACAACAGATTTATATTTTACATTAACAAAGTAGTCTTGTGTTCTGAGCAAGTGGGTTTTTTGTCTTTAAAGAACATTAAATTAAATTCTTTAATTAAAGAGCATTGTAGTGGTTTTATCTGTGATGCTTAGCTGCTTGTTATTAACCTTTTTTTTATTAACAGTAACTGAGTGTCAATAAAATTAAATAATCAACCAAAAATGAATTTTGTGATTCCAAAAGTTTCAAGAGCTGTATATGTTCGATTAAAATGACAGCTGATAGATGATATATGATGTCATTTTACATGGTATACATTTTGGTTTTGTTGTTAGCATTTTTATTAAATTGGATTATCTTAATATAACTCTCTTGAATAATTTACAATCATTTTGCCGCTTCGCACGTTTACCGAGGCCTCCTAACGTGCCTGGTTGACATCCACTGTCATTTCTTAATGAATCTTATTGTCTAAATTTGACATTCTTTGGATTTAGGGGTTGTTTGACTGAAGTGAAGATGTTATCATTTCACAGAAGAAGGACAGGATGTGGTTGTGATCCAGAAGAGTCTCTTTTCAGTGACGTTGCGTTCACTCAGAATGAGCCCTGACAACTCAGATTGAAAACTCATAGTTTTACTCTACTAGTTGTCTCATTGGTTTTGGTGAAGAATATGTGGTACTATAGAGCAATCTTAGTACAACTCATCCTAAGCAGTGAGACGCTTCCTCATTCCTGTCAGTGGCAGTTTAAGTAAACACTTGTGCAATCCTGTTATCCAGTGTAGCTAGTAATATTAACACTGGAAATGAAACAGAACATACTTTTTGTGCCATATATTAGTAAATATATCATTTAGAGATCTTCATCATAATTTCCTGTTTGGTTAACACTGGAAGTGTTTGTGGGTTTAAAGATTTGTGGATGCAAAGGTAGGCCAACGGATGAGGGGCAATCCCCATATTTCAGGGCTTTTCTCATGGTAGCTGCCTTGATGGCTCTATGTAGATATCTGACTAATCCAGATACACAGATTGTTTTAATCAGAATTTTTTTTATTTTTTAGTAAATTACACA
>RJVU01026577.1:8770344-8817532 GCA_003731715.1 Anabarilius grahami
ATTAAATCTAAATATATATAAAAAGGAATCATTATAGGAACTTTGTTTCAAAAGTACCTCAAAGGAAGAGAAGGGAATTTGAAAAAGTCTTTGGAAAGTTGAGGAAATTTAGATATGAGAAGTCTTGATATCAGGGTATGAATATGCATGTACCTGCATTTCTCAGGATTTGACATCAGTGGCAGCAGTGAGCTGGTATTCTGGGGGCTTTCCTCTGTTTTTTTCACTGCCTTACTTCCTGGAAGTAACGCAAGCAAGTGAGCCAGACAGAAGGAGGGAGGCATATTAAAAAAAGAAAAAAAAATCCAGTGCACACACATCCTTGTTCTTACACCGAAAGTGAAACGGACTTTGCGTGAGTCTTTTGTTTAAAACGGAGAGCCTCTTTCTCTGTTTATCAGGTAGGGAAAGCGTACGCTTTCTTGTGTGAATGTCAGAACACTGTTGTGGGGAAAAACTGGGGAAATTAAATGCATGTAGGGGTTTGCAGCTCAGTTGATGTTTTGATTCAGCATGCTGACTGCATGGGTTTTTTGGAGTTCTGGGTTTGTGTCTGTGCGAGACGGTCTCAATAAGAGTTTTCTCTGTTTCTTCTACATTACAGGATGGATGATACGCAGTATCCAATGAAGTTTGACAATGAGGTGAGCCACATATCGTCAATATTGCTGCTGAAGTCTGCTACCTTGCAACAGATTTTTGGTTTAGAGTTGTGGGACGCACAATATATGCGTACCATGACGGTTTATATCAGTCAATATTGGATTTTTAAAAATAATTTATATCAGCTGATATTGCATGTTTCTTTTTTTAATGCTCATTTTTCATATTTAGATTATTGTAAACGTTATCAAACACTAACCTAAAGCTAATCTTTAAAAACTCTCATAATTTAACAAAACTGTTAAATGTAACGTTTTAAATCTCAAAATGAATATCCAAAATGTATATAGTATCAATATAGTACATTATAATGTTGTGATGCCTAAATTCACAGTGTTTTTTAAAATCTTTTTACACAAAATAATATAAATTTTAGTATCAGGTCATATTTTCAGTTATTGTAACATAAAATTTGGCCAGAATTATATAATTGGTGCAACCTTAATTTTCAGCCTCAGACACATTGCACTTTGTGCTTACATTTTGGGTTTAATACACACAAATATATATTTAATATAAAAATACTAACAGTTTCCACATTACTTCTTCAGTCTTTACAGTTTATGGTGGACCTTCCATATCTCCATGAACCTTTTGAAGTGAAGCATGAACCCTTTGTGACAGAAACAGGTAAGTTATCTGTGCCAAATGTTTTGCCTTATGATGGGTTTTGATGCTTTTGTTTTGTGGTGTTCTTTTAATTTAAAATGAAAAGAAGGCTAATATATTGTATTTGATCTTTATTTCAGTTCATGGGCCTTACCTACAGATAATTGAAGAGCCAAAGCAGGTATGTTCGCTTAGGTTTTAACAGGCTTTTTGCTTCATCTTCCACTGATTCCACAAGTTATAAAATGTGACCCTGGACCACAAAACCAGTCATAAGAGTCAATTTTTTGAAATTGAGAATAAATAAGCTTTCTATTGATGTATGGTTTTGTTAGGACAATATTTGACTATTTGAAAATCTGGATTCTGAGGGTGCAAAAAAAAAACTAATATTGAGAAAATCACCTTTAAAGTTGTCCAAGTCCTTAGCAATGCATATCCACTCTCAAAAATAAATTTTTGATATATTTACAGTAGGAAATTTACAAAATATCTTCATGGAACATGATCTTTACTTAATATCCTAATGATTTTTGGCATAAAAGAAAAATCAATAATTTTGACCCATACAATGATTTGTTGGCTATTGCTACAAATACGTATACCTGTGCGACTTATGACTGGTTTTGTGGTCCAGGGTCACAAATGGTGTATTTTAGCATTCAGGTCATTTTGTGAACATGTGTAATGTATTACAATGAATGTGCACACTATGTGGGATAATTCCAGAAAGTATGCTCTGGAATTCCCCAAAAACAGGGTTTTATCAGTGAGTAAGGTGTTATGTAAATAACGCTATGTGTGTGTTACAGAGAGGATTCAGATTTCGTTATGAATGTGAGGGCCCATCCCACGGTGGTCTGCCAGGGGCCTCCAGTGAGAGGAACAGAAGGACATATCCCACTGTCAAGGTGTGCTTTGTAACATGGAGCTGTGTCAGCGATGTATTTAAATAAACAGTACATTTATAAACACACACGTTCTCCCTCTAAAGGTGTCAAACTACGTGGGTCATGCTCGTGTGGAGGTTCAGTTAGTGACGCACACAGACCCCCCTCGTGTTCATGCGCACAGCCTTGTGGGTCGTCAGTGTAACGACAATGGGGTATGCAGCATTGATGTTGGGCCTAATGATCTCACAGCACAGTGAGTAAACACAATTACTGTTCATCATGCTCATATGATCTCTTTCCTTGTTATTATGATTGAAATGAATTGCTTAAGACGTATGTATATCATCATGTGACGCTTGTGGATTTTGATTGTTGTTCATAGTTGTGCAATCTTTATTCATTATCACATCCTCTATGTCTAGATTCAGTAATTTAGGTATCCTCCATGTTACTAAGAGAGGAGTGGTTGAAGTATTAACGAAAAGGCTGAGAGAAGAGAAGAGGAGGACGAAAGAGCCTGGATATAAGTTTAGTGGTAAGACTGTGATTTAAAAATTCAACTAGACATACTTAATGTTGACTGACTGCTTATTGAATTTTCTGTTTACTGCTTGCATCCTCATTTGACATGATGTTTTCTCTCTTTATCACTCATACAGATGCAGAGGAACAGGCTATTGTGCAAGAAGCCAAAGAATTGGGCAAAAATATGGACCTGAACATTGTAAGATTAAAGTTCACTGCTTACCTTCAGGACAGCAATGGGAGTTTCACAAGAGCCTTGAAGCCTGTTGTTTCCAACCCTATCTATGATAGCAGTAAGTCCAGCCACACAACATAAGAGAAAAAATGAAATTCAATTAACAAAAGACGTCTGTGACACACTTTGCCAAAAATTGCCAAAAGAAACAAAAATATATAGGCATTATGAATTAAAAGAAAAATAAACTGATATTTTAATCATATAGTTTGAGACTGCAGAGTTTGTTGTTTTTTCTTTCTTTAATTTTATAGTTTAGATTGATTTCAAAATTATGTCATATTATGTCACTTTTTTGGTATACGTTTTTGGCAGTGGTATAAATTATTAATAATAATATAATCTACATTGCTTTGAGAATGTTGTATTTAGTCTGTAATTAGTTGTTGAACATTAAATAATTTGGGGTCTGGGTCTATGATTAATTGATTGATTGATTGATTGAAGAAAACAAAATCAGCAAGTATGCATTAAATCGATCAAAAGTGAGAGTGAAGGCATTACAAAAGATTTCTGGGTAAATAAGAAAAGAAAAAAAAGTATTGGTAATCTTGCTACAGCTAATATAAAATGTGCTGCTCTTTACCCAGAATCACCAAATGCTTCAAATCTGAAGATCTCCCGAATGGATAAAACCTCTGGATCAGTGCTGGGAGGAGAAGAGGTCTTTCTGCTCTGTGATAAAGTTCAAAAAGGTTATTATGATTTTCTGATGTCAAGTTTTCCCTAAAACCCTAAAGATTTCACAAACTTTTTAGATCAAATGATGTTTATACTCCTTTTTTTTTTTCCAGATGATATTGACATCCGTTTTTATGAGGAGGAAGATGATTCCGGATGGGAGGCGTTTGGAGACTTCTCCCCCACTGACGTCCACAAACAGGTGTGTTATAAATTGACACATGCATAAAAACATTGTCAATTCCTGGATTTTACCATTGGATGTAGTTTAGCCTTTTACAACACACCTTTACTGACACTGTTTTTAATCCTATCAGTATGCGATCGTGTTTAAGACACCACCGTACCGCTGCACAGATATCTCACGCCCTGTCACAGTGTTCCTGCAGCTCAAGAGGAAGAAGGGAGGTGACTGCAGCGAACCCAAGCAGTTCACGTATATTCCACACAATCAAGGTTAGTAGTGCTGTGCAAAACACTGCTTCTTAAAGTGCCCCTATTGTGCTATTTTAAAGGTTCTTGATTTTGTAGGTCTCCTGTAATATGCATCCAAGGTCAAAAAACACTTTAATTTTCTCATAATATGCATTGAACATCACCTCTTTTCTCAAAGAGTCTGAAAACAGTTAAAAGTAGTTGTAGTTACTTTTGTTATCCCCTTTGGGAAATTTTGTTCCAGTGGGTTTCAACATGCGTTTTCACAAAAGACAATACAACATACATTTAACAACAAACAAACAAACTATCTTCATTTAAACACTTCACAGCCTGTGGTATAAAGGACTTTTTTCGAAGTTAGTTCAAAGAATCAGTCTCTCTAAATCCCTCCTTTCTGAGAGCCGACTCTACTTTGATTGGTCTTACGGCCCAGTCTGTTGTGATTGAACTACCGCTTAGAGCACGTGTCAGAAACAGAAATGCCTATTACCATATTTGAATTTCAGCTCCGGAGATTTCCTCTGCACTTGTATACACAGTGATACGAACAGTAGTGATGGCATTGGTTTTACCATATCAGTCCTCATCCTTTTGAACTGCATCAAAGTAGATTTGCAATGCTAAAAATAGCATCTTATTGACATGTCTACAACACGAACCAAACTCCTCAGCTACAACTTCAGTGTTTGAGGGCGGATCAAAGTAGACGTTGTTCGTGGAAGACCATAGGCTGGCATTATGCAAATTTGTTACATTGTTTAATAGGTATGCAACAGGAAGTGGGACTGGAATTGCTGACGACTCGTTTTAGCAGCTCAGAATCGATTCTTTCTTGAGGAGACAATAAACACAAACAGCTATATTACACACTGCATGAAATGTAATATTTGAAAAAGCATTATAGGGCCACTTTAAGAATGTTAACAAACAAGAAAATCATGCAGAATGGATTTCAAGCACAGAATTTGCCAGCATGGATTTCACAGGACGTTTCAGAGTGGTATGTCTTTCTTTTTTGTAATTTTCCTATACATTTTAGATACAATGTTATACNGACAGTTTATATCACATTCAGTGTATTAATTGTTCCACTCTTTTTTTGCATTATGTTCCATTCAAAAATTTGGTGTTTGTAAGATTTTTGTTTGTTTCTCTTGTACTCACCAAGGATACATTTATTCGATCAGAAAAACAATGAAAACAGTCATATTGTGAAATATTGTTCCAAAATCAAAAATTCCTTTGGGAAAGCATCATTACTCCAGTCTTCAGTGTCACATAATCTTTCAGAATTCATTCTAATCCATGATAATTTTTTCTGGATTCTTTGATGGATAGAAAGTTCAAAAGAAACAGTAAAAACATTTATAATGTTATAAAAGATTTCTGTCACTTTTGATCAGTTTAATGCATCCTTGATGAATAAAAGTATTAGTTTCTTTCATTAAAAAAAAGTTTCAATTTTTTGAACAGTAGTGTAGATCGGTTAAACATTATCCTCTTCACTATTTCTCTTTCTCATATTTGTTAACTCGTTTGCTCCTGTTCCCTCATAGACAAAGAAGAAGTTCAGAGGAAGAGGATGAAGGCACTTCCTCAGCACTACGATAACTGGCGGGGAGGACCTCAAGGAGGAGCTGGGGCCTTCGGAGGTCCTGGATCTGGAACAGGAGGAGGTGGAATGGGAGGAGGTGAGACATTTTACATCCCTAAACACAGAGGCGTGTGTCAGCTGATGGTGTGTCAGCAAAAGTGTTCATACATGTATCTTTTCTTCACAATTATGCCCTTAGGTTTTCAATTTAATCATCCGATGGATGGTTCAGGGTTTTTCATTGGTGGATGTGGTGGATTTGGTGGAGGGGCACAGATGTCAGGCTCCACCCCACAGGCTGATGGATCTCAGAATCAGCCAACAAACAAACAAACTCAGTCTGGCTCTCAAATGCAACAGCAGCTCATTCAGATTGGTGAGCAAAATTATCCTTCAGGTACCATTAAACTCAAGACATTGAGGTGCACATGCATTCAGTGACGCATGTTTCCTTCCTGTAATGTTTCCAGCCACAGTTCTGCAGAATCGCGCCACTTCAATGGCAAAGGGCACTGCTCGGGCTTTGTTACAGTACTGCAGCACAGGGGATGTGCGCCCCCTGCTGGTTCTGCAGAGACATCTGTGTGGAGTGCAAGATGAGAACGGAGACACGTATGTCTTTTTCACATCTCTGACTTTCAGCTTGTATCCAGTCTTAATGCTTGTCAAGTATACTAAATTCTAGGTTATGTTTCTGCTACCTTTAAACCATTTTAGTTTAGTTAGTGTATTGTAAATTGCTTCAGATTCTGCTAAATGAATTGTTATTATTTTTTTAAATACGTTTAACAATGATACACGCATACATTGAAGAGGGGGATTAAGTGGAATACAATAGTGATCAGAGTTTGTTTTAATCTGTCATATTATTTTTTCTCATAGGCCTCTGCACTTGGCCATTATCCATCAGCAACCTGCTGTGGTGCAACAGCTTATTCAGGCCCTGAACAACACCCCACAGCAGAAGTTCATCAACAAACTCAACAACCTCAGTCAGGTAATTTAGCATCTATATGCTGTAAAACGCACTTCATACTCCCAAATGATTTTTTTCAAAATTGAATCTAATATTATTTCTGTGTGTGTGTTTTTTTTATCTTATACTTTAATTTTTGTTATATGTGACATGCTAACGTTCATCTTTCTTACCTTCTCCAGTCTCCATTGCATCTGGCTGTGATCACAAAGCAGCCCAAGTTAGTTGAGGTGCTGATGAGAACCGGGGCAGACCCGAGCCTGCAGGACCGAGAGGGCCGGACAGCGCTTCACTTGGCCGCCCACACCGGCGATGAGGCTGTACTACGAGTGGTCCTGGGCCTGCTTGGAGAGCGCTATGTCCATTTAATAAACTCTGCTGACTTCTCAGGTGAGAGTTACACATGCCGTTGTCAATTAGTCTTCATTGAAGTGGTGCTGAAGGTTGCATGTGAAATATTATAGCGCATACTGATTTTTTTTTTATTTTTTTACCTTTCCCGCTTCTCAGGTCAATATCCAGTCCATCTTGCTGTCAGGAAAGATGGAGAGCACTGTCTTCGATTGCTAGTGGAGGCAGGAGCAAAGATTAACATGCCAGAGCAGAAAAGTGGCTGTACAGCTCTACACCTGGCTGTGAGGAATAACCTGTTAAAACTGGCCTGCAATCTTATTACTGAGGTAAAGGATTTATGGAGCACTAGGGGTGGAACGGTGCAGATCTCTCACAGTTCTGGTTAGTTTTAGTAGACACTAATTTTGTTAGTATTAGGGGGTCATCAAGTACGAAAATTGAGACTGATTATCACAGTTTAAAATTACCGTTTTCTGTTTTAATATAATGTAATATAATATAATTTATACTACGTTGAATGCTCGAATCTGATTGGTTGAACAACGTTCTAAGGTGTGCAATTATTTTTAGGGAAACGCACGGCTAAAGTAGTTCTAGCAGGTCTTGACCGCATTGCAGTTCCATATTACTTCGCCAAATGATTTCAGTTATTTCAATAGGTCCTTACAGGTCCTTTACATTAAAATGTAATTAATTCCTGTGATGGTAAAGCTTAATTTTTCACACGATCATTCAGAAATCATCTAATATGTCGCTCAAGAAACATTTCTTCTTATTATTATTATTATCGCTGTTGAAAATATTTAAGTGGAAAAATGTGATTCTTTTTTGTGATTCGCATTTCTACAGAATTTCATGATGAATAGAAGGTTCAAAAGAACAGCATTTACTTGAAATAGAAATCTTTTTGTAACATCTTAATGCATCCTTTTTTGAATAAAAGTATTAATTTCTTTAATTGTTACTGACCCCATACTTTTGAACAGTGGTGTATTTTATAACACTATGAATGAACAGTTCTGCTGTCACTCTTGAATATCGATGTGGCAGCTAGTATAAACATAAAGGTTCAGCATCACACAAACCAGAGATACTGGAACCGTTTCACCCCTATTTAGCACACTTCTTCAACATAGAGCCATCACAAATGTTTTGTCTTTAGAAATAACAGTTTTATGTTTGTCATTTGTTACAGCTAAAGGCTGACGTGAATGTGTGTACCTACGGGGGCAACAGTCCTCTTCACTTTGCTGCCAGTCAGGGCTCCCCACCTCTCTGCTCCATGCTGATAGCTGCAGGTATCTGAGAAAACTCCTTTCCTACAAATTTAATACAATACTTCAAAACCTCTGAAGGACAAAACCACAATGATTAGTCATTAAGAACATGCTCATGTTGTTTTGTTCCTAGAGCAAAGATTAACATTTACTATATAGGATGAGATAGATGATAGATGGATAGATGTCCTGATGTGTGACATTCACAGGAGTTTTTGTTAACTTGCTCATAATTAATGACATTTGAATTGAACAAATTAAAATCAAGATAATCATATTCAGAGCCAATGACTGTAGGGAATAAGTCAAGTTTGGGTTTAGTGATATAAAGCTTTGTTTGATGAATCATCTCCCTTGTCTTCTGTTTTAGGTGCTGATAAACGTATGGAGAATGATGAGCCTCTTTTCCTGAGCTCGTCTTCCTCAGATGAAGATGACGAGAGTGAGAAGAATGATGCTGATAGGCAGCTTCCCGATGACATGGTTCAGCAAGTTCACTTTATGTCAATATCATCCGAGAGGGGAACATTTAACCCACGCAAGAGACCTGCTGCGGGACACACACCTTTTGACCTGGCTAAATGCCAAAAGGTTAAAAAAAAAATTATCCATCATAATTGTATACAGTTTGTGAGCATTTGGAGGTCGATGAATTTACATGTTATAGATTTAACCTTTGAAACAACATTGTCTTCAACAGGTTAGAGATCTGTTAGATGGCAGGAAAGGCCCCAAGCCCAGTTCACTCGCCCCCAAAAGGACCAAAATAAGCACTGATGAAGGTAAGGAGACTTTATGTGCTTTATGTTCCCAAAAACTACTTCTACTTCTAGCATATGTGACTGATCTGTATTGGTCCTCCTGCAGTGAATCAGGGTTTGGACAGCGAGGTGCTCATGAAACTGTGTGGTATTCTTATTGAAGACCATGTACCCTGGAGAGAGCTGGCGGAAAAACTTGGCATGCTTACACTCACTCACCTGTTCCAGGAGAGTGCCTCGCCCTGCCAGAAGCTTCTCGAGAACTACCAGGTAAGAGTCTGTCGTTGCTCTCTCGGTTTGGCAACTGCGTTATGTTGTTAAATAGACGTTAGCAATGTTTGGAACAGCATACTAGCATACCGATGACTTTTTTGGCATATAATACACATTTTCTGTATGCATGGAATGCTTGGATGATTATTGTATTTGCTAAAATGTGTAATATACAGTCTAGCACCTTGTCATATGTCAATGCAATGGGCTTGACTTGACCTTCCATTTAAAACTAATAAACTGGAAGAAATGTCATATTTTTTTAAAACATATTTGTTAACTCATTATTTAACTATTAGTTAAAAAGTTAGAACGGAATACTAATTACGTGAGGAACGTGGAGCAAATACATTAATAAATAAATTCATTTTAGTACATTTATTTAGTATTTACTAGTATTTATTAAATAAATTTAACATTGAAGAAATGTATTAAATATGCACAATACTCTTAATTTCTAAAAACATGTAATTTGATGAGGTCATGTCATATGACAATGTAGCATACTACTATTTGAAGCATTTATCTTTGCATAATGAATTGTTTCTCATATTTCTTTTTAATTTCATTAAGTGATTTATTTATAAAATTTTTAATGCTAAATAAGGGTACGTTTACACAACAGTGATGTACTAAAAATGGAAAAGTTTTTCATGTGCAGACAACAGCTTTGTCAAAACGATCCCTGTTCACACGGATCCGCGAAAAAGACTAAAAACGCTGTATTTTGCATGCCAGGCCAGTAGTTGGAGATGTCGCTTTGTAAAGAAACACTACACGCGGCACCTACAGACTGAACAGGCAATACGCATGCATATGATGACGCTGTTTTAACAAATTCGCGTATTTGTAGTTTACATGATATGATAACAGTATTGTTTTCAAAAACTTTGAAACACGTTTTCAACATTTTGCGTTTTCAGGCCACCGTGTAAATAAACGGCCAAAACGCATACATTTTCTGTTAAATTACTAAATAAATTTACTGAAATGTATTTGCTCCACATTCTTCATGTAATTGGTATACCTTTCTGAAGCCTTTCATTCTTTATTAGCAAAACAACTACATGTCCTTTTTTCTTGTAGATTGTGTTAGCATCACATACAGTATAAATGGTTTATAAGTGTGTTTATGTGTGTTCAGTTGAGTGGTGGTCCTGTGGACGGCCTGGTGGAGGCGCTGCAGTCTCTGGGTGTGAGTGAAGGAGTGAGACTTCTGACAGCCAGCCAACCCAGAGAGGACAAGCAGAGCTCAGGTACAGATTCACACTCTATAGAGAAACCGGTCACCTCTGAAACAAACACAAAACCTTTGCTCAGTAAATTGTCAATAAAACACCCTTTCCCTTCTTCCAGATTCTAAAGAGGACAGTGGCTTTGGGAGTCAGTCCATTGGAGAGGAGATGGGAAATCCTGCAGTGACCAATCACTGATTATCAGGATCTATTCATTGAGGACAACTTGGCACTTTATTTGACTTTTTTCAGGTGCGAACTGGTGGACTGTTCATCATCTCAATGTGGAAATACAGCACATCACACGAAGGATTGAAAAGAATCGTTTTGAGGTCAAAAGCCCTCACTGGTATTACATAACAGTAAGACATGACAGAAATCAGTTGATACTCAAATCACTCTAAGGAGTGAAGCTGTAGTCTTAGTGTAGACAATTCAGTGCTTGTATCTAAACAGCAAATGTCCAACTGAGACTTTACAGTAATTTAACAGTAATGCAACTGTCATTTCCCCAGCACAGCTATAACCTTGGAATATGTTTTGTTTGCAGAATGTTCAGATATGGATGTTTCTAGTAAGCTCTCTCTTGATATATATATATGCAACTTGCAAAATGCAAAGATGTGATGACAATTTAAATGACTTGGCTTAATTTTCAGACACATCAAGAGATGTCTATCCAATACTGTTTGTTTATTTATGTGTATTTTGGTTGCAGTTATACTTTTGTTCAGAGGTTGAGTAAATATGTTTGTTTTAATAAAATTATTATTTCATAATTCAGTGTCTTTAAAGTGATGAAAAATATGTAAGCATGCATGCAGTAATAGTAAAAATAAGAAATGTTTCTTGAGAACCAAATCAGCATATTAGAATGATTTCTGAAGGATCATGTGACACTGAAGACTGAAGTAATGATGCTGAAAATTCAGCTTTGCCATCACAGGAATACACCATTTTAAATTATATTAAAATAAAAAGTTAAATTTGTAATAATACATCAATATATTACTGTTTTTTTTTGTTTGTTTGTTTGTTTGTTTTTTACAAATTAATGCAGCCTTGGTGAGCTTAAGAGACTCAAATACATTAACAAATCATATCTGCTGCCTACTGAACTTTTGAACAGTAATGTATATATATATATAAAAAGAAAAAAAATTCTTTCCCAGTTATCCTTTCAAAACAGATTTATTTTGTCTATGCCTTCAAAACATACAAACATTATAGCATTATTTTTACTGAGCGGCTGTAACATACATTATATACAGCTAGAATGGATAACACACCAAACACAAAGACCAAGTTATAAGAAATAAGTTACATTTACAGCAAAATCTTTGGGTGACACCAAACTACTTGGAGTGGTTAAGTGTTCCCTATAAAAATTTTTATATAAACCTTTTAGTCAATATGCTTCAGTCATAAACAAATACTCAAGACCGATAATAAATGTTCAAAATATATAAATAACTCTTTTTCATTAAATACACAATATTCATAGTGCAGTGAAGCGTAACACTATTGAAGTGCCATTGGATGGAATTTGGGTCCCAGATCTTGTCAAAATGATTTTGTCAGTGTATTTTGTGTCCTTAATGCCTGAATTTGATCTATACGCTGGCAGTGTTAACAGTCAGTTTAGATCTTCATGGCCTGCATTTGCATTAGCGTGTTGTTTTACAGGTTTTACAATTTCTTGGATCCTTCATGTTTCTGATATCAATAGGACATTGATTCATGAGGTTATGATAAGCAGCATAGAAGCTAACCTTCACTCTCCTACAAAGCAATATTTCACATGAATTCATTTGAACATAAGAACGCATCAGTTTGTAAACAGGTAGAATTACTTCCGACCTAATGACACTCCCTTGAGCAGGTCTCTCAGTGCAATTGAGGTATAATATGTGGTTGCTCTGAACAAACCAGCTTTTAGAGCCTCCTTTTAGTGTGTTACCACAGCACTGAATGAATCACAAATTTGAAAATGAGTGCCTGAGAATTCAATGGCTTGGCCATATCCAAATGGGTTTTGACACAGAGAATTTGCATCATGTCATTCTCAAGCTCAATACACATTCACTAAATAATACAATGGGGTCGATTATTGTGATGACTTTCATTGGTCATTGAGCACTGAGTAAAGGTCATTCAGACATTCCTTTTTGACGTGATGACAGCACATAATCCCTTGTGAAAAAGAAGTACACTTTAGCGCACTTTTAAAAAGAGTACTTATTACAGAAAAAAATGTTCTTTAAAAGAATATTCTTCTGTGCGAACTAAATAATGTTTCTGGCAATTCATTCTATGTTATTTACAATTAACTGAAAATATATTAGTTTAAATTCATATAAAATATAAATATTAAAAGTGTTTTTGACACAATTAGGACTTAAGTACATCTTTATATGTAACTTCATAATTCAGTTGCTTTTGAAAAATGGTTAAAGGGTTATTTGAAAAAAAATGAAAATTCTGTTACTCTCATGTTGTTCCAAACCCATAAGACTTTCATTCATCTTCAGAAAACAAATGAAGATCTTTCTGTTGAAATCTAAGAGCTTTCTGTGAAACCATACGCAACTGAAACTTTGACGCTTTAAAAAGCTTATAAAGAGATTGTAAAACTAATCCTAAAACTTATGAACTTTTTGAAGCGTCAAAGTTTCAGTTGCGTATGCTGTCACAGATTTCATCAGAAAAATCTTCATTTGTGTTCTGAAGATGAACGAAAGTCTTACGGATGTGGAACGACATGAGGGTGTGAAATTAATGACAGAATTTTCATTTTTGGGTGAACTGACCCTTTGAAGTGTACTGTCGAA
This sequence comes from Anabarilius grahami, assembly GCA_003731715.1. NCBI lineage: Eukaryota > Metazoa > Chordata > Actinopteri > Cypriniformes > Xenocyprididae > Anabarilius > Anabarilius grahami. The sequence continues at coordinate 8,783,690 of RJVU01026577.1, forward strand.
TGCACTGACAAGCATTAATTGTAAACTAAAATACAATTTAATGTCATTTCTGTTGAAAATTGTAAGTCGTACATTTAAGTATTTTTGTAATTACACATTTGTAATGATGAAGTTGCAATTCAGTACATTTAAAATATATTAACTTTAAATGTAATATCAAATAACATACTACAGTTAAAATTATAACAAGTAATTTACATGAGCCTTAGTATTTTAGTCAACACATCAAAATAAGTGTGCATTAAAACATGACATAAGTTATTAAACCTTAGTAAAACTACATTTTAATGTATTACGAAGTGCACTTTTTAAAAGTGTGTTACACACTCACAGCACACTTAAGTGGCCTTTAATTTCATTAATATATTAACTGCAAGTCTGTCTTTTAAAAAACAGACTTTCAAGATTTGAAGTACATTCAATAGAATTAAGTGCACCTATTTCTCACAAGGGATGTGCTATCTGCACTGCTATTATTACTAGTCCGTTTTCATGGTATAAACAAAAAAAAAATGCATTCATATTCTCAATAACTAACAAATGAGGAACTGATTGTCTTCAAACTCTTAGGCATGCTTTGAGACGTGCTTTAAGAAGGTTTAAAAGACTATACAGACTAAATTCTCAAACATCCTATGAGGTGTTAAAGCGCTTGATCGACCTCAGATGATGAAATGATAGTCTAAAAAGCAAAATCTACAATGCCTTAAATATATAAAGTGAACAACATACAGTATGTCCACAGGAAAGAGAATCACTTTTCATTTGGTTGTTGCTCTCAGGGTCACCAAATGAAGTTTGCACATCAGCTTGTTCAAATGAAAAGCCACGAGAGTTTTAACCCGACGATCAACAAGCATAATACACAGATAAACCGAACAGGTCTGTAGAGAAAACAAAGACTGACAGAAATAAGACAATGTGAGCCTGGTGCTCCTTCTCATTCGCCCGCTGGCAGATTTGGGCCAGAAAAGCATGCTTTACCAGTGGTCCTGTCGGGCACAGCAACCCCAGGAACAGTTTCATAATCATGACGACTTGTGGGCAGCCATCAAATTAACTGCAGGCGTCCTGGTAACGCTCTTTACTCAGCCGCTGAATGGAGATAAATAACGTCTTCCACCCAGGTCCTCTCACGGTTTGACAGCCTGTCTGTAGCTGTGTCTCTGACTGTCTGAGCGTTTGGTCCTCCTGCTACCGCCGCTGCTGTTGCTCCTGCTTGACTCTTTGGTGCTGCTGGCATGACTGCTGGCATGACTGTTGTCCTGCCGTAACGTGGGGCTGGAATGGGCCCTCTGCAGGCCACCATCCTCAAACAAACGTGCTTCAAACGCCGCCAGGTCCGTTACCCCTGTCCGGATCTTAGCTCTCAGCAACATTGCATATGTTCCGTAGCGTGTTTTCTATAGGATACATTAAGGAAGATGTATAAAAAATAGCTTATCTGAGGTCTTGAAGTTACCTCAAAAATCCCTCAGGGAAGGGTATAATGAAAATGTGATGTTTTTACCTCAAAGTCCAGGTACTCTTCCCTTTGCTTGTACTCTTCTTGGTCCTTGCTTTTGGTCCTGCGGTCTATGTGTAGGGTAGAGCGCAGCTCCTGGAGCTCAGCAGAGATAGCTCGAAATCGTGTCTCGTGAGACTTAAGCTGCTCCTCCTAGTATGATAATGAAGAAAAAGAAGCCTCATTAGAAGGACATTTTTTTGTTGTTGTTAATTTATTGAATTATCATTATTGTGTACAGTATTTTATTTAAAAAAAAAAAACATGACATTTTTAAAAAGGAAAAATCATTAAACAGTAATGCAGTTTTGTAAAAATATAAATATTTGAAAAATGTTTGTATCAAAAATCAAAGTCACCAATTTGCAAAAATATAAAAAACAGGAAGTTCTATCAGAGAAGACACCAGAGAGGACCATCAGAGAGAGAAGTGTCTGGTGTGACAAGGTTAATAAGTCTCTCAAAATATCAGATCATTTTTATGACATTTTTTAGTACCAGTTGTAAAGATTCGTATGGTGCAAACACTCAAAAACAATGATATTTATGAATTCATAATTCATGATATTTGTAAGATTAAAGCTGAAGTCCGTAAGTTTTGCCTCTTGTCACCATCTCTGTTTGAAACCTGCAATTGCAGTTGTTTGCGGAATTATCATCTTTACGTGGGTTGTGCCTCAGCACGGCTCCTCGGCGCGGATGAATCTAATGTTTGCTGTCAGTCACCACATCGGTGTGAATACTGTACTTCGGAATCACAGATTCTACGGAAGTATGACCAAAATAAGAATTTTCACTGGAAAATGTCATCTGAACAAGTAACATGTCTGCCACTTTTGTTCTGACCAACTGAGAAAAAAAGCAATAAATCGTGCAGCCAATGGTGATTAAATCTAACGATCGCTTAGTTCATATCACGTCAAACTGTGCGAATTATTATTATTATACTTTGTTCTCACATTGTTAATGTTAACAACATCAGCATTGCGTGACTGTGTATTTAGTGTGTATTAGCGTTACCTGTAGATTTAAATTTCTGTAGCCACTCCACAGTCCGAAGTCTTTTGCTTTTGACTACGGGTGAATCTCCAGTTGTCACTGATGATTGTCATTTGGACCTTTCTGGATTACAATCCGCCATCAAAATGATAAGTTTAATTATTGCAGCTGCTGTGAGAAAAGGCTATAAATGATCCATCACATGCCACATAGCCTACTTGTTGGGACTCCTTCTTTATGTAAACAGACATGACGTAATGACGCAAAGACGGACGGCTGCATGCTCTAATTTCCCCGTGAAAACCCACCAGTACCACCTGAATTAAAAAACATTATTACAAGCTTACTGTTGTGAATCGGGCTAAGGTAAGGAGAGAGTTTTGAACACTGGCTGGTTATGTACTTGCTCAAAAATTGATTTTGGATCATTTTTTAACCAAAAAAAAGTTATGGACAGCAGCTTTAAAATGTGTACATTCACGTGTCATTCAAAGTGATGCTCTGCAGCATCTTTTTTAAAATCAAATTCAACATATAATATTAAACCCAAAATGTAAAAATATACAGTCTACTCCATTTTCCTACAACACTGCAAACCTGCATCTTTAAAAGTTTGTGTTCTTTTAATTCAGCTAAGTGGTCATCATCATGACATATCAAACTTCTATTCGTCACACATCTTCACGTGATTCAAATTCTCAGCTTCACCAAATTTCAACTTTGGGACTTGCAAGCTTGCGTTTCCAGTCTCTATCATTCGCATATGTATGAATGGAAGTGAACGGAATGAAAAGTGTAGTGCGACTGCCCCTTCAGAGAGAGAAGTGTCTGGTACCTGTGAGAGCTTGGTGTTTGAGCCCGGCAGAAGAGGGCGGCTAAACTTCTTTTGGGATCCAATGGCTGCTGGGAAGGGAGGGGCAGAGAACATGGCGGCCACTGTGTTGATGCGGGTGATCCAGGACTGCATTTGCTCTGCGTTGCTAGGGGTGAAAGGCAGGCACAGGTCAAACAGAGGGCAGCAAAATAATAGAATTCAGAAGATGGAACAATATCTGAGAAAAAAATTCTAATTTTTCTCTGCTCAAAAAATATGCATACAGCCTGGAAAACTGATCAATTAGCAGGCAGCTGTTAGCAGAAGAGATCGAGTGGAACAGATGGAGCAGAATGAGAGAGAGAGTTTTAGTATGTGTATCTGGGACAGACAGAATAGCTGAGAAGGATCCATCCTCTTGGGAGATACAAGTCGAGTCATTCATCTGAGATGAGAACACTTTGACAAGGGCGTTATCAGCCCTGCATGTAATCAACAACCAGCCAGTGCATTGGGTGAGCTCAGGTGTTTGTGTGTGTGTTTGAAAGACATTCACTGTGTATTTTTCAGCTGTCCTGTTTTCAAAAGACAAAGCAACATGAGCTTTCCATGAGGCTTCTGCTGAATAATATTTGTTGTTACTCGTCAAAGTGAAAGCGTCAAAGTTATGCAAAATAATAAATACATTATTAATGTGAAATATTATTACAATTTAAAATAACCTTTTTCTATTTTAATATATTTTAAAATGTAATTCATCCCTGGGATGGCAAAGCTATATTTTCAGCAGCCATTACTCCAGTCTTCAGTGTCACATGATCCTTCAGAAAGCATTCTAATATGCTGAAGTATTTCTTCTTATTATTAATGTTTATTAATTAAAACAGTTTTTACTGATTAATATTTTTGTGAAAAACCATGATACAGTACCACTCAAAAGTTTGGGGTACATATAATCTTTTTTTTATTTGTAAATGTAAATTATTTAATTAATAAAATTTACATTTTTAATCATTTAATTGTATACTTTTATTCAGCAAGGATGCGTTCAATTGATCAAACGTGACAGTAAATATGTTTTTAATGTTACAAAAATTTCTATTTTAAATAAATGCTATTCTTTTGAACTTTTTATTAATGAAAGAATCACGAAATACACACACACACACACCTACCAATAATAACTAATAATAAACGAGCAGCAAATCAGCATATTAGAATGATTTCTGAAGGATCATGTGACATTGAAGACTGGAGTAATGATGCTGAAAACTCAGCTTTGCCATCACAGGAATACATTGTATTTTAAAATATATTGAAATAGAAAGCAATTATTTTAAATTGTAATAATATTTCACAATATTACTGTTTTACTGTATTTTTGATTAAATAAATGCTGAGCATAAGAGACTTCTTTCAAAAACATTAGAAAATCTTACCGATCCCAAACTTGGATGGCAGTGTGTGTGTATTATTATTTTCGTCAGACTACAGTTAAGACATTTTTGGCAATCTTAATGGTATTAAAAAGAAGCTTAAATATATAAAACCTTCTTTCTGATTTCGAGGTGAATCATCCTTACAACAATAACAAATAACAAATAAGGTATCAAGACTTACGGGGCCTGGAAGAGAAAGACTCTCCAGTCAGCAGTGCGAAGGTAAAACACATTGGGTCGCTTGCTATAGTCTGCTGCCCGCATGGCTAAAGAATGATGGATTGACACTGCATTCTTCAAGTCCTCATCAGACAGCTGCTTATCTGGACGATATTCATCCTGCAGACCAATCACAAAGTAGAGACAAATCACAAATTTTTACAAATAATTTCTGTACGTGTAATTCTGTATGTGTAATTTCTGCAACCACAAGAAACTATGGTTCACATAGCATGAGACATCACTGAGTAAACATACCTTTTGCAGGTAGAGAATCAGTCCTTTTAGGATGGCATAAAATGTCTTCCATCCTCTTTTACCTCGTGGAGCTAAAAGAATGATACACAGTTAGACTTAACATAATTCAATTTAAGAATTTTTTTGTAGTATTTTTGTCTTGTTTTGTTTTTTTAAACAAGATAAATTTACTTACATTTACTTAAATAGCAAAACTAAGTTAATAAGACTTGTTTTTGGAGATAATTATTGAATGAAGTTAATTTTTAGATTTAATATTAAAACGTGAAAGAAAACATATAATAAGGAACTTCAAGAAAAATATACTCTTAATATTTTGTCAATAATTCACAGCTTCTTAGTTGCATGTTGTTTTGAGATATTTAGATATTTGATATTATATTACTGGAAAATTAAACAAGAATATTCTTCTCTCATTTTCTAAACTGCAATCATTTTTTAAGTGAAAGTGAAAGTGACATGAAGCGTGCCCAAGTATGGTCCCATACTCGGAATTTGTGCTCTGCATTTCGCCCATCCAAGTGCGCACACACACAGTAGTGAACACACACACACACACTGTGAACACACACCCGTTTTTTGCTACGGCGCCCGGGGAGCAATTGGGGGTTAGGTACCTTGCTCCTCAGTTGTGGGTAATGAGAGTGGAAGAGAGCACTGTTCATTCATTCCCCCACCTACATTTTCTAACTGAACTGAGACTTGAACCCACGACCTTCGGGTTATAAGTCTGACTCTCTAACCATTAGGCTTCAGCTGCCCCCTTATTTAGAATAAGGCAGTGTTAAATAGACTAATACATTAATAGATGAAATAAAAGGCTGTATTTGAGGGAAGGCTTACTTTTCTTGCCATCAGTATCAGCATGAACTTTCCGCACGAGAAAGCCGTCGTTGTAGACCTGAGCGCTGGACTGCTGTGCAACACTGACAAGGGGGTTTCCTCCACTGTTGATCCGCTTCATAGTGTGCGATGCAGAGTCTTTCCTGCCGTCCAGCTCAGAGAAAGATTTGCGCAGTTCGTCCTCATCGCTGTTAAGTACACAAACAAGAGCATTATTATGAAAACTAGTTAGCATTCTTACCTTTACCCACAAGGAATTGTATGTACTGCAAAATTCTCTCACTTTCAACATTTATCTTTAATTGCTGCTTTAGTTTTTGACCTTAAACACAAATATATACATAACAAAGCACCATCCCACCTCAAATTTTATTGTGAATTCTGCATTTACAGTCACTGATAGTGAATGAAACTGCATCTTCATTGCATAGTGCTTGGCACAGTTTTTTTTTTTTTTTTTAACCTACAGTAAACTAACATCCAGCTGAGTGGCAGCTGTGCAGAGTGCAGTTAGACACCCTGGAAAGCCCCTGAGGCCTGGACCGCTAAACATTCCTCTCTAACTGCTACAGAGTACAGCACATAGCCTTTGCCTTCACATGATGATGCTCTCATCTGTTGCTTAGTAACTGCTGGCCTCCACACTGGTAACCAAGAGAGCCAGCTCAGAAGATGGAGCACCATGAGAGAGGAAGGCAGAAAGAGCAGCCACATAAAAAATAGTGACTGACATCCATTGATTCATACAGTGAATGATGGCCTTTAGCTGAGAATCACACTATACCAAATAAATAAAAGTGCAATGAACTGAATCAAACTCAGAAATGAAGAGAGAGCAAAACAGGAGGCAAAGAGAGTGGAGGGATAGAGCGTGGGGACGCTGGGATGGATGAAGATGAAAGAACTGCTGCTGGATGTAAGAGAATAAAACAATCACTTGTGCTTTTCTCCTTCACACATAAACAAGGGTACTGCAGAATCCCTTCAGGAGCGAACGAAGTGTACATGAGAGTGAGTATGTGTGAGAGAAAAAGAGAGAGGGCTGTGTTTGAGTCTGCACATTAGCCAGTCAAAGATTTCAACCTGTAATTATGAAGAGGCAACTTCTTGTAACCATGGCAACAAAATCTGGAAAACCAAAGTCGAAAGTAAGGGCTTAGGGCATCAAATAGCTCCAGCCATGTCATAAATACACATACATATGGAAGAAATGGTTCTATTAGAGAAAAAAAAAAGAAATTAATATAGAACCTTTTACAAGGGGCTCAATGAAAAGAATGCTATTGGATTCTTTATAGCCTGGTGAGAAGTTTCTAAATAAAAATGGAACCTTTTAAGAGTTCCAAAGATCATTGTTTGGATTCGGTTTACTTTATGGACCCTTTGTCACAGACTGTCTTGCAAAATCTTTTATATTTTCATTTATTAAAAATGTAATGTACATTTATTACACTGTACTTTGCATTATATATCATATTATGAACTAAAAAAGACTAGTTAACACTGCTGCAAAGGTGTTTCTAATACAATGGCAGAAGAAGTGGTGGTAAATTTGACATTATTTTCTCTTCTGAGTGCCATAATCAATCTCTATTTTTTTCTTTCTCTCTTTTTTAAAAGTTGTGGAAATGCAAAAATTACATGTTCTGCAGTCTCCCAATCACAGCTATAGAACTTTATCCAACTATGATGACTTCCACTTCTGAGAATCCCAGAAATGTAAAAAAGGTCCATTGCCACAACATTTCAAGAATATTGAAATTAAAGTTTATATAAACAGAGATTTTATCACTATAAGAAACTAAAATAACTAATATCAAGGAAAAAATTAAGTATTTATTAGAGCCTAAAGAATTGTTTGGTTTTTATCTTTAATGTCCATTTTTTGCAGAACCTTTTTGAGTAAAGAGTACTTTGGAGTCAAGTAAAGAATCCTAATGAACCTTTTTTTTCTAAGAGTGCACTTAATAAGCACATCACATAAGTGAAAAGGCCTTTTGAGCAGCTAAAGGATTCTATAATGGGCTTACACCATTTTTAAATCAGTAACACTTTTAGATGCATTGAATTATTTTCAAATGTTTTGGATGACACTGGATAAGGAGAATGGTGCTCTTGAATCTGATGCACTGAAAAAGAGCCACTAGGGAAAACATTACACTTACATTGTCCACTGCAGCTTTTCATTTTTGATAGAGTTGTAGAGAGCCTGTTAAAAGAGAAAAACAACATGATTAAATCACACAACCCCATCAACAATTTTGCCCTGTGCGTGTATACGAGTGCGTGCGCTCAAACATCCCACTGACGTGTCTAAAAATAGCAACTGAAAGTTAACCATGAACCAGTTAACAGGTTGCAGACAACACTTTTCACATAGCATTTTAGTTCAAACGTCATGGAAAAACAACCCAACGATCATTAGAAGGAATAAGCTCAGAATTTCTTTGACTGCAAGAGAGATACATTTCCATGGGCAGATCCTAGTTAACAAGAGTTACCCTTTCCTTTTTTTTCCGGGTTTGTGGGTGGTTTTGTCCATCCTGAACCTTGCCGAGCAGATCAGGGAAGGCCAGGGGCTTTAAGGAACGTGAGCGAGGTGCTTTGGTGTAACGAAACGGGTCCATCACGCTGAAGTCCCGTCCACATCGCACCGAACACAGGGAGCGAGAGCGGAGACGGCCAGTGGAGTGAATACTGTTTACACCAATCATGATTTTGGTAGATATATGATCCAGAGATGAGGAAACAGTAAAAAGAAAGCTTTAAAATCAAACAAATGTTCAAGTAAACTAGATGTAGTCCTCATTCACTTGACGTCTTTCTTCTACCAGTAGAATCCAGACCAGCAGGAGTTATCAGGAGAAAGGAGTTCAAAGAGCATGTTGAATGATACAGTGGCAAAATCAAAGACTTTGGCAGTGGCGAAGCTCTTTGGGAGAACCTTAAGGGTGTCACATGGGCATCAGGCCTTCCGTAGTGACTCCAACTCTTGCATTATGGATCCATTCCTATTCATTATGCATGTAAAAACATTGCTGGGCCACTGCAAATCCACCAGCGCCATTTTGCATAAAACTTTCTGCTTTGACTGAAAAACCAAAGACGATCAAGGAAGAGGATCTGCGGTTAACATCCAGTTGTTTCCTTGTATACATCCTCGAGTTCATCACACCTACATGTGTTCACCAACGCACGCTCACAGGTGCGGTGCAGATGGCTCTCGAGGACCGCAATGGTGGAAAGAGATAATTGGAGAGAAGAGGACAGACGGAGGAATGCGAAACATCGTTGAAGCAAATGCATGAGATGCATGAGAACAGACTGAGAGGGTCTGACTTCCACCCACTCTCAAACTGGCATCCCAAAACTGTGACGTCACCTAGCGTCCCCCTCTGGGACGGAAAAATAGATATCAGACGTGTGAGAGACAAAAGGACAAGACTAGAAAAGGAAATCAGCAAAGAAACGAGATGGTCCTGTTGCTTTGTGCAGTTTTCTCTATTCCATGTCAAAAGGTTGAATGTATTAGAAGTTGTCCACAATTCTCTTTCATCCCTTTCTTTTTTCCCCCCTTCCTCTTTGAGCTTGTGTCCTCACGCCCGTTATCCAATTTGCAGATTCTTTCACACCCTTCCACAAAACACAGCTTTGCTGCACGGCTGTAGGAACAATAGAGGTTTGGCGTCCGAGTCCTGCGCTCTCTTTTCTTCTTCTCCTCACAGTCTTGTTCCTCCTCCGTGCTGCAGATAAAAAATGGGCTGTGCGGTGAGAATGAGATCTTGTGAGCGAGGAGTGCTCACCCTCCCATCTCTCTTTTGCATTCACAATCTCGGCCGATCTCTTTTACTGTCTCTCTCGCGCTCTGCTTCTCAATTGATGTACCCGTCTCCCAGCATGACTGACAAATCACGGCATTTCAATGTTCGATGATCCCACCCTCCCATGAATGTCAATCAGTTTTCAGGGCTCTTGAACGTGCGAATCCTCACACGCGCTACATGTTACTGCCATTTTCACTCTCATTTTCTATTCACAATAAAATGAAGAACTTTTCAAATTGATAAATAGACACTTAAAATGGTTTATTTAAATTATGGAAGAAAAAAAAGTTAAATGTGACAATAAATAATTAATTAATCAATCATTTTTAAATGCAACATTGCATAAAGCTTGTACAAATTGATTTTCTTTATCCATTTGCCAAAATGTAATTGGACAGTTCACACGTGGGAGCAGCCATATAGTCGACTTATGTTATCAATTAGAATTATGCAGTAAGAAGTCACTGGGGATAATGTTGAAGCAGAGGTAAGATACTAAATCAATTTGGTTGGTATGGTTTCTCTTGCCATTTGGCTCATTTTTGCAGCTTGTTCTCTCTCCCTGTGTCTGTTACAGACAGCTCTGGGACACTGGGCATCCAGTAGTCTGAGTCTAACTTTATTCAAACATGACCTGCTTTTATTTGGCCACGGTCACAAGGCAGCCAGCAGTTAAACCAGTGAGCTGGGCATAGGGAGATTTTATCTGCTCATGTCAGAGCACAAGGAGGACTCCATGTGTTCATTAAAGCAGACAGTGATGCCATTTACATTTACATTTACATTTATGCATTTGGCAGACGCTTTTATCCAAAGCGACTTACATTGCATTATCCTATACATTTGTATCTGAGTATATGCAATCCCTGGGATCGAACCCATGACCTTGGCATCGCTAGTGCCATGCTCTAACCACTGAGCTACAGGAAAGCTTTTATCACGGATGCCAGTAGTTGAGACTGCACAAGCACCTGGGATATTCCACAGTAAAGCCTGAATTGAAAGGGAATGAATACAGCTTTGACAAGCCAAACACATCTTGGAAATGGAATACATTTATGCTTGTTGTGCAATGGCTGCTGCAACATAGAAGATGCCTGAAGGACTGTAATGAAGAAGCTGAAGCTTGGTTACATTTTCTATGATATAGTTCCAGTCTTAGACTATAACTAGTCAATACAATGTTCCATCCGTGATAAAATACACAACACATTACTAGTTATGTGTAAGAACTAACAATAAACAATATTTTTAAAGCATTTATTAAAATAAATTAATGCTAATTTCTAAATATATTATTGTTAAAAGTTGTTTTTTTTTTAAAGAAATTAATACTTTTATTTAGAAAGGACAAAAAATATATATATATATCAGGGTTTCAACTATGTATCAACTTTCCAAACAAGACATTTTTCTTGAGCACCAAATCAGCATATTAGAATGATTTCTGAAGGATCACGTGACACTGAAGACTGGAGTAATGATGCTGAAAATTCAGCTTTGGCCTAGATATAAATAGAAAACAGCTATTTTAATGCAGCCTTGGTGAGCAAAACAGACTTCTTTCAAAAACATCAACAAATCTTACAGACTCCAAAGTTTTGAATGATAGTGTATACTAATGCATTTTTAAAATTTTAAGTTGTATAAATTAACATCAGGGTATTATAACAAATGTGAGTTAACAATGAACAACATACTCTATTTAAAAATAACATTAAAATAAATTAACATTATGCTGTAAATAAAAGTCTTGTTTATTGTTAGTTCATGAAATCATTGAACCTTACGGTAAAGTGTTTTTTAGAAAAAGTTAAAGATCAAACATAAGAACAGCATCTCGCACAGTTCGCTGCTGTAAGTAGTAGTGACCAGTGGGAGGAGCATAATACTTTGCAGTGATGCACATACTTATTATCTCAAACTGGGAGATAACAAAGGAGGAAATAATGCTTTTCACACAATTGAGTGAAAGAACAGAAACATAATTTGCAAACTGAAAAAGAGGGAACAAAAGACAGAAAGAGAGACAGGAGAGAGAGAAAGAGAATGAGCAATTTGTAACGCATTCATGATAATACCATGACAAAACCCTTATTTCAGTGAGAAGCCATGTGGCAGCCAAATTCCCATCTGCCCTCCCTGCCACCCCTGCTGTTGCTGGCATGAAGACCGACTTCACACAGGTTTTTCACGGCCGTTAACTGTCATGAACCACACAGGCACTGAGAGCCTAACCTGTTGGCTTGCAGACATCTCTCTCAGCTGCCATCTCTATCTGTGCTATATTTAACCCTAAACCTGTTGTAATATCAAGCAGACAGAGATGAAAAAGAGGGTCAAGAGAACAGAATTATGAGAAGGAATATCCAAGTAGCTAAATGCTGCACTCCCAGAGCCTATTTAGACAGACTAACTGTCTTTACTCGACAACTGCGTGGCCTTCACACCCTCACATAGTGGTAGGAGGAAAGAAACCGAGAGAAGGAAGACCAGAGCTACGAAGAAGAGAGAAGAAGGATGCCATTTTTCAGCCAAGGGCTGAGAAAAGGAGGATTATATAGATATGGAAATAACCTCGTCAGACAGGGCTAAGTACAGTTCAGCAGAGTAAGTTTTTGCAGATTATAGGGTGAAACAAAGAGCAAAATGGCAGATAGTTAAATGGCTAGAGAGAGAGAGAGAGAGTGCAGAAAAACAGTGAGGGGGTGGGAGGTGATGGAATAGTGCGAGGCACAGAGTGAGAGGGCGGAGGAGAGAATGAAGGATGACCGACACGCACAGAGAGAGAGAGAGATGGCCAGAGGAGAGAGAGAGAGTGGGAGGACCAAACGCTTTAAAAGGATCCCCGTGATTTTAAAGCACATATCAGTGGTTCAGGTGCGGTCATCATATGGCTATTATTCTTGTGCAGCCTGGCCTGTAATCCAAGCGAAGGGACTAAAATAGACAAACCCTGAGCACCAGCACACTCAAGCACAGGAAGTTCATTGACATCAGCTGTGACAGATATCCCCTACATGACTGATTTTAGTCACAACACTCAACTTCATACGTGAACACTAAAGTGACAATAAATCAAATTCAGGTACAGCGGACATTCAGTGCAACATTTTAAACAGTTTAAAAGTTCATCTTGTAGCTATGCTATGGTCTGTGATAATGGTTCCGACACAACTTAAATATACAGACGAGTTGTACATTTCTCCAAACATATCCACAATAAAACGTGTTGTTTATATGAATGGAAGGACTTTTACATGAACAAAAATATTCTGATATTATTAGATTATTATCAGATTTTTATGATTATTGACTGACAACATTGCAGTTTCAAGTCATTTGAAAAAGACATTTATAGGTGCAATATGTAAGATTTTGCAGTAAAATATCCAAAAACCACTAGGCCAGTGTTATATATTTTGTTCACTTGAGTACTTACAATATCCCAAATGTTTCCAACTATTTGTAAATCGTGAGAAAATTGCAATTTTAACCAAGGCTCCGGGACGTGTGAGGAGTCGCCTGTCAATTGCGTCATACCCGCGTTAACCTCGGTTTCTGGTTTTATTTTGTAGAAACGATGGAAACACCAAAGATGCTTTAATATATTACACGTTTTAATAGACAAGGGAACAACTGTTTTGATATATTTATAAACAGAAAACTAATTGCTGTTATATAGCTCAACACGTTTAGTCTTATTGTTTAACTCAAATTTTCTTAAATTTTTGCGAGAACCATGCTTTACCGTGCCTCAGAGAAAAACACTATTTTGTGAAGTAGCTAACATAGCATAATCAGATGCAGCTTTATTTTTAGTAACAGTAATACAGCATTTTCTCTATCATACAATACGTTTTAAAATTAACTGCATGCCATTTATCAACACAAGCCATCCAGCATTTCATGTGATATTCTAAAATCGATCTATCTTACTGCAGTGTGTAACAAGTGTCTCACAGCAGCCGCCGAGTGAACGCACAGAGTAACGTTATATCATCATTTTCAACACTCTCAAATGTATCTAATATGATAAACAGAGCTGTGCTACCTCACACTCATGACCGGAAGACCGGCGACTGTGTCATAATAAAAGTTCCGCGGCTCGTGAGGCGTGTGTTGCGCAATCGCTCCAGCGGCCTCGTTCAGCTCCCACAACACTCGGTCCAGCTCTGCTTCATACTACAGTAACGTTAATAATCGCATCCATGAACATGATTTCTTCCCGAGTCCTATCCCTATTCTTTTGCACCGTCCGTTGAGGTGGAGACCACATGTTCGCCTTTGTTTTGAATAGGCCTCTAGGGACCTCTAGCAGACAGGAATCCTACATACTGCACTTTTAACATATGTCTGTAATATTTAGAAAATATAGTCAATTCTGAGTATATCAAAGTGCAGTATCAACAGAATAGCGTTCTGTTATTAATTACGGAGACTATGTTCTAGTGGAAATCTTCATGGAAATTAGTGTATACTATATATATAGGCTAAATTGGATATACCAGATAAGGAATAATAAGGAATAATGTTTCCAATCATTTATATGTTAAATTTAAGGACATTTTATCTTTAATTAATCAAAATTGACAGTAAAGATTTATTTCAAATAAATGCTGTTCATTTGAACTCTCCATTCATCACAGATTCCTGAAAGAATGCATCACAGTTTCCACATGAATATTACGCAGCAAAACTGTTTTCAGCTTTAATAATAATAAATGTTTCTTGAGCACCAAATGAGTATTAGAATGATTTCACACTGACAACTTGAGTAATGGCTGGAAAGTTTTTAAATTGTAATAATATTTCATAATATTACTGTTTTTACTGAATTTTTGATAAAACAATTGCAGCCTTGGTGAGTATAAGAGACTTCTACCCAAATCTTGCCAACCCCAAACCTTTGAACGGTAGTGTATAGAAATTAAAGCTACTGAAGAAACATTTAAAATGACATAAATGAGCATTAATGAGTTGGTTAATTACTTCAAATATTAATGAAATGCATTGTATTAAATAACTAGAGAGAGCCTTTATAGTATTTCCATAAGAGAGTAGCAGCAAAAGAATGTGCATGTCTCAGAATATGTTAATTACACACAGGAATATTTAATTAGCTGTGGTTTAAATATCTTTTATGGCTTAACCACAATACGGAATAGTGGTGAGTGTGTGAATGTGTGTGAATGCTTGAAACCCCTACAAACCTTTAGAAGATCTTTTGGGAAGTCTTGGCCACCATTCAGCCCCTCCAAGTTACTAATGAACTGCACGCAGGACATCCTCTTCCCGATGTTCTGAAAGAGAAAGAGACAAATGGACCATAAATTTACTGTCAGCTGATGTGCTGACCTATTTCACAGTTCCTGTGCACTCACAACACTTACAATACCAACTACACAGTGGGCAGTAATCGTGTTAATATTCTGTGCAAAAATAATTTTGCTGCCCCGGAGAATCATTTTTATTACTACATTTATGGATGAATTTCTATTTTTATTCCTGAATGTAAAACCAGCACTCATCCCCTCAGGGTGGAGAACAGCTCTGAGAATAAAATCCATCCTGTGTTTTATCCTCACAGAGACTTCATTTATGTACAGTACATGTAAAAATACAATATAGGTATTTCACAATAAAAATCTATTATAACTTCTAATTCTTTAAGAGTCAGATAATATATTTTTGCTTTCCACAAAGTAGACTCATTTTATTAAGTCATTTTTTGTACACTATAGTACAAAAAAAATAAAAAATCAACAACGTGTTAATGTTTTGTAGCTTACTATATATTACACAAGTAATAATCATTTAATATAATAAGTCAAATTGTAATGGAGTAAATTTTAAAGTAATTTTATTTACAATTAGTTTAGATTCAGAAAATGCATGTATCAATGTATATTTTCAAAGCTTTTAAAATGGCCTTGATGGCTGAATATGGTTCAAGATTTTTTCTGTTGATTTTTCTTATCGTTTGTTATGTGTTTATGGTACATCAGATAATCAAACTCACGTGGCCATGCAGATCAGTGTTGAGCAGCATCAGGGCACAAGTCAGTGTGTGAACACTATCTGAAACACACAGGCATAGAACTCCCGTAAGCTCACACAGAGTCAGAGCAAGAGCACCCCATAGTGTTACTTTACTGTAATACACATCAGATGCACAACAAATGCACATTCATTCACAGAACAATGCTGGTATGGCTTACCTTCATTCGGAATAGTGTTCGGGTTGCACTGGAGGTATCTTTTAGAGAAATGTGATAGTACTCGCTCCCTCTCTTGTGTCTCTCCCATTAGGGCGAACTCTCTCAAAAACGCTCTAAGAAAAAGACAGATGGAAAAACAGAATGACCCTGTTGGACACGTGAAAAGAGAGCAAATGTTTACTTAACTAAATATGATAGAGCAGCAAGCTCACCTCAGCGCCTGATCCACCGTCATCCCCGAGAGGTTAAAATAACTGAGATACTCCTCCGCCACCATGCGACTGAAATCATTGCTACACAAGTCATGAAAAAACAAAGGCATAAGAAAAAAGGTTTTTGGTTCTTATACTGTGGATCTAAATGTCAGACATTAAAGCTCACATGGTGAATTTCTTCATTTTAGCTTATAAAGTTTGTTTAAAATTCAAAATGTTTTTTTTGCAGGTTTACATTTTTTAATTTCTCCACATTACCCAAAAACATGATATTGATTATTATCGAAGAGAACTTTGCTTCACAAAAGCTCAAAAAACAAAGAGCAATGAACTAAAATAAGCTAAAACTAAAATAATTCTCACTTCTTGCTCAGATGACGTGCTACGTCTGACTTCTTAAATCCATCAAGATTGTACAAACGTTTGGCCAGCCGTTTTGCAGCTTGGAGGTCAGGTTTGTTGCCATTTGCCAGCGTTTCATTGCTGCCTATAGCCAATCGCTCAGCCACCTCTGGATCGGACTCAGACACCGGCCGTGATGGCCTCTCTCTGGAACAAAGAAAAAATAAATGTAAGTAAAATGTATATATGGCAAGTTGCCAGGTGTTGCCAGGTGTGGCAAAAAGTTAGTTTTAGGCCCTGGGTATAAGTTTTATTTGTAAAAAGGCAACACGGATATGATGAGTGAATATGTTTGGGCTTAAAATCAGCCATCATGAACTGCACAACCACATAAGCACACTGAACCACATATGAATACTGACAACTTGTCAAACCAGTCAAATCATGAGGTTAAATTTGTTTACTTATCTCTCATGTCAAAACCTGTTATTCTTAGCACTAGCAGTGTGGTGTAAATAGATTCCATCTGATGTACCCTTACAGACGCTTTCCCAGCAGGTCAACTCAATCCACAATGTACACAGAAACCAGCATTTAATAACTAAACAAGTACATATGACAAAAGTACTTCTACTGTGAGCAAATTAACCTGTCCTGCACCTTTGTCCTTTGTGCACCATTAAAATTTAAAAAAGCCTAATAACTTGTTATACACGTATACACACAAACATACTTCAGCTGGTATTCAGATGTGAATAATGAGAAGACAGAAAGTAAAACTTATATTAAAAGTGTCATATATGTGTGAAAAAAATTTCATTCAGTTTTGAATCGAAAAACCAGTGTAAAACTCTGGCAAACTAATAACACAAAAGGTCTGATAAACAAAAACACTACTCTACCTCAGTGACCCAACTCTGCCTTTAAACCACTGCATTCCAAAGTCAGTTAGATGTACGAGCACCAAAAAGTTCATGCCACATACAGATCTCCCCTCTATCATCTGTCTTTGGTTTGTTCCGAAGATCTCCATTCTCAACCTCCTCCAACCGGATAGTTCACAAACAAGGCAGGGGAGGAGACTCGAAGAAAGGGAATGAGGACACAGGCATACTGTTTATTCTTGAAACAATGTACAGATAGAATCATGGTAGAGAAAACCAGGAAGCAAAACAGAAAACTTTTCCGCCACGGCTTCTAGGATGTGGGAAGAACTTCTACAAAGATGCTGAGTGACTAACAGACACACCTTTGATAAATCTTGCTATATGCCAGACATCAGCGGATATATTTATAATATATTTATGTGTGTAAATAACAATTACATGACACACATATTATAACTTGTTCGGTGAGAACACGTGAGGGGGAAAAAAATACAAGATAGTGATTGCTACAAATGCCAATACATATTTCTCCATTGTACAAATAAATGCTTCTGTGGCGAGCAGGGCGGGCGAGAGCCGTGAGGGAACGGCGCGAGGCCGGTGACGCGAGTGTTAATGATCGTCACCTGTGAGGCGCACCGGCCTCGAGTCNGCTGAGTGACTAACAGACACACCTTTGATAAATCTTGCTATATGCCAGACATCAGCGGATATATTTATAATATATTTATGTGTGTAAATAACAATTACATGACACACATATTATAACTTGTTCGGTGAGAACACGTGAGGGGGAAAAAAATACAAGATAGTGATTGCTACAAATGCCAATACATATTTCGCCATTGTACAAATAAATGCTTCTTAGTGCACGTGTACACACCCACCGACTATAACCAGTAAAGTGAAAACAGGAAGTATCGACAAACAATAAGCTCACCTGTGCTGAGGCTCTACAACATTCCAGTGCTTTAAGAAAAGCTTTAAACACACCTCTTTTTGAAAGATAGATGACAAGATACCAAAGGAGGAAAAAGATCACACAATTTAAAATGTTTGCATGACGTGACAGCTTAGACAATGATGTCAGTATCACATAAGAAAAAAGGATATGAAAATTACATTACACTGACAACAAGTTGCACTAGAATTTTTTAGCTTTACTGTTAATGAAAATGCCTAATGGAAAATTGACTATAACAACAGTGTAGGAACTGTACAGTGGCTTTCAGGGATTTGACGTTTTTTTTAAAGGAATTTCAGGAGGAACAGTCTGTTGAGGTTTATCTTGCACATAAATTGATTTGTAATATTTAAATAGTGATAGTGACTAAACATATCACAAATCACTATAATGAACATGAACGGTATTGTTATCGTGGGAACGTCAAAATACTGTGATTAATTCCCTATTAGAAATTATTTTTCTGCGTCAAAGAGTCATGCACACGGTGATGTAAACAGGGCCGGTGTTGTGCCGAATTCTGACCCCCGCCAGATTACCTCCCTAAATCCCCAGTATGGATAGGTTTAGTGTGGGTGGGGTTAGGATAAGGGGGTGGGGTTAGGGTTAGACAATCAGGTAGCTGCCTCAACAAAGGGGGTAATAATTTGTCAAGGAGTCAAAAAACAACCCCAACGTGTATGATAAGCTGTATTACAATGACTCTTAATCTACAGTAAGAGATGCACTGAATGGAAATGATCTCAATGTCACTCTCTGACAGTAGATGGCACTTATGGAACAGCAGAAATGCAGGCGTTACCCCTATAACCCCATTTACAAAGCAGCTTTCTGTTTCTGAACAGTATTTAAATGTTTCCAACAGACATTTTGTAACTTGACTGCTGCTATGTTTACCCCCTCAGGCAAATGCGATTTCTGGCAGTGAGTGTCTCTTTACCTTCAGGTGAAGATGTACCCTAATTAACTTGTAATCTAACTTTTTAGTTACCGAAATATTTAAAAACCCCAACTAAAAAATACATACTTCATTTAATATTCTTTTAAGACCCCCTGAACCTTTTGTTTTGACAACACACTTTAATTAGAGGAGTCAGACCGCTCAAACCCCCACTTAATTCAGACCCTGGCTAAAACAATTGTTAAACTGAGATCATAATGGTCCTCATTAAAACCTTGAAGTGCAATGAAACTAACAGTCCTCAGTAATAACTATCCAGGATAAAGGGTGAATGACAGCACCAATCTTTTACTGTGATAAACTGCGAGTTGCCTCAGGTATTCACAAACTACTCAGCAAGTAAAATTAGCTACCTGGAAGTCACGCCCTAAATTTACATGCTGTAGTCAAAGTACTTGTGACAATGTACATGTGAAAATGAGGAAAGAAACCTTGTTATTATTTATGTGACCTATCAATATACAGACCAGGCCTATTATGGTTAACTAAAACTAAAAACATTTTTGCTTTAAATAAATTAAATGTTAACTGAAATACTGTTAAAAAATAAAAAACTTTTATTTCAGCTAGTTGCCAAGGCAACATTTTAACTAGAAGTACTAAAATAGCTAAGACTGAAATAAAAATGAATTAAATAAAAAAACTATATAGACTGGTTAAAATAAACAAAACAAAATTTTTTTAATTTTTTTTTTTACTAAAACTTGAATGTGAAACAGAAAATACTAAAATAACAACTAAATCAAAATATGAAGAAAAAAAAAAAACTGTAACGGCATCTCAATGATATTAAAATAACACTGATCCAGATCAGAAGTTTTTCTACTCACCGGTATATGGCAGGGTGGGGGGCATGCATGTAATTATCCTCCAAGGCCCCACCCCCCCAGCAGAGCAAATAATGAGCCATCACACTAGGCCTGCCCCTTCACACCTCACATAGCCAGATGACATGAGCTTGCTTATAAACGCAGCATCCAGCCTTCCACATTCTTTCTGCCCTTCCCTAAACCTCCTGCTGTCCAGAAGCCTGAGGAGCCTTTAGAAGAAATATGTCCCTCTGAGTCTGCAAGTCCCTTGAACAGTCATTAAACTCTTTCAGTTGTCGCGTTACTGATTCTTTTATCCTACTCCAAACTTTTACAAGCGCTTGTCATGCCCATTGCGTAGTCAGAGGCTTGATACAACTGTTTATCTGTCTTATTTTCTCTCATTCTTTCTCTCCCAACCGGCTGTTCCCTCCTTAAGCTTGCCTGGTTGCGTGTGTTTGTGGATGTGTATGTGTATGTGTGTTTCTCTACTCTTGTCAGCTGAGCTATTTTCACTGGTGGATATGGTCTGTATTTCCTTTCACAACAGTTTACTCCCCCTTTTCCCCTTTCTCCAACCCTCTCTTCCTCTCTTTGTCTTGCCTTGTTACTTTTTCTGCCTCCATTAGTCTTTGTCTATCGCCATTTCAACACATAGTCTATCTCATTAAAAAAAGTGATACGTTTATATACATCTATAAGAAAATATAAAGGTCAAAATTATGTGTTAGAACAATGGTTTGCGTTTCTTCAGTATTAATGGTCATTTAAATGAAATATTGGACAGAGGTGGAAAATAGAGCCCTGGTAAACAGTAATAGTTTCTTACTCTCTCTATTTAAAACCCTGAAATCACACGACAAGTTAATCTGCTCTCACCATGGAGACCGAGTGTGCCTGGAAAATATCCAAGTCTATCTGGCCCCATGGCAGGGGAAGGAATGTAGTGGATGAGCCAGGTATCAAAGCAGATAGTGTCGGCTTTCAGGGCCTCTTAATAACCACACTAAAACTCAGATCAAACATCCAAACAATATTCCTTATTGCAGGGGACTTGAAAACCTTATGCCACATTAAAATACCCTTCCGATTGTTTCTCCCCTTTTTTAAAATACAAATCTACATTCATTTTGCGCATAGAACAAGAAAAAACAATTTGCCGATGGTATAGTAAGAAAAAAGTAAGGCAAATAAATGAATAAGATCATAAGACTTGCTGTATAAATCTTACAATTTTATTCTTAAGTAAATTTAATTGTTTTAGTTTATAAGGAGGTTTAGATTATTTTTTTAATTGTAAAACAAGAAATAGCTGTACTCTGATTTATTTTGACAACAGACAGGAAAGAGTAGTAGCCTAAGGGATTATAGGCCTAAACACAAATCTGACCCTGAAACTGTGGGTCAGTCACAGCCCCGGAAGGATCTTATGCAGCCACTTCCAAGGAGAACTTGTTTAGTTAGGAACTTTCTCTTTATATGACTGCTTGCTTCATACAACTGATGAAAAACTATTTATCTGAGAATGATTTGAAGCAAGCCCTGCATTTTAACAGGCAGGAACCCATTTTGAAAAGAGCACAATCCTGAATAAAACAGTTCACACTATATTCATCAAGGGCATCAGTGAAAGAAATTTATTTAAAGCCCTTGCATAAACAGATCATCCAGAAAAAAATTAACTGAGCTGTAGCTTTTAAACACATTTAACACATTCACATAGCTCGGCACTGCCCTCTAGTGGTAAATACTGTGGATTCCTTTTGGAACCTTGTCCTGAATTAGAAAGCTCATTTAATTCACCATGAAATCAAAATGGACAATTATTATTTTATATGGAATATTGCACTATTTATTATAAATTATTTATCCGTGCATATTTTTTTATTTTATTCATGTGCCCTCATAATCTTTAATAAAAATAACTTTCTCTCTCTCTTGCAGTGACATCTCTTCTCTGATGATGTGTTTACTGGCGTTAGTGAGGAAAAACCTGCCACTCACATGAGATCACAGCAATAGCAAACTACAATGATCAATCAATTCCCAATGGACAAAATCAACACAGCCCTACATTTTTACATTTTTTACATCTCACTCAGATATACGCAAGGATGGGCAGTATTTCAGATACATGTATTTATATACTATTTTGTATTTTAAAGCCTTTTTAAAGCCTAGTATTTAAATACATTTAAGTTCATATTTTTGTATTTTCAAAATACTTTGTGCTAGTCAACCTCTTATTAGGCTACTGATTTCCTAGTTCAGGCCTCTATGGTTCAGGCCGCCCAACCCCAACAGCTGTACAACTCCATCTAGCATTGGGTGAGCAAATTTTCTGCATTAATAAGGAATAAGATAAGGTGAGACTGTCATGATCAATTCTACTTGTTGATTAAAGTTAAAACAGAACATCATTCAAATTTGCCTTCAGTTAACATGAAGTAATAAAAGAGCACTTGCAAGGGGAAAATAGTGTTAGCCAGTCAGTCATTGTTGGTATTATCAACTGCCAAGTCATATGTGTTTAAACATTACTCTTTACTAGAACTGGGTGATATGATGATATACAGTGGGTACGGAAAGTATTCAGACCCCCTTAAATTTTTCACTCTTTGTTATATTGCAGCCATTTGCTAAAATCATTTAAGTTCCTCATTAATGTACACACAGCACCCCATATTGACAGAAAAACACAGAATTGTTGACATTTTTGCAGATTTATTAAAAAAGAAAAACTGAAATATCACATGGTCCTAAGTATTCAGACCCTTTGCTGTGACACTCATATATTTAACTCAGGTGCTGTCCATTTCTTCTGATCATCCTTGAGATGGTTCTACACCTTCATTTGAGTCCAGCTGTGTTTGATTATACTGATTGGACTTGATTAGGAAAGCCACACACCTGTCTATATAAGACCTTACAGCTCACAGTGCATGTCAGAGCAAATGAGAATCATGAGGTCAAAGGAACTGCCTGAAGAGCTCAGAGACAGAATTGTGGCAAGGCACAGATCTGGCCAAGGTTACAAAAAAATTTCTGCTGCACTTAAGGTTCCTAAGAGCACAGTGGCCTCCATAATCCTTAAATGGAAGACGTTTGGGACGACCAGAACCCTTCCTAGAGCTGGCCGTCCGGCCAAACTGAGTTATCGGGGGAGTAGAGCCTTGGTGAGAGAGGTAAAGAAGAACCCAAAGATCACTGTGGCTGAGCTCCAGAGATGCAGTCTGGAGATGGGAGAAAGTTGTAGAAAGTCAACCATCACTGCAGCCCTCCACCAGTCGGGGCTTTATGGCAGAGTGGCCCGACGGAAGCCTCTCCTCAGTGCAAGACACATGAAAGCCCGCATGGAGTTTGCTAAAAAACACCTGAAGGACTCCAAGATGGTGAGAAATAAGATTCTCTGGTCTGATGAGACCAAGATAGAACTTTTTGGCCTTAATTCTAAGCGGTATGTGTGGAGAAAACCAGGCACTGCTCATCACCTGTCCAATACAGTCCCAACAGTGAAGCATGGTGGTGGCAGCATCATGCTGTGGGGGTGTTTTTCAGCTGAAGGGACAGGACGACTGGTTGCAATCGCGGGAAAGATGAATGCTGCGAAGTACAGGGAAATCCTGGACGAAAACCTTCTCCAGAGTGCTCAGGACCTCAGACTGGGCCGAAGGTTTACCTTCCAACAAGACAATGACCCTAAGCACACAGCTAAAATAACGAAGGAGTGGCTTCACAACAACTCCGTGACTGTTCTTGAATGGCCCAGCCAGAGCCCCGACTTAAACCCAATTGAGCATCTCTGGAGAGACCTAAAAATGGCTGTCCAACAACGTTTACCATCCAACCTGACAGAACCGGAGAGGATCTGCAAGGAGGAATGGCAGAGGATCCCCAAATCCAGGTGTGAAAAACTTGTTGCATCTTTCCCAAAAAGACTCATGGCTGTATTAGATCAAAAGGGTGCTTCTACTAAATACTGAGCAAAGGGTCTGAATACTTTGGACCATGTGATATTTCAGTTTTTCTTCTTTAATAAATCTGCAAAAACGTCAACAATTCTGTGTTTTTCTGTCAATATGTGCTGTGTGTACATTAATGAGGAAAAAAAATGAACTTAAATGATCTTAGCAAATGGCTGCAATATAACAAAGAGTGAAAAATGTAAGGGGGTCTGAATACTTTCCGTACCCACTGTATATTGTGGCGATGATATAAAGTGTGAATCAATTTAAGCTTTTCTATATCGTTTATAAATCGCGGTATGATGTATTGGGTCCATACGTTAGCTCTTAAAGTGACAGTACCCTATAAACCTGCTGCTGTGATCCGCCCTGATGGATAGATCCGTCTAGATCCGCTCTGACGGACAACAAAAAACTCTCTGAAACTTCCTAACTCTTCCATCCAGATAGCGGTAATCTCTGTTTTTACTGTTATTTTGATTTCTTATGCGTTCCATTTTTATTATTATGTATTTGGTTCTTCTTTATGTAAAGCACTTTGAATTACCATTGTGTATGAAATGTGCTATAGAAATAAAATTGCCTTGCCTTGGGCAATAACTTAGCACTCTTTATTCAATTTGTATCTTTGTTCTACTGTATTTATTTGTCTTATTACTTGTCATTTGTATATTTCTTTTTCTTATTTTATTACTGACTGTTTACTTTTTTTTTGTTTTTACGGAGCCCCTAATGGGATGTGGTGGTGGAAAAAAAATGGGATGGGAGGATTTTTTTTATTATTATTATAATTTTTTCTCTTTTGCATTCCCTCGCAAAACTTTTGCATTCCCACGCAAAGATATTTGCGTTCCCACGCAAAGATATTTGTGTTCCCTCGCAAAGATATTATCGTTCCTTTGCTGTGAGCTCGGACAAACACTTCCTCTTTAATGTCCTGCTGGCTGGCAGTAGTGTTTCAGTTAGTTCCATATGTTAATAATGCACACAAATAATGCACGGCTCATAGTGTTTGTACTTGTTGGACTCAAATATAAAGAAATGCAGTCAGTGCTTAAGTCAAGGAGTTCAGTAAAGTTGGCAATACATTCACAGATTCGAACTTCCCAGATCAATAACTCGTGAGCTAAACGTTGTTAAAACACAAATTCAGCTATTTCCAATCATATTAACCAAGACAACGAGCTACAACAATTTTTTCCACCACCACATCCCTTTAGCAGCTCCATAAGTTTTTGGTATCAAAACGTTCTTTGAGAATAGTGAAATTTAACTGGTATCTAAATTTTTGGTATTGTGTAACCTATTTTCCTGCAAAAAAAAAAAAAAAAAGAGAGAGAGAGAGAGAGGGAAAAAGAGAAAAATACTGTATCATGATATCGCCCCTCCCTACTCCTTGCTAGATAGCAGGAAAAGTGCTCACAGTTTTACATGTGATTTATTTAGTAGTGTTCACCCAAAGTAATACACTGCAGTGTAATCTGGTTAGAAATAAGTATAGACATGGCGCAGAGACAATACCTTAAACTCAGTGTTTTTGAAAAGTTGGTGGTAGAGGTAGGTGAAATGAAAACAAACGTTTCTAAGCAGTTATACCCACCAAAATGTTCTTTTCATTCAGAATAGGTTGAGTTGTGAGTACTATCTGTCATCAAAACAGCTGCATGAGAGTAACTATGGCTTGACACTATACTACTATACTGAGGATAGAAATAAGTCTTTGTGTGTGTGTCTGCACTGCCAGCTGTTTCTCTTCTAATGTGTATAATTACTATTATTCTAGCACGTTTTTATTTCACCGGTGGGGTTGGGGGTGTTTACATTACAGTTATCTGTTGACATGCAGTGATGAAAATCACTGATGATTAGAAAAAATGAAAATCACCAGACTGCAACTAACCTTATAGCAGCATCTGTGTCAGAATCAGGCCTGGGGGCTTGATCGGAGCAGGATCCAGTGCAGAACGGACTTTCATCTTCATAGTCACCACTCTGGGAAGCCCTACACTCTATGGTATCAGACACAGCAGGTTCGGGGCACCGTAGAGGAGCAAAGCTCAGTTCGATGATCTGCTTGGCACTTTCGCAGATCTGACTCTGGATCTCAGGAGTGAGAGTAGGAAAATCAAAAGTGAAGACTGGTGGGCCACTAGGGGTAATGTCTTCACTATCCAGGCTGCTATAAGAGGTGCCCTTGGCACGGTGTGACTCCATAATGCTCTCAAAGTGTCTGCTGAAAGAGTCCAAGCCATCTGATGAGATTCGGCAGGGGCTGGTCACAGAGATGGGAGACTTCAAAGACGTGTGGCTGTCAGACTGGCAATCTGGGGGGCTATAAGAGGAACAAAAGTCATAGATGCACTCCTTTGATTGATTTGTCTGCATCATTTAAAATGAATCTAAAATGTACGATGCCACGGACCTGCAAATATGACACCCTTCCTAAACATTTAAATGGCAATTATACATTTTCACATATAAAAGACCCAGTTAATTCTGTGAAAAATAAAAATGTAAAATATTATCTAAAAAATATTTAGTTTATACTTATTTAGCTTTAGTGAGTTGACATTGCATTTTTTTTACCCACCATTAAAATACATAAACAGAAACTACTAAAAAGTTGGGTGTCAATAAGTTAAGATATAGTCACTGTGATTAATCTCATATTCATTAGACAAGTCTTTAGAAATCAGAATAAAAGTTATCATGTAAATGTGAACTTATTTTATGTTATTAATGTATTTATTTATTTATACAATTTTTATACCATTTTTCTAAAACCTTTTCCTCAGACCCCCTAGCACTTCATTGGATGTCCCCTTTTGTTCTAATTTACCCCAAAGTCTTCAAAATGGAGCCAAACAACAAGAGGCAGGAATACAAAATCAAAACCTTAAACCAGTCACCTAAAAAGTTATGAATTTTAGCCATTTTGTTATTCTTTTGGTCAAATAAAAGTCCTCTGTTGCATCCAGTGTGGATTGTTGACGTAAGTGTGAATTTACATATGCACAGGTGCTATAGTATCTATTCCACACTCACCCTCTCAGTAGTCGACTAAACACTTCATCTCCCTCAGGTGTGGCATTTTGCCTTTTTTTGTCACCTTGCATCCTCACACTGGCCCAGCTTACCACCTCTTCATCTTGCAGCTCCTCCTCACCATCTGTGTGTGGGCACAGCATTCCCTCCAGGGGACTGCTGCTGTTAGTGCCTGAGGTTCCCAGCACACTGCGGTTACTGCCAAAAGCAGAGTCCACTTCCTCCTGTTCTGCTAGCATCACCTCATCAAGGTCTGTTTCCCTGTAACAGCGCAGGGGCACCGCATCTATGTCTGTCTCTGAATATTTGACAGTACGTTTGATGATGCTAGTCTTATTGGAGGACCCCACTGTGGGATGATGGTTGATCAGTTCCACTTTGACTTGCTGTACATCATGGTATGAGGATTTCGAAGTGCCGGTTGATTTACAGTGTCTTGATTGTGTTACAGGCCTAAGGGGGGTAGACAAGGGCGGAATGGGTGTCGGAGACTCACTGGAACAGCCACTGGAGGGTGCAGTGGAGGAGCCTGGAATTTGTGTGCACAAAGAAAAACAAAAACAAAAGGAGTGTCACGGTTTAATTTGAAATAACTCAAGGTTAGTCTTTATGTCCCTGTCTGCACAGTTGTTTTATATATCAAAAGAAAGTATCTCTAAACAGACAAAATGCATACAAAATGCAGTTATGTTTACCATTTCTAACTTACAGTTATTGTAAATGGTTTTAGCTACATTTTAAATATTTTTGCGAAAAGGAGATTGTTAATAATTGTATGAGATTAGGTCCTGTAGCTCAACTGGCAGAGTATGGCACTATCAATGCCAAGATCATGGGTTCAATTCCCAGGAAATTTGTATACTGATAAATAGTATAGCTTGAAGTTGAATAAAAGTACCTGCAAACTGTATAAATGTCAAGGTAAAAGAAAGGAACAACCACATAAAAGTAATATTCAAGAATAATTCAATCCCCACCTCTCTCTTTGACATCAGTGAATTGAAAACACCTACACAGTAAAGAATTCAGAACTCATTGAAACTTAAAAAATAGAAATAAATCTATCTGAAGGCCATTGTAATTACAGATAAGTGAAGTGAGACAATATAAAACCACAGAAATTTTTTTAGCAAAGCTGTAACATTAATTCATTCAAAGACAATGGCAGTAAAGAGAAAGTATAACACCTTGAGAAGTGATAAGGAAAAAAAATACAAAGAGCCAAGTTTTACAGAGAGAGCAAATCCTAATGTCATCCTATGGAGGATGAGGCTTGTTGCATAATTGGATTATCATCCATTGAGGCAAACAGCTTGTTTACAAGGAGAGGCAAAAGAAATAAAGAAGGGTGACTGTGGCGAGCAGGGCGGGCGAGAGCCGTGAGGGAACGGCGCGAGGCCGGTGACGCGAGTGTTAATGATCGTCACCTGTGAGGCGCACCGGCCTCGAGTCCCTCACGGAGGAGCTCCGGAGGCATAAAAGGAGGAGCGACGACAGTGAACGGACGAGAGAGGACCAGGCCTGGACTTTATTTTATGTTTTATTATGTTTGTGTGGCCGGCAGACGTCCGCGAGGGTCTGCCGGCATTACTTTCGTTCTGTTCTGTTTATTTTGAATTAAAGTTTTGTTTGAATGTTCGCCGGTTCCCGCCTCCTTCTTCCCATATTTATGAACTGTGTTACAGTGACATTTCAGAGAACTTGCTCCTGGAAGACAGAACTGGTAATTTTTAAGAAATTCTCACCTTTTGTTTCATGTTGGTCTTCGGAGTGGGACCCAAACAGGAACTCCCATTTGGCACGAGCAATCTTCTGAGAGTGCAAGGAAGGCCTCAGCAAAAATGGTCCACTTTCAGACTACAACCCAAAATTGAATTATCAGACAATATCATACAGAGAATCAGAGCATTAGAGTAATCTAAAGATGTACCTATATGGAATCACCTGTATGCCTGTGTTTCCAGAGTCAGAACTCTTCTGGCTGGTTCTGCTAGATGTCTCAGATGATATGCAGTCTTTCTCATGTAGAGTGCTCTCTATAAGGCTGCCTGTGACTCCACTGGAGCTCTGTGATGCTGTACCACTCCACTCTTTGTTATTCCGAGTGTCACCTTTCATCTCATTGAGCTGCATTGAGACCCTACAATGGTTCTCTTGAGAGCCCAATGTAGCTGGACTATTCCTCTTAGGATTGTTCACCTCCCTCAAGCTTTCCTTGTCTCTGGCTAAGCGCTCTTCTATCCCATTCTTTTGGTGAAAGGCCCAGCTTGCTGGAGTCTCTGGGTTAGGCCTTGTAAAAGGTCTCCTGCTGCTATCTGGACTGTCTTTGTGACTTCTAAGAGTATCATACTGCCAACATTCATAGTTAGGTGTATGATTGTTTCTTGTGTACTGGGAAGGCAGGTGCCGGTGCAAAGTCGGGCTGTCCTTTCCCCCCAACTCTGTTCTCTCTATCCGTGGGTCTCGTATGGGAGATGATGATATTACATCTGATCGGTTCAACCTGGCTGGAGCTGCAGGAGATGTACTTCCAATGTGGGGTAAAAGAGGGGTTGTTTGAACAGAGTGGTGACCAGTCTCGACAGACTCGTGTTTCCAATTGTGCTCCTGTGCAGGAAGGTTGCAATTAAAGTGAGTTTTTTCTCCAGAGCCTTGGAAGCTAGCATAGAGTTGAGGCTCTCTTGAATGACCCAGACGGGGACTTTCAGACCTCACTGTGTCAGTCGATGATGGGGTTGGGGATGGAGACCTCCTGGCTTCCATAAGTATGGAGAGTTTGGTGGCTTCCTCAGCTAGTTTACGAGCCATTTCAGGACTTGTGGCTGGGGATACGCTCCTCCTTTCACTCAGTTGGTTAGCTCCTTCTTCTACCTTATTTTTGGAGTTGGCCAGGTTGAAATTAACTCTGTGGGCTTGCCGTGGACTATCATTCATGGAATGACTGATTCTTTGATTGCTAGATGGTTGAGTTACAATCATAGCTGGCAGTTCATGTTGAATAGCTGTAGGCTTACAGGATGGTAAATTTGGGCGATACCTATACCCTTGTGCTCTTTGGTTGGAGACCTCCTGAGAGTTGACGGTTGAGTGTGACATAGTAAAGTAGGTTTGCTTGGCATGGTTAGACAGTTGGTCTGTAGCAGGGCTCCTAGGAAGTCTATAAAATGAACTATTCCGCTCATGGTCCATGATTGTTGCTTTAGTGGGCAGGGTCCTAGAACTGCTTGGTATAACTGGTGACCCAGACCAAGACCGACAGCGACGTTGTTCTCCTTTCCTGATATCATGATCTTTATCAGGACAGTTGCCTGCCAGTTTTTGCTTTAGTTGTGGGGAACCAAATTCCTCCAATGCCCGATGGGTGGCTTCCCTGGCAACAGAGTCTAGAGTTGCCCGCCTAAAACTGGGGGTACTTATATGTGAGTTCCCCAAACCTTGACTATGCTGTTTTGAGCTAAAGTTGTTCATGGACTCCAAGCCGTTGAACCACACTGGGTCACTAAGCCTTTTCCTGAGGTGGTTAGGAGTAGCTCGATCCTCCACGGTTCTGTTGAAGGGATTCTGAGGCTCGCTTTGGCACAAAGAGCTATACTGACCATCTACAGATTTAATTTTAGCTTTTTCAATGTAACTGAAAGTGGCAACAGATCTCCTCCCTTCATCCCCTCCTTTCATCTTAGTTGGGCTGCATGCCTTACGAGTTCCACTAGGAGTAGGAGGGGCAGTAAACCATCCTGAGAAGTGAGGTTCCCTTCCGAGGAAGGGGTCACGTTCAGAAGGAGCACACACCAAGTGACATGTATTTCCAGTGGATCCTGTTTGAAAAGCAGAGAGTAACTGGTTTATCTCATCATAAGGTAGACTCTTTTGGTGCTGGGTGGCCGTTTGTTCAGAGTCATGTCCTGGATGTAGCTGAAAACTTACGGAGTGTCTAGATGTTGATTTACTGGAGGCCAGGCTCTGAGTGCTGCTTCCACCTTTGTGTAGGACTCCACGTTGAGATGTCCGGCCATGTGGGGCATTAGGGCCACCATACTGAGACTGTTGAAGGATATCGGGTGCTGTCAACATGAGGGAGTCTGTTTTCTCCACATCTCCCAGGTCTTTTCCCTCTTCATCAGTGACAGATCT
This sequence comes from Anabarilius grahami, assembly GCA_003731715.1. NCBI lineage: Eukaryota > Metazoa > Chordata > Actinopteri > Cypriniformes > Xenocyprididae > Anabarilius > Anabarilius grahami. Next base: position 8,815,130 of record RJVU01026577.1, read on the forward strand.
CACCTCTACGTAGAGGTGGAGGATTTTACCTGACTGAGACATGACTGACCAAAAGTAGCCTGCAGATAGCACAACACCTGTTCTCTGTAATTGATTAATCAACACTGGTCATCTTGTTTGCTCTGTAAGTTTGTTGAAATTCACATCTGAGAGAGAGTTTGGATGGACTCCAATATCATCCTCTAAATCACCTATAAGAAACAAAAAAGAAGAAAATTTAAACTTTAAGGGTACGCTAACATCCGTTAAAACAAGTTCCTCCTTCAGTTAAGAAGAAATACACAAATCCCCAGGTTTGTGTGACCCATTTTCTTTTAAATAACACCAATAATGTATTACACATTAAATAATAATTTCCTATCTGTTATGCAACTTGTATTATACATTTCTATAAAGTATGACATTTATACATTGACCCACATATTAGCTCTAGTCTACAGTATTTTGAACTCTCATTTGAAGTGACATGCATTAAAAAGAAAGAAATTGCACAATAACTCTGAAGCAAACATCTTGTGTAAAGAGACTTGTGAACTAACTACCTTGACTCCTCTTGCTATGCTGTACTCCTCCAAATCAAGCTGAGCGTGTTTACTAATGACAAGAAGATCTAATTGTGTAGTATGCTAATTAAAGAATGTAAGGCAAACTCTGCATACGTAAGCACCTCAGTATTACTGCTGGCAGGCTCCCATCTCACCCCCTCTTCATATTACATACATAGTGGTGACTAAAATTTACTGTAGCTCTCTCAGAGGTATAGTAAGGTATAATATGATTACCTACATGTCTTGAAGGAATTAATGAATGAATCCTTAAGTGTAATAAGATAATAATCATACTACTCACATCCCATGCTGGTTAGGCTAGCTGGTAGCTAGGCTAGCTAACTGCATCTAAAAACATAACATATCCTGGAACTATTACAGAACTATTTTCTCCTGTAATGCATTCAGAAAAGCCTTAACATCTGCATTAGACTGCAATCATCTTTACAAAACCATGAAGTCAGTTCACATTAAATGAAATACAGTAAACCTACTGCATACAGCTCAGAGGAGAGGTGAGGCTGATCATTACAAATTGCTTTAGAGGATTCATTCTCTTTGACTCTCTTTAAGCTATTCTAACATCTCACATGCAAGTCTGCCACAGCTGCTTGTGCTCTGTCAGCTCTTGTGAGAGAGGGGAAGTGTGGCTGCGATTGGATGTGTGCCAGGTGTTGCGCTCAATTGATTGAGTCGTATGCAGCCGGCATCATGACCACCACTGCAGTTATGGGGGAGGAGGCGGGGAAGGACAGTGCACAGTTTTCCTTAAAGACCACACATGTGCTCAAACACATGTATGGGAGCAGTTTAGGTCTCTCTCTCTCTCCCTTTCCATATACACACAGGTTATTAATCACATTTACAAACCCAACACTAATAATGCCACAGAGTCAAACTACACAGAAAGGCAGAGCGACTAATACTTGAAATAACTCTCATATTGTAATTGTAGTCAGTCTGAATGTCTGAAACATTTGGATGCAAATAGCAGATTTTCACATTCAAAGCCCTTATTTACTGTAGTCTTCCTGCAGTCCTTTAGCTGAAATGTATTGACTGTATGCTGCTTGCCTGGTAACTTAATCCGTTTTACATGTTCCAAGGTAACTTGTAACAACTTGAAATTGATCCCCCTTTAATTAACTCTTTGGATCAAATTCCTTGACTGGAAGAACATGCCACATTCATGACAATGTACTGAGCTAGAATTAACTAGAAATATTTGCAATGTAGCAAGAATAATTAATTGAGATTAAACCTACAATGTTATTTCAATTATGAAAAAAAAAAAGTTTTGAGCTTTCACATCTTTAAAAGTCCCAACGATTACAAAGAGGTAGATGGTGCAATTAAGTTTCTTAAAATATTGCAGAGCACTGATCTAGCATGTCCATTAACTATTTTGACTTTCACAGCAATTTTAAAAATTGGTGTACTATTTTATTTCTGTAATCACTGAAAACGTCAAAATTAGCTGAAGGAAAGTTACTCAAATGCATATATTTTTTATATATACTTTCTGTTATGCAGTCCATTTAGACCTACTTTTTCTGTGCTGTAGCTAATAGGATTTCTCCAACCCCTCCTCCTGTCCTCACTCCTGTAACTGTTACATGAACAGGCACATAGATACCAATTACAGTCAAACCCCTCCCTTTACCTGTTAACTCCCCTCTCAACAGATCCGTCCCATCCGCTACACTGCAGCAGTGGGAACCCAGAAAATTCCCTCCTTCAGAGTCTTCAGAAAAACTGCCTATTGATGTGTTAGTAGTCTCTGTGCCTCCCTCTCTTCTCCACAGAAAACAAAAACAGCTCTCTGAGCCTTACTGGCTCACGCATACTGGATTTA
>RJVU01026577.1:8817654-8838312 GCA_003731715.1 Anabarilius grahami
GACCCACCTCGTTCTAAATGAGCCAATCAGGTGCGCCAGCTCTCTGTCTGTTCTGTGACAGGTGGCAAAAGGTTCAGCTCACTCTGCGGAGGGGGGCCTAGACAGAGGGAAAGCCCCTTGTAAATAGACTTATACAGTAACAGGGGTTGAGAAAAGGCCGCTGGGATTACAACCAGTGATCTCAACAGAAACAATCCTAAATCTCAGCAGACACACTATCACAGTGTAAAAAAAAATGAATTTAAAGTATGTCATAGCGACTAGTTGCTGTTCTTTCACTGAATTTTTTACAATATTATATAGTTTAATCAAATTATACATTAAAGTGAAAACGAAATGACTGCCATGTGGCAGAATCCCAATAACTAGCTGTGCTTGCATTAGAATAAACTCTTAGCTACTTACAGATTATCTAGTGTCAACAGCACTATGTCTGTGCTTCTCTTCCCAGCTTGCATTGCGGCATGAATACATTTGTTATTTAACTTTTTCATTTTTATTGTTACTACATGTATTTGCTGGCTTATTTTGCTGCTGTTTGTGATTTTTCTAAATGTAAAAAAATCCCAAATCCAATAAAGGAATAGTTCGCATAAAAATGGACATTTTGACATTATTTATTCATGTCATTCCAAAACTGTATGATTTTTTTCTTTCATTGAAATACATAATAACGTATTCTGAGAAATGTTTCAGTGTTTTTATTTTTGTTCTTACATTGGAAGTCAATTTTCTCCAATGTTTTTTGGTTCCCAACGTTGTTCCACAAAAGAAAGTCGGTCATATAGGTTTGGAATGGCATGAGAGTTTAATTTAATCACATGTCTGTTTTCTTTTAAATAAAAATATAAGGAGAGATGTTTAGAATAAAAAAAACACACGTCTCTTAATGTAGCTCTTGGCAGGACCCAGCCTCAGCAATGTGATATACTGGCCACTTTTAATGAGTCACTCAAATATTTCATGCATTCAGCACAGTTTATAGGCTAACGTAGTGCTTGCTGCCTCAAGAGGATTGTGTTACATAAATCAGCAAAACTTCAAGTCAAAGCCTTGGTCTTGTGGTTAGCGCATGTGCTTTCATTCACTCTCTCCCTACAACTTCCTGTCCCCCTTCACTATATATAGTATAGAAGGTAACATGATGTGACAGCTGTTAACACGATGTAATTGTGTAATTAACATAACTATATGGATTATTTATATGCTAAAAAAAAAAAAAAAAGTACATGTAATTAAAAATGATTTACAACAAAGACTGGGTCCACAAGTCTGAGATCACTATAGTAAAAGTGCATCTTTTATGCATTTTTATAATTTATTACAAAAAAATTTAATTACAAATTATATTATTAGCACAACAATTTTGCAAAACCTACTTTGTTATTTAAGCTGTTTCTTATCAGGATTAAATTAGACTTATTTCAATGTGGACTTTTGGATCACACTGTATATACAATTTTTAAAATGTTGATGTTGATTTCCAAGTTAATTGTAAACTATCCATATCTATTAAAAATGTTAAACAATTCTCAAGAGCCAAAAAGGGAATTACACAATGTAAAAGTAGCTTATAGAGCAAAAGTTTAGGCATAAGACATAAGTGTGCTATACAAACATTGTACAACTCAGCTGACCTCCCACATACACAAAAGCGCTGGGCACCGGGTAGAGCTGTCCTGCATTACCTGCTGTTATTTGAGAGCTTTGGAAAGAATAGTTTACTCAGACTGACTGATCTTAGACATTAGCTTCTAAGGTGACGGATAACTACAATGAATGTCTAGGGTATACACCAGGTCTATGATCAAAAATTAAAGCACATGAGCTCAATTATAGATTCATAATATATACACATGGTTTTTCTGCAACCACTAAAAGTAAAAGTTTCCACTAAGTTACTGGGAAAGTGTTGATATAGCCTAGAATCAATCCAGTAACAACACCATTTGAAGAAAGCCTGCTATACTTTGTTCTTTACTTATAAGAAACAAAAATAGAGGGACGAGCAACTTCACATACCTGATGGGAACATGAAGAGGTGCAGATGCAGCAGATATTCAATGCTTCATCGTTTCATTGTGCATGTGAGGTGCTGAAGTGGACAGCTCCGCTGTAATTAGGAAAACAGCAGACCAAGCCGTCAGTATACTGTATTTGTGCCCGTGTCTCTAGGCTAGGGAGTGCCTGTATCACATTATCAGTGTACTGGCAGGAGGCCCATCTCAGCTTAAGGTGGACAACAACATTGTCAAGAAGGGTTTTCTATCATCTAAAGCTGGGCAAACTCAGGTTTTATGGACAAATCTACTACACTGAGCACAGTCATGAATAAAACTAATCGTATAGCCTAGTTATATTTCTATATAATATCTTGTTACTCCTTGCAGTTACTTTTACAAAACTAAAATTTGAAATTTTGAATTGAACAGGCGCGTAGGTAAAGGGACAGTACACTTAAAAATGTAATTCTGTCATCATTTGTATTATACAATAAGAGTAAATGAGGTCCAAAACAGAATTGGACCCCACCTACTTTCACTGTATGGACAGAAAACTGCAAATGATGAAATAATTATGTTGTTAGGTAAACTATCCCTTTAAAATAAAAACGGCAAAGTGATTTATTAGATAGAATTTGCAAGTTGTCAAAAAATATTCCTCTTTCTCACACCTCTTTTTAGGTTAAAAACACCCAGATCACAATGAGACATGGGTTAATTATTATACAGTAACTTGCAGTTGCAGTTACAGTTAAAAGTTGCAGAAATTATACACAAAAAAAGAACCAAAGAGAATGTGAGATATTTACTGTGATAACTACACCATTAAATGGACAGATACACACTATATAAGCCATGTATTATTATTGTAAAGGAAATGGATTGAGCATTTTGTGAGGCGCTTTACAAAACATTTTTGTTTCGTAGATGGACAACGGAAAGAGGCTGAGAGTTTTGGCCATTTATGTCAATACAAGGATTAAAAATGGGACAAACTGGGCCAGAAAACTCAACACGGAATGAGTGGAGCAAAGTTAGCGTATCTCCATCATAGAAAGACACGGCTCCTTTTGGGATATCTAACCAAACTCCAAGTTTTTGGATTGTATTGCTCACTGCCAGGGACTTTTCATTTGAGTCCTGACAAACGAGATATTTTCCATTTCCATGATAGATGTGGCAGAACACATTGTTAAAGTCACCGCCGAGATGCTCAGAATCCTGATCTCTAGTAGCTGACCCATATGACAGGCCAATCAACCAATAGGGTTTCTTCCAGACGGCCACCTCCCAGTAGTGGGAGCCGCTGGAGAATCTCTCCTTGGCCTGGACGCTGTACTGAGAGCTGATGTTTGTTTTCCGTTTCCTTTCTGGGGTTGGTTTCTTACTCCAGTGTACCTCCAGCTTGTCTGCCGAGACCTCTAACTCGGGGTGTGCCGTCGCTGGGTCTAAACTTACTGCTCTGAGACCTGCAGGTGGCAAGGTTTGATATGTTACACTATAAGGTAGGAATATTGTACTTTTTATTTAAGTCTAAGTATGTCTTTTATCATTGTGCATTGAAACATCACACTTACTAGACCACAGCCGCTGAGTGTTGTGAAAGACAACTTCATCTAAGTTATCAACCAGCTGCTCGACTGTCTTCATCTTGTCTGAGGTGCTGTACTCTTGCTCTATCACAGACAAAAGTGGCACTTCCACCTGGGACCTAGAGCGATGATGAGGGATTCTTTTAAATATTGATTTTGGTATTAATGTATTGTAGCATAGTGGGATTCTTTTTTTTTTAGAATTACACTGGTCATTACAATTCCCATAAAATAATATTAAGTATTATTTTATGGATATGCCTATAAAAATATTTTGTTCACATAATCCACAGAGTACGGAGGGATATGGTGATGGAAAAAATATGAGATGGGAGGAAAATATATATTTCAGTGTTTTTCGTTCACTCTGAAAAGTTTTGCCTTCCTCCGAGAAACTTTGCGTTCGCTCGCAAAAAAGTCAAAAGTTTGGCGAGCGGATGCAAAGTTTCTCGGAGGAAGGCAAAACATTTGTGAGGTAATGCAAAAGCATTGACATATATTTTTTCCTCCCATCTCATTTTTTTTCATCACCATTTCCCTTTAGGGGCTCTGTAGATACAGTAAGTACAATTTAAAGGGAATGCAGTAAAAAGAACTCACCCAAGTCTATGATTTTTGAGATGCTGCAAAAAAAAAAAAAAATGTTTTCAATCCCACTGACTGTGAAACCATAATCAAAGACTTTGCTATAATATGCACCTGAAGAAATAAGATGTCATTTTCTTCCTCTAGGAGAGATTGGCTTGATCTTAGAGCAGCATTAATATCTTTAACATGACACTCCAGTGACTCATTTCTCCATCTCAGCCACTTCTTGGTGTAAAATTCCTCTGTTTCCAGAATGGCCAACATCAGCTTCTGATCCTCCTCAATCTGGGCTTTTATCTTGTTGTATTTCTCAACTATTCTGAGTCTGTATGCTTCTGCGTTTTCCTGAAAAACACCACAAGATTGACAAAAAAGTCAAAGCCTGGTGAACTCAACTCAGTTGACAAAGAAAGCATTTTAGATTATCTCTTGCTACAATGGATTTGAATAGTCTTGCAACTTCATTCATTAAAAAAGTATGATTTCAAATCAAAATAAACTGAGAAGTGCAGTATACAATTATTTTGTTGGTTTGATTGATTCAGAAAGCTCATATTGGCATACCCACCGACACCTCTGAAAATAATGGCTCCAAATCTTTCATAGCAGACTCAGCTAAATGTTTCCTCTGTAGAAGAAGTGATTTGTTGGTCTCCAACACCTTCTAAAAAACAAAGAGATATGTTTCCATAAATTCTCAATACACTGTTACTGCACACTAAATTATAGGCATAATAATGAAATAATGTTATTTATCTGATAAAAAATATATGTCAAAATAGATCTCTTAATTTATTATAAAACATTAAAATCCACTTCATACAAAATGACCCAAATACATGATGAGCATGTCATTTCATTTATGTACTAAATTATATGTATTTATAATATACATAGTTTATATATTTATTTATATTAAGTTTTTACTTTTAACAACACATACCTTTTTAAGAACTTTGCACGTGTTTAAAATTTTTCCTTTAATATATCATGTAGGGGAGAGCGGGGTAAGTTGTCACACTTTTCACACTGTCTAACATTTACTGAGCACCATACATCACAATGGTGTAAATGTCATACCAAATGAAAGAAGGAAGTCTTGGGCACATATGTTGTATTCATTACATTTTCATATCTTATCTCATTACGGAGTTGTAGACTGTTGAATAGAGAATGTGCACTTGTGACAATTTGCCCCATCGGCGGGTAACTTGTCACACTATTTTATCTAAAAATAAGAACGCAACTACTTAATTGTTATTATTGATTTTAGTTTTTAAATTCAAACCAGAACTTGAAATATAAACAATCATGCCTAGAGAATTTGGAAAAACAATTATTTCAATCAAAACACATTAAGTGGCAAGACCACTTTACTTTGAACTTTAAACTCAAATTTTCTCTGGCTTGCACATAGATCCATGATAACTGAATGGAATACTGCAGATAATTCGCTTAACATGTTTAATCTCTGAACATAACTGACTTAACATGTTGAACCTCTTTTTTGAGCATGTTCTATTTGTTTATTTGTACTGGGGCAAGTTGTCACATGTGACGACTTGCCCCAAAGTCATTGAGACAACTTGCCCCAAACTGACATGTGTGCTAATGTTGGCTAAATCTCAAGGTTCGCTCAACATAGCACAACAGCTAAAGAATCAAAAGACACGTTATTGTCTCCTCTATGTTGTGCAAAATTATCATTTTGAACATTCATACCTAACAAAGTTGTATTGCATAAAATTTAAAGTGCACATTTTTTACTTTTTAAGCCAAAAAATAAGAAAATTGTGCTAACCTCAGATTAGAGCGATCTTGACCACATGTGACCAGGAGGTTGACTATAGAAGAAGAAGTCACACAAAGTGGATATTTGATTTTTGAGATAGAGCCTCTAGTTTTGGAGTTATGAAGAGTGTGACAACTTACCCATATGACAACTTACCCCGCTCTCCCCTACACTTCTATTTGTAATTGACCAATCTATCAAAATTATAATTTACTCATTAAAACCCATTTTCATGAATTGAAGCCCTTACCTTGAATTCTAAGCCTGCCTTTTGAAGCGTAACTGCTTGGTGGTTTTTGTGTGCCCCAAGCGCAATGCACAGACAACACACAGTGGTCTGGTCCTCCTGACAGAATAGTTTCAGCTCCTCCCCATGCTCCTTACACTTGAAGGAAATCAAGTCCTCTGTTACTTCGATGAGAGAGTGCCCTCTTAAAGCCTCTCTCTGCTGGTGCAGAAGAGTGTGAGCAGAGCACAGGGAGGCGTCGCAGGTCAGGCAGCTCTTCACAGCCACCTCAGTCTTCCCAATGCACTGATCACACATGATAATGGAGCGTGACATACGAGATATTCCTTCCAGCGAAGGTGCTCTTGAAAAGACATCCTGAATTTTCCTTTGAAGATCTGAGTTGATCTCAAGCTTAAGGTCAGAAGGAAGGAGGATCTGACACTCCGGACAGAACAGTGGCCCTTCTCTAGATGCTTCGGGGTCATCCATGTTCCAGACCACTCGGATGCAGGTTTGACAGAAGTTGTGCCCACATGGAAGGCGTACAGGGTCTGTAAAGGGCTCTACACAAACAGGACATTTTAGTTCTTCTTCTTGAGCGTCCATGTCAGCAGACCTTCTACTGTGTGTGTGTGGTGGCTTGGCATGAATATTTCAAAGATGAGGCTCAGATTTCAATGGCATTTTGTTATAAGTGTATTCAATTACAATAAGCTGTGCATGTATTGCAACAATATATAAAATATTTTAAAATAACTTTGACATGCAGGTGATATTAAAGTCTTTCTTATTTCAAGTTCAACCTCAAATATTAAAGTTAACCACACCAAAAGGCACACATTGCCAAATTAAGTGTCAAAAAAGCTGTAAAAAAAGCCTATATTTTCATTCTTTTTGTTTATATATAATTTCATATTTTGAACTTTAATTTCATATCAGTATTTGTACATTTGTAATTTCTGTCTAACAGCATTTATGGCGCCTTTGTGCAGCATTAAATAGTCTGTATATAAACGCACCTTTTTGTGGTTTGAATTACAATATGCATTACATATTTACAAATTAATTTGAAGACCCAAGTGTATAATTATTATACCCTACATGTATTTTATTCATCTTAAGCACCTGAATTAAACACAAATGCACATAGCGAAACATCCTTACCATGTTTACTTTCAAAAATGTGTATCGAAAGCTAGTATTTGTTGTCTTGGTAACCACAAAATTCTGTCCCATTACAGAAAATAACGATATAATTGCCATTTTTCATTTATATATGACGTGTGAGGTTAATGTGGTGCTAATAAAATACGGCCAGATTTGTTTCCAGCTCGTCTAGTAACCATAAAAGGCAATCTCATAGTCGCTAGGTGGCAGTGTGTCTGATATTGCGATGTAAATTCCGCACACAAAAAACAACGAGGAAAACGTTTGTATTCTCATGTGATGTGTTCCCTGACTGACTGAACGCGGGAATTTCAAGATCGTGGTGTTTACGTTGCAGAGGTGCAGCAAAGGTTATTTACGCAACAAATCTGCCGTTTTTTGTCTTCTGTGAAAGCACATGTGAACACCGCTTGGATGCCCGTTTCTTTGTGAGAAAATGTGTTTCTGGACGAGCTAGATTTGAGCTATAACAGTGTTAATTTTTATGTGCAACTGCCACAGTGATGTGAGAGGTTTTTAAGTTTTGATACCAGCACAGCTGCTTCGTGATATTGTTTTCTCTGAAAAACAATCTTTTTTAGTCATTTTATTCACTTTTACAGTCCACGATGATAAAGTGTAAATCCAGCAGATCTTCAGTAAGTATTTGGTAGTCACATCTGATGATTGTTTTTTTTTTTTCTAGATGTGAATGCTGTGAAAATATACTGACATTTCTGTTGTTATTGTAGATGGTCAATGGAGTTCAGTCAAACATTTCTGCCTTTTTCCTCTCAAAGGTAAGTACATAATACGAGTTTAGTGAACTTATTTTGATGCTCTTAAAGGGACAGTTCACCCAAAAATGAAAATTCTCATTTGCTCACCCATATGTTGTTGCAAATCTGTATGACTGTCTTTCTTCTGTACAACACAAAAGGAGATTAGTGACTAACAGCCTCATTCACTATTCACTTTCATTGCATTTTATTTCCAAATTATGAAAGAAAATGTTATTAAATTATTTATGCAACAAACTGCTGTTTTATTATGGTAATAATAATGACAAATACCAGTTTGCAGCCTCAAAAAGCATAATGCTTTTGTACAGCTAAAACAAATTAAAATTAGCCAGTTCACTCAAATAAAGATGGCATTTCAAAAAGAAAGGTGTGTATTATTATTTTTTGTTATTAGAAAAATTAAGTGACAACCTTTTTTGTCAATTTCCAAACAGCCCTTGATATTTTTTTTCAACCTATAAAATAAGAAAAAGCTCAGAAAACTGTCTTTGTTTGTGATTTCTTCATTTAAATTTATTTTTATGTGGTTACTATTGCATCCTTATTTGGATTTATGTTGTTTGTTAAATGTCTTGAGAACCTACTGAATTTTGTATTTCTGAAATTCAATAAACATCGCAAGTCTTGCACATTTAAGTTTGAAATGGCTTTGCCTGCTCTTATGTTAAAAATAAGGTGGTTAACCTCACTTTCATATTTTTTTCAGGTTTCACCAAAGTCACCTAAAAGATTTGGAGCTGGAATTACAGGAACCCCTGTTTCACTGAAGACTTGTTCTGTGGAGGATGAAAATGTCCCCTGCTCCCCAAACCCATCTGCTGTTCCAGAGACGCCCGACAGTCTGAGGAACGAGAACCCTTCCGACACTTCATATGAGAACCGCTCACCTGTGTCCCGTGGTCTACGTACTAAAGGTGGCAGGGGTAAACCTAGCCTGATGGCACGTAAACTGATGCAGCCACAGAACAACAGCAGTCCAGAGTCAGAGGACACTTTTGAGCTTAAGAATGGCGTAAGTCACTCGGGTTCTGTGAAGAGGTTGTTGCTCAGCTCAGAAAACATCCAGAGTGCCAAGCGGTCCAGGACCACGCAAGTTCAGAAACTACCTGAGTGCGACACAAGCTTACCAGTGACTAAGCGAAATAAGTCATTGAAAACGCTCTCTGTTATGTTCCCGAAGATTCCTGAGAAAAAAATCCAAGCTGAGTCTGTTAGCTTTGAGAGTAGCCGATTGTCAACTGGGCCTTGTGTGAAAATGAATGGAAAAACAAATGGTTTCTCAAAGCTCTCAAAAAAATCTGCTCATCAGCTAAGCTTTAGTACCAGTGAGAAGGAGAATTCACTTGCTCTTAATGTAAAGCCGGAGATAGACATGGGTGCGGTTTGTGGAACAAATGATTTGGATCTTGTGATGTCATATAGTTCATGGATAAAAAATGGGTCTTCTGAAGAAAAAGAGAATTTTCTCAACTGTCCTATTACTAAGAAGAGGCCGTTGAGTACTGCTGAGCTTCAAGTGAAAGAAAAAGTTGCTGATGGAAAGACTCTGCCAGCCCCATTTGAGGACGATTTTACTGATTTGATAGACGATTGGTTTGATGATGGCATGGAGCAAAAACCTGAGGCGCCAAAACCCAAGAAGTTCATTCATGAGTATGACTATTTCATTTAACCTATTGATGTGTACATAAGTGTGCTTTTATTTTTGTGTATAAAACATAACATACTTTTCCTTGACTTTTAGAAAAACCAAAGGCATACCAGAGCATGTTATACTGGCCTCTGGTGTTCATAACCGATACTGGGTACTGGATGTACAGGACGTCACTTCATCACGAAGTTGCACGGAAAAACACTTAACCATCACCTGCTCAAAGACGACTCAGTCCACAGAGACTTGTATTCTCAAAGATGGCTGGTACAAAATGTTACTTGACTATGAGAAAGATTCTTGATAGAGTTCTTTCTTTTTGACTGTCTTTGTTTTGAACTTTTCAACCTGTTTTCTAAAGGGAGAGTTCTCCGGTTGCTGTGGGGGACATCATTCACTTGGAAGGGAGGTGTGTTTCTGGCTTGTGGACGATTGATAGAGACTCTGGTTTCCTGGTTCTGCTGCCTGACCTGCTGATATCTGGGACCAGCATTGCCAACAGTATTCGCTGTATGAGGCGAGGGGTACTGGGAGAGATGTTTAAGGTGTGGAAATTTTAATGTTGTGAATTTGCCATACAACATACATTATCGTCTAAAAGTTTGTATGTTTTATTTTTTGTTTCTTTTTAAGAAATTTATTTTATTTTATTCAGCAAGGATACAGTACATCAAATTTTAGTACTTCAAATAATCAAAACTCTGTGTGATTTTTAAACAGGCATTTGATGGTGGATCTAAGCAGATGCTAAATGGTACCATAGTTCATGATATCTTCCAAAAAGCAGCAATGTCCGCAGATTTCTCTCCAGAGAGGATAAAGACATTTGCCTCAGAGGCCCTAAGAAGCCCCAACTACCTCGGACAAATGTAAGGGCTATCTTTCAACATAAATTCCATGTTTAGAGGCACAACTTAAGGATACATCAGATTTACAATCTTTACTATATTGTGGTAATACAGCATTTGACCACAGTAATGAAGCTCCTAATGTTATGTTAGTGCCTTATAAGGATTGTGAAATGTCTTGTGCTTAATTATTTAGGTACAGTCTAAAGCTGACTCAGGCTGACATGAGACAGGAAGTTGAAGAATATCTTCCCTCTTTATCTGAGTGGGCAAAACACTACCTCCACACTTCACCACAGGCTGGACAAAAGCAGCTCACCCTGAAACTGTGAGTGTATATAGTTCTTCAAACAAGCAATTACATCATGTGAAGCAGGCTATGCTCTCAGCATTTTCTGATTTGTTAACGTTGATTTTATGGATTAACTTAATGGTTTGTGTGGGTATTTACCATCAGCCCTAGCGACGGGGCTCTGAGCAAGCAAGATGCAACCTGTAGCTTGACCGTGACAGATTTTGTGGACATCGAGGAGAACATCTGGTGTCCAAGTTTTGGCCTGAAGGGGAAGATAGATGTCACAGCTGGAGTCAAGATTCATCGGAGAGGCAGAAAGCCCATAGAAAGGATTGTACCACTGGAGCTGAAAACCGGCAAGGAGTCCAACTCCATTGAGCATCGCAGTCAAGTACAAAATGCTTCAGAAAATGCTTTAGACATGACACATGTACAAAAAAAACATTACTTTATTAAAAACATTTTATTTGCATTCTAGGTTATTCTGTACACATTGATGAGCTCAGCTAGACGTTGTGATCCAGAAGCAGGTTTCCTTGTCTACTTGAAGACTGGCAGTCTACAACCTGTTGTGGGCAACCACATGGACAGGAGAGGTTGGTTTGTTTTTAGTGGGTTTTTTTTCAAAATTGTACTGTATATGTAAATATTTTGTCATCATTTACTCACCCTCATGTCGTCCCATAAGACTTTCATTCATCTTAAAAAAAAAAAAACTAAGATATTTGGATGAAACCTGAGAGATTTCTGTACTCAAGCCTCATTGGTTCTTGTGGAAGCTCAAAAATGCCTGCATGATATTTAATGCTTCATAAACAAAGACCAACTCGTTTTTGCTTCGCTAGCCAGTTAGCTAAATTCTACAAACACCAACAAACTTCTATGTTCATAGACAAACAGTTGTTCATGCTATAAATTAAACGCTACCTTTACAAAAATGCTACTACTCAGTCATGTATTCGGCTACAGTAAATCTTTAATCAGGATAAAACTGTATACTGAAAGCTATCAAACAGCAGTGACAGAATATCTAAACACTTTGACACAAATACAAAAATGAAATACCATTCATAAAACTCCTTTAAAAGCCACGATTGCAGAGGTTCTGCTTGACCCTCTTTATCTGGGTCTGATTCGGCTCAATTTGATACAGCAATATAGACGCCATTATTTACATTTCCACTGAAGCAACGAATGGTAAGGGACGTGGCGTTTCCGGACGCTTCAGCGAATTCAGAGCCATGAGCGAATCACAAGCCCGCTAACCAATCTGAGCACATTGCGTATTTTGTAGGGAGTGGCTTCATAGAACCAGGAAATCAAACGAGCCGTTCATATGACAATGGAACCAGAGGTGTAGAATAAAGGTAAAATATATGAAAAATACGGCTTTTTAAAAAAAATGAAGCATTAAAACACAATCAAGCCTAGAAAAAAACCACTAAACCACCCCTTTAAAAAAATTGAGGGAATTGAGTTTCAATGGAGGAACAGAAGTCTCACACGTTTCATCAAGTATATCTTCATTTGTGTTTCAAAAACGAAATGGGTTCATGACTTGGGAGTGACATGAGGGTGAATAATGAATGACAGAATTTTCAGAGTTGGATGAACTATCCCTTTAAATCAAGTAGATTCATACAAATGTTACAAATTAGAGCTGATGTACTTGTAGTCATAACAATGTAACATCAAAATCTATTATGAACTTGCATCCTGATTATTACTATAATGATCTTCACAGAGCTGGTTAAAATAAGGAACTCTTTGGCCCATCACCTTGGCAACAACCTGATCAAAGTGGATGGCAGAAGTCAAATGGCCCCATTGCCTGCCATTGTATCTGATCAGCAGGCTTGCAAGTACTGTCCTCAGAAAAGAAACTGCGCAGTTTACTACAGGTACTGTTACAACTTCCAATTTCAAACAAAGTTCTTTAATTCAATTGAGCTTTAGCTGAAATGTATCATTTGTGCAGAACTGTAGAGAGAGATCCCATGGGAAGCTATAGTGAAGATCCACAGGCATTTGTGCAGTCAGAGAGCGAGCACCTCAGCCAGGTGCACCTCCAGTACTTCAGCCACTGGCTGCTGCTCTGCACGCTGGAGGCTCGCACCATGGAGAACAAAGGAGGTCGGCGTAATATCTGGCTTCAGACTTCCCAGCAGAGGTGGGTGTTTTATAAAAAAGTGAGTTGTACGTTGTGTTAGTTCACCTAAAAATTAAAATCATCGATTCACTCTGCTTCATGTTGTCTCAGACCCATTTGGAAGACTGTCATTCATCTTTGAAACACAAATGAAGATATTTTTAATGAAACCTGAGAGATTTCTGTCCCTCCATTGAAAGTCCATTCCATCGAAACTTTCAAGCTTCAAAAAGTTCATAAAGGCATTGTATAGTAATCATAAAGTAATCCATTTAATAATTAAGCAATTTAATCCAAGTCTTCTAAAGAGACACGATTGCTAAATTTGAAGAACATGTTTCATTTAGGCTTCCATTTATTTATTTATTTTATTTAATATAAACATAGATCAACTCAGATAATGTCAAATATGGTAAATAGAAAAAAAGGCAAAATTATATTTGTTCATATAAAGCGACCATATCTCTTCAGAAGACTTGGATCAAACCATCAAAAATTTTGAGTGAATGGACTTTCAATGGAGGGACAGGGAGTAAATGATGACAGAATTTTCATTTTTGGCAGAACCATTCATTTCATTTTCTTCATTATTTCCAATTGTTTCATGTTTTATTTGTGTTATGATTTTTTTCATGCATTTCAGATCCTAACTAAGCAGGTTAACAGTGTTTGTTTAAATTAATTGAATGCTTTTGTCATTAATGAATGTCCTTGTTGCATCCCTGTTCTTATGTTGTTCATTCTCAGGGAGAAAAGTGGTGGCTGTGCGGGTAACATGTGTTTAGCTGGAGGCGTCAGCATCCTATCTGATGGTGTATATAAGCACAGCTTTGAAAGGAAGGAAAGCGAGCAGACTCTCACCGGGCTGATAGTGGGCGACAGGATTGTGGTCAGTGATCAGGACTCTGTGCTCATAGGCCTGGCCACAGGATACATCACAGAAATAACAGTCAGCGGAGTGACTTGCTCTTTGGACAAGTAAGTCTTTTGCAGATGCTTTTCATGATGTTAATCATTTTGTAATTCATTTTACCTGAATCTGAAGTGTTCAAGGGTACATCAAAGCTTAATTCCACATTCCTATCATTTTAGAAATCTCTCTAAGTACTCCTCGAACACAGTTTTCCGACTGGACCAGGATGAAGGTGCAGGCGGTCTTAGCACTCATCTAGGAAACCTGTCTATGTTAATGGAAAACACTCCAACCAGGTCTGATCATCATTTTCTTTTTGTTTTGTGTCTTAAAATGTGTTTTATGTTCTATATGAAAAGCTCAATATGTATATTTTTATGCAGTGAAAGATTGAGGGAGTTGATTGTGGAATTCAGGCCTCCCCAGTTCATTGACAGCCTCAGCAGTGTTTTGCCACGAGACGCCAAGGACACTGTGGCCAACATTCTGAAAGGTGTGTTCATACGCTGCCTTCTCCTGATAGTCTTCTCTCATTGAACCATAAATTCACTTTTTTTTTTGCAGTGAGCTGCTTTTAAACATGCCCTTGATGTGTTCTTGTGAATAATAGAGCATCTCTGTTACTACATGATGCATTTTAATCATATGTTGCCTCTCAGGACTCAATAAACCCCAGAAACAAGCCATGAAAAAAGTGCTACTGTCCAGAGATTACACGCTTATTGTGGGAATGCCAGGTACTGGGAAAACTACCACCATTTGTACACTGGTAAGAGCTTATTTATGAATTCAGTTAAAACGTATGCATAAATGAATGTGTAAACAATTTTTTTTAACTCCTCCTTTCTGACCTGTAGAATGAAACTGACTGTTAATGCTTGTGGTTTCTGTATGCGAACAAAGGAATATTAATCTGACATTTATTTTGCACTTCCTTGTTTTACAGGTGCGGATACTCCATGCTTGTGGCTTTAGTGTTCTTCTAACTAGCTACACCCATTCTGCTGTGGACAACATCCTCCTGAAACTGAAGAGGTTTAAGATCGGCTTCCTGCGACTGGGACGTGCTCAAAAAGTGCACCATGACATCCTGCCCTTCACAGAGGAGTCATGTCGTGCCAAAGGCATGCAAACACTGGAAGAGCTGGAACAACTGTACAATAAAGAAGTAATGCATATTAAAATCCTCTGTCTTGTACAGTATATAACATACATTACAGTTCTGAAGTTTGGTGTCTATAAGATTTTTAATTCTTTTTTAAATCTCTCTTATGCTCACCAAGGCGGCATTTATTGATCAAAAATACAGTAATAATAGTTATATTGTGAGATATTATTACAATTTAAAATAGTACAAATTCTATTTGAATATATTTTAAAATGTAATTTATTCCTATGATGACAAAGCTGATTTTCAGCAGCCATTACTCCAGTCTTCGGTGTCACATGATCCTTCAGAAATCATTCTAATATGCTGATTTGGTGCTCAAGAAACATTTCTTTTAATTATCAATAGTGAAAACAGTTGTGCTGCTTAATATTTTTATGCAAACCCTGATTTTTTTTTTTTTCTTCATAATTCTTTAATGAATAGAAAATAAAAAAACAGCAATTATTTGAAATAGAAATCTTTTGTATTATTATAAATGTCTTTACTGTCACTGTTGAGAAATTTAAATTGCTAAATGAAAGTATTAAAGTATTAACAAAAATCTTACTAACCCCAAACTTTTGAACTGTTGTGTTTGACATGTAAGGGATAGTAGGAAAATGCCTGTTCCACATTTTGCTAATTATTTATCATTGTAAATATCACCACATTTTCCTTTTGTAGCTGATTGTGGCCACCACCTGTATGGGTGTGAAGCACCCAATTTTCAGCCGCAGACGCTTTGACTTCTGCATCGTGGATGAGGCGTCTCAGATCAGTCAACCAGTATGTTTGGGTCCGCTGTTCTATGCCCAGCGCTTTGTCCTGGTGGGAGACCACCAACAGCTTCCTCCTATTGTTCAGAATGCTGAAGCCAGGTAGTACACTTTTGTCCTTATTCAGATGAACTTTTGAAAGATTTTCATGTTTTGCTTCATTGAATACAGCTTGTGTTATAATCAGAAAACTGAAGCTGCCAAAACCTGCCAAGTTACACTATCACCATATTATTACCAACCATAACCCATAATTTGATCATTTGATTTATTTATTTTTTTACTCAGGACCTTGGGCATGGATGAGAGTTTGTTTAAGCGTCTGGAGCACCACAGTGATGCAGTTGTTCAGCTGAATGTGCAATACCGAATGAACAGGTGGGGATTTACACCAGTCAGACATTCAGACTGTACTTATGTGATTGTTAAATGGAGTTAAACATTCAGAATAATCCTTTTTAGTATTAAATACCTCTAATAAAGACATTTGAAGTAGAATACTAACAGGTGTTTTTCTGATAAATTTTTGAGAATATTCAGATTCACAACTAACAGCTGCAGCTGTGCAGCTCTTATACTTGTTGTTTTGTGTCCTGCAGTGAGATCATGTCCCTGAGCAATGCTCTGATGTATGAGGGCCGACTGGAGTGTGGTTCTGAAAGGACGGCAAGCGCAGTGCTGCAGCTTCCCAGCAGAGCTCAGGTTGAGAAGGAGCTCGACCTGTATGTGTGTCAGCCACAGTACAGTGCTTGGGTCAAGGCTGCACTGGAGCCCAATAGTCCTGTCTGTTTCCTGGACACCTCTGAGGTCAGTCTTACTACTTTTTTTTTGTATATATTATTCTTAAGCCCCGTTCATGCCACAACAAAGCAACATGTCCAGCAATGCAACAAAGTTGAGAAATGAGCCTATTTAACTTTGTGCAAATAAGGAGCGACTGTGTCAGTTGTGGTTAATGATTTTATGTACAAGCACTGCTGTAGGTTATATAGCAACTCTCTCCAACAGCAGAATGTTACTTTACAATTCTGTTTCAAACTAATTCCTAGTCAAATTAGAATGATGTCTTAGTTTTACTGGCAATATATAAAGATATGTCCATTATGACATATTTAGAGCGACTTCACAGTACAGAGTCTAGGGACATGCAGCGACAAAGTTGCTGGCAGTGTGAACAGGGCTTTAGATTTTATCTAATTTTGCCTATTATGGTACCATAAATTTTCTTTTTCATAATTTATCATTATGTACTGTACTTCTGTTCTTCAGGTTCCCGCCCCCGAGACTGTGGAGAAAAGTGGAATCAGCAACCACACGGAAGCCATCTTGGTACAAGCCCTTGTCACTCTGCTGCTCAAGGTCCGAACATGCCATTGGTTGTATGAAATGCACTGAAATCTGTCTATTTTTTATGAAGTACTTGGAAATGAAATGCACATTTTAAATGTGTTGTAGGCCGGATGCAGAGCATCTGATATTGGGGTCATTGCTCCATATCGACAACAGCTGAAAGCCATCTCCAGTCTGCTGCAAGGAGATTCCTTTAAAGCTCTGGAAGTCAACACTGTGGACAAATACCAAGGACGTGACAAGAGCGTCATCATTGTGTCCTTTGTTAGAAGCAACCCTGAGGGCAACGTAAGTGGCCTTCCTCCTAAATTTAAACAAACTTATTAACTGTTCATTGCAGTGCAGATGTGTGTGGTGCGATGGTCTTTAGTATAATCTGTGGCTGTGGTTGTTAACGAAGGACCATTATGCACTAGATCACTTTCATTATTCTGAGATGTCAAATAATTTTTCAGCTGGGAGAGTTGCTCCAAGACTGGCGTAGACTGAATGTGGCCATCACTAGAGCCAAACACAAGCTCCTCATGCTGGGCTCGGCCCCCACCCTTCGCCGGTACGCGCCATTAGAGAAACTCCTCCGTCACCTTCAACAGGAAGATATGATATCCTTTACAGCTGCATTTACTATTGAGAATCTCGCTGCAGGTTCATTCAGTCTTTTGATATGACTTTTTGTCACTCTTTCATAACTTTTTTGGTGAAACAGCATTTTTTAAATTTTCCTTAATTTAAGTCACATCTTCCAGCTACCTCCTGCCGCCCATGAGGCACTACCTGGGGTCCACTTGTGATAAAAACAAAAACCTCTTCTGATACTTGGTGTACATCACAAAGATTATGCTGTGAAACAATTACTTGAAACAAATTGAGTGAAATGGTGCACATAAGCTTCAAATAACTGTAGGCAACTTTTATTTTGTTTTAATGATGGGTGTCAAGTTTAGTAATAAATCAGTGGTGATAGGCCCTAGTACATAATTACACACAATTGTCTTTACCCAATTAATTCCTACCTCATATCACATGTTTGTTTTTTAAAAATCCATTACAGTTTTATCTGTGTAGTGTCTTGACTGATTTGTGTGTGTGCATTATACACATATATGTATACTTATTTAATTTTATTTCTCCTGTTTTAAGATTTTTTTAAAGAAGTTTTTGTTTAATAAAAAATTGCTAAAATTATTACATTCTATTTTGGTTTACTTTTCCCCCCCAAAACTGCCAACGACTTAACAGATATAATAAATAGAAAACATCTCACAGGTCTATACATTTTATTAAATGGCACATAACTTAGAATGCACCTTCACATTAATATAAAGTGAAAATGAAATGCACTTGATTTCCATCAAAACTATCCTCAAATTCACTGAATCAGTTGTGCAAGTTTGTCTAGATTTTAAGAGTTCCCTGAAGAATGATCTGCGCCTGACCAATGATGTCCAGTCGACCGTCATCTCTTATTTCCAGCTTTACCTCACCACCACGACTGGAACACTGGTAAGCTAGAAAAACCAATATAGCAGAGATAAATGTCTTATTTTGAGCAACTTGTTTTCTTAATGTTAGCAGAACTTCAGTTACTCATCCATGAACATTCTTATTCATTGATGTAAACTTGCGTTAGTATTTCCCTTCTACTGTAGATTCAGATTTTTTTGTGATGACATGATGCAGTAAAGGAAAAGGAAGCTTTTACCCATCATTTTCTTTTTCTTCAGCTTCTCAGACCAATATCCAGCAAGGACTGTATGTGCAGACCCTTTTAGAAATAAAGTTGCAGAATGATGCATTGATGATAAGCATTGATTTTTTTCTTGTGCATGTCCAGGGAAGCCCATCATGATAGTTTGTAATATTTATTACATTACATTTATTTGTACATTGAAAGTTTACATTGTACACATTTCTCATTCAAAATGGTTTTTAAATGTTCTGCTCACCAGTGACTGGATCTTCAGGGACACCAACCCAGGGTGCGAAGACACGGGAGTAGAAGTCATATCCAGACTGAGTAGTCTGTGTTCCTTTCAATGTAATGATGAGACTTTTAATCTTACCAGTGGTCTCATTTCTCAGAAGAGTCTCTGCCTCTGGCCTCAAAGATGTAAGTTCAGACCTGAAAACAATGAAGAATTAACAACACTGCAGAATGTTTAGCATACTGTATGTTCTACTGAATGTTGCACTACAACTTTTAAAATGTACTTCACACTTCAATATAATTTTCTTTGTTAATTTCACTAATGTTCAGCAGTACCTGTTGCATGTGTCAGCTAGACGAATCATTAGTTTCTTTGTGGTTGGACTGTAACACACATCCTGAATGGGTAAGTCTCCAACAGCAGCCTGAAAATGTTAGGCAAAATGGTGACAAAATAGTTTCTGCTTGTGTCATACTAAAAATAGAAATACTAACTGGCAGTGTTACCTTCAAAAGATCCTTGATTTCATGTTGTACCTGCAAATAAAGCATTCAAAACTCAAATTCAGACCAAAAGCAACTAATTATTTATTAACAATAAATAATTTGTTTGAGCCCCTTCAGTCTGGTTTCCGTAAATTTCACAGCACAGAAACAGCCTTAGTGAAGGTTACTAATGACTTCTTACTTGCTGCGGATTCTGGCTGCCTGTCAATTTTAATCCTTCTCGATCTCAGTGCTGCCTTTGACACTGTTGATCATTCTGTTTTACTCTCTCGTATGGAATCTGTGTTTGGCATCACTGATACTGCTCTTGATTGGTTTAAGTCCTACCTCACCGACCGTAGGCAGTTCGTTTCCATGGGTGGGCACAAGTCTAACATTGGCTCAGTCAAATTTGGGGTGCCCCAGGGATCTATTCTGAGTCCTGTACTCTTTAGTATGTATATTTTTCCCCTTGGTCATCTTTTGCAATCTCTTGGTCTTAAGTATCACTTTTATGCAGATGACACTCAAATTTACATTCACTCAAAAACTGAAGATCACACTGCTTGGCTCTATCCATCAAATATGCAAAGCTGGTTCTCCTTCACTCAATGTTGATGGCTCTGTCCTGGAGTTTCAAACAAAATAGAAGAATCTGGGGGTGATATTTGATTCTCATCTTACATTTGATCCACATATACAGAATACCGTTAAAACATCATTTTTTCATCTCCGAAACATCGCAAGGCTTCGTCCTATGCTTTCTTTTAATGTTGCAGAAAAACTGATCAATACGTTTGTTTTTTCGCGCATTGATTATTGCAATGCACTGCTCGCTGGAGTATCGAAAAATACCCTCAATAAACTCCAATATGTTCAAAATTCAGCTGCCAGAATCTTAACAAGGACAAGAACTCGAGAGCATATCACTCCTATCTTGGAGTCCCTACATTGGCTTCC
>RJVU01026577.1:8838871-8853173 GCA_003731715.1 Anabarilius grahami
TGTCTTTTGGTCATACCTGGGGCTGTGGTTTGTTTAAGGGGAAGTCCATTATTAGAGATTCTTCATGCTGGCGCACATGAAGCTCCCCACTCATAGTCTCAAACACCACAACAGGGTTGACATTCTCTGTGTGATGATATTTTGCTATTAGAATTGTCACCAGTCCATTGTTTTAGTAAAAGATTAATGTCAGGACAAGCGTTTCTTACTTTTAAGGTAAAAGAGCACTGCTGCTGAGGCCAGTGTTGCATGTCCACATAGTGGAACCTCACTTTTGGGGGTAAACCAGCGTAACCCAAACCTTGCACCTTTCAAAATACATCAAATCTAAAATGTAAATCAGAGTTGTTTGAGTATTACAACATGAATCTCATCAGCAAAATACCTGAGGAAAAATCCATAGAATTCCGTTTTGTGATGAAAGCAGTCTCTGATAAATTCATCTCAGCAGTAATGCTTTGATAAAGATAGTCTTGCAGTGTCTAAATTTATTACAGAGAAACATTTTATAATGTTATAGCACACTAAAACATTAACATTTTCTTTCCATGAATAACTAATCATAAGTTAACGTATTTAGAAGACTGTCTTGTGATAGTGTAATACTCACGTTCTCTATAAGGCATATTGCAGCAGGATTACCTTTGAAAGGTACATTGGTAAAAGCATCAACAGTAAATATTGGAATCTCCATTGATTACAGCTCTTCAGCTCTCTAGAGTTTCTTCTTCTACCTTTTTTAGGTATTTTTCGAGCAGTCTTTGAAATCAAGTTAGACTTTGAACCTTTATATAACAGCTCAGGTTAAAGGTACAGACTTGAGATTTCAAAAATGTCTTTTTAGATGGACTTTTCACTATTAAATTATCCATAAATAGTGTATTTTAAAATATTTGCATGAAAATCATAAAAAAAAATATATATATATACATACAGTACAGTCCAAAAGTTTGGAACCACTAAGATTTTTAATGTTTTTAAAAGAAGTTTCGTCTGCTCACCAAGGCTACATTTATTTAATTAAAACTACAGTAAAAAACAGTAATATTGTGAAATATTATTACAATTTAAAATAACTGTGTACTATTTAAATATATTTGACAAAGTAATTTATTCCTGTGATGCAAAGCTGAATTTTCAGCATCATTACTCCAGTCTTCAGTGTCACATGATCCTTCAGAAATCATTCTAATATGCGGATTTGCTGCTCAATAAACATTCAGGATTCCTTGATGAATAGAAAGTTCAAAAGAACAGCATTTATCTGAAATACAAAGCTTCTGTAGCATTATACACTACCGTTCAAAAGTTTGGGGTCAGTAAGAATTTTTATTTTTATTTTTTTGAAAAGAAATTAAAGAAATGAATACTTTTATTCAGCAAGGATGCATTAAATCAATCAAAAGTGGCAGTAAAGACATTTATAATGTTACAAAAGATTTTTCAGATAAACACTGTTCTTTTGAACTTTCTATTCATCAAATAATCCTGAAAAAAAATATTGTACACAAATATTTTGTACAATTGTACACATTAAATGTTTCTTGAGCAGCAGATCAGCATATTAGAATGATTTCTGAAGGATCATGTGACACTGAAGACTGGAGTAATGATGCTGAAAATTCAGCTTTGCCATCACAGGAATAAATTACTTTGTGAAATATATTCAAATAGAAAACAGTTATTTTAAATTGTAATAATATTTCACAATATTACTGTTTTTACTGTATTTTTAATTAAATAAATGTAGCCTTGGTGAGCAGACGAAACTTCTTTTAAAAATATTAAAAATCTTAGTGGTTCCAAACTTTTGGACTGTACTGTATATATAACACACACACACACACAGGCCACTTTATTAGGTACACCTTGCTAGTACCCCCTTTTGTCTTCAGATGTGCCTTAATTATTTTTTGGCATAGATTCAACAAGGTGCTGAAAACATTTCTCAGATATTTTGGTGTTTTCATGCATTACCACTCTAGAGTTTACAGAGAATGGCCCAAAAGGAGAAAATATCCAGTTGGCGCCAGTTCTGCTGGCAAAAATGCCTTGTTGATGTCAGAGGTCAGAGAATGGCCAGACTGGTTCAAGCTGATAGAAAAGCAACAGTAACTCAAATAACCATCTCTGAAAGCACAACACATCAAACCTTGAAGCAGTTGGGCTACAGCAGCAGAAGATCACAACGGGTGCCACTCCTCTCAGTTAAGATAAGGCTGGAATTCACATGGGCTCACCAAAATTGGAGAATAGAAGATTGATAAAATGTTACCTGGTCTAATGAGTCTCATTTTCTGCTGCAACATTCAGATGGTAGGGTCAGAATTTGGCTTAAACAACATGAAAGCATGGATCCATCCTCCTATGCATCAATGGTTCAGGCTGGTGGTGGTGGTGTAATGGTGTGGGCGATATTTTCTTTGCACACTTTGGGCACCTTAGTACCAGCATCGTTTAAACGGTACAACTTACCTGAGTATTGTTGCTGACCATGTCCATCCCTTTATGACCACAGTGTACCCATCTTCTGATGGCTACTTCCAGCAGGACAATGTGCCGTCACAAACCTCAAATCATCTCAAACTGTTATCTTGAGCATGACAATGAGTTCACTAAACTCAAATGGCCTCCAAAGTCACCAGATCTCAATCCAATAGAATAGAGCACCTTTGGGATGTAGTGGAACAGGAGATTCGCAACATAGATGTGCAGTCAACAAATCTGCAGCAACTGTGTGATGCTATCATGTCAATATGGACCAAAGTGTCTGAGCCTTACCATGCCTAACAGACAATTTTATTAATATTTAGCTATACAATTAAATATTCATTTGAATTCACAGACTTTTTAATCAGATAGTAGAATGTTTACAAAATTTAAATTGGTCTCCTAATCTCAATTTATTAAAATTCTGGCCATATTTACCCACTTAGTGAAAAAACATTACTTTGCAGCTCTTTATTAAGAAAGAAAATGAACATGATTTAATGATTGTACAAGTTGTCTAGATTTTAAGAGTTCCCTGAAGAATGATCTGCGCCCGACCGCTGATGTTGAGTCGACCATCATCCCTCAGCTCCAGCTCCAGTTCACCTCCACGACTGGAGCACTGGTAGGCTGGAAAAACAAATAGGTACAGATAGGTACTTTATTATGAGGAAACACAGTATTTTATGCATTTTATTCAAGATTTTTGAGAAAAATATTTAAAACATTTATGTGGACTAGTGTCATTATCAGTTTCCTTTTAATGTGGATTCAGATTTTTATAAAGAGGGGAAAAAAGGCCTTTACCCAACATTTTCTTTTTATTCAGCTTTTCAGACCAGTAGCCAGCAAGAACTGTGTGTGCAGACCCTTTGAAAAAAGTATGTCTTTTAAAGCATGAATCAAATTCACATGACATTATGATGTCTAGGTGTCATTGTACATTTCCATTAGAATTCATGGCTTTACATTCACATGTGGAAACTTCTACATATTTCTCCACATGTATTGTACAGTAGGTTATAAATTTAAAGACCTATGTTGATCATTTCAGCTCACCACAGACTGGATCTTCAAGGACCCCATACCAAGGGGCAAAGTAACGGGAATAGAAGTCATATCCAGGCTGTGCGTTCGGAGCTCCTTTCATTGTAACAATGACGCCTTTAATCTTCCCAGTAGATTCGTTTTTCAGCAGAGCTTCTGCTTCAGGCCTCAAAGATGTAAGTTCAGATCTAACAAACAACAAAGTCAACAACCTTGCAGACACTCTTGGAAGAAAAAGGTTCAGTGTGGTTCAATATAGAACCATAGAGTCACTGACTCTTAAAAAGTCTTTATGCCAAAACGGTTTTATACAAGGAGAAATGTCTTAAATGATTGCCTAATACTTCATACAGGTTATTTAAATTTTTCTAGTGATAAAGTATATTTCCAAGCTGCTTTATTCATAAAATGTAATTACAAGTAAAAATTAATTAATTAAAAATCCATAAAATGATCCCATAGTTTGAACCCTTATGAAGCACCTGACAGAGCCCTTTAAGGTTCAATATACAGTAGAAGTTTTGGATACAAAAACATAACTTATACTAACTGATACTTATTTTTGGAGAATGTTACACTACAAATTCTTGTCTCTGGTTGATCGTTGCTTTAAAAAAATATTTTTAATGTGCTTGACATTCAATTCTCTCTTTTCTGTTATCATCTTCTATTTCTCTCTTGACATTATTAATCTCATTTAACTAATACAATGCCATCGTCAATCTTATTTTCTTTTCTTTTTTTTTTCCAGAAATGTCTGTGAATGTCCAGCAGTACCTGTCACATGTGTCAGCTAGACGAATCATCAGGTTCCATGTTGTTGGACAGTAGCACACATCCTGGATGGGTAAGTCTCCAACAACAGCCTGAAAATGAACATAAAAGCTTGTTTCTCCTTATCTCGTATTAGAAACCTAATATGATGCTAAATTACTCACTGGCAAACTTACTTTCAACAGATCTTTCATTTCATGTTGGTCCTGCAAATTAAAAAAAAAAATCTATAAATTTAGACCAAGAGCAACTACTTGATTGATCACGAGAGTCTACATTAGTTTTGTTGAAGAAATGGTCCATGAGTTGTCTTTTGGTCATACCTGGGGCTGTGGTTTGTTTAAGGGGAAGTCCATTATTAGAGATTCTTCATGCTGGCGCACATGAAGCTCCCCACTCATAGTCTCAAACACCACAACAGGGTTGACATTCTCTGTGTGATGATATTTTGCTATTAGAATTGTCACCAGTCCATTGTTTTAGTAAAAGATTAATGTCAGGACAAGCGTTTCTTACTTTTAAGGTAAAAGAGCACTGCTGCTGAGGCCAGTGTTGCATGTCCACATAGTGAAACCTCACATTTGGGGGTAAACCAGCGTAACCCAAACCTTGCACCTTTCAAAATACATCAAATCTAAAATGTAAATCAGAGTTGTTTGAGTATTTCAACATGAATCTCATCAGCAAAATACCTGAGGAAAAATCCATAGAATTCCGTTTTGAGATGAAAGCAGTCTCTGATAAATTCATCTCAGCAGCAATGCTTTGATAAAGATCATCTTGCAGCTCCTAAATATATTACAGAGAAACATTTTATAATGTTATAACACACTAAAACATTAACATTTTCTTGCCATGAATAACTAATCATAAGTTAACGTATTTAGAAGACTGTCTTGTGATAGTGTAATACTCACGTTCTCTATAAGGCATATTGCAGCAGGATTACCTTTGAAAGGTACATTGGTAAAAGCATCAACAGTAAATATTGGAATCTCCATTGAGTACAGCTCTTCAGCTCTCTAGAGTTTCTTCTTCTACCTTTTTAGGTATTTTTCGAGCAGTCTTTGAAATCAAGTTAGACTTTGAACCTTTTATATAACAGCTCAGGTTAAAGGTACAGACTTTAGATTTCAAAAATGTCTTTTTAGATGGACTTTTCACTATTAAATTATCTTTAAAATAGTTATATATACATAAAATTATGACCACTGACAGGTGAAGTGAAGAACACACATTTTCTCTTCAACATCTGTTAGTGGGTGGGATATATTAGGCAGCAAGTGAACATTTTGTACTCAAAGTTGATGCTTTAGGAGATGCTATTTTTTCCTGCTTCTAACACATCTCCTATAGGGCTGTGAAGGTGGCAGTTTTTTACTACCGCGGTGGGAAATCACCAACAACTGCCGGTGTTGCGATGGTGGGGTCTGGGATTTAATTAAATAATTTATGTGGACTAGTGTCATTATCAGTTTCCTTTAAATGTGGATTCTGATTTTTATTCCAGTACAGTAAAGGGGGGAAAGACCTTGCTAGTACCGCATTGGACCTACTTTTGTCTTCAGATCTGCCTTAATTCTTTTTGGCATAGATTTAACAAGGTGCTGGAAACATTACTCAGAGATTTTGGTATTTTCATGCACTACCACTCTAGAGTTTACAGACAATGACCCAAAAAGAAAATATCCAGTGAGCACCAGTTCTGCGGGCAAAAATGCCTTGTTGATGTCAGAGGAGAATGGCCAGACTGTGGTCATAAAGGGATGGACATGGTCAGCAACAATACTCAGGTTGAACCAGTGTACCTATCTTCTGATGGCTACTTCCAGCAGGACAATGCCCCATCAAAAAACTTAAATCATCTCAAACTGGTTTCTTGAGCATGACAATGAGTTCACTATATGCAAATGGCCTCCAAATTCACCAGATCTCAATCCAATAGAATAGAGCACCTTTGGGATGTAGTGGAACAGGAGATTCGCAACATAGATGTGCAGTCAACAAATCTGCAGCAACTGTGTGATGCTATCATGTCAATATGGACCAAAGTGTCTGAGCCTTACCATGCCTAACAGACAATTTTATTAATATTTAGCAATAAAATTAAATATTCATTTGATTTCAAAGACTTAGTTTTTAATCAGATTGTCAAATGTTTACAAAATTTAAATTAGTCTCCTAATCTCAATTTATTGAAATGTTGGCCATATTTACCCACTTAGTCAAAAAACATCACTTTGCAGCTCTTTATTAAGAAAGAAAATAAACATGATTCTCATTTAAACAATTCACAGAGTCAGTGAGTATTGTACAAGTTGTCTAGATTTTAAGAGTTCCCTGTAGAATGATCTGCGCCCGACCGCTGATGTTGAGTCGACCATCATCCCTCAGCTCCAGCTCCAGTTCACCTCCACGACTGGAGCACTGGTAGGCTGGAAAAACAAATATAGGAGGTATAGGTACTTTGAGGAAAAATTGAGTATTTTATGCATTTTATTCAAGCTTTTTGAGAACTATTTAATTCAATCATTTATGTGGACTAGTATCATTTTCAGTTTCCTATTAATGTGAATTCAGATTTTTTTTCCCAGTGCAATCAAGGGAAAAAGGCCTTTACCCAACATTTTCTTTTTATTCAGCTTTTCAGACCAGTAGCCAGCAAGAACTGTGTGTGCAGACCCTTTAAAAAAAGTATTAGTCTTTTAAAGCATGAATCAAATTCACATGACATTATGATGTCTAGGTGTCATTGTACATTTCCATTAGAATTCATGGCTTTACATTCACATGTGGAAACTACTACATATTTCTCCACATGTATTGTACAGTAGGTTTTGAATTTAAAACCTATGTTGATCATTTCAGCTCACCAGTGACTGGATCTTCAGGGATCCCAAACCAAGGGGCAAAGTAACGGGAATAGAAGTCATATCCAGGCTGTGCGTTCGGAGCTCCTTTCATTGTAACAATGACGCCTTTAATCTTCCCAGTAGAATCGTTTTT
Organism: Anabarilius grahami; assembly: GCA_003731715.1. Classification (NCBI taxonomy): domain Eukaryota; kingdom Metazoa; phylum Chordata; class Actinopteri; order Cypriniformes; family Xenocyprididae; genus Anabarilius; species Anabarilius grahami. The sequence continues at coordinate 8,846,189 of RJVU01026577.1, forward strand.
CAGCAGAGCTTCTGCTTCAGGCCTCAAAGATGTAAGTTCAGATCTAACAAACAAACAGTCAACAACCTTGCAGACACTCTTAGAAGAAAAAGCTATATCTATCTATAGCAGGGATAGGCGACGTTGGTCCTGGAGTGCCGCTGTCCTGCAGCGTTTAGCTCCAACCCTGAAAAAAAATTACCCACCTGTAGCCTGAGTAATCCTGATTAGCTTGTTCAGGTGTGTTTGATTAGGGTTGGAGCTAAACTCTGCAGGACAGTGGCACTCCAGGACCTACGTTGCCTATCCCTGATCTATAGCATTTGTTAGAAAAAATAGCAACCTACACATTTAGAAACTATAGATGCCACAGTTGTAATATAAATCTTTATTGAAAATCTATTCCCTTAACAGATTGTCTATTAAATATTCTACAACAAGTTAGACAAAATGTACCACAATAAATGCAATAGAACGTGATAAATACTAGTAAAAAGGTTGTTTAAAAAAAAAGTGGTCATGAGTTGTTTAAAAATCTTTCTAAGGATGATGTTTTCTCTTTTCATCAGTCTTTTTAGTTTATGTGGCTGTTTTAGATCATGTTTAACTTTCGCCATAGTGTTTTAAAGTGGTACATTCTCAATATATTTCAAATAGGTTGCACATTTGATCATCAGTGTCTTAATAGAAACTGCTCACACAAATCTTATGAGCCCGGTGATTTGCACGCCACTCAAAATTAAACAATTGGGCTTCAGTCATATTGCACAGATAATTTGTCTGTTCAGTTCATGTTGGAACTTGGTGCTTATAAAAGCTCAGAACGCACAATGTACATAATTAATTAATACCCTGATTCTATGTTTCCATTAACCATGGTATAAATATTGTTTTGGTTATTGTGCGGGGTTACCTCCTCCCCAATCCCCCCTGCATCAATCTTATTTTCTTTCTTGTTATTTTCAGAAATGCTTGTGAATGTCCAACAGTACCTGTCACATGTGTCAGATAGACGAATCATCAGTTTTCTTGTTGTTGCACTGTAGCACACATCCTGAATGGGTAAGTCTCCAACAGCAGCCTGAAAATGAACATAAAAGCTTGTTTCTCCTTATCTCAGATTGGAAACCTATCATGATACTAAATTACTCACTGGCAAACTTACTTTCAAAAGATCCTTGATTTCATGTTGGTCCTGCAAATAAATAAAAAAAATCAACAAATTTAAACCAAAATAAAACTACTTGATTGATCACGAGAGTCTACATTAGTTTTGTTGAAGAAGGAGGCCAAGATGTGTCTTTTGGTCATACCTGGGGCTTTGGTTTGTTTAAGGGGAAGTCCATTATTAGAGATTCTTCATGCTGGCGCACATGAAGCTCCCCACTCATAGTCTCAAACACCACAACAGGGTTGACATTCTCTGTGTGATGATATTGTGCTTTGAGAATGGTAACCAGTCCATTGTTTTTAGTAAAAGTTCAATGTCAGGACAATCGTTTCTTACTTTTAAGGTAAAAGAGCACTGCTGCTGAGGCCAGTGTTGCATGTCCACATAGTGGAACCTCACTTTTGGGGGTAAACCAGCGTAACCCAAACCTTGCACCTTTCAAAATACATCAAACCCAAAAGCAGACATGTAAATCAGAGTTGTTTGAGTATTTCAACATGCATCTCATCAGCAAAATACCTGAGGAAAAATCCATAGAATTCCGTTTTGTGATGAAAGCAGTCTCTGATAAATTCATCTCGGCAGCAATGCTTTGATAAAGATCGTCTTGCAGCTCCTAAATATATTACAGAGAAACATTTTTTTATATTCTAAAAAATGACCTCATTGTAAAGTGTTTCCAAAATTACTATTAGCAATATATTTTTACAGCATATATTAATGTTAGGTAATAAAAATGTTATTGTTCATGTTAGTTCACAGTGCATTAACTAATGTTAGCAGATGCAACTTTTGATCTTAAAAATGTTTTAGTAAATGTTGAGATTATTATTATTATCTAAGATTAATAAATATGTAGAAGTATTGTTCATTATTTGTTCGTTAATGTAGTTAAAAAATGAGAACTTTATTGTAAAGTGTTACTGATATTTTAACATATTCAAACAGTAAGAAACTAGTTTAGCCTATGTGAAAGGAAAACATAAAAATGTCTTGTGTAGCATAATACTTACATTCTCTATAAGACATACTGCTGCAGGATTACCTTTAAAAGGTAAATTAGTAAAAGCGTCAACAGTAAATATTGGAATCTCCATTTGTTGCAGCTGTTTTACCCTAGAGTAGAGGCAGAGTTTAGCATGACGTTCAGGAATTCATAGTCCAGTGCTTCGAGGCTTGTTGAGACTTTGACCCCAGTAGTGTAACACCCCATTTTAAAGTTACAGGCAACATGATTTCTGAATGTTTAATTGATGTGATTTACTCATATCATTTAAATGTTAAAGCTCATTAAATCGTTAAAGCTACAATGAAATGTAAACTATGATAGTAATTTATTACTATTTCACTTTTTACCTTTTTATAGGCATAGAATTACCAGGAATCTGGGACAAGGTCCCTATTGTGTATCTTTAATTACTATGTACTTGCATAAAAATGAGTTTGGTGTAATGTATTTATTGTGTTAATGTTGTATTGCAAAACACTTGTACTGCTACGTGAAATATGGGTAAAGTTAGGGACAGGTTTAAGGGTGGGTTAAGGTGTATGGTTATAGGGTCAACAGTGTAATTATACAGTATATGTAACTACAGAAATTAAATATGGATGTAATTTCATGTCGATATTTTTTAAAATATAAATACAGCATAAAACATATTTGTACACAAGCGCATTGTATCAAATGATTCATGTAAATGTTAGTAGGTTGAACACATTTAATATAAAGTGGGTTCGGAATCACTTTAAATATTAATATTTCTGGATGTCTATAATGAATAATTTTTTCATAATAAACAATTTTTGAAAATTGCAATGTTGAGTCAAAAACTAGGATAATATCTGATATATTTACATTTATTTGCGTGATTTACATTTAATTAATTTTCTTTGCATTAATGTGTTAATAGACATTTATAACTTATATTTAAGGGGGAAATCTAAGTGGGTAGTTCTAATTAGCTTCACTGGCTCTCTTTTCTTCAAATAGCTGTAAGCTGTTTGTTTGTATAGAGCTGCAGATTCTCTCGCGGTAGTACACATGGCCCTATTATGAGTCTGGAGCGTTAGAATGTGCCACATTGCAGTTTTATACAGGATAAAGTATAAGCCTAGTGACTACATTTGATGATTCCTCAATCCTCCGTGCTGCTTGTGCCACATGCGCTTGGAGCCTCTCTGCTCACACGTCAGACCGTTTTGCGTGCCTGCAGCGAGGTCAATGTCCTCTGACAGGCGCGTTCTCGCGAGACTTCGACTATCTGGACTACAGGACTATCCGTTCAGGGTTACCTGAGAGGACAGGCGCTTGACGGTGAGAAGTTATTCGATATTCATGTACATATTATTTCATATTTAACTTTGTATGTATAAGTTGATCCTTTACATTCAATAGTGAATATATTTTGTGTACTTTGCATTGCGGAAGTGCTGTTTTGCGTCCCAGAAACTGACAACTTGTCGGTCGTTAATTCCTGTCAGGCGAATATCTCGCTAATGTTAAAGTCGTTTTGATTTAAAGTTCACTTGCCAGTTTCGGTTGTCGGATGAGGTTAGCTTGACACATGACCGACCTGCTTTCGGAATGCTCTAAATAACATTTACCATGTTAGCTTGCTCTTAAGTTTAAAAGCCTACTGTATTTTGACATGCCGGGTCTAGCTAGCTAACTAACTTAATAGACGTTCAATATAAGATGCCCATTGGTTTATACTACTCAGTGCTTCTCAAACTACACCAAAACGCTGAATTTGTGTGACATGTCATTATTGTTTGTGTTTTTATCTATTGACTGAAGCCTCTGACTTTTGACAACATGGCTCTGTCCCAAAACATAGTGAACTGCCTACCTAGTCAGCGTTTTTGGGCGTGATACGTGCGTTCTAAGTCTCCTGAGATGCCCAAAAATGATGTCTGAGTAGGCATTTTACTGGGTTTGATGCACTGCCAAGTTGTCAAAACAGAAAAAGACTAGTGCGAACTATTATGATCAAGTTGTGAACTAGGTAACACAGTGCTGTCTAGGTAGGTAACTCACTGGTTCTGGAGGCACAGCCCATGTTTTACACTAATTTGTTTTTCAGATACAGACCTGACAAGGTAAACATGTCTCATAATGATGAAGGTTACGTGGTGCGGATCCGTGGTTTACCCTGGTCATGTACACAGGAGGAAGTGGCCTCCTTTTTCTCTGGTATGCAAACACTCAAACTGAAAGCATCTTTTGTAGCATTCTGTGCGAGTCTGAAGAAAAAGAGATACAATTGTAATGTTCTTTGTTCATTTCCAGATTGTGACATTGTAGGGAAAGTCAATGGTGTGTGTTTTACCTTCTCCAAAGAGGGAAGGCCGAGTGGAGAGGCGTTTGTAGAGCTGAAGACATCAGAAGACTTTAAAAGGGCTTTGGCAAAAGATCGCAAATACATGGGTCACCGTTATATAGAAGGTACACTCTTGTCCGCAATGTAGAAAATTCTGTCATATAGATGTATTTAGAGTCACCATGAAAGTCACAAATTGACCATTCTTATTTTTTTTATGGAATGCTGCAGTGTTTATTATAAATGATTTATCTGTACTCATCTTCTTTTTCTTTTTTTCTTTTTTTTACATTCATGTACTCATATTTTATTGCAATACATAAACATTAACGTCTCCTTCTCCTCGGCTCCAGCAACCAATTAGCAAATCTCAACGAACCAATCAATTACTGATAAACAAAAACAAGTACCACCCTACATTTTTTTTCTCATTTGAGAAGCAATTTCTGTTTCATACCGACTTTAAATAGCAAATCAGATGAGATGTCTGCACATTTTGTATAATGTAAATAAAATATAACATTTTGTCTGCCCCTTGACCCATCCCATAGTGTTCAGGTCAAACCGTAGTGAGATGGATTGGGTGCTGAAACGCTCTGGTCCCACAGACTATGACAGCAGCAGCGGTTGCATGTTGCGTCTTAGAGGACTGCCGTTCGGCTGCAGTAAAGAAGAAATTGTACAGTTCTTTTCAGGTACATCTGTTGTTTCACTTCAACGCCTCCTAGACTTGCAGGTATAGCAAGGAAATAATTTTTTAGGTTGTGTTTTCTGGGCTGTGGTGTTTAAATCGTGTCAGTTTTGCTTCCTGCGAAAGTTTATCATGCCTTTTTATATAGTTAGTCAGATCATATTTTGAAGGTTTTCTTTTTATATACTTTTCTAACTCTCAAATCAAACTATTATTGAGCATGTTCTGGTTGTTTTTAATGTTATTTATATGTTGCCAACATCCTTGAGACAGATGTGCTTTCTTGATATGATTTCTTGATTGATTGTATTATAATTTCATGGATTTATCCTTAGTGGTGTGCTCTAGGACTTTTCTGTCTACCATAGGGAATGATTTAGGAGCTCAATTGGGGGGGATGTCTTTTCTGCAGATGAGAATGTTGCGGCTCTTTAACATGTCTCCCCATGTGGGGTTATTTGTCCTTGGGTTAAAGGGTTGAAAATCGTGCCAAATGGGATAACATTGCCGATGGACTACCAGGGGAGGAGCACAGGGGAAGCCTTCGTGCAGTTTGCCTCAAAGGAGATAGCAGAAAAGGCTCTGGGGAAACACAAGGAAAGAATAGGGCACAGGTGGGGCCGGCAAGACTGGGCTGGGTGCTAATGCTATCTCTAAATGTGGGGTGGGGGGGTCATGCATCTTTCTGCTCTGGAAAAAGATGGTTTGATCATGTTATTACACTTGGAATGTTTAATTTCACATTACACTGTCATAAGGGGGCAAAAAATAGGCATTCAGCAGAAATATGATTTCATAATATCGTTGGGCAACACATACTGCAGAGGCGAAGGAGCCTTTTTTATAACGGGCACTTTTAATATACTTTTAAGATTCTGTTTCTGTCTGAAAATGGCCTTTAGATACAGTTAAATTTCAGGACTTGAGGCCCTTTCACACCAAGAACAATATACATATATTAGTGTCCACACCAATGAACGATATCGTTCTGTTTATTCTAAGCGCGCTTTGCAGCTGTCGTCTGGCACTTTAAATGCTCGAGCTCTTTAAAGCAGAATTGATTCTGATTGACTGTAAATGGATTTATCGTTCATCATCATCTAAAAAAAATAAAAAATCTTTCTGAAAATGATTCGAAAGATATCGTTTCTCTTTGCCATTATTGTTAAAGTTGTGATGTGGAGTCAGCTGTTCTTTTATATTTAGAAATATTTTTAGGGCTACATCATTATCGTTAACATTATAGTTATCGTCCTTGGTGTGAATGGAGCTTTATAGTACAGGCAGCATTTCAGACACTTATTACTTCTCCCACTGGTCAATACCTGACAATAAATTGTCAGTTATTGTGATGAAATTAATCACTGGGCCCCAAATACTCTCTCTTCTCTCCTCATTTCTGTTAAACGTTCACCAGCCTGCAAGTTCATTAACACGTTGCATTTCAAAATAAACTCAGGTACATAGAGATATTCAAAAGCAGCCGAAATGAATTGCGTGCATACTACGAAGTACCCCGGAGGATGATTGGACAGAGGCCTAGTCCATATGACAGACCCCTGATGGGACGTGGGAACTTCTTTGGGCCCGGGCCTGGAAGCGGAGGTGCCGTTCTGGACCAGATACGCAGCGGAGGTGGTTATAGTGGCGGTATGCTACTTTATTAGTCTTTAAAAACTTTATTAACTCTCCATTGGTTACTATCCATCTTAGCTAAAACCCAGTGAAAGGCTAATTAAAGTGTTTGAATGGCTATATTTATGTTCAAAAGTTTGGGGTCAGTAAGATATTATAAATATATATATATATATATATTATAATATA
>RJVU01026577.1:8853206-8890029 GCA_003731715.1 Anabarilius grahami
TTTGACATTAATGACATTTATAATGTTACAAACGATTTTATCAAAGAATCCTTAAATGTATCATGGTATCCAAAAATATTAAGCAGCACAACTGTTTTCAACATTGATAATAAGAAATGTTTCTTGAGGGTCAAATCAGCATTATTAGAATGATTTCTGAAGGATCATGTGACACTGAAGACTTGAGTAATGATACTGAAAATACATCTTTGCATCACAGGAATAAATATTTCCGATAAATGCAGTCTTGGTGAGCATAAGAGACTTCCTGCAAAAACATTAACAAATTTTACAGACCCCACTTTTGAATGGTTGTGTATTTGCTGACAGGAAGTGATATGTGACTTAACTATTGTCTGTTATTGTTTCAGACCTTAAATTAAAGTATTGAATTGTCTCTCCTTCATAAGGATATGGTGGGTTTGACAACTACAATGGCTTTAACAACTACTGCTTTGGTAACGGCTTGTTTGAAGAGCGTGTGCGTGGTGATAGAGGAAGAGGAGGCATGGGGGGTCATGGTTACAGCAGCGATTCAAACTCAGGCTTTCACAGCGGCCATTTCGTGCACATGAGAGGCCTACCGTTCCGCGCTACAGAGGCAGATATTGCACATGTAAGAAACACCAGTGTTGCCATTTCTTGTGGATATATCCTTACAATATTTTAAAGTAAAGGTATTATTGCCGTTGTGTAAGTGCTTTTTTCTTTTTCAGTTCTTTGCCCCTTTGAACCCTGTGAGGGTGCACATTGATGTAGGACCTAATGGAAAGTCTACAGGAGAGGCAGATGTTGAGTTCAGATCTCATGAAGATGCTGTGTCTGCCATGTCAAAAGACAAGAATCATATGCGTAGGTTGTCTCCATTTCCAAACCTCTGTCTTAGTCAAATTGCATCGCTCGCTGTCTTTGTTTGTCATGATCGCATTTATAATTGCATTCTCTTTGTAGAGCATCGATACATTGAGCTTTTCCTGAATTCAACTTCAAGTGGGCCATCTGAAATGGGTTAGTATGACTATGTGGAGATTGTTATTATGTAATAGTTTTGTTGAAGTGTATGGATGAGAAGGTGTGAAGACAACATTCAAATGTGAGTCTTTTGTTTTGGGGCCATGAAAACACTGCAGGCCGCGGAGGAGGTTTCTATGGCAACTCTGGTGGCATGGGCTCTCGAGGAAGTGGACTAAGGGGAATGTACTGAGGATGCTTGCAATACATGCACTTTTCAACCCAAAGTTGGAGCTTCCAGCTTGGAAGATCTTTTTGTATGAATGTGTTTTCACATGTTCCTATGAAATATGTCCAAAATATTTTACAGGCTTGAAGAGTATGAGCTGTTGCATATATATATTGACCGGCTACTGTACATTTTGCTTATTGAATTTTATATGACATATTCTGTGTTGGTCTAAGATATGCTCTTTGTATGTATTTTAACTCAAAAATGGTTATGAACAGCTTGATTCCCAAGTTTCGAGTGTGAGATTGCACTTTTAAAGCAATAACATCATTTTGGATGTTTACCTGTTTTTGCTGCTCAGTAAAATTTCTAATTGAAACCTGTGAAATTTACACATCCATGGAATAAAACCTTTTATTGGTATATTTTATTTTTAACCAGAGAATGTTCATTGAAGGCAACTGTCATGTAAGAATAAAGTGTGATATCTTGATTTTGATTAGAGCTAGAAGGAACATATGGCAGTGATCCATTTCTATATTATGCTTTTCAGTGCACAAGAAGATTGGTGTAGCTTATTTGAGTTTTGATTTACAACTTTTTACACTACAGTCCAGTTGTGTTGGGGCTGGTAATGAGTCTCTTCTGCTCACCAAGGCTGCGTTTATTTGATCAAAAATACAATAAAATGGTAATATTGGGAAATATTTTTACAATTTAAAATAACTGTATTTGAATATATTTTAAAATGAGATTTATTCCTATGATGGCAAAGCTGAATTTTCAGCATCATTATTCCAGTCTTCAGTGTCACATGATACTTCAGAAATCATTGCTGATTTGGTGCTCAAACTTTATATTATATTCATAATTAGCAATGGCAATGTTTGAAACAATTATGTTGCTCAATATTTTTGTGGAAACTGTGATGCATTTTAGGATTTTTTTAATTAATAGAAAGTTTAAAAGAACATTTATTTAAACTACAAATCTTTTGCAAATGTCTCTAGTGTCACTTTTGATTGCTTTAACCCTATAAATCCTACTTTATATTTCACAAGCCCTCCCACTTATTAACATGATCAAAACCTTGGTGAAAAACCTGTTCACAATCTATATTGGAAGATATAGAGCGATAACTGATATTCATATGCATTTTATGCAAGTAGTCCTCTATGTTGTTATAAAGATCTCATTGATTTACATTACAAGCTTTCAGAATTTTACACTTTCTGGGAAAATAAATAGCAGCAGCTGCACCAAATTGCATATTTTCTCAGTTTGGGCCTTAATAAATTTGAGTTGTTTTTTTTCTTAAGTTTGAACTCCATATTCTATATCATACTATTTAAGCCATAAAAGCCTGATGTATCAAATATGATACTCAACAAAAAACATACAAAGGTCTAAAGGTTCAATATACGATTTTTCGGATTTTCCTTGCAGAATTAAAGTATAAATTTCTTTAAAAAAAATCCTACTGACCCCAGAATGAATGGTAGGGTGTACAGTATGTACTGCTGCGCCTAAATATTAAGGTCCTATAAGATCCATCACACATGAAGTGGAATTATAATCAACTTTAGTGGTTTAAGGCATATGTACAGTTTCATACATAAATCTCACATTTAAGTTAACAGTTGTATTTTTTTAGACAAAAATTTGCACAAATACTCAAAGTGAGTAGTGTTCCAGTTCTGTACCAAGGTAAATCTGCAATTGTGAAATAATACAGTATTGCAGACAAGAAACCTGAACACCATATTCAGAACATTATTTCTGTGCTATTTGACGTGAATCTATCTCCGTCATGCTTGGGTGGCACTGATAACATTTTTTCTTGTATATACACACACATTTTTTTGCCCATCAAGATTCAGGGAAATGTGTCAAATCCCTGTTTGTCAGTTTGGCTTGTTATACAGGCACACATGAATGTAAGGTTCTTTCAACTGAATTTGAAATGTAATTGCTCAAGAAATGACATCCCTTTAAACTGCATTTACTTACTTTTGACTCATGATGAGGAATGAAACCTGTTCACCCTTCTTATATCAGAAGTATATTTACAATGCATGGGAGTGTTGTACTAATATAAATAATCTAAATCTTGCAGCACAGACGGAGGGATTAAGAGTCATTAATCCATTTGTAAACATTTCTTTCATTGCGCACAAACTGCATTGGCCATCTGCACAAGTGCCATTAAGTTTACTCTGTGATAACAGGCCTTTTCCTATGTGAAATGTAAACTTCAAACAGAGAAACAGGTGCATCCATTTTGGTCACTTTGATAATGTGGGACAGCGCAGTGTCCGATTTAAAGCTGATATTGGCCCTTGTGACGGTGTGCTGTTATTTCTATCTTATGTTGCATTGGAGGAGCAGCGCTGGAGGAGCAAAGCGTGGCAGGTGTCACAGACTCTCACAGGTTTGGGTGAAGCAGGGAGCGGCAGCTCATTATCTGAGCAGGCATTGCAGAAGATCTCCCCACAGTTCCTGCAGTGATGCTGTTCAAACAAAGACAAGCAAGAGATCATAAGAGCTTTCAATTAAAGGGCCAGTAGTCTTGTTTTTTGGATCAGACTCAAAATGACTCATGATATTCTGGGATGCATCCAAACAGTTGCTCTGGGGAATTTCCTTTTAGTTATTTTTCATGGCAGAAAAAAATTCATAATCCAGAAGTTTTAGAGTTGAGGCCCATTCACACAAAGGATGATAAATATAATGCTAGAGCTTTGATAATCATTCAAATTCTATGAGAATAGGGAAGTCTACACTATAACAATAACGACACAGAGGAACAATATCAATGGAATCACTTTCAGAAGCTGATAAACAATAAAAGCAGTCAGAATCAACCCAACTTTAAAGAGCTTGAGCATTTAAAATGGCATAACAGAAGCTTGCTTTTAAAATATTAGGGGTGTAACAGTACATAAATGACAGTTCGTTATGGGTTCAGTACAGCAGGGGACGCTGAATGACTTGCCTGAGGTAAATGTAATGCTATGTGACATTGTCAACAAGCTGTTTTACTGATGTCTTTTCACCGTTAAAACACAGATTGAGCGATTACACAAGATATGATACACTTCAGATGTACTGTATCTTTCAACATACCTTCAGATGTTCATTCTGTAACTAGTATTAAAAAGGGAGGGATGATTCCGTGCACTCGCGCTCCCCGCTGCGGGCTATACAGCGATCTGTCACACTTCATCAAAAAGTGTCTACATTTTTTTTTTTTTTGAATTTCGTGATAAAATTTACAGATTTTGAAAGAGTACAATTTGTTTCTTATTGAAATAACAAAACATAGCTTATTGGTGGTTAATGGTGGTTAAAAGTAGTTAGGCTACAACGCTGTATTCGTCATGTACAAAACCGTAAGACGTACCGAAAATTTGCGGGATGAATACGTGTTGGTGTGGGCACTAATATAGGATGGAGGCCGATCTGAATGTGAACTTGCAGTCGACTGTAAGAAAGGGGCGGAGTTTAAGCTGACTAAATGTTTGGAGAAGTCCGGCATACGTCACCAGAGACAAGTCTCTTGTTTCACCGGAAGTTAAGATCTACAACATGCATTTAGTAAATAGTTGAATTTTCATTTCATGATGGCTCCAAGGTTTGCCAACTCATTCATTCAAGTGTCATCTAATCCTCATCTGGAAATGTTTTCAAGTTCATAAATCCAATATCGCCTTTGTGCCAGTGAATTTCTTTATTTAGAGCAGTTGAATTAGTGTGGATCTGTGAGAACTGACAGCAAGCTGTTGTGTATTACAGAACTGCATTTTGGTTCTGACCTTTCTTCTGGAGATTGAAAATTCCTTCTCACAAAGCTTGCAATGTGTAGCATCTTTATCCTTCAGCCAGACCTGTCCACCCTGAGATAAATTGTTTATTAATATGAACATGTGGGACAAATGGACTAGTTGATAATTCTCTTTAAAAAAGCAGTGAGGTGGTTTCAGATTACTTTGATATACATCATGGTACATGTCTATAAAAACATATTCCAGGTACTTTTTGTGTTTGTTTTATCTCAATGTTTCAATGCAAACCTGAAGTGCCTTGTTGGCTTCTTTTATATCTTCAATTTTCAACTTTGACCTGAACAAGAAAAATGTGCGTATCAGTAAAAGAATAACATGATTTGAAGGCTCACAAATGGAATTGATGTTTAAATCGTACATACTCGCTGAGTTTGCAGCCTAGTTCCTCCAGTGCCTTTTCCTGCTCCTCACAAATTCCCTTCAGCTGCGTGTTTTCATCCTGCAACCTGTGAAACTCCTGAAAGGACATGAAGACACATCAGAGCTCAAGACAGGCATACAGTCAAACAAAAAGATCCACAAAGAAGCATATTAAATGATACAAGCACCTTAGTACTAATACAGATTTATTAGATTGATCTCTCTCACCATTATTGAGACAGGAGCAATTTATCTTACTTTTTTGAGTCCGTTGATTTGCTGTGCTTCAGCAGTGAGTTGGGTGATGGTCTCTCGTTCTCTTTCTAATTCATTCTGTAATGTCTGCCGCCAGTCTCTCTCTATTTTTAAGTCTGTTTCCAGCTGCATCCTAAACAAAAAGTGTCAATTAAAACCTTTTCCACTTTAGCATCTAAATAAATGAGACAATGATTAAATCTAATTCAAAATGAGCCGCATGAACTTACTCGTTTCAAAACTTACATTTGCTTCTCTCGCTGGACTATCTGCTTTTGGAGACTGTCAGCTTTGTTCGTGAAGTCCTGCTTGAATTTGCGCACCCCATCTTCGGCACTGGCACGTTCCCTCTCGGCATCCTGCAATCTGGTGTAATTCAAACCAACTGGGTAAAACTACGGCTCTGAATGTAATGGAATGGGTGGGAATGTATTGGAACATATGGGATACAAAATAAAAAGATGGCCATAATTCAACAGCCACAATAGAGCGGAAACAAATACAGAGCCAGATGACAGAAATGTTGTGCTGCGGGAAAAGCCAGAAAGCTGAAATGAGTTTGAAATTTCATAAGGGTGGAGCTTACTTTCGATTTTTAACTATTTTGACAAATAATTCACCAAGTAAACAAGTATGAGTAGTTGAAAACATCAAATTTATTGAAGACTGTGATAAAAGCCATGTTATATTTCTGGTTTCTTTGACTGTTAAATGTTACAGGTAAATAATTATGCTATAGAACCACAAGAAAGATTTGCTCACTAAATAGTATGTGGAAAACAGTAACCATCATCAAATAAAACTTAAAGGGGCTAGTGTAGAACGATCAACTCATCACTTAAGAACACTGCATATCTCCACACAACTAGTGTTAAGTAACAAAGAGCAAATTTATCTTAATATCAGAAGGAAATATCTTTGACAAGTTTGTATTGGTGCTCGGTATCTGTGCTAGCGCATTTTACAAATGACATAGCAAGAGTTCTTGTCTGGCTGAGTAGGTCTTTGTCGCTATTGGTTGATTGAGGAAAAACATGGAATTAGAGGAAGGGAGAAGATGAGAAAAAAAGAAATGAAAAGGGGAACAAAAAGGGAAAGAGGATGTAAATATCAGTGAATTTCAAATTCATCTCAAAGCTTTAAGAACTTGTTAAGCAGTGCAGTCATAAAACATCAGAAATACGATGGCGGTAAATCAACAGAGAAGAAAGGGAAGGATGATTCATGTGGACAAAGAAGTGGACATGACAGCACCACGTCACCACAAGAAAATAACACAAATGCTAAAGGATGATCGGTTAAATGAGAGAAAGCCATTCAATGAGCCTTCAAGTCAAATCAAGCATGCAAAGTCCTTTACATGCTATCAGGTATCTAGACACTCGAAAAACCAGTTCCACTGATGAAACAAAAGCACTGATGGTTCTGACATCATCAATGTAAACTAATTTGATTTAGTCTATAAAAGCAGATATCATATCCTGAAATGCATTTACACTACTGTTCAAACGTTTGGTGTCTGTAAGTTTTTTTAGAAATCGCTCACCAAGGCTGCCCTTAATTGGTCAAAAATACAGTCAAATCAGTGATATTGTGAAATAATTTTATAATTTTAAATAACTGCTTTTTATTTTAATATATTTTAAAATGTAATTTATTCCTGTGATGGCAAAGCTGAATTTTCAGCAGCCATTACTCCAGTTTTCAGCGTCACATAAAATCATTCTTGATGTGTTTTTTTTTCCTCAGGAACTTTGATGAACATAAACAGCATTTATTTGAAATAGAAACGTTTTGTAACATCATAAATGATTTTACTGTCACTTTTGATAAATTTAATGTGTCCTTGCAGAATAAAAGTAGTCATTTTCTTAACAAAAAAAAAAAAAAAAAAANACCCCAAAACTTCTGAACAGTAGTGTATATTGTATTATCTGCAAATAAAAACCTTCATTTGAATTGAACTGAAACAAACTATGAACTGACCACAAATGTTTTGGATGAAAGTTTTTATATACATTGTATTAATACAAGGTTAGAAATCAGGCTAAACAAAATTAATATTTAAACACCTGAAACACTCAAAAACGATTGAAAATGCTCTGAATGCACTTCAGGAATATGATGACTCAACGTTACGCTCGACATGATCGAAAATAAATTAGGAACTGCTTCTTACCTTTGCTCTAGTTGTTTCATGGTTGCCGTTATTTGATTGGTCTTCTCCTCCAACCGTGTGATCATGTCATTTTTTTGTCTCATGCTGTCATCTGAAGACTGTTGATGATTATAAATAGGTTGATTACAACATGCTTTAACCACAAACTTTGAAGAACTGACACTTAATAAAATATGTTTTACCTGCATTTTTTGGTACATCTCCACATTGATGGCTTTAACTTCATCTAACTGGTGCCGAAGTCCAATCAGAGTGTCTTGTTTTTCATGGATGTCCTTTTCTAACAGTTTCATGGCCATCTCCATCTCCTGCTTCATGCTCACCTGCACAACCAGCTCGTTCTCCACATCCTTGAACACACAGATACATTCAATAACAGGTTTGACCTCTTTAAGTCCAAGTGCCAACGCACAACAGGTACATTTTTTTATATAAACACAGACCTGTCTGAGCTGACATTCCTCTTTTAGTTGGCGTCTTGCCTCGTTGTACATTTCATCCAGGCCCTGCCTTGACTGCTTGTACGTATCCAGCTCACAGTTCAAATCTCCTTCTGTAATCTGAATAGGGAGTAAATAGTGCATATAGTATATGCCTCGCACATTGATTGTTTTAAAAGGCATGTTTTTTATCATCATGTTTTCAGAAGGCAAAAGGGGTGATAAGTTCATGAGATGATAAAGCTCAGGGAATATATATTTAAAAAATTTTTTTTTAAATATTTTCCAGATTATATTTTACACACATTTATAATATTCTCTATGATATGGGAGGATTTCGGGGATCATAAAAACTGAATTATGTTTTTCAGGGACACATAATATAAAGTTTATGAGAATTTAAATATTTAAAAAAGAGAGTTTGTGCACATTAACTACTATCTGCCTTTCTGAATCCTGTAGTAGCAGATGACTGCTCTATACAATATGTACAGTATACAAAGAACTAAACAGAGCTGGACAATAACATCACTGTTTTCTGTAGAACTGTTTATAGATTAAATGAACTAATTTAATTACTAATTTAATAATTGATGATCTTTACAACAGAACTGAATCAACACTGAAATGACTTCAGCTGAACAACAGCTGAAATGCATCATTTCCCTGTTATCACTGTAAAGCTGCTTCAAAACAATCTGTATTGTATAAAGCGCTATATAAATAAAGGTGACTTGACAAACATAAAAAACATACGACAATACCTCAAGATGCTGTTGTGCTTTCATAAAAATGACAGAATTTTCTGTTCTGAGTTGGTGGTTCTCTTCCTGTAGTTTAATTATGTTGTTTTTTGCTATTGCCAACTGTGATAAAAAAAATAAATAATAAAAAAAAAGGTGACAACAAGAAAGTTAGTATTGAATATTTCTATTCCACACATCACTTATTTTTCTGAAATCAAACAGTACCTCTTCAATGAGTTTGGAGTTGGATTTTTCTAACGACTCCACGCGTCCCTGTAAGCCTTGAACTGTAGAACTTAAAAAACAAAGTTTCCGATAAACTTCATTAGCACTAGGTTGTGCTTTGGTGAAATAGATTCATCTGTTTTTAAAAGCAATAATCATTCATCTTAAATACAGTATATAAGCTTTAGAAAGAGCAAGAACTTACTTCAACTGTCTATTTAATTCTTCGACATAATTCTTCTGATCCAAAATAGCAGCAATTTGCCCATTTCTATTCAAAACATATTTATAATAGTTATTCATACAGAGTAACACATCAAGGTTATTATAATGATTTAATGTAATTAATTAATCACACTTTTATTCCACCTAAATGTCCCTTCATATTACATTTACATTTACATTTATGCATTTGGCAGACGCTTTTATCCAAAGCGACTTACATTGCATTATACTCTACATTTGTATCTGAGTATGTGCAATCCCTGGGATCGAACCCATGACCTTGGCATTGCTAGTGCCATGCTCTAACCACTGAGCTACAGGAAAGTATTAAAGTATGTTGTCTACAAAGTACAGGTTTTTTTTTTTTTTTTTTTTTTTTCTTTCTTNTTTTTTTTTTACCTTTCTTCACTTCTATAGTCATCAATGTCATTCTTCAAGTACATGGAGAAATCTATTACGCCAACCTGTGGATTCCAATAAAAGGCATTAATATTTCTCAAACAGAAGCCAGATCCCAGGTTATTAAAAATGGCCAAAATACAATGTTCATACTTGTGTATCAAGGTCCTCGCCCTTCACGCATAAGTTGGCATCTATGACGTTAAGTCCCACCAGGAGACCAACGATGACGGCTCCCTCCTCCTCCAGCATCACTGCTGAGTTCTCATAGAACTCACTGCAAATGCACACACAAACGTAATGACATTTATCATTGGTTATGAGTGTCAAAAGTTAGATCAAAAGATAGATTCTGTAGATAAAGACAATTTTCTATTGTCTAAATTCTGGTTCCCTTTATTCATAATCTGAAAACAAACGGCCTTTTAAAACATAAATATCCTTGCCTCATATTGATCATGTGTTGTTTTTCCATTGTAAAATTGCATTATGTAGAATTTGTTGTGTTCCTATGATGCACAAATGTCATTGTAATATCAAATGTAATATCATTAACTGTGTACTACTGTTTCATTATTTTAGTTCTGAGTCTGACAAAATGTGCAAAGGCAATACATTTATAACTAATATTTATTCTTGTCTTTTAATAGACGATTCGGGTGTTTGCAAACAGCGATGACATTTTGTGGGCGGATCCAATCTGGTGGCAGAAAATGACAGTTTTACAGTGGCAGTCTATGGAAGCCATAGAACCAAAGAGTAAAAAAGGTAATCATTTTGAGTATGTTTGTGAAAACCATAATACATTTTTTTTTTGTTAGTTATGACAATAATAGACCATTTAGGGTCTGACGTCACAGTTACGTCACTGCAGCTGCGTGCGCATTGTGGTGGCAGAAAAACAGTGGTAACAAGTAAAGGAAAATGTGCAATATCCACGGAGTAAGAGAAAAAAAATGTCTTGTTGTGCCTTTGGATGTCAGAATCGGAATGCAAAAAAAGCAAAAGTCTTCATTTTTACAGAATACTGTGGTCTTCCACAAACATACTTAGCTGCAAAACTGTTTTTAACATTGACAATAATAAGAAATGTTTCTTGAGCAGCAAATCAGCATATTAGAATAATTTCTGAAGAATCATGTGACACTGAAGAATGGAGTAATGGCTGCTTAAAATTCAGCTTTGCCATCATAAAAATAAATTCCATTTTAAAATATATTAAATTAGAAACCAGATATTTTAAATTGTAATACTATTTCACAATATAACTTGTATTTCTGATCAAATGAATGCAGAAATATTAAAAAATCTTAATGACCAGAAACATTTGAATGGTAGTGTATATAGGAAAACTATACTTTTAAATCTCAGTCAGCAGAACCAGAAGGGCTTTTATTAGACAGCTTCATGTGATGCACACCCTCTAGCGACCACAGCGCACTAAACTCTGATGCCCGAGCAGGAAACACAAAACTAGTTTGTCTCAGGCACCTTATCACTTCTCTAATCATCAATTCTCCACCACAACTATTGTGACAAAGAAATAAAGAATGAATTAAGGGTATTGAAAGTAAAAAAAACTAACCTAAGTATATCTTTCCTGGTGATGAGAAGACGGAGGTAATCTGCTAATTTCTTCTGCATCAGTGCCAGTCTCAGCCATGCTCTGGCTCTTCCCAGAGGCGTCCTAACAAACACATACAACCATTTTCAGACAGATAGACAGACAGACAGTGATGTGCATGACTCTGGAAATAGACTTAACTTGCAGTTGCAAGTTTCAGTTTTATCAAGGAACTAGAACCGAAATTTGCACTTCCCTATTTTGAATGGCACATCTTAGTGTGCTGGGGAATGCGTGTGAGAAAGCATATATATATTTATAATATAGTGGACTTGATTGATAGTGGATCTGCTTTTGTATTAGAGTCTTTAAAAGATTAATTTAGACAAAATTAAAACACTTCAGATTTGTGTGCAAACTATTCAGTGTAACTGTAAGGCTGAAAATTGTTAGTCCTGCACATACTTAAGGCCAGGAAGGTCCCGTACACTGGCTGCGATTTCGCCTGCTTCTGGGCACAGCTTCTCAACCATCTCCAGAGGCCCCCACAAGGACTTGTTGTAACCAAGAAACGATTTCTTCACTGGGAGATGGAGACCAACATGTTTGTTAAACAACTCAGGGCTATGATCTGGCGTACAGAGCATGCAAAGATTTTGATGAAACGCCATTCAAAACATTATTCAAATTTTGTGGCAGAGCTGGCTCACTGGACAAGAACTTCAGTTGATCTGACAGCTGAGAATGAGTTAAAAAAAAAGAAAGAAAAGCATTTCCTCATTTTCTTTTCCTATTATAAGGTTACATGGCAAAGCATTGTTGCTACTATCCTTCTGGTCCCTAAGAATAACACTAGCAGAGGCCTATGCAAATATATAAGAGATATTGATAACACTAAATCAGGCAGCTATCCTACCAAAAAGCAAGCATGTAAGAAGTTTAAATGATAATTGGTTAACAGATGGTTCTTTGTGGCTGGCTGTCTGATGATAGTTGAACATACCTTTGAGACCGTGCTTCAGGCAGTGCTCCATGACAACAAAGAACTGTTGCAGTGGCGGATAGTCAGAGTCCAGAGTTCGTCCAAAGCTCAGAGCTGACTCGATCAGGCCTTTGATGCTAAGCTTAGCCATATTAAGCAAGTTTGCTCGTTCCATTGCCATAGGATCTCGAAAGGCTAAAAGACACAGCCCACAGACAAATATATATCATACCAAAAATTATATCATTATAGCCAAAAAGTTGTTGTTGTTCAAGAAGAACATTTAAAAAAAAAATAATAAATCACACTAAACTCATCACAGCACTTAAGCCTCTGGCTGTTTGCTTAGGACTAACATGTGACCACACTTTGAATTGTTGAGTTTAAATTTTAACAAACCCTTAAAGTGCTTTACCTGTACTGTCATTCACCAGTCCTTTACAGCAGCACTGTCAAAAAGCAGTACTTTTTATGTTTTGTGTTTACTGCACAAATGAATGCAAGTTGTATACTTGTCAGTTTTGACTAATCAGTGATACATCAGACCCTGTTTTAACCATCAGGCTAATCAATAATTCTTATGCAAACATATTTAGACAGGCTCTGTTTAACAAGCATGCTGGCACTGGTAATCTACTTCCCACTTATGTTGTTGGTTCCCATTGCCACTTTATCTGGTTTAAGAGAATGAAACTTCCATCAGACTCTCTGAGGTAAATAACTTTAACAATAATATGTCATTTAAATAATTTATCCTCGTATTATTATTATATTATATAATATCTTTTCCTATTATTGTTATTATTTAGTGGATCTGATTTTGTATTAAGTCTCTGAAATATTAATTTAGACAAAATTAAAACACTGCAGATTTGTGAGCAAACTAATTTGTCATTGGCGGGGGCAAATACTAATCATGACAAATCAACAGCATACTGATTTGACTGACATGCCTATCTCACCAATAAAAAAAAATTTAAAAAAAAATTAAATAAAAACATTATGCATATCAACTGTATGGATGGCCTGGTGCTTATAGTTATATAGTTATAAAACACCTAGATTTATTATATGCACAAATGAATACAAACCAACAAGGCACTGTCATGACATCATGCCATTATGACATCATTTGGAAAATGATGTATGGCAAGCCAATTTAGCATGTTCCTTAAAACTAACTATTATATATTTTTGTTTGACCATGCACATGGAAATTTGGCTGATCCTTGACGAGCTAATTTGATCTAATATTTATTGTTTTTAAAAAATGTTGTAGATTTATGTAGCAAATGGGAATCGACAAAAATATTGACTATATGTTGAGACAAAGGTCTTGTTAATGTTTTTCAGTTTTGTTCAAGGTAATTAAAGCAACAGTTTTTCAAAAGTGGAAGAATATGTAAAAGTTTGGTATTTGGGGTAAAAAAAAATACCATACTACCTACCTACTGTTGAGGTTAAAGGCACAATAATTAACATGATAATAAATAGCTGGCTGATTTTTCCATTTGTTGACATGACATGGTTAGATTCAGATGATAAATATCATATATTAAGTTGGGTGTCCACCTTAGAGATAATCACCATATTTATAATGAAACCACATTTCAAAATATGATATTATAATAAAATATATTTTTGTTACTACTGTAAAGCTATATTGAATGTTTTAATTATTATGTCCTTCAATTTTTTCAGAATCTTTGCTTTTAAATAATATCTGTATTTTTAATGACATATTTAGGCTATTGAACAAAAAAAAGTATATAGTATTAACTTAATACCTCTTAGCAACAATTGCAATACAACTGTAATAGTAATTACAACTAACTGGATATGAATTAGTATTTATATTATTTATTAGTCAATAAAAATTACAAGAAACAATAAAAAAAAAAACAGCTATTTGTTAGTTTTCAGCAATAAATGTTAATCCGGCTTGCCATACACGTAGGCTACATCTGAACAACACGGGCTTTAATGTCATCCATAACCTACCCTTGGCACCCCATTCTTCTGAAAAGGGCGATGTTTTAGGCTCTATCACTTTAGGCAGGACGTGAATGCCACCCGAGAATGTTTCTGACGCTTTTCTGGCTAAAGCGAATATGGGCGCCTGCCATCTCCCGTCTCCAGATTTCATGGCAGCGCCGCTCGCTTTCTCACCGGCCGATTTATCCTCCTGCAATCTGAGAATACCGAACACTTGCGCTCTCTCTTTGTTGCTCTCTGCTTCCGCCAACACAAGGTCCTGTTCTGCAGGTGTCGCCATCGTTAAAGTGAATATTATACAGTTTAGGATAATGCTTCACCTAACAACCACGGGGGTGATGTGTTGAGAGGCATTGATAAACAGTTAACGACGGAATTCAAGCGCTTTCCCATGTGATGTTCCTTGTCAACGCCCCAGAGGCGACGTATGTTTTCAATTCATATGGTCATCGTATCTTTGGAAAACAAATGGCTAGATTGTAGATTTGTTTACACCCGAGCACTCCTGTACGATCCGTCTGCAGCAAAGGGGTGGTGTCAAAACATTCAAAAGACGTAATTCAGTGGAACAGTATGGATATACTACCCTCTACCGCTTGTATGGAACATTGTCCTGGAAAATTATGAAATAATCACTGGTTGGCAGTTTGAACACATAATATTTCTTAAATGATCATGTTTATGGTAATAATGGGGAAATTAATTGTCTCGTTCGTGAAAGAATCTGTGTTTTTGAAATAAACGAATTTTTCTCACTGACACCTTTACTTTCAAAGTCAAAATCGAAACAAAATCGCTTAGCACGCACATTTAAATAAATGATAGGCTACTCGTTTCACTCGTAACTCGTGCTGCCTCTGAATATACTTTTATACTTTACAGTAGTGTGAAAAACACTAGGCCACAAGATTGGAGCGTTCCATTTATCCTCAGAAGTGGGAAATTACTTGTTCCCAGTAAGAACTTTTAACTGGAATTCACCCTCAAGTTCAGAATCCAATATGGCTGCTCAGAGCATCAACCATAGTGGAACAGTATATTGTTTATCAGCACTTCTGTTTGTCTGTCTCAAAATCTCAGTGCTGCACACATAGCCTACTATCCAACATCTATTTGTGGACATGATGCTTTTCTATACAGCATTTATGTCCAAAATAATTATGTGTTTGCATTCCAAAAGAGCAATAACGACAAAGGTTTGCCTGGACGCATCCATCTTAGTTTTCTGACCTGTTTACTGGAAGGAAGTCAACTCACGTGTGACATCATATCCAGCTCCAACATCCCTCTTCCGAGGTAAATGGAATGCAGGCAGGATATGTCCAAATTCATAGCATTCAAAAGCGAAAAGTACCCTAATGACGGCTCAAACAAGTCACTTTCATACCAAGCACCTTTCTGTTTGTCAATGCTTTTTGGCCAACTTGAACCCATTGCAAAATCTGCTTTGGGAAATTTTTCACCCTCACAAAATTCCTGATTGTGTGGATTCCTACTGAAATGACTGGATTTCATCCACGAAAATTCACCAAACATGTGTCCCAACCTTAACAATGTGGCCGCAGAAAAGGGCCACTGAACAAATCAATAACTAATTTTAGTGAACTCTTTAGTTATTCAAATCACTAGGATGAATCAAAATCCCCACTATAATTTTTGTAGTTAATTAATAAAAAGTGGCTCCTTTTTATTAGTGTAAGTGTTACTCCAACAGTTCTCACACTGAAGAATTCAAAATTTTGCTTTAAAATGAACGAATGCGAAAAACCTCTGCTGACAACCATCTCACTGGTGCTGACTCAGGATTATTCTCCTTGTAGAGTGTCACCACACTATGGCAGTTACAAAAGTGAAGGTTTGCAGTTCCAAACAACTATAACTTATATACTTTGTATATTTTAACTTAGTATATTAAGCTCTGGAGGCTTACCTTGACTGTAGGCCAAACGCTCCATACTTTCGCTATGGGTGATGCCCCATCGGTGAAGGCTCTGGGGGGAATACATGACTGGATCCACTGAACACAGACAACACACTTGGTTCTCATTGGGTGGTTAACATTTAAGTATCACTTGTACATGTTTTACAGAACTAATAGCATTCCTTTTGTCATTTATCCATAACCGATTTAAATGTTGCATAAAATAAAAGCTGTATACATTTGCTGACCTACATCACAAACTCAACATGTTTCTGTTGTTTACTGCTGATCTGCTCTCAGGGTCTGGCTATCATATGACTCTGATTTCCTGCACCACTGTCCCGCCTCACATGGAGGGAAATGTATACACATTCAGTCTAAACAGACAAAACATCTTAAGATTTCAGTGCACATAACATTTAGAGCTAATCACAACATGAAATCAAACACCTTATGCTTTGTCATCTTGGTTAGGCTCTGACTTCTGCTTTAAAATGTTACTGAATCACTCATAGGTGCTGAGCAAAATAGTATACACTTACCCCTGTTAAACCTACACCCTTTGCTGGTGTTCTGCTGGTACTATTGGGTCGAGAGAGCTGACCTATGCCTGTTAGGTGAGGTGCAACCATTTGCTGCATTAGCAGGCAGTGGGGAGGAGATGTCTCTCGCTGGAACAGAACAGTGCAGGGTAGCAGAGGCGGTCAAACAAAGGGGGCGGGACATGTGAACACGCTGGTCAGCCAATAAGTGTGGAGCTGCAGGCTACTCAGGAAGTGGGATTCTGAATGATACTAACCACACTGCCAGGATATGAATGAGCACATGAATGTGACAGGCATGCCACAGACTATTATGCATAATCCTTTTTAGCATATTGCAACTGCATTTTGTGTGATGATTTTATGTAAATGGAAGCACAATTCATAGAATATAATGAATATATTCTACTATTCAAAGGTTTGGGAAAGAAATTAATGCTTCTATTCAGCAAGGATGCATTCAACTGATCAAAAGTGAAGCTTATTAGTAAAAGCTGTTATTTTAAACATTATATTAATCAAATAATTCTGAAAAAAAAGCATCACGGTTTTCAAAACAATTAAGCAGCACAACTGTTTTCAACATTGATAATAATAGGAAATGCTTATTGAGCACCAAAATCAGCATATTAGAATGATTTCTGAAGGATCATGTGACACTGAAGACTGGAGTAATGATGCTGAAAATTCATCTTTGCCATTACAGGAATAAATTACATTTTCAAATTATATTAAAACAGAAAACCTATTTTAAATTGTAATAATATTTCACAATATTACTATTTTTACTGTTTGATTAAATAAATGTCTTGTCTTGGTGAGCATAAGAGACTTTATATATATAAAGGCAGAATAGGCAGTGGAGGGTATTTCCACGAGGGTAATGCCATCTGTGATCAGCATTTTCCCTCTCCCCTTTTCTGCTTTTGTCTGTTTAGATTTGTCAAGATAAAAGTGCAAAAGGGGGAAATTCTCAGGTTGGCCTTAAATGAACTAATCTGATCTTATACCTATACAATCTTACTCTGTCTTCATTAAATAAATGCCATGATTTTATTAAAAGACTTCCATGAAATTCAGCACTAAAATCACTCTCCATCTATGCCTAATCTTTAACCTGAAGATGGCAGTGTCCTCCAAAAAGAGTAGAAATCTAACTTCTAGCAAATTAGATATTGCAATAATCCTTTATTATTATTATTAAAGTGAAGTGGTATTTTCACACATTTTCACACTGAGTGTGTTTCTAAGTCACATCTTACAATTTGTTATTTCTACCTTAAAGCGTGAAATTAATTAATTTTCAAATTTTTATTAATTAATCTCCATCACATCCTTACTTCTTCAATGTCTTCAATAACTTCTTCAAACTTTAAAATAAAGTTCCACTTCAGACCTGAGGGGTGTATTTAACACTTGCGATCCTCTTGACAGCATGAAGTAAAAGAAGTATGTTGTGATGAGAGGGTAAGTGGTGGTAAAGAGCTTTCATCTGATCACTGTCTTGAAGTGCTTCGCATTAAACCAGGTCTCTGTGGGATTGAATGGATTCGTTCATACCTTTCATGCAAACAAACAAATCTTAAGCCTCCTAAGAGACTTATAAAGATGCTCACTAACCAATAGATAGATACAACCCCAAAATAATAGCCATTGTTCCAGGACACTCATTCACTATGTGATTTAAAATGGTTTTTAATCTTGGATGGTTTCCACCAATTCCAAAGACGTCAGCATCTCTAAACAATAAACTTAATTAAAGAATGATTCAAATGATGCATTCTTCACAATTCTACATATTTTTAATAAACAATGGGTATGTTCAGTTACCTGAATAACATTTTTATATTGTACACTATCACTCTTAAAAATTAAAGTTCTTTAATGGCATTTAGGTTCCATGAAGAACCTTTAACCTCCATGGAACCTTTCCACTGGACAAAAGGTTCTTTATAGTATAAAAAGTTTCTTTAGATTATTAAAGTGTTCTTCACACTAAGAAAAAAAATGTTTCTTTTAAGAACTGTTCACTGAAATGTTCTTTGAGGAACCAAAAAATGGTTCTGCTATGGCATTGCTGTGGAAACCCCCTTTTGGAACCTTTATTTTTAGGAGTATAGGAGGTTCAGCACCATTCATGGGCCGTTTCAAGCATTAAAGTGCCTAAAAATGTACATGTAATTACACACTTTAGCTTTCCATCTAGGTAACAGAAATACAAAATCTACATTATGTAAAAGTAGTCCTCACAGCCATAATAATGAAGGGTGAGGAGGGTTCTCATTATCACTCAAGCCTGCAGCATTGGTGCCTTTCTGTAAAAATCACAAGAACCATTGAACTGTATTGTTCTGCTTTTGAACAGAAACTAGCCAATGGTCTTGTTGAATTTGGTTGCATCCTTCACGACACTCGACATTGGTTTAAAGCCGCCCAGTAACTCAAAAGATGCCACAGGCACGGGAGCAAGAATCATCGGCAGCCCCATGAATAAGAAATCACATCTGATTGAGTTTGAAGGGTTCTTCAGACATTAAACCAGACAACAACATTTGATTAACTGCTGGCTCCTCTGCGCTCTCTTCAGACGATTCTCGCTAAAGGATTTTGTTTGGTTATAAATAGCATTGATCTTTCACAAAAAGGAACCATTAGTATAATGAGTGCATATTTTGTCCCTCCATTTCTGTAGCCTTGGGATTTGCCACAGGCACTTGACCATCAAGCTGAAGCTGGTGAAATGGTGAAAATTTAAAGATGGTCTTGTTTAATATTCATAGCTGTTGTGCACACACTACATGATGATAGACTGGTGTAACATTTAAAAACTTAGGAGAAGTAAGAATTTATAGACATTTCATTGTGTGCGTTCAAAACCCCAGTGTTGACTTTTGAACTTAGACATCAGCCAAAATGACACTGACTTGAAATTACTTCTCAAAAGGATTTGTGTGACTGCAGATGCTGATACTGAGTAATACTTTCATTCATCTGTCATAGGACATGCTAATTGAGTCCAAGAAATCCTCTTTTAAATCTGCGAAGGGTGAAGATGGCAAGACCTACAGTCCTCTTCTACTTCAATATTAACTGAGCCCAAGGAGGTAATTATGATCTTGTCTATTTTAAGAATCAAATGAGGAATGACCTCAGCTTATTAAATAAATAAAGACCTCCTGCTGGAGAACGTGGGCTGGCCTGCAATGCATATTGTCATTTGGTCTTCAGACACTGTAGTTCAAATTTTGATCATAAATACTGTTAAGATCCATCTCAAAGATCTTGTATTTCATACATTCAGGAATAAAATAAGGAAATGTGATGAAACAAGATTCTGCTCTGTAATTAATGGTGCTTTTTAAGGCAAAAACACAATTGTGATGGATCATATATTTTCGAAATCCCATATCCCATAAGTGTACATTTTGTCGCGTAACGTATTCAGCACTGTTTGTGCTCTAATAGTGTGCCTTATTAATTAATAAAGACAGTTAGGCTATTAATTAAAGACAGTTGTGCTACTATTCATTTGTAAGCCATGCAACTTTTAAAGTCGTGATAAAACGGAAGTAACAACAGATCTTTTGTATTATGATTGTGTATTATTGAGTGTAATGGATTATTGAAAAAGAAAATGTGTAGGGCAGGGACTTGGTTTTATGAATCTGCTGCAGACTGGATTTTGAGATGTGGGCGTTGCGCACTCAAAAGTGGTGGCAGATGCAAGTGAGCTTGCAAGGACAGGGTTTAAGTGGACTAAATGATTGGAGAAATCCTGTATACGTCATTAAAGAGAAGTATTGCATTACTAATTACAGTAGTCTCAAGATGACAACATATATTTGGAGCTGTTCACGTCCTTGGACTGGGAGTTAGGCTATGCATTTCTATAGCACCACTATCAATGCCTAATTACGAGTTCTAGGAGGACATGAACGCTTTTTTCAAGTTGAAATCACTTGTGACATGGCATGAACGCACCTTATGTCATTTTCACCGGAAGGTCCAGTTATGACTTGATTTAACATTACGAGATCACATGTTATTGCTGTGTTTCAGATTGTACTTGCAAAATGTGAAAATTGTGAAATGTCTCAAGAACATGCTGTATTTTGTAATTTTTAAAGTTCAATAATAAAAAAAGTGAGATAAAAGGTGTCTGAGGAAGATTAAAGGAGGGAGAGGCAAATCCATAATCAGAGACTCTTGCAAAAAAAAAAAAAAATTGGTGGAAAAGAAGAAGAAGGGGAAAAAAACAAGCCAATGACCCCGATTTGAACAGAGGAAGCTAGCCTCGCTTCTAAATGAATCGTTGAGATGCATGTGAGTTTGAACTGCTCCCGCTAATTATCTAGCAACTAACATTACATTCATTATGGAGGGTAGAGATATTGAATATTTAATCGCCATTAAACCAAGCTGTCATTCAAGCAGCAGCTACAAATTTAAAATCAAGGAACACACCACGCCTAAGCTAGGCTACATCAATCAACTTCACAAAACTGCATTTAAATATTCAAATGTTCTTGTTTTTTTTCCTTCTTCAGTTGATAGGTGAGTGAAATGATATTTATATTGTCTTGCTTTGCGTAATGTCATTTTCTTAATGTTTTAATAGTGACAAAAAGTTTTAAATGCAAATTATTAAGACTTCCATCCAGATAGCAAAATTCTGTTTTTACTGTTATTTCTATTCCTTATGTTCTATTTTTATTATTCTTCTTTATGTAAAGCACTTTGAATTACCATTGTGTATGAAATGTGCTATACAAATAAAATTGCCTTGCCTTGCCTTAAAGCAGTTAAGCAAAAACAAACAGTCAAATAGGCTATTTTTGGGAGACTTTATAGCCAGACCTCTACAATTTAGTGTGCCTCCTCTATTTTAAAACCCACCAGACACCACTGCCTTAATGAAGTCAGAAATGTTTCTTTAGCTTTTCTTATCTTTTTGAGCAACTGAACTGTCTGTCTATAAACGTGTGGTTGATCATAGATAAAGATGCGCGATGCGGCTGTCCACTGAATGAAGATCGATGGTTCGATGTCACTGTTTGTCTGTCATGACCTTAAGCCACAGGAGGTGTGCTTTTTTTCTTTCACTATATGTCATCCAGCAAGAATAATTAGGTCATGTACTTACATCCATGTTCCTGGCAGACACGTTCTCATCATAGTGACTTACAAAAGAGTGCAAACATTGTGTTTGTGATGATTGCATCAGCAGGTAGACAAGAATGCAAGAAGAGCAGCTATCACACTCTCAATCAGTCGTTCGTATTGTTCACTTCACTCATATCTTGAATATTTTATCACCCTGAAGGGGTTTACTTTGCAATAACGACCGGCTAACTGTACATTATTCTGCCTATTAAATGGCTACTCATTAAATAAATAAATATATCTATCAGGATCAAATACTCCAGAGAGTCATGCTAGGTTCCGGAAGTAAAAATACCATTCATTTTCTCTATAGGGAAATTTATTTTTTATCAATTTACTTTAAAGACACATGCTGTCAGCAAGGTTGACAATCAGTGGTATGCTTTTGTTGAATCCTGCCCGCATTATTTTAACATTTTAGTAACACTTTATTTGAAATGTCTACTTTAGTCATTCTTTAGACTATAAGTTACTTTGCAACTACATGTCAGCTATCAGTCAGAGTATTAGCTGTCTGCTTAATATCTGCTAACACTTTGATGTTCCCCCAACAGTTACTATAAGTAACTTTGCAAGTACATGTCAACTTATTCTAACCCTAACCCTAAACTAACAATCTACTAATACTCTAATGAGAATTAGTTAAGATGTAGTTGCAAATTATTAAGAGTTAGTTGACATGTAGTTACTTATTGCCAGGAGAAATCTGTTGGGGAGCATCAAAATAAAGTGTTTTGTTTGCAGATATTAAGCAGACAGATTATTACTAATACTCTGACATGTAGTTGCAAAGTTACTTAAAGTTAGTAGAATGTCTAAAAAAACGGACTATCGAAATAAAGTGTAAACTTATTTCTTAAAAATTTGTTTTCAACAGCAAATTCCTGGTGAAAAACTACATTACCCATGATTCTGCAAAGAAATCTCACAGAAACTTTGATTGTCGTTCACAATGCTTCATGGGTTAGTTTTTCCCTCATTAAAGCCATTAAAGGGTTAGTTCACCCAAAAATGAAAATTCTGTCATTAATTACTCACCCTCATGTCGTTCCACACCCGTAAGACCTTCGTTCATCTTCGCAACACAAATTAAGATATTTTTTTCATAAAATCTGAAGCTCAGTGAGGCCTGCATTGCCAGCAAGACAATTTAAACGTATTAATGTAGACGTATTTAAAACAGTTCATGTGACTAGTGGTTCAACCTTAATTATTTGTTAATCAACTTTAATCATTTGTTCCGAACATCAGTAGTTCGGAGTGCGTATCAAACTGCCAAAGTCACGTGATTAAGCGTCAGTAAACGAGGCTTCGTTACGTCATACACTACCGTTCAAAAGTTTGGGGTCAGTAAGATTTTTTAATGTTTTAAAAGAAGTATCTTCTGCTCACCAAGCCTGCATTTATTTGATTAAAAATACAAACAAAAACAGTAATATTGTGAAATATTATTCCAATTTAAAACAGCTGTTTTCTATGTCAATATACAGTAAAGTGTAATTTATTCCTGTGATCAAAGCTGAATTTTCAGCATCATTACTCCAGTCTTCAGTGTCACATGATCCTTCAGAAATTATTCTAATATGATGATTTGATGCTCAAGAAACATTCATTATTATTATTGTAATGATGGGTCAACAGCGTGAGGATCCATTTGCAGCGTCTTTATTATGACAACACAGCACCGTACAAACAGGGGCAAGACAGTAGCGTAAACAGGGACAGGCTTAGGTCCAGACAGGCGGCAAGGAAACAGGGTCTTACTACAGGCAGAGGTCGTGGCAGGCGGCAGGCAAACACAGTCCAGGAAACAGGCAAGGGTCAAGGCTGGCGGCAGAGGTTCACAGAAGCAAGGCAGTCCAATCGGTAACAAGATAACAGTGTACAAGAAAACGCTCAGAAGTGATCACCAAGGCAAATCAAGACTTCGCGGTGTATGGATGTGTGTGAGTGTTTTATAGTGTGAGTGTAATGCCGTGCAGGTGTGTGTGCAATCAGTCCCAGGAATGAGGGCCTATGGGTAATGTAGTCCAGATGGGAACATGTAAATATTCCGGTGACGGCTCCCTCCGGCGGCCGGGAGGAAGAGCCGCGGGAGCCGTATTCATGACAATTATCAATGTTGAAAACAGTTGTGCACAAATTTTTTTTCGAAATTCTTCGATGAAGAGCAAGTTCAAAAGAATAGCATTTATTTAAAATATAATATTTTCTAACATTATAATTGTCTTTACTGTAACTTTTGATCAGTTTAACTCATTCTTGATGAATAAAAGTATTGATTAATTTTATTTCTATCCCCCAAAAATAAAATTAAAATTCTTACTGACCCCAAACTTTTGAACGGAAGTGTTTAATGTTACAAAAGATTTAGATTTCAGATAAATGCTGTTCTTTTGAACTTTCTATTCATCATAGCATCATGAAATAAAAATGTAAATAACTGTTTTCAACATTGATAATAATCATAAATGTTTCTTGAGCATCAAATCATCATATTAAATTGATTTCTGAAGGATCATGTGACATTGAAGACTGAAGTAATGATGCTGAAAATTCAGCTTTGATCACAGGAATAAATTACACTTTACTGTATATTGACATAGAAAACAGCTGTTTTAAATTGGAATAATATTTCACAATATTACTGTTTTTGTTTGCATTTTAATTAAATAAATGCAGACTTGGTGAGCAGAACATACTTCTTTTAAAACATTAAAAAATCTTACTGACCCCAAACGTTTGAAAGGTAGTGTAAGTGTTTTGAAATTTAAATGGTTCACCACTGGGGGATGTGACTTCGGCCGTTTGATACACACTCTGAACCACTGATTCGAAACAAAAGATTCGTTAAGCTTCGAAGCTTCATGAAGTGGTGTTTTGAAATCGCCATCACTAGATATTGTTGAATAAAGTCGTTATTTTGTTTTTTTTGGGTGCACAAAAAGTATTCTTGTCACTTCATAACATTAAGGTTGAACCACTGTAGTCACATGAACTGTTTTAAATACGTTTTTAGTAGTTTTCTGGGGATCTGAAAGTGTTAATTGTCTTGCTGGCAATGGATGCATCACTGAGCCATCGGATTTTATCAAAAATATCTTAATTTGTGTTCTGAAGATGAACAAAGGTCTTACAGGTGTGGAACGACATCAGGGTGAGTAATTAATGACAGAATTTTCATTTTTTGGGTGAACTAACCCTTTAAATACACAGTCGTAATGTCATTCACAATTGCACTATAATATCTGTGGTTGGTTTATTTAACAAATGTCGGCACAGTATTTCTTTTGAACTTTTGCGCTCTATTAATATTCCTGAAACAAAAACAAGTGTATGGCTTTCGTTTGGTCTTCCTGGGGCACAGCATTGTAGAGGGCACAACTTACTGGTCTAATGAAAATGACAAATTGCTGAGGACCACAGACACCTAACAGAAGTAAATCGTGACATCTGCGAGGCATGATCACATTTAGAAAGTCCCAGGGTGTTTCCACTAAAGATTGGCTATCATATACATACAACACCTCTTAGGCTTTGCAGACAAGCAACTGCTTGATATGTAGAGGTAGTAGCACCATTAAACTCAGGGGGGTTGATTCATATTTCCTCCATCATGGAGAGGCAGCTTAATTATATACTAATAAACAGTGGGGAGAGCTCATAATGGATGAGCTCCTTGTCAATATGAAGCTGTCTTCAATCTAAAAAGGATGATGTGAAGTTGGATGGCAGGTTGACAGTCCTAAATATGAGTCGACAGAGAGCTGAGAAGATGTCTTTTATTTAAGCATGAGCTGCAAGCACACCAAGTGAAAAACAAACACACACACACAAAAACAATAAAACTTAGCAGTTGCATAGTGTGTCATTGATTGTAGTTTCCCTTAAGAATGTGTTAAGACTGTCATAAATAAAGTGAGGTTCTTATTAAAAAGGGCAACTGGTGAAATTTTTTCTGGAAAGGTTACTGGAACATACATGGCCTGGTCATGTTTCTGCCATTGTATCAAATGACTTTCATTGCCTCCCAATTATATTTGGGAGGGGAGGGAAAATAATAATAATAATATAAATATGAAATACAATATATATAATAAAAAGTATAATGATAAAAATTAGGTTCATATTCTGCATTCAAGTGTATAAAGATTGCACTATGAATTCTGGGAAATTACACATGAAATGACCAAAAAAAAAAGAAAAATCATGCTTTCTCTGTATGAAGGTCACTTGTCACCTGGAGGAGACTGGACCTCATAAAAGTCTTTTTTTATTATTATTTTTTAAAGAAATTCTCTTTCAGCCCCTACTATAAAAAAATATGAAACAAACTTTTGAGTTCCAAGCTGTGGTAAAGGCTTTTCCACTACAGAAGAACTTAAACACAAAATCAAAACAGACTCTGTTTACTTTATAGTGAATGTTCCTGATCATATTGTGAATGAGTTACAGTTCATGTTCCACTGAAGAAGAAAAAATATCTTTACTCAAAGTATTTAATAAAAATAGTTTTAGACCACATTTGGTCTAAATGATGTTGCATCCCCTTTTGACCATCCAATCAATTCCCAATAGATAGAATCAAGTCTTGGGCATTTTGTCTTGTTGAATACCCAATTAAACAGAAATATCACAGTATGTAAGTAATATGTGGAACTTTTCATTGACTTTGAATAACTCTCTGTATCTCTGAAGTAGTGCAAAAGATTGTGAATTTCAGTTTCATTCACATGCAATAGAAGAAGCCGGCACTTGTTTGATAAAACGTAGGCAAGTCTGACTGATTTTAATGTACCGCCTCTCATTGATCAACTTCTCCTACAATAGCTTGTGATTACAGCACTGGTCGACGTCATTTTTTGATAAACCCACAATCAAGACCCATATATATATATATATATATATATATACACACACACTCACTTATGGTAAAAACGATAGAGAACTCTACTTGATTTTCTAACCTAAGCAAATTATATAGGGAGAAAATTACCGAGAAAGCTGTAATCTAAATTACATTATGAATGAGAGCTATAAAACATTATACTACATTCTACAAAATATAAAAAAACTCAGAATCATATGTATGAGTACTGAACTGCCTTTTCACCCTATAAAGCCTATCTACTTAATACACAAATTTTGAAGGCCTCTAAATTATCAAGATGATCCTAACTTTGCTGAAAAACCTGTTGTGCCTTCTGTCATCTGGTTTATAGTTTATACTTTTTAGCAAGTAAAAGGCCTTTTAGTACAGTTGTAAAAATGTAAAAGATAACTTTTTTTTTTCTGAAAAAGCATGTTATAATGTGAGTATTAAATGATACATCAGGATTTAAGGAATGTTTATTTCTGTTGTTTAGTCATTACAAAACTATGTGACAATACTGTAATCTTAATCTCCTAATCTACACTTTTTAAAGGAGATAAAAGTAAAATTTAAATAAAAATGACATGGCACAAATAAGTCGGTGAAACAGACCATCATTATCCGTGTCTAAAGTGCAATATTCAGAGTGACGCAGTCCCTTTGTAAAGTCAAACCAGCATGACAGAGAACAGATAAGAACATCCACTGAAGCAGCAGAACACAGCTCTGTAAACATCATTTATTCATTCATTCAGCAGGACACTCGCTGTGTTCAGGGCAATACTCAAGCTTTAACAGTCAAGTCAATACATAGACAGAGAAATCACACAAAAGACATCAGATCAAGAAAAAAAAAGAATAGATGTTAAGGCTAGAGTAATGTTAAGGCTTAATATTATTCACATCAACCTGTTTGTTTGCAATTATTATTCATTGAATGACACTGAAACAAATGCAATATCTGGTGCAAATTGTCATAAAAACTGTAGAAACTTTAAATATGCCATCTGATGATTCCCCTGTTATTTAATGACAAGAAACAACCATCTTATGTATTTATCATAAAAACAGGTCAAAATATACAGTTTACTTGGATTTTATGTTTATACAAAAAAGAAAGACAGAATAGAGGATATGAAAGCTACCACCCTTTGGCACAGTTAAAAAAAAAGAAGATATACCCAAAGATGTACACATGATGCTCTGACTGAAATATGTTGAACTTGAAAAAAGAAAAAATATTATGAGAAGCACAACATATAAAAGATGGTCATGAAAACTCCCAGATTCGTAGATTACAAAATAATCAGATCATAATGAGTATTTTTATGAAACAAATGCTGTTTCAGGTAAACGCTCAATATGAAGTAATATTTAATAATAATAATAAATAAAAAAACACCAAACACAATATGGTGGTATGGTGGCCACTAAGGGATTGGATTTACAAAGCTTTTTAGTGTGGAAAATTTATGGTCAGAATTTATACCATTACTCACCTTAAGACAGTGTACAAACAAAAGAGGCAGCATTTTTATTATGACAAATGTAGCTGTAGATTTATAGAAGTTCTCTTAAGGGAAGCACACTGTTGCACTGGAAAAAAGAAACCTTGCACTTTATCACCTGAGACTGACAGGGTGCCAATTGTCTAATCAGTTTCCCTGTTAAACAAAGCTAAACTGCATGAAAGTTAAAGGTATTCTGACTCAGTCAACCTGATGTAAATATAAGGCATCTTCTGTGTACGATTCAGGTGTGATTTAGTAGAAAAAAATCTGACACAGAAGGTCAGTCCAAGCATCAGTTCATTTTGACACATAAACTACCCATTTTCAGCTGACAGATAAAATAATGAATCCTGAGTGTAACTGTGAAAACAATATTGACAGTACAAAAATGACTTGCATCGGTATCTGTGGCTAATATTACAACAGTAACAGCACAGTTGTGTTTTGCAGAGAGAGAGCCACAAATAGTTATTTTCATGCACAACAGGAAACTGCAGAAATCCTTTTATCTACGTAGTATCCAATATAAGGCTTTCTTTTAGGAGTTTTCACTCAGTCGATCAAAGGCATGCATCTGCAGCATTTGGCCAGCTTGCTTTGGCCCTTAGTCCCCTGGGGTCCGTCGTCCAGCAGACCATCCATATAGTGACCATACTCCTCAATGGCATCTTCCACACGGGTGATATAAAGCCAGGTAAAGATCACTCCAAAAAACTACCAAAAAAGAGAAATACTTTTGTTCAACACAAATGAAAAAACAAATACTCTTTTACTATGTGATCTTTGAAGGGTTTATTGCATGTATTGCCCACTTCAAGTTCCCCACAGCATTTCAACTGGACTTTGATTAGCCCTTTCAAAATCTCAACGGATGACCATTTAGCAAAATTTGTGCAGTCTGTTTCTAATGGTTGCCTGATGCACATTCTCATTAACTGTCACCAGAGACACTTGATGGGACCCTGAGGTTCTTCCTGATCCATCTACTTTTGGGGTGAATTTGGTTGGACGGCCTGGCCTGGACATATTGCCAGTGGTCTGAAACCTTCTCCATTTGTACATTATTGTGTGTACAGAAATGGCTTTCCCTTTCAAACGGTATACTTTTGTACCTTATTTACTCCTAAAGGGTACATAATAGTACCTTAAAGGTACATATTATTACCTAAATGGTACATTATATTATATATATTAGTACCTTTTGAAAGGATAATACCATTTTTTTCAGAGCGCGTAGCAATAAACAATCAGATGCAATTTTTTTCCACACACAAAATGGGCATTTCTGTTTATTGGAGCTGTACAAAAAATGCAATTTGATTAGTTATATCACCTTTTATTCATTGACATTGGTGAAATGCCAACGCAATATCTTTACTTGGGGTGTACTAACTTTTTCACAGCACTGTGTTAATCTGCACACTTCATTCTGCAGCTATAGCCTACTATTTGTGCAGTAATATAAATCATGTAATAAACATCTGGAATGGTTCACAGTGTGGGGAGACTGACTAATTACTTTGAATCAACTGTGAATCACCATTTACGGGGAAAAAGTATGTAAATAATTATAGCATCATTTCCTGTGAAACAGCCTATACAGATTGGGACTGTCTGACCTAAAATAAACTTAGCCCTGTACCCAGCACTTCCAATGTCCTGGAGCCTTTGTAAGAGAAAAGAGTAAAAGTATACTTTTTGAGTGCATGATTTTTTTTCTGTATTGTTGGGTTATCAAAGTTGCAGCATTATTGAAATGACTACAAAATGGATTAAAAATGTGTGTGATTATGATAATCCACATCTGTGACTGTGGTGTTTTTTGATGCATCAAGGTACCTCTTTAAAACTGGATAAAATGGGGGGACACACAACAACAGCTGCACATTAGAGGCTGCTTTTGAAAGTGAGATGGATTTCCAGACTGATAATTTGTTGAAAACCTGTCTACTCATGGTACTCTTTTGATAAAAGTTTACATTCATTCAAACCATATCCCTCTCACCAACCTTCATCAGTGCGGAAAACACTTAACGAGGGGATATTACGTAAAGAGGGAATTTAATTACACTGAACTTATGAGTTGGCACAGATAATGATGAATGAAGACAAGATGAAATATCTCCAAGAAGCCAAATTCATGCTGTAATAACTGATAAACATGAATCGGTTTTATTTGAACATAAAAACAACAGGATGGACCATTAATACACTGTTGATGTGTAATCTTTTAAAATGTGAAAATGATGAATGGTTTACCAGAAATGCTAGCCTACGCTATAGTAGTTTGACAATAAGCACTGTAGTTTTTGAAAATGAAATCGACAAAACAGAAATAACATTCTTATGGACGGATAGAGAAGAGTTTGAAACATGTTTGTTGTGGGCAGTCCAATTAGTTTTTCTTTTCATTCAACAAAAAAAGAGAACAGGATCTCCAAAAAGATTTGATGGGTTTAAAAGTAGTTTTTTTCCCCACACAACCCCAACACCCTTGTGAAAACCATTTAAAACTGCAATAATTGCTGTCATAACTCTTATCTTGAACTCTTCAAACACTTTGAAAGGTTCTTTCAATGAAAGAAAGATGTCATTTTTGTTCTTGACAAGCTTGCAAGGGATAAGAGCATGTATGTTTTAAGAAATTGCATCATTTGAAATATTACAATGACTTAGGCAGGCAATCTCAACCTTCTTTTCTGATAAGCATGAGTCTTACCTGAGGTAATAGGATGCCCAGAAGAAGTCCAGCCATGACTGTATAGTTGTCCACGAACCAAATAAAGACTGCATCAGTGCAACCGCGGATGTAGATGGTATCTATATTTTCTAGCCTCTGTGGGCAAAGGTCAGGCCAGAGAAAGAGAGGTCATATATTTAAAGGTCATCTTTTCATTATTCAATTCTAAGAGTCAAAAAACTGCCTTCTTCACATCTCTTATTAACAAAACAATGTTGTGAAGTAATGGATGTGTTCAGAGAAGCAAATGTATTGAGATAATTGGATGCTATTATAAGGCAGATTATCATTCATCTGTGCATGCTGCATATCCTCACAGCCTGTTAAAATTCAGAAGGGGTTCTCATTGCTCTTCCCAGATGATATGATTACCGATCAGACCTTTGACCCCTCCAAATGACTGTATTTAAACTAGGTGAATCGACACAGGACACAGAGCACTTTTCAAATATCAGAATGTACTTATAAGCTACTCTAACTTCCTCTTTCGTTCACAAAAGCAGATCTAAGCAAAACAACTTAGAACTTAGAAATAGAGGTGATCAGGGAACATACCTCTTTATTCAGGGTCTCGTATCCACACATCGTATTAACAACTTCAGAAGGCTGTAATACACAAGCAAATGCAGTCTTACCATTTTCATAGAAGTAGCAAAATATTTCCTGCATGTCCCTTAAAAAGTAAGACTGCAAACAGATCTGGCAAACAGCAAAACCTATGGTGGAAAAAAAACTTGATATTCTCAAGTTGGATCATAGATATGAAATTACACTTTGTGCTGATTAATATCTAGCCTACGCTCAACATAACAGGTTTCCATTTTACTAGTTTTGATCCCCGTTTTGTCATTGTAATTTACAGAGGTTTTAGTCAAACTAATGTAGTGCTAAGAATACTAAGCTTTATAAATGAAGCTGAAATCATTCTGCGAGTAACTGTACACATGCTGATTATTTAAATGGATAGTTCACCCAAGAATGAATATTCAGACATTAATTATAAATCCTAATGTCATGCTTAATCCGACTTTTGGTTCATCTTTGGTTGAAACACCAATGAAGTTAATTTTAATGATATCTGAGAGATTTCTGTTCCTCCATTGAAAGTTAAAGTAACTTTCAATCAATGTTCATCATATAAAAGAGATCAAGTCTCTTCAGAAGATGTGGATTAAACCACTTGATTAATATCCATTTCTTTTACGAACTCCTTATGAACTTTGTAAAGAGTCAAAGTTTTGGTTGCATAGACTTTCAATGGAGAGACATAAATATCTCAGATTTCATTAAAAAGATTTTTGTTGGGTTTGGAACGAAATAATGGTGAGTAAATGATGACAGAATTTTCATTTTTGGGTGAACTATCGCTTTAAATCAGTGTGACATGACCTTATAAAAATGAAAAAGGTTCCCAATATAGATTTTCCAAACTACATCAAAATGTAGTTTGTTTGCCTGAAAGCCAGAAAGAGCTAATGACAGGACCAATTTACATTTAAAATGACAAGCACATCAGGAGACAACCCAAAAAGACAAACTGATAAGTGGATTGAGAATGTGACAATTCCATGCATCCTTGGAGCAACAAATTCAGCTCAAGGGAATGTAAAAAACAGGAATATAAGGGTAGATTAAGCTAAATATTCCTTTAAACAATATGTGAGTTTTATTAATATGAGGTTCACAAACAAAAAGGTCATCAAATTAGATTCTGATATTCAATTTCAGACAAAACATTCTGATGTAATCTTCATATAGATAGCATTTTGGTGCACTGCTTTGTCTCAGACTGAAGTAATGATGAGATAATGCTTGTCCATAGGTAATCTGCACACAGCTGGATGTTGGCAAACAAACTCTGCGCTAGTTTCAAAACTAATGAAAAATGAATGTCCTTTTGACTGCAAGACCTGCTTTAGTATTGTACTTCAAAGGACCTATTTTTCAACCGTCCTATGCAACTCCAAAAAAAATGAGCTCTTTTAATATTCAGGTGAATCTAATATCAAGATGCTGGGCCATGTTACTAATGCTCTGGCTTAAGTTGGCAATGTTTGACAATAAAATAGTATAGGTAGATAGGTCTTTACTGTTATGATTTTTCTTAATTTGTGGAATACAAAAAAGATTGCTTGAAAAAATGCCTATTTTTTTCTATTCAATGAAAGTGAATGGAATCTAATGGTGTTTGAAAACCAAAAAACAAATGATTCTTTTATGTTCCAGAGAAGAAAGAAAAACATACAGGTTTGAAACGACATGAGGATGAGTAAATTATGACAGAATTATCAACATTATTAGAACTATGTGAACTATCTCTTTAACTAACAAAAGTCAGGTCCCTTCCACCAGGAAGTGACATCATTTTTGGAACAACAACAGCAGCACAAACATTCCACCCTAAATTGACACTCATGTAAGCGAACTCTCAATCCCTCATTGAACTATGGCTAACTCGAGCC
Organism: Anabarilius grahami; assembly: GCA_003731715.1. Classification (NCBI taxonomy): domain Eukaryota; kingdom Metazoa; phylum Chordata; class Actinopteri; order Cypriniformes; family Xenocyprididae; genus Anabarilius; species Anabarilius grahami. The sequence goes on from RJVU01026577.1 coordinate 8,886,817, forward strand.
CTATATTTCCATTCTGTTAGACAGTTTGTTCATGTTATTGCCATTGTGGAAATAATCAAGCTATCAATCAGTGCTTCATCAGAGCATATTTTCGAGAGTCGGGTACCCTTTTATAGAAATACTTCTTAAAATGCAACACAAGAATATTCACTTTTAGCAGTTACAGATTTCAAAAGATACACAAAACAGGAATGACCCAGATAACGCAGGATCATTATGAGCTCAACGTTTCCATAAATGAACAAAATGTAAACAAAGCAACTGGCTGTTACGGAAACTGGAAAACCTGAGCAGAAAACACCTCATATTCTACATCATTTCAAAAATGTGTCATGGACAAAGTTCCTTCCTAATTCACTGGATGTAGTGAAATTATTTTTGTACGTGTAAAATTCAGCATGTGACAGTTAATTGTGAAACTGAAAATATGAGCAGAGCTTTAATGGGACAACAAAACTAGCTGAGGAATGCTGAAACACAAAGTGATAATTTCTTCCTTTTATGTGTTTCATCTTTTCCCTTTATGTCTCCTTTCAGGTAAGCAAACAGTAACCTCATGAAAGACTCAATTATAAAAGCAATAAATGCTTTTGGTTACCAAGTGAACCAGGGCTGGTCTAAATTTAAAATGTAATTTAATTACCCTAGGATTATATTTAGTTAACAGAAGAATGGTTTATTTAGGTTGTTCGACAGTGGTGCAGTTGGCATGTCCAGATTTTGCAGAGTTAGTTGCATTTCTGGGTCAACATATTTTGTTGATCCTGAAACTACATTCCCGTCTGAAAATGTAAATCCTAACCATATCCCTACTCCTAACTAACACTACCAATAACTTATCCCTATAATCAGAGGGAAATAATAGGTGAATAACACTGATGTAGAAGCACCTAACCCTGGTTGTAAGCCTAAACAAAAACTGTAAAACTGTCCCTTAAGTCTGATTAGAACGTTGTTCCAGGATCAACTAAGATGCTGATCCAGGAACATATTGCACTTGGTGAAATCAGGTTCTGTGTGCAGTTGACAGCAGCAACTGTATTAAAGCATTAGTTCACCCCAAAGGCAGTCTATGGAGGGACAGACATCTCTCATATTTCATCAAAAAGATACAAATTTGTGTTCTGAAGATGAATGAAAGTCTTAAATGTTTAGAACGACATGAGGGTGAGTAATTAATGACAGAATTTTCATTTTGGGGTGAACTAACCCTTTAAAGTTCACAGATATACCAACGCTATCTCACAACCAATTCGTACGTATTTTACTAGGTGGCTAATTCGTACGAATTCATACGATTTGTCTAAACCCCAGTGACAGGTAGTTTTAGGGGCGGGGTTTGGGGTAGGTCATTTGTACGAATTCATACGAATTTGGCAACTCGTAAAATATGTACGAATTAGCAAAAAACGTACAAATTTATACGAGTGAGTTAGTACGAATTCGTACAATTTAGCCACCTCGTAAAATAAATACGAATTGCCGTGAGATCAGGTTGGATATACAGCAGTATATGTGTATGAAACATCTGTAAAAAGATTCTGGAGATAAGGGGATTGTGGGAAACATGCTAAAGCATTACAATTACAACCTAATCTTCTGTGAAATATTAATAGGATACCAAATTAATTCATGATTTTTTTTAACTAGCTTCAGACATACAGTTTGCCTACTTGATCAAATGTGTACACTACCATTCAAAAGTTTGGGATAGTTAAGATTTGTTTGAAAGCAGACTTCTCTGAAATGTTTTTGAAAGAAGTCTCTTATGCTCACCGAGTCTGCACAGTAAAACAATATTATTTAAATATTTGTACAAACTTAAAACAACTGTTTCCTATTTTAATATATTTTAAAATGTAATATATTCCTGTGATGACAAAGCTGCCATTACTCCAGTCTTCAATGTCACATGATCCTTCAATAATCATTCTAATATGATGATTTGGTGCTAAAGAAACATTTTTTATTATTATCAATGTTGAAAACAGTTACATATTCAATATTTTTGTGTAAAACCGTGATACATTTTTTTAGGAATCTTTGATGCATAAAAAATTCAAAAGAACTGTATTTATTTGAAATAGAAATCTTCAGTAACAATTTTAAATACCAAACATTTGAAAGGTAAAATGGAATGTGCTTTATGGACTCTTCTTGCAAGAGTTGTGTTAAACAGCAAACAAAACATAATGAGTTATGTGTGTATAGGTTTACACTGCAAGAGGAATGAAAAAAATATTCATAGACAAACCTTGACAATACAGCAGGTGTATGGCACTCCACACGCTAATGGACCAGGAGCAGAGCAATTATGATACATGTTCACCTGCCAGTCCGAGTACTCCTTTCCTCCACAACACTTGAACTGGAAAAACAAGAGTCGAAGCAGTAAAACCACTTATCAATGGAAATACCAGCATAGCTTCAGAGGAAGACCATTATTTTTTGTAAAGCTGGTTGTTTTCTCATCTAGCACTGCTGAAGATCTGTTGAGACTATGCTGTGGTAGAACACAGTGATACATAAGACTATTGGAAGAATATTTGTACATTGTATTTTTAAAAACACATTTGTGCAAATGGTTGGATACTGGTTGAATTTGATAGCATGTCATCTGCTAAATTGCACCTAGGTTGACAGGGCATGAAACAGAGGTGAATGAATATTCTGAGCTGCTCTGTATTCATTCATTGAGCCAACAGCTTTCAGACAACAAGCATGAATAAATATTAGGCTCCTGTCTTCCCTCACTGAATGGCACAATTCATATTCTAGCCCCTTAGCTCATTTAAATGGCAGTGAATAACATTTGAGGAAATTACTGTAGCAATTGGTTGATTCCCTCAAAAGAAGCACATCTTTACTGATGTACAATAATTATATGACAATCTGCAAAGAGTATAATTGTGTGATGATATCCAATAGCAGAGGGCAAACAGAAATTAATGCAGCATGGGATGTCAGCCATAAAACAAATAAATGAGGAATGACCAGGACCCCTCTGGGAATGAAGCCACTCTCCACATCAGCCTGACAGAAAACACCGACTGTGTTCCGATTCACAGGCTCCTGCGCAGTGTTCACTGCTCAATACTGAGAATGGGAGATCTGCATAAATCCACTTCACTTGACAAAACTCGCTCATTTGGAATGCATTTCAGTGATGTCTAATATAGACAACACTTGAGCCGCACAGATTAGCAGTTGTTA
>RJVU01026577.1:8890059-8903449 GCA_003731715.1 Anabarilius grahami
TATATATATATATATATATATATATATGTGCATGTATGTATGTAGTTTTGATGTGATATTGTTCAACTAAGCTGCCTTTAATTGATCAAAAATATATAAAATACAGCCAAGTGAATTTATATAAAATATGTATTATTTTAAAATCACTGTTCTTATATTTTATATTACTGTTGTAATGAAAATGTGATTCAGTAAATGTAATTAATGTTTCTTACATAATTTTTTTTATGTGACCTTATTTAATGGTACTGTAATAGTTTTTTTTCAGGCAGTTTATAACCTTTGAACAACGTAGGAACTATCCCAAAGACAACTTAAACGGTTGTATGCAGATGCTCTGGGTGTGGTTGTTTATTTGAAGGTCTGGCAGACATTCTCATGCACTTGAATGCACTCGGAGCCACTGGGTTCTTTGACTCTGTTGCCATTAAAATGCCTATGCATTGAAGGTTTTGTAGATGTGTCTGCTGGGTGTCTACAATTACAAGTAGAGCTCTTTAAATGGACTCCTTCTACAAAGTCTAAATTCTCATAATTGATGGGGCTTTCAAAGGATCACCGTTTGTCTGTATATGGTGGAATGGCTTATTTACTCTAGGTCTTTATATAATTTCCCTTTATATCATTGTCCAGGTCTTTTTATTATTTTCCACACATAGAAGTAAATATTAAGAAATTTCTAAAGCAAATGGTTGATCTCAATGTGTTACCTCTGCAATCAGGAATTGTTGTTACCTAATTTATGGTCATTAAAACCCACCCCTCATTGTGTTGTTTTAACTACAGTATAAAAGGGACATCTGAATTGTCACTACGTCTGAGTTGGATTACAGGGCCCTATGATTTTCATGATAAAGCTGAATGTCATGGAATTTAGACGTTTTTGGATTAATAAGTCAAAAGTAATACTGTACACTTAATAAAATTCATAATCAACCAACAATTTTTTTTAAACAAAATGGTATTCACTACAAACCACCAAAATTAAAGTTCCATTTAACTTAATTTAAGAAATAAAATTATTACTAACAAAAAACCTGTTGTGCAGCATATTTTTTTTGAAAAAATGCAATATTTGTTGCAAAAAGAAACATTTTTAAAAGATTGACTGAATTGTTAGGTTTTATGAAAAATTAATTAAATCTTAAATTTGTTTTAAATCATAAAACATAAAATCCAGGAAAATTAAAACAAAAAATACAATGGAATTCAGGCAAAAACACCACCACCACCACCACCACCACAGATTTCATATGGCCATAGTATTGTTACAATTTTAATAATTATTCAATTCAATTGATTAGCTATGCCTTATGATGATGAATCATCTTTTATTAAAAAGATGTATTAATTTATTAATTAGAAATATTAATTAAAACCATTAAAATGGAATCCAGAAAAAAAATGGATTTAGTTTACCAGCTTCTTTTTACAAATGAGTATAATCGAGAGTTAATAAATTAACTTACTAATGAATGCAGAGAGGTCTGGATCGTGCTCCATGATATAAATCTCTTACCGTACTCTGAACAAAGTCCATGATGTTTTTGAAATCAAGGTCATCATAGTAATTCACCATGCCTTTACGAATGTTTTTGTTAAACAGCTCCACTGTCTATTGGACAAAGGAAGGTCAGTGTTATAACAGGAAGATGTTGTTTTTGCAACAAATTTTCATATGTACAATTTATTTTAACATGGGAGGCCTTTGTTGTTCCACTCATCTGTTTTTGAAGCACTTAGAAATAACAGTAGAATCTGAGGACTGGTACAATTAGGTTCTTAAGAAATATGACTGAAATTAAGTTCACATTGATGGTAATGCTTTGGCATCAATATTATTTCGTTAATGATTGCTGAAGTGTCAAGAAGCCAAACAAATTTCACTCCCAGCTGACGATGAAATACAACCTCATCTAATCAGAAAACAGTCATGACCCAGCGACCATGTAACAGTACTCACAATTATCTTTTTCACATTAGCATGGATCATATTAATCCAATGAAATGAATAAAGAAACTGCCAACAATTACTGTCACATTGCATGGCTAAATAGTACTATTAGAACATTGAGAATTCTGTATATATTAAAATTACGTTTTATGGCCCACCTGTCACTTGGAAATGATAAGTACATAGAAAAACTAGTCTAATTATAAAGACAGGAATTTAACACATTTGTCAAGAACATCATACAACAAACAAATAAGAAAAGAAAAAAAACAGTGATAAAAATGATTGTACCTGGGTCCTAAAGATCAGAGCAACAATCCCACCGACAAGCTCCAAAACGAGACAAAGAGCCAGCATGTAAAGAAACTGCAAGGCAAGGGTAAACAATGGATCTCAAGTGAAACAGAGACAAGGGCAAATTACTCAGAATCAAATGAAACAACTGTCGCACACCTCAATTTCTGCCCTACTTGGGCAGTGAGTCCATCTGTGCGTGTACAGCCCTCAGTGACATTTTCACAAGGCAGATGAACCAGTGAATACAAATAGCTCATAACATGATTCAATTCCCATCATCTTGTTTCCTTGCTATTGTGTGCATCCTTACAACCTTTCTTTCTTCTGTGGGATGCAAAAGATATTTTGAAAAATGTTTTTGTCCATATAATGATGACAACACTGGACATTTCACTATATGGACAAAAACAAGACATGTTCTTTTGTGTCAAACAGATTTGGAATGTCATGAGGGTGAGTAAATAATTATTGTATTTAAATTTTGGGTAAACTACCCCTTTAAGCTTATAATATTATTTTTCTGTTTGGCCCCTTCAAAAAGCATCATTATAAAGAATAAAATATGAAGTGTTTTTGGCAGCAAATCAATATGGTTTACATAAGCGATATGCTGAAGTACAGCATTTGTGATGTAGAGGACACTACTACACTGCGTTCCAAATTATTATGCAAGTGACATATCAGTAAGATTTCAGTACAATAAACGTTCAGATTTTAGTTTTTCTAAGAGAATGTTTGGTTGTTTATTTATCCATGTATATTTAGATAACTGGTATCAATCTCAGACAAAATAATTTGCCAGATCTATGAAAACCCTTCTTAGAGGTTGTTCCACATTATTAAGCAAGTCACAGTTCTAATGCAGTATGGGAGGAAGAAAGATCTTTCTGAAGATGAAAAGCATGAAATGGTGCAATGTTGTGCAAAAGGCATGAAAACAACTAATATTGTGTGAAACTGAATGGAGATTATCAATTATTATAAGATTTGTGAGTGATTTAGAGCACAGCAGAACTCGGTCAGATAAAGGCTTATTAATTAAAGTTCCTGTCAAAAAAATTAATTGTATTAAAAGGGCAGCTATAAAAAAAAGCCAGTGTTGAGCAGCAAACAGGTATTTGAAGCTTCTGGTGTCTCTGGAGTCTTGAGAAGCTCTCCATGCAGGCTGGCAGTTGTGCATAAAGATATATTTTAGCCACTCTAAACCAAAGCTCACAAAGAGAAATGTTTACAGTGGGTTTAGAAATACAAAAATTTAAAAAATACTATTTTTTAAATAGTTTAATTCACTGACTAATGCCGTACTACAATGGATGGTCTAAATGGATGGATTTCTGGATGGTTGGCGAATGGCCACCACGTTCCAACAAGACTGTGACGTCAGCTCCCTAGCTGGCGGGTGATGATTTGGGCTGGAATATTGGGAAGTGAGATGGAAGGTCCCTTTAGGGTCTCTGAGGGTATTAAAATGACTTTTGCAAGATATGTGGAGTTTATAACTGGCCATTTTCGGCTATGGTATAAAAAGGAGGATAGTGCCTTCTGAAATACAATGTACTACACACTATCCCATGCTGCAAAAAAAACACCACAGCAATAAAACAGTTTGAAAATGTATTTCTACACCCACTGTAAATGTTTCTCTTTGTGAGGTTTGGTTAGTGGTGGCTGAAATGCATCTTTACGCACAACTGCCAGCCTTGCATGGAGAGGTTCTTGAGAGTCCAGAGACACCAGCAGCTTCAAATATCTGTTTGCTGCTCAATATTGGCTTTTTTTATAGCTGCCCTTTTAATACAATTAATTATTTTGAGAGGAACTTTCCTTAATAAGTTTATCTGACCGAGTTCTGCTGTGCTCTATATCACTCACAAATCGTATGATAATTTGATAATCTCCATTCAGTTTTCACACAATATTAGTTGATTTCATGCCTTTTGCACAACATTGCACCATTTCATGCTTTTCATCTTCAGAAAGATCTGTCTTCCTTCCCATATTGCATGAGAACTGTGACTTGCTTAATAATGTGGAACAACCTCTAAGAAGGGTTTTCATAGATCTGGCAAATAATTTTGTCTGAGATTGATACCAGTTATCTAAAAAGACATGGATAAATAAACAAACAAACATTTTCTTAGAAAAACTAAAATCTGAATGTTTATTGTACTGAAAACTTACTGATATGTCACTTGCATAATAATTTGGAACGCAGTGTATATGCAAGTGTCTAATGGAAAAAAGAAAACTTACCACTTTGAGAAGGCACAAGTTGTCTCTGAGAGACGCCAGAACCCCGATGAAGGAGACGATGAACATGATCACACCGAGCACAATGAGGATAATGGCGGGAGCCAGGAACACTCCTTCCAGTGTTTTGTACCGTTGCCTCTCCACCTCCGCATAGATGCCGATGGCCAAAATAAAGCCCCCTATCAACTGAAATAATGCAAAATAATGGAATTAATGCAAAATTAGATTACAGATGGAATGATCAACACTATTTCAGTGACATTAGTACCTTTAAAAAGGCACGTGTCAAAAACAACACAAAAGATTTAGTCAGGGCCTCAAGAAGTCTAACAAGGATGGTCATTGTTGAACCTAGGAGTATTTTAGGTTTTTCATATTTAATGTATTCCGATTAAAACAAGAGCAAAGTATAGCTATTTGAAACTGACTTCCTGAGTTAATGTATTCTAACCTTGAATCTTAATGGCTCCCCTAATGCGCAGAGTGTGATTTCCATTTGAAGATATTCTAAATGATTATCATACTCTGTACTGATTCGAGCTGTAGTTGACTAATTAAAGAATTAAAGCATGTAGTTTTAACCCTTAAGCATTTCTGTGTCATAATGAATAGTAGAAAGTAGATGTAGGAGAAGCAGTGTTGAGGGTAACACATTACAAGTAATGCGAGTAATCAGGTTACTTTTTTCAACAAGTAAAGTAACACATTACTTTTAAATTTAAAAGACAATATCTGAGTTACTTTTTCAAATAAGTAACGCAAGTTATTTTGTTTTCCCATTTATTGACTGACACCTCTCCTGTCCTCATGTTGAGAGAAATTGGGAGTAAGTACAGAGGCGTTGTGTGCGCTGTGTGAACATGATGGTTATTCCAGACTAGCTCTAGACTAAATGTGAGAATGCATTGCACTCATTTCACTTGCACAAAAACAGACAGATTTTTCCTCAAAATCAATCAAAACCTCAAAAATGCAACTCTGAATATTACACAAACCCACAATAATTAAATGTTATGTATACTTTATGTATTTAATCTCACTTTATTAATCAATATCTTTGCTGCTGACCTTCTATGATCCAATTCAACCATACTAATAAGCAAAAATTACTAAAGATAAAAATCACATTTATGTTTCATTCTTTTGTGTTTATTACTTAAGTAAGAGTTTTGAACTTTCTTCTCCTGCATCCTATTCTTCTGCAATCCAGAATGTCAGCACAGATGAAAGGTTGGTTTGAGCTGTGCCCTCTACTGTACAGGAGTGATTTTGCATTTCCTTCAGCCTGAGGCTTATTAATTTCACTTTTGGTGTGAAAGGGTCTTTACATTTACCAAAAATAATTTATAAAAANAAAAAAAAAAAGAAAAAAAAAAAGCAAGTCCAGCCCAGATGAGTAAAAAAGTAGCATAAAAGTAATGTTTACTTTACAGAAAAAATAACTAAGTAAAGCAATTAGTTACTTTTTTAGGGAGTAATGCAATATTGTAATGCATTACTTTGAAAAGGAACTTTCCCCAACACTGAGGAGAAGCAGATGTCAGTTGTGCAAAAGTGACAAAGAACAGCAAATGCACTTTTGCAACCCAGAGAAATAAACACTGAGATCCAGTGACATGGCTTAATGGCATAATCAAATAATAACCATTATAATGCTGGCCTGGTAATTGCAGCAAAACCACTTTATGCCTGTTAACTCATTGTGTGTGTGTGAACATGTCTGTGTGCATATGGCCTTTACAACAAATTAGTTGTGCCAATGCATTCCTTCTGTTTCTGGACTTCCTTTCTCATTCAACACCACACCAGGATATAGCCTGTATCAGAATCAGAATCAGAATCAGAATGTGCTTTATTCGCCAAGTGTGCACAAACACACAAGGAATTTGTTGTGGTTTTTACAGAAGCTCTTGGGACACACATACATATGACATGAGAACAGAAACATTTAACTAAGTAAACTAAGAAAATAATAAATATGTAAAATAAAATAAATAATAATACTAATATGGTATACATCTGGAACAGAAGACATACAGATTTGTATTGTATATACAGCAGGGTGAATAGTATATATATATATATTTACACTAATTTTTACTCTCTATCAAGTACTGAAAGTGAATACTAAAACGGTAATTGCTATGTTAGCTGTTTAAGCTGGAGATGGCGTTGGGGAAAAAAATGTTCTTATGCCTAGATGTTCTAGTGCACAGAGATCTGTAACGTCTGCCTGAGGGCAGAAGTGCAAACAGGTTGTGTATGGATAAGAAGTAGTAATCTTCTTCCTTACAAAGAGACATAATCGGTATAGAGAGGCATAATCGGTATGTACTAGGGACTAAAATCATTGCCAGTGCATCAATAATTTATATTATAAATGGTGTGTAAATCACTAATTCTTCTAAAATGATACTGTACTGTTTAACAGTACAGCGGATCAAATTTCAGTCGGAGGCTGCAGCTAAATTGTATGGTGAATGTGAGGGGGTGTAAACAGGTCAAACTGGACTAATTACAAAGTAAACGACTCACCCACTCAGACCACTTTTAATCTCATCCAAATTGAAATGAAGTTGAAACACAAAAGTGGTCTGCGAGTAATCCGGTTTTTAGTAACAGTCCACTCAGTTTGGTTAAATTAAAGCTTTACCTCCACGTCTACCAACATCAATAGTTTAGGACTAATGGGTGCTAAAACGGGGGCAGTCGTGGCCTAATGGATAGAGAGTCGGACTTGTAACCCAAAGGTCATGGGTTCGAGTCTCAGGTCTGGCAGGGATTGTCGGTGAGGGGAGTGAATGTCCAGCGCTCTCCCCACCCTCAATACCACGACTGAGGTGAGACCCTTGAGCAAGGCACCGTACCCCTAACTGCTCCCCGGGCGCCGCAGCAATGGCTGCCCACTGCTCCGTGTGTTCACTGTGTGTGTGTTCACTGCTGTGTGTGTGTGCGCACTTGGATGGGTTAAATGCAGAGCACAAATTCCGAGTATGGGTCACCATACTTGGCCACATGTCACTTCACTCACTTAATAAGAAGGTGGCCATTGTTGAAGCAATATAAAAACATTAACTTAGTCTCTTATGTGTGCTCAAAAGTTGCATTTTGATTGTTTATACTGCACTAATATTGTGAATTATTACAATAATTATAATTACAAAATCTAATTTAATTCTATTTTAATATATTCTAAAAAGTAATTTATTCCTGAGATGACAAAGCTGAATTCTCATCAGTTTTCAGAATTTTTTAGTCTTCAGTGTCACATGATCCTTCCTAAATCATTTATAGTGCTGAACATTTCTTATTATCAACGTCGAAAACAGTTGTGCTGCTTAATATTTTTGTGGAAACCGTGATGCCTTTTTTGTCAGGATTCTTAGAAAGATCAAAAGAACAGCATCTATTTGAAACAGAATTCTTTTGAAATCTTGATACTGATAGACTGGAAGAGAAACAGAGACAAAAAATGCCTTCATGTTTAGGTCCCTCAATAAGATTTCAAAAGCCTCTTGGGAAATTCCGAGAACAGTTCGAGACCACCACCACCTCATTTCAACAGAAGCTGGTTCTATCTGGGTGGTCAGAGTTTCTTATAATTAATTTATTTTCATGTAACTTTATTCCAAACCGCATTGCTTAAAAATTTGTATTACTTAAAATGTATAAGAAAACAAAGATCATCCTTATAGCAATTTACAAAATATCTAGAACAGAGGTCTTCAACCCTGCTTGGTCCTCCAAAATTTATTTCCAACCTACTTTAGCACACCTGCCTGTGTGTTTTCAAGCAATCCTGAACAGCTTAATTCACGCTTCAGGTGTGTTTGATGTAAAAAAAANGGGCAGCCATTGCTGCGGCGCCCGGGGAGCAGTTGGGGGTACGGTGCCTTGCTCAAGGGTCTCACCTCAGTCGTGGTATTGAGGGTGGGGAGAGCGCTGGACATTCACTCCCCTCACCGACAATCCCTGCCGGACCTGAGATTCGAACCCATGACCTTTGGGTTACAAGTCCGACTCTCTATCCATTAGGCCACGACTGCCCTAGAGAACAGAGGTCTTCAACCCTGCTTGGTCCTCCAAAATTTATTTCCAACCTACTTTAGCACACCTGCCTGTGTGTTTTCAAGCAATCCTGAACAGCTTAATTCACGCTTCAGGTGTGTTTGATGTAAAAAAAAATTTATGCGTTTTGGTTGCTCATTTACATGACAATGGCATTTTGGGGCCCTGAAAACGTAAACTTTTGAAAAAGAGTTTTAAAGTGCAAGTTTTTGAAAACAATACCGTTATCGTCTGTGTAAACTGCAAAAATGCGAATTTGTGAAAACGGTGACGTCATGCTCATGCGTATTACATGTTCAGTCTATAGGTGCATAGTGTTTCTTTACAAAGGGACATTGCCAACTACTGGCTTGCCATGTTTAATACAGTGTTTTTAGTCATTTTCACAGACCTGTGTGAACAGGGATCATTTTGACAATGGTGTCGTCTGTACGCGAAAAATGCAAAAGGAAAGCTTTTCCGTTTTTAGTACATCGTTGTCGTGTAAACATACCCTAAACTCTGCAGGGCAGTGAGTCACCAGGAGCAGTGTTGAAGACCTCTGGTCTAACACTTACATCTGCAATTCAAAACTGTTTCAGTAAAGTAAGCACCTTCAACCTCTTCAAGTCAAGCAAGTTGTACGCACAAAAAATAAAAGACCAATCAACATGAGTGCACAATAATCAACAGAGATGGTAAGAACAGATGTACGCCCTTGCCTTTGTGAGCAGAATAGCCATCCACACATAATAATTCACCCTTGCAGCCTTGTGTGAAGCACGTGCACCAGGTTTTTGTGAAAGCCCTGATGAGAGCAGCACAAAGTGTGCGCAGGTCAGCCAGCACTGTAATACTGCTGCCAATGGGACACCAAGAGCCTCGGCTGGTGGCATAATGGTCTGAAATAGCATCCTGTGGGGCCTATTGTTTACGCTGTCAGTGTGATGGATTCAACATGTGCAGTCCTGCTCTTGACAGAAAGCTATGAGAGAAGCACAATGGTGCAGCCCATAACATTTCAAACCTCTGCTGCCACGAAGAGTGCCTTTGACACTAGCCCTTTTCTCACAATAATCTATTTTAAATACCAATAATGGATGAGAATAAAGATAACAGAATGTCATAGTCCCTACGCCATGACAGTGGCTCAAACTTGAATAATACTACAATGAAAAGCATATGAAACGGTATCATCAAAGCATTTGCATATCAAACGGTATTATAGAATAAATAACACATTAATGCCACATTAAATATCACATTAATCCCACGAATATGAAATGTATAAAAGATTATTATACACATGACACAAATGGATGACACAAAATAATATTGTGCAAAAAAATAAAAATAAAGAACATCAAATGTGGAGAAGAGAAGCAAAATTAAGCTGAACAATAGGAACAAACATAGTGACTTTCATTTGTAACTGAATTAATGCTAAGAATTTTAATCAGATCTGAGTCTGAACTGTTTTAAAATTTAAAACTGCAAATATCAGGGATTATGTAACCCCAAATGACTCTCTAGTTTATTTTTAGTAAGTCACAGTTTGACAACAGTAAATAAGAGTATTACATAACTTGAGAACTAAAATACAACAAGCTTGATAATGTTTTGCATTAAAAGCACTAGAATAGAATAGTCACTAATGGCTTTTATAATATATGTACAGTACAAGTATATGTATGGTTATATGTATCTAGACAATATATTAAAGGATCAACCATTCAGGACACATGCAAACTATTTTTAAATCTTTCAACTGATTTAAAGTACAAGGCAATCCAGGACGAACGTTCGCCACCCCTGCACTACCGGATAAGTAAAGGTATCACAACAGACTGTTATCTATAATAATTTTATATTGTTTAGAATATAATAAGAGCTATGAGTTAGATGTTATAATCCTATAAAGCATACCCAGAGGATTTATCCTACTATTCAGTCTTATGGTGAACAAAACTGATATCTGACCATAAAAATAAAGGTCTTACATCGCAAGCAAACATCAAAAAGGATACTGCTCATATAGGTGGGAAAGAGTCCTCAAGTGGTAAATTCTTAAAGAACTCACATTCAACAATGTATGTTGCTCAACTTGAGCTGAGTGACTATATGCTATGATATGAAATATTGATGATGGCTTTCACAGTATGACTGCACAGTGCACAGTATTTTGGTCATGTGATTGTCAAAATGGAATCAATAACAGAAGCAAGGGCACCACAAACCACTAACATTAGTCTGTTTCAGTTTCTATCTACTTCTCTCAAATGGAAATGCTATTTACTTCTTGTTTTGTGCCCAAAAGAACAAGAAAAGTGTTTAACTATTTAAATTGTTTATCTACTTTAATTAGTCATTACCTATTATTTCCGCTTAGTGTTTTCTACAGCGACGACGTTGCAAATATTTATTAATAAATAAATTAATAAACATATGCAACGTCGTAAAAAAAACATTAGACGTTTACAACAGCAAATTACTCTACTAATGAGATTATTCAGTAACAAACTCTTAATCCCACAGTACAGTAGGAGGGTGGGGTCAAGAGCACTGGAACAGGTTAATAGGTGTGATCTTAACATAATTAAAATATATAAACATACTCAAATGTTACTTCTAGCAGACTTTTTATTTTCAACTATAATGTTTGCTTTCTCTCCGTTCTTTCCGACCTTTTAAACCGCACATTTGCTGACGTAGCTTAATGGATTTATCACACCGATCTATTTCATATGAGAGAAAAAACAATCAAACTCACCCAGAAAATTGTTGCATATACGATTAACGAGAACTTGAGAAAGATGTACGAGCACCTATCGCAATATCGGACTTCATTTGACATGTTAAAACCGTATATATTAAAAAAAACGTATAAAACGTTCCCGTAAACACTTCCTGGTTTGTTTGTATCGTCTACCTGAGTGAGCAGAGCACGCGCTCCATTATCGCTCACGCCGACGAGAATTACAATATTTTGATTGATGGGTGATTTGTCCAATAGGAGAGCGGGATTTCACATAGCTTGTTCTCTATATATTTCAGGAGAGTTTTAGAGTTCTTAATGACAGACATGCTTACTTTTTTAACACTAGTTACAGTTAACATGAAAAAAGAAAAACACAAAATACAAAAAAATAAACAAAAGTAACCCCTTAAAGCAAATCACATTTAATTTATATTATAATAATTATATAAATCAATAAAGTGGACAGCCATAACTGCACTTTTTTTTCCCTTTTTTTTTTTTTGCACGAGAAAAACCTCAACAGACTGCGCTCGTAAAATAACTGGCAGAAATTCCCATTAAAAGTCTTTTTATAATTCGCACACTTAACGAATAAGTCTGATCTGCTAAAAACCATACTGAAATAGCCTATGGTGATTCAAAGTGTCCCAATAAGAGTAATGTGCACTATTCACTATCCACATCCTCCACCTGCTGCCCAGACATCTGTCAAAATGAGCAAATATCACCTCACACAATTGGAGAAATAATTCTCAGCAGAACAAGCAGAGCAGACCTCACACATGCTCTTAAACTGTGACACATTTCCATTCGTTTTCCCTGCAGGGGGGTTGCAATTATTAATGACAGCAAGCTGTCCACTGTTAACGCGTCAATTACATCGGTATCACACCGCAGTAAAGATAGTTTGCGGTTTGATATTCAGATTTCTGTTGGCTATAAATACGCAGTGCGCTGTCATAGACATGTAAATAATACCGAATATCATTCTCCATGATTTGTGAATTAAGGTGACGCTGTCCTTTGGGCCGAAATCAGTTTTTTTTTTTCGGAGCGACTCTTAATTTTATAATGGCTATAGCTCCAAAAGTTGGACTCTTAGAGGAATGAAACCAGTGTCATCTTCATCAGCTTGATCTGTGAATCTTTTCACAGCAAAGCTCTTGTCCGTAAACCCCTTGGAAAGTCCGCCAGTAAGGAATGTAAAAGAAAGGCGTTCTTCATGTTTAACGTCTATTACCAATAAACACGCTGACTGCTGGAATAAAAGAACATTGTTTTAGGTCAAGCTCGATTTGTGAAAACTTTCACAATAGCATTGTATTGTGTGGCCATGTTTCTTTTTGCTCTGCCCCCCGTTTTTTTTGTATAATATTATCTTACGGTTGCTGTTTCAATGAATAACCATTTCCAATCCATTAGGTAAATTACCTTGTGTGTATATATATATATATATATGAAAGGTCAGTAATAGTCAGTACGGGTCAGCTAACGGTTCCCTGGGTCACTGACTTTAATCTGTGAAAACTTTCACAGGTCATTTTTGGTCAGCTGACCCTTCCCTGGGTCATGTACATCACTTTTCTGATCTGAAAAGTGATGTTAGTGACCCTGGGATGGGTAAGCTGACCCGTACTGACCTGTGAAAGTTTTCACAGATCAGAAAAGTGATGAACATGACCCTGGGAAGGGTCAGCTGACCTGTACTGAACTGTGAAAGTTTTCACAGAACAGAATCAGAAAGAGAATCAGAAAGAATCAGAAAGAGCTTTATTGCCAGGTATGTTGTTTACACATACTAGGAATTTGTTTTAGTGACAGAAGCTCCACAGTGCAACAGAGTGACAGCGACAAGACGAGACACATAATAAAAAGAATAAAATAATAATATACAAATTTACAAGATAGACAAAGTGCAAAAAAAAAAAGAAAATATAGACAATTGTATGTACAGTTATGTGTGCAAATTTGAAATATAAGTAAGTGTTTTAAGTAAATAATGTGTAATAGTGTTGTGTGTTCCATGTTTGTCAAGTGTTCATGAGATGGATTGCCTGAGGGAAGAAACTGTTCCTGTGTCT
>RJVU01026577.1:8904381-8994553 GCA_003731715.1 Anabarilius grahami
TATATATATATATATACACACAAGGTAATTTACCTAATGGATTGGAAATGGTTATTCATTGAAACAGCAACCGTAAGACAATATTATACAAAAAAAACAGGGGGCAGAGCAAAAAGAAACATAGCCACACAATAAAATGCTATTGTGAAAGTTTTCACAAATCGAGCTTGACCTAAAACAATGTTCTTTTATTCCAGCAGTCAGCGTGTTTATTGGTAATAGACGTTAAACATGAATAACGCCTTTCTTTTACATTCCTTACTGGCGGACTTTCCAAGGGGTTTACGGACAAGAGCTTTGCTGTGAAAAGATTCACAGATCAAGCTGATGAAGATGACACTGGTTTCATTCCTCTAAGAGTCCAACTTTTGGAGCTATAGCCATTATAAAATTAAGAGTCGCTCCGAAAAAAAAACCTGATTTCGGCCCAAAGGACAGCGTCACCTTAATTCACAAATCATGGAGAATGATATTCGGTATTATTTACATGTCTATGACAGCGCACTGCGTATTTATAGCCAACAGAAATCTGAATATCAAACCGCAAACTATCTTTACTGCGGTACCAAAACAACATCTATTTGGTATTGCCAGATTTTAGGAGAAGGGGCTCAGGATGCTGTGCGTCACAATGCGCGTTGGCAAAAATGTGTTTAAATCAACGTCACTGCATCGGGACCGACACACCTCCACTTTGCACACATTCCTTCAGTTTCCCAGTGCTAAGATCACTGCAGGCACAATAACGCACTCCAGCAGGCAGTTTGGACATGAGGCGGCACGAGGCGCACTGACCGCTCACTGTTTAGAAAATGAACTGCTGCAAATGTCCAAAATACACAGGTTTACCATGTCGTAAAGCGACAGAAGAGTGAGTCACTCACTGGAATAAGCATACAGACTGATTTATGCCCTGTGACTACGGACAACTACAATGGATATCACTTTGGACCCCCTTTCAGCATCTGTTCTTTACGACGATGAAGACGGAAACGAAACCTCCACCAATCTGTTCGAGCAGCCGGACTGGCAGGTGGCATTATGGGCGATTGCATACTCTTTGATCGTAATTGTGTCCATCATTGGCAATGTCACTGTTATTTGGATAATTCTGGCACATAAACGCATGAGGACAGTGACCAACTACTTCATTGTAAACCTCGCCTTTTCTGATGCTTCTATGGCAACTTTTAACACTGTCTTCAATTTCGTGTATGCTTTGCACAATGACTGGTATTTTGGTTTAGGATACTGCAAATTTCAAAACTTCTTCCCAATAACAGCAATGTTCTCAAGCATTTATTCAATGGCGGCTATTGCTGTTGACAGGTAAGCAGACAACAAAGCATATATTAATATATATATAGGTGCTCTCAGTAAATATCAGTAAAACTTAACATTTTCTCATGAATTATGATAATTAATCACCATATTAGATAACATAAACCATAAAACAGTTACAGCCTGCAAGTTCATGAAAGCCTAATTGTAGCTGTAATATAACACATGAAGTTATATATGATGTGTTACCTTTCAGGTGGCAGCTGGTTTTATGTTTTTTTTTTTTTTGCTCGTATATGGTTAATAGCTGGTCCAAGCTGATCTAGATCAGTGCTCCTCATCATTGTATATTTTTGGACATCTCCTTTATCAGACACACCGAAATTCAAGTCTTGCAGTCTCTACTTGAGCAGATTAGTTGAATATAGGTGTGTTAGATGCGGGAGACATACAAAATTTGCAGTGGTGGGGGATCCCCAGGACAGGTTTGAAAAGCACCGATCTAGATGATTGGTCGGATGGACTGACATCCACCTGGTAGACCTTGATGAAGCAGGTTAGAGCTGTTTTTTGACCAAATTTTAGCTTTTGCCACTGTACATAAAAATAGCTCTAAATGCATCAATTCAAAGGCTGAGAGGATAAAGCTTTTATCTGTGCTCCATCACTAATCTACGGTCAGAAGTGGTTAATGATATGTAGGCTACTATTAAAAGATATCCCAGATGAATATTTGTTTAGTTTATGCTAATGAAATAACTCTTTATGTCATATACTAACTGTCTTTATTGTCATGGTTAGTTAAAGGCATAAAGCAAGCTCACTCAAAATGGTGAGGAGATTAGGACTGACACTTCAGGCTTCGATAATTGGTCTAAAAGAGAACCTGTGCGCACGTAGGCTAGATCACGGGCGCAATGTCAAATACGTAATTTGCCTGCACTTAGCCTACCTACTCAATCTCCCAGCGGCTTAAGAAATCAAAGTGCATTTTACTGTGCGCAAATTACGAATTTGTTATAGGCTATTCCTGGATAATCGTTTCTAGTAGACCTGGTTACTCATGTGCAATAAGCAAGACTTCGATCTGTGTGGTCACTTTCCACATTGTGTTCTGATGACATGAATAAGAGTCTGATTTAGTGACTAACAAGTAGATGATGACAATAATTAAGTGCGGGAAATAACGCAAGCAACCAATCAATTCTCTGGCTGTGGAAGTGATTTAGTGAAACATTATGCATGCAGTAAATTCTGTCCAAAAAGCCCTGTAAAACACAATGTCCATAGAAGAGTGAGTCAACGAAGTGGTTTTAGCAGGCTTTTCAATTTTGTTATATTTCAAATCTATAAAGGTAGCCTATACTGTTCACTTTCATTAAGATGTTGTTAACTGAAATCCACAGATATATGGCTATAATCCATCCCCTGAAGCCCAGGCTCTCCTCCACTACTACTAAAGTTCTGATCGGGGTCATCTGGACTGTGGCTTTTTCACTGGCCTTCCCTCAGTGTTATTACGCCAGCACCAAGTTCTACTTCCCTCGGACTGTTTGTATGGTGGAATGGCCTGATGATTATGGAGGGAAACATCAGCTCTCGTAAGAAAAGAAGACAAAAATAACTAGCTTCGTTCAGTTCTTACTGACAAGAAAAAATATACATATTGGATATTTCAAAAAGATTTGATTTATGAAGTGATGCTTGATCTCACTAGGTATCAGATTGCTGTGATTATCCTGATCTACTTGCTCCCTCTGCTGGTGATGTTGGTGACGTACAGCCTGGTGGGACAGAGGCTGTGGGGCAGTGAGATCCCTGGAGAAGCATCAGACCACTACCAGAACCAGATGCAGGCGAAACGGAAGGTCAGCGATGCTAGTATTTACTCATATAACTTTGTTAATGATATTTAGGCCTATTCCAGTTACTCTGAATATTCACCTAACTAACGTACTCATATACGTTTTGTGACATAATGTGGTAAAATAAATTTTGGGGCTCGACGACAAATGCTAGTTTAGACACTCTTCTCCGCTCCTCAAATGCATAAAGCATTAGCCTTATTATATAGTTTTTTTTGTTGTTGTTGAGTAAATAAGACTGCACTTATTCAAAGAACCAGATCTTTATTTACCTTTAAATTTTATTAATTTATGAAAGAATTGTCGTACAGAGTTTTTGCATTAGAGAGAAATAATAATAATAATAGTAATAATCATGATGATGATGACATTTTTTTTCTCCTCATTGTAATTACCCCCGGACGTACGAGCATAGGCACGAGCCTAGAATGCCAATAAATCCGGCCCTGCACATACACACTCAGATGAAGGCACTTTTCATGTTCCTAAACCGTAGATACACTCTAAAAAATGCTGGGTTAAAAACAACCCAAGTTGGGTTGAAAATGGACAAACCCAGCGATTGGGTTGTTTTAACCCAGCGGCTGGGTTAAATGTTTGCCCAACCTACTGGGTAGTTTTATTTAACCCAAATATTGTTTAAAAATTACTGTATTTCTTGCTTAAAATGAACCCAAAATATGTTGGAAATTAACATTTATTAATATGTTTAATAAACAAACATTTATTAATACTTTTTTTGAATAATATTTAAACAAAAAACAATTATTAAATTGCTTATTAATAAATGCTCATCTTTTTGATTATTATTGTTGCCTCTAGTAATTAGGAGTCTGATTTTTAATTTCCAACCTATTTTGGGTTCATTTTAAGCCAGACATATAGTAATTTGTAAACAATTGTTGGGTTAAATAAAACTACCCAGCAGGTTGGGCAAACATTTAACCCAACTGCTGGGTCAAAACAACCCAATCGCTGGGTTTGTCCATTTTCAACCCAACTTGGGTTGTTTTTAACCCAGCATTTTTTAGAGTGTAGATGCATATATTTACAGTTCTCATGCTTCTAAACCCTACATAGATGCATATATTTACAATTTTCATGTTTCTAAACCCTACATAGATGCATATATTTACAATTTTCATGTTTCTAAACCCTACATGGATGCATATATTTTATTTTATTTAAGTAAAAATTTATTTTATTTTCAAGTGTTTTTTATGTTTTTAATTTTAGTTTTAGTTAACTGTAATAACCCTGGTAGCTACATCTGAAAAAAAAAGTGTATTATCGTGATAAAATGTAGTTAAGTTCCATAAAGTCTCAAAGAATCAATGTTAAAACTTTTCCTGGGGACAGAAATCTTTTCTTCTGGCAGAACAGGAAATGTGCTTTTTCATTTCTTTCACATTTTTCTTTCTTTTGTTAATAATAATAATAAGCCTCTTCAGTTGGACTTTTCATTGATGGCAGCAGCTCTTTATGATTTTGAATTATAGTTCTTTGTGTAGAAGGCAAAAAAGTTTCATGCCATTTTTGCAATTTAATAAAGGTTGTGAAGATGATGATAGTGGTGGTGACAACCTTTGCAATATGTTGGCTGCCCTACCACATCTACTTCATTCTGGGGAGCTTCAACAGGGACATATACAAGCAGCACTACATCCAGCAGGTCTATTTGGCCATCTTCTGGTTAGCCATGAGTTCCACTATGTACAACCCTATCATCTACTGCTGTCTAAACCAAAGGTAAATGCACATTACATCTACTGTAGAACAAAGAAATTTGATGTAAACACATTAACATAGATATTTAGTGCAGCGTTTGCATTAATGTCAATTAAACTTTTACTGCAATACTATCAACAGTATTTACTCTTTATGATGTACATTTTTAAAGCACGAGAAGCTTGCATATAGCATCTGCTGTCTTTCTGTAGATTCCGCTCAGGTTTTCGCAAAGCGTTCCAGTGGTGTCCCTTCGTCAAGATTTCTGAGGAGGACACCATGGAACTGCAGCACATGAGGACCTTTCACATGAGACGTAGTTATCGCACCGAGACCACCAGTGTGGTGGTCCGAAATCATGCCAATGAACCAGAAGACACCAAATTCAAACTAATCAAAGCCTGAGTCTACAATATTTCAGTGATGGTAAACAGAGAGGGTGTAAAACACTCTTTTATTTCCTATTCTTAAAATCAAGCACACCCACACTTTGCATTTAATACCTCACATTGTGCTCTATGGTGAATTCAGTGGGCTTTACAGGCGGGGTATTTTATCTGCTCTTATGGCATAAGCACCAAGCCTTATTTGTTTCTGTGATGCTGCTTAAAGTACTAGTCAAAGGCCTACATGTGGATCAGTTTGTTCTGTATATACTGTATACACTACTATTCAAAAGTTTGGGGTTAGTAAGTTTTACAAAAATGAATACTTCTATTCAGAAAGGATGCAGTAAATCTAAAAGTAACAATACAGATATAAAATGTTACAAAAGAATCCTTAAAAATGTATCCTGATTTCCACAAAAATATTAAACAGCTTGTCAACATTGAAATGTTTCTTGAGCAGCAAATCAGCATGTTAGAATGATTTCTGAAGGGTCATGTGACCGACTGGATTAATGATGCTGAAAATTAAGCTTTGCCATCATAGGAATAAATTACATTTTAAAATATATCAAAAACTGTTATTTTAAATTGTAATAACATTTCACCAAATTACTATTTTACTGTATTTTGATCAAATAAATGCAGTCTTGAGTTTTATCAAAAACTTGGTTTCTCTAAAAATATTACCGAACCAAAACTTTTGAACGGTAATGTACCTTGTTTCATACACCACGCTATAGAGAAATGAATGTTTCAGACTATAAATATTGGTTAAGTGTCAAGTGGCGGCTGTAAATGTAAAAAAATAATATTCAGAGCTAAAAAAAAAATCTACTTTAAATTGGTCAGTGCATCTGTACCTTCGGTCAAGAGTATGGATTGCTTGAGATATATACAGTCAAGTCTAAACAGGATGTGTACTGTTGTTGAAATATTGACAGTGGTGGAAAAAGAGACAAAATATGTTGCATAAGTATAGTGTTTGAAGACATTATGAATGATCACTATAAATGAAACCAAACAGACATTTCCATGTTGTAATTGTACTGTACATAGAAAAGCAAGCTCACATTTCATTGGTACTCAATGTTTCAGCATGTATTATATTTAATATACATCTGCATGTACATCCATATGTTAGACTGTTTAAATACAGTTTGCCTTGGTTTTAGCCTTTAGGTAAAAAGCGATTTCTTTTTATTTCAATGCCAATAATATGTATTTTGGTGCAGCATTTGACAAATTCCAAATCTTTAGATTCTGAAATATAGTTGATAATTAATAATTAAGCTGTATGTTTTCCATATAAAAAATATTTTGTGTTTGTAATGTGTCACATACAGTATAATGGCAGTGGTAATAAAATCTTTGTTTGTTAGTTTTTCTTTTGAATGATTGTCTAAGATCTGTTTAATTGTGTGATTGTTCTGTGTTGAAAATGAAGTAAAGGAAATAGTTAAGTAATCTGACTTTTAAATTCTTTACTACAACTTGCAGCTTCCAATTGAAGAAGGCTCACATTTGGCCCTCTTAAGATAAAGTTAAATCTTTTTTATTATTATTTGTGATTGGTTGTCAGTAGCCTGTAAGTAAAAATTAAAAGAATACTGTAAGAAATTTCAGAAAGGGAATATATATCCTGTGTGATTGAAGAATATCTTCAACATTTAACATTTTTGTTCTTGTGTACTTTTTACGCATCACCTGACAAAGGAATTTCTTTTATTGCACATACAATTATCACACAGGATGTAAATACCGAACAAAACAACGCTACATTGTATGGGCAACAGCGAAGGAAACCACAGAACACAAATTCAGTTGATCAAAATATTTTTATGGTTTTCTCCTATAGGTTTATCCAGGAACATCTATTTATATAGTGCAACTATGAAATAGTACAAAATCAGTTGATGCTAGACCGCAGTTACCAAATAAGGCATGCATTCATCAGGAGATCTCTGAGCCACTACACAGATTCACTCACATGAACTACACAGGATCACTCACAAATAACCAGCCAGGGCACACAGAAGGACATTTACTGGGAATCAGTACTGATAACCCGCATATTTGCACACACACATACACACACACACACACACATACACACACATCAAAAGCAATACTCGCGATACAATCCGCTAAAGTCTTTGAGTATGAGAGGATAAGACTATTTCAGAAGGGGTGGATATGCAAAGGCAATAGGTTTCTTGTCGTTCATTTGTATAGCGACAAGTATAAGGGGCTTGAATGATGCAGGAAGGCAGCTGTGACTGCAAGACTGAACTTGTATGTCTTATTCATGACAATACCAACATGGAGGCTGTTATGGTAATGGTTAGCGAACGTTTCTCAAATGTTTCGCAGTATTTACAACACAAACTGCCACACAGGTATATGACAATACGCAGAGGTTTGGAATTAGCTTGGCATATTCACAACAAAATACCTTCTTTTCCTCAGGTATCCATTCCTGTTGCATCTTCCATCAAATATAAAAATAAAATAAATAATATCTTCATATACTTGGTCAAATATCTTAACTTTAATGTTTGTAATGAGTTTACATTTCTTCCCTTTTTCCAATATACATCCATAAATACTTTAACAACAGTTTAACATCTTAAAGAACATCTTTATATAGTTTGGGTGCAGGACACAGATAGACCAACCCCTAATAACACACAGAGACATACAGAGAGAAAGGCTGACAGGGACATGTAGGAGTGAAATACAAAGCAACACAGCTCTGGGAATGAGTAAAAGGATGTGCCGGATCGTGGTGAATGAGAACCGAGTCACAGCTGCAAGTGGAAATGTATATGCTCCGAGAGAGCTACAGAATGGATTGAGGGCTTGTTCGATGAAGGGTTCAGCTTTTTTGTTCTTGCTGGCGGAGGCGGCACCCAACGGCGGTGATCAAGGCGGCGCCTTTCCCGCTTCCGTCTTCTGAGAGAAGGAAGGTGACGTTGCAGTTGGGGGCGAGCTCCTTCACAGTCTGATGCATTATCCGTGAGAAACTGAAGAAACGGAGAGGAGAGGTCAGATTTATGTACTGAAATCACAAAAGCAATCATAAATACAGCCTTTCTGCAGGTACTTACTGTGGATGGAGCTTATACAGGGTGCCATCAACCCCAACGGTGATGTCCAGATGGTCCAGGCTACGGTTCTCCCGGATTTTGTCTACAACAGCAGCCATTCCTGCTCCACAGAGCTGGGCAGCCCGGCGGGAAACTGCTCCACACACTTCCTTGACAATAATACTGTCGTCGCATGTGCTGTCCAAGCCCAGATGCTGCAGAATGGACCTGACCTGCAGTAGCGCCAAGCGGTCACTAGAGGGAAGAAACAGCATTTTAGGCCATGACCATTAACCAATTTGAAGTGAACAGTATAAAAATGTATCTACACAGGATGTATTTTAGCATTCCAGTCTGTCTGTTTTTTGTGATGAAACGTGGCAAAATAATCTAAGAAGCTGCTGCAATACCTCTCAATTTGGGAGAGAAACTTGGTTTCGAAGATACCCCTGGTTTTCAGGGTCTCAGAGATCTGTCCTCTGAAGAGGAAGCCACGCTTTGTCAAGTCAATCAAGATGTTCCGTACAATCTCACCCAGGTACATGCCACTGCACATCTTCTCATATCTAAAAGTGAAAAAACAAACATTTAATATTTAGGTCTCAAATATGCCAAAACATTAAAAACAAATATTGTAGACACTATACAGATTTTTTTGTATGCTCACCAAGGCTGCATTTATTTGTTAAAAAATACAAGTATACATTTTTTATATAATAAAATGTATTATATTTTAAAGTTCTATTCATTCTTGTGATGGCAAAGCTGCTTTTTAGCAGCTATTACTCTAGTCTTCAGTGTCACATGATCCTTCAGAAATCATTCTAATATGCTGATTTGAAAACATTATTATTATCATCACAGATGAAAAAAGCTGTTTTTTGTGGAAATCGTTAAACTTTTTTTTTTTCAAGATTCTTATATAGAATATATAGAATAGAAAGTTCAAAAGAATATATCCTATTTTCAGAATTTTATGGATTTATGGCGAATCACAAATTCCAACTCTCTTATGTGCACTGACACTACGAGTATTTATAGTATCTGCATTTACATTCTTAAATTACAGTAGCAATACAAACAGTAAGCACCTCATCTCACCAATTCTTAAAGACTAGCTTTCTTATCTTCAAATATTTGCACCCGCAACATTTGCATACATTTCTTTTCAAAAAATTTTTCTTTTCCTCACACTCGACTGGGTAAAACTGCTCACTTTTGTTTGCCGGCATTGAGGGAGAGATCATCCACAGCATTATCATACTGAGTCCTGATGTCATCCAGGCAGCCATTATCTCCAAACGCTCCCCACTCCATGTTCACACACATCCTGCCATCCACTCCATCAACTGTTTCAATGTTTCGCATTTCCTCCATGTAGCAAGCATTGCTGCCCGTTCCTATAATCACAAATGCAAATATCTTAGAGCATGCTCTTCTGAGTCAAACCTGTTTATAACACTCTTTAAAATTAATTCATTTTATTAATTGTTGTCACATTGTATATAATGTACAAGAGTGTGTAATACATAGTATAATACTAAATTTACCTGCGATTAGCCCAACCTCACATGTGGGTTCCTCATATGCACAGGTCATCATTGTACCCACTGTGTCATTCACTATGGCTACAACATCCAAATCAAACTCCTGTGCACAATATAGCATACAAAAAACATTAATCACATACAGACAATCTGTAATACACAGCAACAAGTATCAAAACCAGATTTAAAAATGAATTAATCCATCAAATCATGCATTGTCTTTGCACTTTTGTAACCGTATGTCATATCTTACCTCTCTCCTCTTGATCCCCTCTCTCAGAAGGCTGACAACATCTTCATCTTCACAGTCTGTGGCTTTAAAGCCCTTTGTCCAATTTACCAGAATTCCCTGTATCCATCAAAGCATGAAAAAATCATCAGGATTTCATACAGTAGATGAGCAAATAAAGTTTAAAGAAAAGGCAAACAGGCAGCTTACCGCATCCAGACTAGTTTGCCTGCAGGGGAAAGAAAAGGTAAAGCCCAGTGGCAGACGGGCGTTCTTCATCCCCATATAGTCCAGGAAGTCAGATATGCAGTGCACAATGTGATCAAAGAGCTGCAGGTGGCAATTAAAATCATTTAGTGTTGCAATATTGTCTTTATTTAAAGATACAAATTATAGTCAGTTTTAATTTTTGGGTGAACTATCCCTTTAATATTTTAGTGGAAAATTTGATGAATAGAGAGTTCAAAAGAATTTAATGCACCCTAGCTAAATAAAAGTATTAATCTTTCAAAATAAAAACATCTTACTGACCCCAAACTTTTGAATGATAGCGTAAACTTTAAAAGCTATTAAAGAGTTTTGTTGTTGTTGTTTAAGTCTAGTCTTTTAACTAGGTGTAAATATGCCAGCGACTACACACCTCCTCTCCGGTTCCTTGCATTACTTCTATGGGAATGGCATATATTTTATTATGCATCTCCACAGTTCGTCTCTTGCCACTGCGAATCTTTACCAAAAGCACCCTGAAGTTTGTACCTCCCAGATCCAGAGCCAAAAAGTCACCATTTTCTGTATAAAAGACAAAATACAAAAATAAAGAGAAGTCATGAATCCTGCTGCATATAAAAATGTATTAAAATAATGATGGAAGCTGAAAGATAGATACAAATGAGAGGAATAAAGACAGTTCCCGTGCCATCCTTTCATTTTATTCTTATAATTGTGAATACAGAAGGGTGTGAATTTCAGTGTTGATATCTGAACACATCTGCATGCACTATTCTTAACTGGGCTGCATTTTAAAACACTTCAGCTTAAATCAGCATAATACAATGACATGTGCCTGTATTGAGTAAGCCAGGGATTATACTATGATGCTATTCAACAGGGATAAAGAGAATTTAATTTGGTCATAGCAGGGGAGCAGGTGGTTTTCAAAGATGAAGCATGAATGCATTTTGCTGAATGCGATTATGACATTACATTTTTTTCAGTGAGGAAAAGTCACGGCATATCTTGGATTCCAGTTGTATGTTGTCTGTCCTATTTTTAGGAAAATACACCATATAACTGTAGATTTCTTACCTGATCCATCTGGGGTACTCCGCACATAGGTGGGCAGCATCTTGACAGTGGCTGTGTTTTGAGTGTTCTTGCTCAGTCCATTCTGGATCTCAATTCTCATCCTCTTTTTCACCTCCAGCAGTTGGTCTTTGGTCAACCGGAACTCTGCCAGCGTCTCGGCAATTTGACGTGTCTGATCGGCCAACCTGTAAGCCCAGGCTGTCACCAGTGCAGCTCCTTTGCCACTTCCACTTTCAGAGAGCAAGAAGCGAACATCAGTCTCTGGAATCAGACGACGCACAGTTTTGTGCAACCGCCGGGAATACCTGGAAGAAACAGAGGGATGTGGGTTCAAATGATGAGATATCACTGGACATTCTAGACATGCAAATGATAGGGCTTTCAGTCTCAGTGGTGGGGATTACTGACCAACTCATTCTGCAGGTTACATTACACCAGTGGATGTCAACATGTGACTGTCTTTGTGAGTGATTCATTGAACTATTAATTAAACCGATTTGTTAGTTTTTTCTAATTCATTCAGGAAAGCAACAAGTGACTTTATTTTATGTGAGGGTCAATGAATCAGTTACTCAACAGATTTGTTCAAAACACTGATTCATTTACTAACGAAACAAGTTCATGTCTGAGGAGCTGTTTACATGACACCGTTTTCAACTAAAACGGTTTATAAGTTTTGGATATTCACATATACGATAATGCCGTTTTGGGGGCCTGAAAACACAAGCTTTTGAAAACAGGTTTCATAGTGCAAGTTTTTGAAAACTAAACCGTTATCATCTCTGTGTAAACTACAAAAACGCAAAACCAGAAGCTATGATTGAGCATATTTAGAATATTAAATATATTTGTGGTATTCACTTTCCAGATGTACACTGAGGGATGTTAATTTTACAATCTTACCAAAAGAACAAAAAAAAAAGAAAAAAGATTCACATAGGCATTACAACTCTACAGTTTATAGGGCAATGTCAGATAAAACAGGAACTAGAAAGAGATATTTTGATTTTTTTGGTAACCAAAGCCACAGGTCATCATAGTTCCAACAGTGACATGTATATATATATTACAATTTTCAAAAGTTTGAGGTCAATTTTTAAAACATTTTTAAATGAAGCCAACTACTGGCCTGGCATGCATAATACAGTCTTTTAGTAATTTTTGCGGGTCCGTGTGAACAGAATTGTTTTGACAATGTTGTCGTCTATACGCAAAAAACATAAAGGAAAAACTTTTCCATTTTTAGTACACTGCTTTTCTATTTTTTTATGAAAACGTGTGCTAGACCAGACCACATGTGTCAAACTCTGCTCCTGGAGGGCCACTATCCTGCAGAGTGTAGCTCCAACCAGCTACAAAACACCTGCATAGAAATTTCTAGAAATCCTAAAGACCTTAATTAGTTGGTTCAGGTGTGTTTAAAGGGTAGGTAACACACACAGTTTCTACCAATCTCATGTTAATCTTGAGTACCTTTAGAGTAGTACTGCATCCTTCATATCTCCGAAAAGTCTTTAGTTTTATCATATTTATAAAACATAGATACGCTGTACCGTGTCTTTCCGGAAAAAAGCTGAGCTAAAGAGTCACGAGCACGCGCAACTTTTGTGTAGAGATCGTCTGTGGGCTGCGACATCATTATATATAAAAGGGGAACAAAAACGTTTGTGTTGTTTACATTTTATGCACTTGCATGCCGATTGCCAACAAAACACAGACATTTGATGCAGTTTTACGAACTGGGACTTGTTTACAAAGCATTCATCACCAAAATTCCTGGAACAAACAAACATACGTTGCTGCCCCACAAAACAAACTTCATCCACTGTTCCCTTAACGATGGGTTCTTTGGGAAGCTGAAAAAAGCAATCTTTCCCTCACAACCAAAAACACTCCTTTGGTGACAGGATTGTTGAAAAATCTCTCGCCTTCCATAACCCGAACGAAGCGCGTTGATGGGCATGCTCTTGCTCTGGGTGATGTGTGTGTGCAAGATTATCAGGGAGAAGTGCCTATACAAGGAATTCCGCCCTTTATTATGTGAAAAAGACAGTGGCCCTCCAGGAACTGAGTTTGACACTAGACAGACATGTTTGACTGTTGTTTGGAGCATGACAAGGGTCACACAGCGTTCTAAAGACACTGTGCTAACTAAGAGAAACAAAGCTTTTCAAAAAACTCTGTATCAATTATTGAACTGAATTCACTGTTTCACTGATCCACTGTTTGAAGCACTTGAAACACACTGGTGACACCTGCTGGTCAAGACAGTGTAAATGCAAAGAAAACTCAGCCCAAACATGCATTAAAAACACCTTTTACAAACCAATTGCAAATGTTTTCTTGAAAGTGTCTGTATAATCTGTGTTCTTTTATTAATTTGTTGGACTTGTTTTATGTGTTTCATTGAGGATGTGGCTAGTCAGGCCAATTGGAGACAATTAGGCTACTCTTCTTTTTTTATTATACAAATGTGTCATCTACAACTTTATAAAGTTGATCCGAGATCAGGTAAAAACCATATAAACTGAGATTCACTGAGATCGCCCCTTAGGTGAACCATTGAAATTTTGAAACTTTTAGAAAAAGTTATGATGTAACAAAGGCTCATTTACTGAAATCCCGTGGCTTTTGGCAGTTTGATACATGCTCTGAACCACTGATTCAAAAACGCCAATTATTAGTGCTAAGTTCAACTTTTAAAACAGTGCATGTTTACATAGAAAAACAATGGAAAAGCAGTGCAGTATAATGTTAAAATAAAAAAAAATTAAAAAAATTTAACACTTAAATGGTTTAAGGCCTTTGTTTCCAAGATAATTTCCCTAATGTCCATCTTATGACTATTATTGTTAAAGGCAGTTGAAGGACAGTGTTCTTGTGCAACACACTGTCCTGTAGCCATATCTAATTTGCTCTCTTATTTAAGTTTCACTAAGTATAGAACACTGCTATGTCTTTCAGGTTTTCTATTTAAAGACTATTCTGACATTTTAAAAGGCTGTGAATTGTTGTGAATAGGTGCCATAGAAATTCATGTGATATCAGCCTTAATTTAACCATCCACTTCTCTAATCTTTCAACTAATCTCTCTGTGACCTTTTAACGTCCAGTTTAGTGTCCAGATAAGGTCAAGGAGTATGTCCAGAGAGTCACAACAAATAAAGGCACAGCTGCTCCTATGGAAACCTGCTCAATGTATATTAATAGAACTCGTCTTTGTCTCAGGAGCCCTCAAGAGGGTTCAGTGCTCGCTCAGAGTGTCACATGCATCTGCAGATTTATCCCCAAGACCCTCTATGCTCACTTACTAAGCATGCTGGGTACATACTAATAAGTCATGTTTTAGTCTGGTTTTTAACCTGATGATCTGAATGTAATACTCACTGTGGGTGCATCTTGTATAGGGATCCATCGATGCCCACTGTGGTACGGAGGCGCGGGGCGCTTTTATTGTCCTTGAGACGTGTGAGGATTGCCCCCAGAGTGGCAGCAATTAGATTAGCAGAGCGAAAAGAGACAATAGCGCAAACATGCTGTACGGCAATGCAGTCGTCTTCAGATGGCTCCACACCCAAGCGTGTCAAAATTTCCTTGGCTTTGGTTAGTCCCTCTTTGCTCCTAGAGAAAAAGTGGTACTGTTGTAAGGTTGCAAATATCATGATTTTCAGAGTAATTCACTTGAATTAGTTTTTATTTTAGTCCACTAGTGAATGTTCTTCCATTTTAGAAATTAAGTAAATTGTTTGTTAAATTTGTAAAAATTTACATGAATTTTATTGTAATAAATTTTAAAACATTTTATAATTGATAATGCCAGTAATGACAATTTAAAAAATAAAAAGAATCTTATTTATGATCATTATTGAATTAATTGAAAAAAAGACTGGTAATGTACGAATGACGACTCACTTCTCAATGGCAGAAACATGCTTTGTTTCAATTTTTCCTTTTGTAAGCAGCTCTGGAGTGATGCGGCCCTCAAACAGCAGGCCTTCTTTAGCCATCTTGACCAGGATCAGCCTCACCAGCTCACCCATGTACATCCCACTGACCATCTTCTCAAACCTGAGAACAGCCAACACTCACCTTTACCTCCTCAAAAGTTATGAAAAACTGAGCTTTTATGAGAGCTTTTGACGTTTTGTGGCTTACAATTGCTTGCCAGGGTTGAGGGAGCCACGGTCGATCTCCCTGTCAAACTCAGTTCGGATATCCTCCAATGTGCCGTCGTCTCCAAATGCCCCCCATTCGGTATTAATACACATCCTGCCTTCATCTCCCTCCACCAGGTCAATGTGTCTGAGCTCCTCCATGTAACATGCATTAGTGCCGGTACCTGAAGGGATCACAGCAGCACATGCCATTCGCAGATGTTAATGAATCCAGAAGCTTTGAATGAGCAAATTTAGAATATATTTGTTGAATTCACTTTCCAGCTGTACACTGAGGGATGTTAATTTTACAATCTTACCAAGAAAAAAAAATGCAAATAAGCATTACAACTCTACAGTCCTGCATTTGAAACTCATCTAACTTCTATTTAAGATTCTATAGGGGCATTGTCAGATAAAATGATAAAACAGTAACTAGAAAGAGATATTTAGATTTATTTTTTTATTTTTTTTACCAATAATAATGCCGACTTCACAGCGTTGGTCATCAAAGCCACAGGTCATCATAGTTCCAACAGTGTCATTGACAACAGCCATGATATCTGCCTCATAGTCCTGTAAGTGAATTATTACACCATTGAATCCCTTATTAAAAGCCTAAAATTAATATCCACATGTATACCATCCACATGGTAAAAATAAAGATAAAGGTTGATAAGACTCACTCCACGTTTTTTGATGGCTTTATTAAGAAGCTTTACAACATCCATTCCCTCCACCCCACTGGCCTTGAAGCGTTTCGTCCATGTCAGCAAAACAGCCTGTATAAATACAATAGTACAAAATAAGTTGTCATAAATTTGTAGGTGGGATTAAAAAAAAACTAAATCTCAGTTATGTAAATTGGATCTGTGACACACAGTAGTAGAACTATTTAAAATGGAAATAACTCCTTTAATTCTACGTTACCTCATCCAGCTTGCTTTGTGCACAAGGGAATGAGAACGTGAAACCCACAGGAAGCTTCTTGTCCTTAATTTTTTGTTTCTCCATGAAGTCTCCAAGACATTCTGCAACATGGTCAAACATCTGCAAAAAATAATAAGTGGAGAAAAGTAAGATCATAGACAAAAAAACAAAAAAAGCATTTAAGTTGTCTAACTTAGACCATATGACATTACACACAAAAGGGCTTTTCACACTTGAAATAGTTAGCGCTAGGTCATTCTAAACCCCGGGCAACGTTTTACATTGCTCATAAATTAACCAGGGTTAACGATTAATCCTGGCTGGGTGTTAATAAACTGACGTTTCAAACTGTACATTCCTAAACCATGGGTTCTCATTTGCATATTTACGGTGTCAGTGTCATTGTCATTGATTGGATGAAAGCAGCACGCGAAGCTCTAGCATTGCCGACTGCACTTGAAAGAATGGACATTTCGGACTATAAAGGCAAGAATAAAACGGTCTCTTGTTCATTCAAATTGTCGCGGTTTCTGTCAGCATTTGACATTTTTCCCTCTCAAACGCTGAATTTACTGTTTATGTACAGTACCAAGTGTTTCCGTGACTTTCCAAAGCATGCAAATATGAGTACGCGATCGGTTCTCTGTAGCTAACGTTAGCTGTAACATGCTAACTCCGAAGTAGGGTTTAATAACCCCGGGTAAAAAGCGGTGTTAATCCCACCTCTAAATTACAATGGTGAAACGTTCCTTTACCCAGGGTTAAAAGCGGTATTTAGAACGATAACCCGGGTTTAGCGCCGTGTGAAAAACCCTAAAATGTTTGTAAATTCTTCATCTCCCAGACCACAAATATATTGGCTGTTAAAGAAGACTAATGAAGTTAAATTTTCTTGTATATACTTAATTCCAAACATATTTTCAACATTTGCTAATTGCTATAGTCACAAAAATGGGTTGTTTATGGTTTCAGCTGGATGAAGAACTGGTCATGTACCCGTGTTCCACTGCCATGGATGATGTCCTCTGGAGTCTCATATATCTGACTTTCCATCTGCACAGTTTGTTTTTTCTCATGAGACACTTTCACCCGCAGAATACGGAAATTAGAGCCGCCCAGATCCAAGGCAATGAAATCTCCTTTTTCTGTAAGTGAATTAAAGAAATCATCAAAATTGCTTTTACTATCAAGAGTTCACAAATTAAAGAATTAGTCCACTTTACAAATAAATTTTCCTGATAATTTACTCACCATCATGTCATCCAAGATGTTCATGTCTTTCTTCAGTCGAAAAGAAATGAAACATTCCAGGATTATTCTCCTTTATAGTGGACTTCAGTGGACTCCAAACGGTTGAAGGTCAAACTTACAGTTTCAGTGCAGCTTCAAAGAGCTTTAAACGATACCAGACAAGGAATAAGGGTCTTATCCAGCGAAACGATCTGTCATTTTCTAAAAAAAAATACAACTGTATATGCTTTATAAACACAAATGATCGTTTCCCTAGATAAGACCCTTATTCCTCATCTGGTATCCTTTGAAGCTGCACTAAAACTAATTTTGACCTTCAACCGTTTGGAGACCATTGAAGTCCACTATAAGGAGAATAATCCTGGAATGTTTTCATCAAAAACCTTAATTTCTTTTCGACTGAAGAAAGAAAGACATGAGTAAATTAACAGGAAATTTTTTATTCAGAAGTGAACTAATCCTTTAATTTAAAGGGATAGTTAAGCCAAAACGACACAAGGTTGAGTAAATTATGACAAAATTTCATTTTAAAATGTTCCCCTTCTGGAAATTGCTTTATTAAGCTACCTTAAATGACACTGCCGCTGTTATCCATATGACACCATGGCAGAAACTTGACTGGGTATAGTGTACCATTCTTGTGATGGTGAGACTGCTCATCAGCATTTATTTTAGTCATGACCAACGGGGGCTTAATCAGGAATGCTTTACTGAGCTGGCCAAAGACATAGACAAATCAACCCAGGCAGCACTCTCACAGCGAGAAAACCCACTTAGCCTTGGATTCTTAGTAACAGATTCTTCACTAAATATTTGTAGTGAAATACAGATTAAGTTTGTTTATGCCTTAGATTAAACAGAGAAAGAGTAATGGCAAGAGATGTTTGCATTAGGTTAAAAATGCTCTCTATAACCGTCTTTCTTGGTTTCTCGAGGCTCCTCGACGTGTCCAGATTGTCGATATTATGTGCAGTGCTTGTTGCCAAGCAACACTGAAAATCAATTGCCTTCCTTTTCTTTTTTTTCTGTCTGTCTTCTGTTTCTAGGTTGGATAAGGTGTCTGAGAGTGTGAAGATTTGTAATACTGTAAACTCAACATCAAAAAAGGTCAGTTAACTGGTGTACGACAGTAAAATGTTAATCGTATGAAAGGGATACATAACAAAACGGTTTCAGCAACCTAAATATATTCTTTCTATGACTTAGTAAAAAAAAAAAAAAGAATGTCGTTTAACAACATATTTAACCATTCCTAGAAAACTTTATAGTTTAAATGACAGAGGAGTACAAATATAAAAGGTTACATAGAGTAAAGACTGAAACTATTTTATACTCTATTTCACTAGAATCATATTAAATCTCAGATATTATATATTTCATAACATGTAAAAATAATAGCAAACCACAAGAAATTAAATCACAAGAATTCTTTCTAATGCAGGTGAGTGTTTGGTTGACTTTTTTCATATAGTACAGACTTGCTGTAAACCCTTAGGCATTCTATCATTGTGATGTTAATATGTCAGAATCTATATTTAGAATTTTTTATACTGTACTGTCCAGTACTTTATGACTAGGGAGCTGCTCTTGACAAGATATTCTGGACTTGATATATGTATGCTATATACAATACTATGCTACATATTGCAGTGATGGATTATTGATGTGGGCACAAAATCGATCGATCAGAGGTCCATGTTGTAATAATTGCACTGAATTACTTTGTTGGTACAGGAGAAGTGAATCTGCCATCCTTAACTAGAATAAAACTGCCTTGCAAAACATATTGTAGTAGGGATGCTAACAAATTGCACATTCCAATCTGACTGGGATTACAGCTCAGATAATCTGTGATGTAACCCAATGCATTTGATTGGATGCTGCAGGTCATGAAATGCATGAGCACATGTCGATGCAGCTCTGAATGTGTTGTGGCACAGGGAAAATTGGTTCAATATTGTGACCACTCAGTAGTAGATTCACCCCATTCTGTTCTATAGTAAAGTTTGCATAGTAAATGCATTTGGCGCTGAGCAAATGTTATTCATTCAAAGGCTATTTAAAAGAATCTAACCAGATTGTGACTTTAAAATGTAACCATTACTTAGCCTTGATGCAAATTCTTGGGGGAACGAGTAAAAATATGCAGTACTGAATATGCATTTAAAAAAAGGGTCAAATGGTCACTTGCTTTTTGTGATGAATGAAATCTACACTTGCAGCAATACTGGTTAAACAAGTTTTCTTGACAGTTTACAAACAGGGTGTAATAAATATCTTCTGAGGTTGAAAGTACCCAAAATGCACCTTATGACATGCAATGGTATCTCTGAGGCCAGTACTTGTTTCAAATAAAGCATTAATTCAAATTTAAGCATCTGATGATTTAATGATTCTCGATTCAAAAACCAATATTTTGGTCAAATTAATTGTTCTTTCTCTTGTCAAAGCATTTAAAAGAAGTTCAAAGAAGGAAGCTGAAGCTTCTTTTTGAGACTGATTTGCCTTGACGGCAGAACTGCAGACTCAGTTTGCTTGACACTAACTTGTGAGGGAAGCCAAGGTAGATTCTTACTTCATGCTATATTTGCACTGTTCCTTTCATATTAAATTCCAACGCAAGCATTTGGACTTATTTAAAGACTCTGTGATCAGATAAAAGTCTGCTTTCAGTGTGCATTTATATGGAAAAAAAAAAGATTTGCGACCATAAAAATTATAAGCTCACCTGAACCATCAGGAATGGACCTTACAAAGGTGGGCAGCATCTTGACGGTAGCTGTCGGGTTGGTGTCTCGTCCCAGTCCATTCTCCATTTCCCTTCGGAAGCGGGCCATGATGTCACGCAGCGTCTCGTCCGAGAACCGCATGGCATACAAGTATTTGTCGATCTACACAAATTAACACATAATTTAAAAAAAATTGCATTAAATTGATAAATTAGTCTGTATTTTAGATCAAATAAATACAGCATTAGTGAGCACGAGAGACTTTTAAAAACATTAAAAATTTTACTGACCCTCAATTTTTGAATGGTAATTATTCAAAAGACCATAAACAATGACCTTTGCCCTCATTTTCTTAAAGCACCCAGGGTGTTTGTTAGTAATCAACACGATACATGTGGTCAAGTCATTGCATGTCACTTGTTAGGTCAGTGTGTCCTTGAAATATATGTCCTAGACTATGCAGACATACCAGAAATCTATGAGAAGGACAGTTTATAAACACAGATGATATTCATCATGAAAACGGCTAGTGGAAGATGTTTCACTTAAGTCTAATGGAACGAGAGTGAAATAAAACTGTAAACATGAGCACCTGCACTTATGCTGCTTCATGATTAAGTCTTAAACTCTAGTGTAAGCACAGGCTATGAGAGATTTAGGCTGGCCTCAGTGTGTGATGCCATTGCTGGAAAAATTATTTACATTAGCATGCAAAGTGCTGTTGATTGTGCCATGCTTGCAAAGTACTGTTCTTTACGTGCTGTAGTTGGGGGATACACCTGTTGCTTTTAAAGGGTTAGTTCACCCAAAAATGAAAATTCTGTCATTCATTTCTTACCCTCATGTCATCCCAAACCCGTAAGACCTTTGTTCATCTTCAGAACACAAATGAAGATAATTTAGATGAAATCCGAGAGCTCCCCGACTCCTCCATAAACAGCAATTTAACCACATCTGTCAAGGCCCAGAAAGATACTAAAGACATCGTTGAAATGTCATCAGAATATCTTAATTTGTGTTCCGATGATGAACGAAGGTCTTACGGGTTTGGGTGACATGAGGGTGAGTAATTAATAACAAAATTTTCATTTTTTGGTGAACTAACCCTTTAAGTATGATAATAACTTACAATATACAGAATAATAATAAGTTTGGAAGAGAATGTACTTGAATAGGAATATCACAGGGTACTTTAGGTCTTATGTGGCCCATATAATTAAGGGTTTAGTAGTAGTAGTTTTGATGCTGCTGCTTCTGATGGAATATATGTTTTTTTGAGATCATATGTCATCTACCATGACCTTTTATGTAATTAAATAAACATTTATTTAAAAAAAAAAAAATTGTAATTTAGTACAAAAATGTTTTTAAATTAGATACTATGAATCCATTACAGATATCACATATTTAAGAAACAGCCCTATGCCAGTGATATGTCTATGTCATTTCTGCATAACAATTACCACAATCTCTTTCAAGTTCTTGAATTTGGTTTGTTAAAACACACTCTTAGGAGAGTGTGCAAAATGGGCCATTGCGTAACTGCATGAGTAACATCCAACTTCCTCGTAAAAACATCAGAGCAGTGGCAAAGCTGCCAAAACATGTGGGTGAGGTGAATGGTGGCTTTAAATATGCTAAGAGCACTGACACTGTCTGCATAAACTTCTAGTATAACTTCTGTTATAATCAAATTACAGTACGTGTATGACATCCATGGTCATAAAACTCTTATCAGGAGAGAGCAGCACCCAGGTGCACAACTGAGTCACAATAGGATGGATTTCATTTCAGCCTGTCATACCTTATATGTTGCTGTAGTAACCATGTTACACAATACAACTGTTGCCTCTTTTTCTAAACTGTAAATGTGCTTCTGTGGAAAAATTTTATTAACTAAGACTATTAAAATCGTTTTCATTAATTGAAATAAAGCTAAAATAAAATATAAATACTAGATGAAAAAATTAATTAAAGTAAAACAGAAATACTAAAATACAAAAACTAATAAAAATGACAAAAGCACATAAATATTATTATAGGTCTATAAAATATGTCACTTGTATCCAAACTTTGAAGCACACTGGCAGAGAAAGTGTCATATAGGAAACTAAATTTAAAAGATTTAAATTTAAATAAAAAAGACGAAGTAAATATCTGGTTAATTTTGTGCAGATATTTTCAAAATCATACCAAATAAAGAATGCAGCACAATATAAGGTAATAAAGATAGCAGAATTTAGATTATGTATTATTTATTGATTGTAGGTTATTTATTATTTATTAAATTTATTCTTTCTTTAAAAATATTAGTATCTGATCATATTAATACATAATCAGATATAATATTTTTAGGAAATATTAATACTGAATATACTGTATTAACTAATTACGTATTAATATCTGGCTCCATGTCCTCATTTTAGAGTATTTCTCAAATATTTCTCAGTCTTTCAGTTAAAACTATCTAACATATTTACATTTACATTTACATTTATGCATTTGGCAGACGCTTTTATCCAAAGCGACTTACATTGCATTATACTATACATTTGTATCTGAGTATGTGCAATCCCTGGGATCGAACCCATGACCTTGGCATTGCTAGTGCCACGCTCTAACCACTGAGCTACAGGAAAGCATCTTCTAACCACTGAGCTACAGGAAAGCATCTTCATATTTAAAATGGTATTTTAAAAACCATCACGGTTTTCTTTGTGTGTGTGTTTTTGTTTTTTGTTTTTTTACCAACCGAGTTCAAATATAAAGACTGCATATCCTCAAAGTGAGACACACAGACATGTGCATACACGCAGTCCCGTTCTGTTTACACATCTTTCCCTCCCTCCACAATTGCATTCAAACACTGTCAGAACTCTGGTAAAGGCATGCTGTCAGTCAGCTGTTGTAACCCGACACTCTTCTTGCGGGGGAGGGGGGCTTTAGATGCTCACTACCACCTTCCCCCACACAGAGACGTACTCTACAATGAGCACGTTCACATAGAGACACAAAAAATTGTTCCTCTCCTCATGGCAGCTCCCTGTCACCCCACATCCTGCTTTCAAGGACACTGCAGCATAGACCCGACGGCCTGTGTGTCGTCACTCGCAAGAGTATACCTCGTCCTCTCATCCTCGCCGTCGCACGACCAGTGACGTAGAAGCTGCAGCCGGAGAGACGTGAGATGAGGCGCATCTCACGACTCTCTGATCTAAACTGCAGGCCTGTGTCACCTGTTGCCATACGCCTTGAAGAGCTCACAAACGCTTGCAAGGGCAAATGAGGACGCATATGAGCAGCACTGGTTAAAACAAATGATGAAACTCACCTTTTTGACCTGATCATCCTTCAGTTCAGTGAAGTAGTAGGCCAGAAGCTGTGCAGCTATCATTCTGCTTCACCTCTTTGGTGAAAAAGCAACAGAAGAAAGAAGAAAAAATCTTACGATCCTTTCCAGTGAGGCAGGAAAAGCAATTTGAGCACAGAAGCAACGTGGGTTAACTGTAAAACGAGAAGCCGGCACGTAGGGGTGTTCCCTCCCAGCGCTTCGGCAATGTCTGACTCTCCTCGGCCTAGGAAGTCAAGCTGCATATAATGAGCTTGCATGTGATGCAGCAGAGGCTAGGATGGGGAACGGCTAAAGCCCCACCCACTCACTCTGCTCCTATTGGCTGAGCTTTGTGGGAAGGCTTGTGAGGCAGAGCACAGCTGACGACTGGCCCCCTCCTCCGGCTCTTCTTCTTGCTGCTGTTCCTCAGATTTCACCTCCCGCTTCCATTCTATCCGTTCAGTCCTTTTCAGTCTTCCTTCTTCCTTGTTCTCAGCCACTTTGAATGAAAGAAAAAGGGGATTCACCTAAGAGGCACGTAGAGCACGTCCCCAATGCGTCACATACTCGGGGCCTCACAGCCCTTCAAAATAATTAGATTTGGGTGGAGAAGCAAAAATGCTGAGTAATGCTACAGCCCAAGTTATATCAGCAAAGGCGTGCATGTTTCCTGCTTCTACAGTTCAGTGGCAGAACCGTTATGAAGACTGGATGTGTGACGCTTGAGGAAATAAGGAGACTCTTGATTTGTAATTTCGGGGGAAGTTGGCAGGAGGGACAATCAAATGGATGACAACAAAAAACATCAGGGGGTCAAACATGAAATGCCTGCCCTGAAATGTGTGAACAAACGGGGATGATTAAATATTTACATTAGAAAACAAGAGAGGATATGCATATCATGTTGATCTTAAAATAAACAATCGCACAATGCAAAGGAAATTAATTACCTGTCTTACAAGTTCCATGTCATTATGTGATTTCATTGTCATTTAAAATTGTCATTACAATGACCGAGGATCTAAATTGTCATTTTTTCTTACATTGTTTTGAATATTCTTCACAAAATCTTGTGGTTACATGCATTTGTTGATTTTCTGAAAAGGACACCAACACTTAAATCTTTAAGCTTTAGGCATAAATGGTAGTAGGCTATGTCAAAATAACTTAATAATAAATTAATTTTAATAAATAAAAAACTGAATACAAATAAAATAAAACAGTTGGTACCCTTTTATATATGCTGGATATTAAAAATGGTATTAAAAAATAAAACGACTGGTACCCTATATACTGGGCATAGCGAATGCGGATGTAATAATAAAATAAATTGGTACCCTATGATATACACTGGACATTTTAAATGATGATGTGATAAAATAAATAAAAATGATACCCTTTGATATATGTTGTATACATTAAATGCTTTTGTAATAATAATAGAAAAGATACCCTTTGATATATGGCGGATATTAAATACTTGTGTATTAATAAAATAAAATATGTGGTGCCCTATAATATAAACTGGACATATTAAATACTGATGTAATAATAAAATACATTTCAAAACTTGAAAAACAATCAATACTCTTTAATATATGCTTAACATTAAATGCTGATGTAAGAAAGTAGTGTTTAATGTGATTTTAGCCATTGTGGAGCTTTTGCATTTACATAGAGCTTATTTTACAGTATCTCAGAGGAATGTCACGGTGGGAATTCATGGTAACTGGAAAATCCATGGAAGCGGCTGAGATGATGGTAACACAGGCCATATGAGCTTATTGTGGGTCGTGCTCCAAGGCACGCGGCCATCCTCCCCCCTCTCAGAAGCACGTGATTGTGAGAGCTCAACATCCTCTTTCTGAGCAGAGCCAATCAGAGCAGAGTTTCACTGATATACGTCAGAGGAGCAATGCAAATTACAGATTTTGCCACCTTCATATATTTTAGCACATATTAGAGCACATATTCGTCCATTAGTGTACCGAAATGTTGTTATATTGTACAGCAAACAGTTAAAGAA
The DNA here is from genome assembly GCA_003731715.1 of Anabarilius grahami. Lineage (NCBI taxonomy): Eukaryota > Metazoa > Chordata > Actinopteri > Cypriniformes > Xenocyprididae > Anabarilius > Anabarilius grahami. The sequence goes on from RJVU01026577.1 coordinate 8,930,233, forward strand.
AAATTATGCCTTTTTTGCTAATTTTGATATCACACATTGACTATATTCAATCATAAGTATTCTTAGAGACATTTTAATTAACTTGCTACTCCAATATTATGATTTCCCGATTTGTTTTAGTGATAGAAACAGTGGTCCTCAGTGGCAGTAAAGAAACATTTACAGCAGATAAAAGACACCAAAGTCCTTCATGACAATAAGTTGCCTTGAAGATATGTTTTCCTGGAACAGAGCTGTTCATATTTTACAGGATATGCATCATACTAGCAAAAAATGTCACTGAATGGCACACATTCAAATGTTTCCCATTCATTTACAAGGGAACAATGTCCAGCCAGTAAAGTACTTTGCATACTGGAGCAATGACATCACTTCCTGGCAGATTTACTCACTGTGCTGGGAGTGTTTGTGTTTACTTAGTGTCTGTTTCAGCGGAAATATAATAAATAATGTCTGATATATTCAGAAATGACCAACCCCTTGGGAACAACACCCTTTGATGGCTGAATATTCATGCAAGTCAGTTAATCTAATTTTCAAAATTATTTTCTTTGTTTCATGGACAAACCAGTATCTAAAAATATAAGATATACATTATTTTCATAGTATTTTTATTTTGAGTTATGACTAACCTTTCAGAATGCATTACACCTTTGTTTATAATAAAGATGATGATTTGTTACCTAAAATATGACATGAAGTACTATGATATGAGGTACTCGTAAATAAGATTGACTGCTGAGATTTTCTAAAAGTGATTAAAGAATCAGCACAAAGTGTGATTAGCTTTGTTAGACAGTCCTGTGGAGCTATAACGGTGAAGATGCATCATAGTGACATTTTAGTGAAAAAACGTTAAATAACAGCTGATTTCTAAAATGCTTTTAGAAGTAGGATAATTATACCATGTCATCAACAGAAAATGCAGTTGAACAGGAATAAACTGAATGTTTGTCTTGTTCTACCTGCTCTTTTTTTTTTTTACTGAAGAGAAGCAAAACACATCCTTTGGGGTCCAAGGGTCAAAGAAATGATCATAGTTTACACTAACATAAAATGCATTAGGCCTAGAAATAATTGTCATTAATCTGTCTGGAATTTGCTCTGTGGACCTGGATAAATGATTTGTTATTTTACTGTATATACATATATATGTCAGGAATGACAAATAAACAATTTATATAATGTACAACTCAATATATTAACATAGGGCTTTTGCTGAAATTTACAGGGCCTGGGAGAACATTGTTAAGAAAACAAACAGAACAAAATGTTCTCTAAATACAGCTATTTTACCTTCATAGATGCAGGACGTAGAACGTTTCAGTCACCTTATCACTTTCCATAACTGAAGGCAGGCAGGTTACTCTATAAAGTGTGAGAGAGAATCTCTGTCAGCTGAACTAGTTGGCTCCTTGAGATCAAGTTGGATTAAATATATGCTCTTACATAACCCAACAATGCCACCGCACTGAGAAGGGTCCAGTTGTAAGGACTGTTTCTCAACTTGTCCTTTTGATATTTTACTTACTGATATGAAAAAATATATATATATATTTTTTTTTTCTTGCATCAAGTTAATGTACAGAGGTCAACTATGCATATTTCTTGAGAGACAATATGCCACAGCATGTAATTATTTTATCAAGATTGCAATTAATGTTACCAGAGAATTGTCTCTTTCATTATTATTATGCTAAATTTACCATTTTACCCTTAGGTGACTTAAATTACACTTACAAGAATGTAAAGCTTGCATGTGAACGTGTGCATGCGTGCTAGTTTGTGCAGGTATATGGTGACGTGCTGGTGTGCATGGCTACTAGCTCCAGCGTACTATTGTTCAGCAGAGAAGCTAATTAGCATTAGCGGGAAGGATTACGATGAGTAAACTTTTCCCTTCCTGCTCCATGAGGATTTGTGAGCAGGAGCTGGCCTGGTTTAACTGCTTTGTTAAATCCCTTGACGCTTAAATTAGTGACTACAAAAGAGAAATGTGCTAATGTTACCCCACATGGATCTATTAAATCACTTTTTGAAAATCTGTCAAAAAATATTTTAATCTTACATAGTGATATACTACAAGTTTCCAAAGAAAGTAACTAAAAATTAGATATGTAGCATTTTTACAACTTTGCTGTTGTCAACATAGATATAATTTTTTTTAAATAACATCTACTTAAAGGGATAGTTCATCCCAAAATTTAAATTCTGTCATTTACTCACCCTCATGTTCAAAACCTATATGAATTTATTTCTTTGTGCAACATACACTCAAAAAAATGATACGTTGGATTAACTTAATTTTTTTATGTCAACAGGTTCCACGTAATTTGATTGTTGCATTTAATTAACATTATTTATTTCAGTTAACTTAATTTATTACGTACAATTAACTCAATGCCATTTAGTTGAATCAGGTTAACATTCTTAATTTTGTTCAAAACCATTGTTTAATTATTCTCATATTAATATCAAACATAACATACAATTGTCTATATTATATATTGTTTTTTGCTTTTTTTTATATATTTTATTTTTTGTTTTTTGCACTTTGTCTATCTTGTAAATTTGTAATTATTATTTTTTTCTTTTTATTATGTGTCTTGTCTTGTCGCTGTCACTCTGTTGCACTGTGGAGCTTCTGTCACTAAAACAAATTCCTAGTATGTGTAAACAACATACCTGGCAATAAAGCTCTTTCTGATTCTGATTCATAAATTAAAAAAAAAGTTTATTTAGTGGATGCGTTCAAGAACAATTTTCACAACTTTTACAAAATCTTTACTCTGTAAAGACTCTTTTTGTTAGGTGTTAGCCAGAAGATGGTTTTATTCCATCTATGGCATGCCCAAAATAGTTGTTTTTATTATTAAAACAACTTTAATCGTTGTTAGCAGGTCCTCAACCTAAGCACATGTTCTACACTTCACTACAATGGTAACCCCTAAAACTATTAACATTAAACTTTTAAATACCAACATAATAGAAAGTAAACATTAAATAGTCTCTCCATTTTCTCATGTTGCTAAAAACTGCTTAAAATAACACTTTATTTCAACATTTACTCTTCCAGATCAGCCCCTTTGCAAAGCATGATGGGAAGTGAAAGTCCTGTTTGATTGAGTCCTGGTTGAGTTTACTTGATTGAAACATGTTATTTTAATATTAAAACATTAAGTTAAGTCAAAAAGTAATCGTTTTAAGTCAATTTAACATGAATCAATAAAATTTGAACCAGAAACCTAATACAATGGTGTTGAATCAAAATAAGTTGTTTAAATAAAGTGAACAGCATCAAAAAATCACTTTTTTGAGTGTAGAACTACCGTTCAAAAGTTTGGGGTCAGTAGGATTTTGTTTAAAAATGTGTTTGAAAAAAAAACTTTTTTGATCATATTTAGGGATGCACCGATACCTTTTTTTAAGGACCGAGTACGAGTACCAATACTTTTTTTCTAGTACTCGCCGATACCGATGCCTATACATTTATTAATTTCTCTCTTCTTCTTTTTTTTTTGGTGATTTGCAGTTTTCCAAGCACAACACAGTGAGACTAATGAAAGTATGACAATTTATTTAATATTACTCTAATGAAAAAAGTAATACATTTTATGTGCTTTTCACAAACTTAAAGAACAAAAATGTCAGTGTCCAATAACCTTCAAAGGGCATATTTACCAATATATATGATTGTTGTTATATAAAAATAAATGTACAAACAATACAACAAATACTATAGAGATAAAAATTAAATAAACTTGTTTTTCAGATACAGTAGGTTTATTTACTATGTATCCATTTATTTAACACATTTTGTTGTTTTATTAACATTAATGACAAATATAGGCTACGGTCCGAATCCTTGGATACTGACACATATCCTGTTTTCACCCCAATGTTTACATCCACTTAAGCCATAACCGACTGTATTTACGTGAGATACTCCACACAATGGACATTTTGACAACTATGTGTGCATTTGACCATTCAGGCGCAAGGAGAACTGATCGCGCGCAAGAAAGAGAGAGAGTGCGTGCGAGAGAGCGCGCACAAACAGCATCACAGAGCACTAGAGCAACATTCTGTCATGACATTCCATTGCACACAGCCACCGCCCCCTTTAGTTTGGCCTCTGTGAGTCTTTCACTCTGACTGCCCATGCAAACCGCTCACTGAGTCTGAACAAAAGGACAACAAGAAAAAAGGCCTTCAAAGAGCCAATGTACAGTGAGAGTGAAACGATGCTGAACACAGTGATCGTGAAAGCAATATTTATTGCACTAATCAATACATTAAAAACAATAATAATAAAAAAGTAATAAATGAACATCTCTGTCAATGTCCCTGAATGCACTTATTTTATATGCAAAAAAAAAAGAAAAGCAAATATAATTTTATATGCAAGCTGCAAACAAGTGAGATTTCATGAGAGCCATCATTTGATAAATCTATATAATTACTTATAGAAACCCTGTACTCTTAAAACACCAAAAGCAGCACTCAGAGAAACCCAGTCTGAGCATCTAGTGAGGTTCTTGTTTCTCTATATGATGCTGTCCTGCTACAGCTGTGATCAGGGCTGCCCCTTTCCCACTGCCATCCTCTGATAGGATGAAATCCACCTTACAATTGGGAGCAAGTTCTCTGACAGTGTCCTTTAAGATCGTGGAGAAGCTGTCACGAAAAGCAAAATGTCAAGTTTAGGATATGAATCCAACACTGATCAAATGTAAGTAAATATTCCACTAATCTTTACTTACTGTGGATGTAACTTGTAAAGGGTGCCGTCCACTCCCACAGTAATCTCCAAATGCTCTAGTCCACGGTTCTCTCGGATTTTGTCTACAACAGCAGCCATTCCTGCACCACAGAGTTGAGCTGCTCGGCGGGAAACGACTCCACACACTTCCTTCACAATAATACTGTCATCACATGTGCCGTCCAAGCCTAGGCTCTGCAGAATGCACCTCACTTGCAATAGTGCCAAACGGTCACTAAGTAAATGGAAGAAGAATAGTATGTGTATATGTATGAATAAGTTACTTTTAATATGAGATAATAAATATGAGATAATAAGTGCACCTTTGGTAAAGGTAAAAATGACAGTAGATGCCAAAATATTTGGGAAGTTGAGCTCAGTAATGTGACCAATATATTCTATGTCAGAGACGGTTAATATACCTCTCAATCTGTGAGAGAAACTTGGTCTCAAAGATGCCTTTGGTCTTCAGTCTCTCTGTGATGCGACCACGAAACAGAAGACCGCGTTTTGTGAGATCAATGAGAATCTGCCTTACAATCTCTCCCAAATACATTCCACTGGTCATTTTTTCAAACCTGTAAATGAGAGGATAACATTAGATTATATTTGGAAAACCTGACACATTGTCAAGGCGTAATATATATTTTACATTCTTCTTCTTCTTCATATTAATAATAATAATTTATTATTAAATTCATGTTAAATTAATTTAAAATAAATAAAATATAATATTCACAAAAAAATTATTTTTTAGTTATTTAAATGCAACTTATTTTTGCTTTTGGCACTGTTAGTTACAACAGGTTGCTAAAACGTCCTCTGCTTTGAGGAAATCTTGATAGTATACTGCCTCCATGTGGACAAATGGACAAAATCTGCATTGCATTTGTCTTGCACAACTGTTCAGACAACCATCGTAAAATAATATCACTGTCTAAATTGTCTAAAAATGGTAATCTTTACCTTTGTTTTCCTGCATTAAGTGAGCCTCCGTCCACCTCTCGGTCATATCTGGTCCGGATGTCCTCAATATTATCATTTTCTCCAAATCCTCCCCACTCAGTGTTTATACACATCTGCCCTACATCACCCTCCACAAACTCGATGTTCTTCATCTCCTCCATGTAACACACATTACTGCCCGTTCCTGCAGAGTTAAGAATCACACGTGTTGACATGTTGCATACTGTAATGCTTTTTTGCATGTGTTGGTTTATAATCAGCAGTGAGGTTGTTACCTCACAGCTTACCATACCTCACAGCTTTCAGTTACCATACAGCTTCACTGAAATACCAAAGAAATACCATGGAAATACATTAATACTTACCAGCAATAAGACCAATCTGACATTTAGGGTCCTCATATGCACACGTCATCATTGTGCCAACTGTGTCATTCACTATAGCAACGATATCAAGGTCAAATTCCTGAAAGAACAAATTAAATCATAACCACACAAATACAAACATCAGTAGCACAAAATACTTGTAGTTTCATTCAAATAAGATGATTATAAGCTACAATATAATTATTTATGAAAAATGATATGCATTGAAGTCTGAGTACTCTTATTAGATAAAAAAATGGAACATTAACATTGATGATGGTGCTTCTCTGTAAGTGAATGAGTGTGTCATGTGCAAAAGTGATTTGAGGTTTGCTTTCCCCTCACATTTCTTCTTTTGATGGCCTCTCTCAGCATATCCACAATATCATAGCCCTCACAATCTGTCGCTTTGAAGCCTTTTGTCCAGCAGACCAGATCTCCCTAAACAAGTAGATGATACAAATGGCAAGGATGATCAATTGAGAGTAGCATTTGTCTATGTGCTTTTTAAGGTGTTTAAACCTTTTTATGATAATTATATTGACAATTGAAGTGACCTCTGATAACCCAAGGAAGATGGTTTTTTTTTACCTTATCAATACCTGTCTGACTGCATGGGAAAGAGAAGGTGAAGCCAAGAGGCAAACGAGTGTTCTTCATCCCCATATAGTCCAAGAAATCCGAGATACACTGAACTATGTGGTCAAACAACTAGAGGAAAAAAAAAAAACCTCAAATTAAATCAGCTTAAAATTACTTGTGAATGTTGTACTGATACATTTCTGGACCCTAAAGTACAATGATGTTAAATATGCGGTACTAATGTATTGCACCAAAATGATTGATTTTTTGTTCATAGTGTTTCACCTCCTCTCCTGTGCCCTGCATGATCTCCAATGGGATGGCATAAATCTTGTGGTACATCCGGACTGAATTCCGCATACCAGTACGAATCTTAACCACCAACACACGGAAATTGGTTCCACCAAGATCCAAGGCAAGGTACTTTCCTCTTTCTGTGAAAGTAACAACATTCAGTGGCATAAAAAATTTCTTAATGAGTCAATTATCATCATGTTCAGACTTAAGATTTATCTTTCCTACTGAATATACAAAGAAAAATCTAAATAACAATAATAAAAAAAAAATTATACATATATATATATATGGTCTCCAACATTCTGTCAACCCTACATAGGACAAGCAATTTGAAGAATGAATGGATGTATTAAATTATAGTATATTATATTATATAACAGTGATAAAAATAACAATAGTGCTAACAATAAATAATAACTCGGAACTCCCCAAAGATGTACGGTTTACACCATGATTGCTGTAAGTAGGCAGTTTCCCTTTACCTGTCCCATCTGGAGTCCTGTAAACATATGTGGGCAGCATTTTGACTGATGCAGTGGGGTGGGAGTCTTTCTTCAAGCCTCGTTCCATCTCCATGCGCATCTTCTCCTTCACTTTCTGGAGCTGTGTGGAGTTCAATGCGAAGGTCGCAAGGGTATCATCAATCTCCTTACGTTGTGAAGCTAACCGCTGAGCCACTGCAGTCACCATGGCGGCACCTTTTGCACTGCCACTTTCAGACAGCACAAAACGAACATGACAGTCGGGCACCAGATGGCGAACCACCTTGTGGAGCCTCTTGGGGTACCTTTAAAATACAGATACAAGTATTAAGCGTGCATTTTAAAAATATTTCTTCAATCCTATTTCCTACTAAAAACCTCCTTGGGTTTTACGTGTGAAGGTGAACTGACGTACTGAGGATGTGTTCGGTAGACCGTCCCATCCACTCCTACAGTGGTCCGAAGGGTCTTCAGCTTCTTGTTTTCCCTGATCCGTGTCAAGATGGCAGCCAAAGCTGCAGCAACCAGATTAGCTGACCTGAAGGACACGATGGTGCAGACATGCTGGACAGCGATGCAGTCATCTTCACTGGGAATAAGTCCCAGGTCTTCCAGGATCTCCTTGGTGTTCTCCAAACCGCCTTTATACCTGGAAACATTCTCAGTTAGAATATGTACATTTAAACCCCATCTAGACCTGCACCAGATTATTACAAAACACCAAAATCTAGATTAAACCAGCAAGGAAATTCATGCTGAATTGTAATGTTTTTAGCAGGGAAAATTCCTAATATTCTTAAATAATCACTAAAACATGAAGATTCAGAACTTTCAGAAATTCCTCATTGCTAGAAAAATATATTGCTTATTTTAACCCATCTAATATCAGTTTATATTTGTGTATATGCAATCTTACTGTTCAATCAAGCAGATATGGTTGGTCTGGAATGTTCCCTTGGTCCTGAGAGTATCACTGATTTGGCCACGAAACAGTAGACCCTTTTTGGCCATCTTCAGCAGGATGAGTCTCACAAGCTCTCCCATGTACATCCCACTCACCATCTTTTCAAAACTGGTTACAAAGTTACAGAGTTACAAAGTTAATACATAGACTACAAAACTTGAAGGAAAAAAAAAAAAGTTTTGTGCACACTTCATTTGGGAATAACTTTCAGTAAGTGTGGAATAAATCAGAGGTGCCCAAACTTTTTACTACGAAGGGTCAAAAACAAAACTTGATAGAGGGCTGAAAGTAAAATTTGCCGTAATACAAATACACTATATTAAAATGTATTTTTAATAAAATTAATTTATATTCTCTACAACAAAAATGTTAAAGCAAAAACTATAAATGAAGATATGCTTCAATGGTATGTCTCCCATATTTCCACCCTCCTCTTGTGATATGGCATGATGGGCCAAATCAAACTTTGGTTCATAGGCCATGATTTGGGCATCTCTGTGTTAAAGCAATCTAATCCCATCAATAAGGACTTACAGCTGTTTTCCTGGATTAATTGAGGCGGCATCAATTTCACGGTCAAAACTTGTGATGAAATCATCAAGCACACCATCATCTCCGAATGCCCCCCATTCAGTATTAATACACATCCTGCCTTCATCTCCTTCCACGAGATCGATGTGTCGCATTTCCTCCATGTAACACGCATTAGTGCCAGTACCTGAGGAAACAGATCGCGGCAATAAATCAAGCCTTCTCACTTTTGCAGGATTCTTATGAGTTTTAGAGGTCTTCTACCTTTTGAAGCAACACATTTTTTGTGATTATAATTCATTTTAAATCTACTGAGAGAAAATTGTCCAGTCCAAAAGTATCCAGTGAGGTCTTACCTATAATAACCCCCACCTCACAGTTCTGGTCATCATATCCACAGGTCATCATGGCCCCCACCGTGTCATTGACCATAGCCAGGACATCCACGTCAAGATCCTTCACACACACACACACACAACAGAAAATGTGGACTGTGGATTCTTAAGAGGCAGTCATACTACACTTTCCATTCCATTGACTTCCATTTTTATGCATGTGAATGCGGAAGACAGGAAACGCAAGCTCAAGTGAAGAAATTTCGCATTTCGCTGCTTTCCCAAGTACAAGTTTGGTGCAGGATTCCTACACAGTTTGAAAAAGTACAGTTACAGAAGTTACAGAATCCATCTGATGTGTCAGAGGTCAATATATGCAGATTATAAAGTGTTTTAGGTTCTTCTCATTGTGTAAGTCCATGTTATCACTTTCATAAAACCAAAAAAAAATAATTATATATATTACAGGTGACTGTACTATATACCAAATATAATGCTGAAGATGATGCTGTTTGAACCATTTATGTTAAATATGGTCTGAAAAATCTACAGAAAGGTTTGGAAATATGAGTCTGGAAAAGTATCGAAGTTTGAAATGAAAAATTTGTAGGAAACCTGTTGGTGAACTCAGGTGAAGTCACAATTACCGTTGCTCTGCAAATTTTTATGGGCAAAATCCAGTTTTTTTTAATAGGAATTCACGTGATCTGGAATTTCATGTCAGGGTGAAAAAATTCCACAATCAGATTTCGCAACAGCTTCAAGCGTCACATGAATTTGCAATGTTGTCAAATGGAAAGCTGCTTGGTTTGAAAGTGACTGTGTGAGCTGTGCTTCATACATTGCTACACTATTGATAATAGACAATGGAAGTTTTTTGCCTGTGAAATTTTGCTAATGTGACCGTTTCATTAAGAACTCAATTGCAAGTAGAAGTCATGAATATGAATCACCAATACCAGCTGACTACTGCACTCTAAAAAATGCTGGGTTAAAAACAACCCAAGTTGGGTTGAAAATGGACAAACCCAGCGATTGGGTTGTTTTAACCCAGTGGCTGGGTTAAATGTTTGCCCAACCTGCTGGGTAGTTTTATTTAACCCAAATATTGTTTAAAAATTACTGTATTTCTTGCTTAAAATTAACCCAAAATATGTTGGAAATTAACATTTATTAATATGTTTAATAAACAAACATTTATTAATACTTTTTTTGAATAATATTTAAACAATAAACATTTATTAAATTGCTTATTAATAAATGCCCATCTTTTTGATTATTATTGTTGCCTCTAGTAATTATGAGTTTGATTTTTAATTTCCAACCTATTTTGGGTTCATTTTAAGCCACTCTAAAAAATGCTGGGTCAAAACAACCCAATAGCTGGGTTTGTCCATTTTCAACCCAACTTGGGTTGTTTTTAACCCAGCATTTTTTAGAGTGTGTGTTATGACTTCTACCTGGAGTTGCACCAGTTGGTTTCTACTGTCTTATTTTGTTCATTGGAAATGATGAGCAAAGAAAATGGTATCCATACCCCAACTTTATGAATGGCTTTCCGTAATGACTGCACAACATTGGTCCCTTGGACACCTCTAACCTTGAAATTCTTTGACCATGACAGTAAGACACCCTGTGTCAACACAAACAAAATGGGTCAGTGAGATCAGCTGATATGAATGTCTATTCTTCCATTTCACTGGTTTATTAACAAGAACATCCACTCAATTTCTCAATGACTTGAGAACCAATTAAAACTTTATTTTATATAAATTTTATATAAACATGTCCGAGTTCAGTTGTACCTCATCTATTTTGGACTGCGCACATGGGAAAGAGAAGGTGAAGCCGAGAGGTTTTCTTTTGTGGTTAATGTGGCGTTTCTGTAGAAAAGACTTCAAAGATTCTGCCACATGCTCAAAAAGCTGCAAGAAAATAGAGGCATTGAAAACATTTAATAAAGCGGTTTTAAATATGACAATAGAATAATCTGCCCCTTATTCATGTTATTATCTATGGTGACTTAGATCAAGATTAGCTGACATTGTATAATGCACATGAACAATGCATGAATAAATACGTAATTGCAATATTTGCATTTGTAGTAATTCCATAAACAATTACCTAAGAGAACTGACACCAAAGTTTATTCAATCTTTTCTTGTTAACATCATAATCATAATACTCTGGAAACAACTTATCTGCAATGGATTCCTTATTGTTATAACTCATATTTGTGAAACATTAATCACCTCTGTTCCTCTGCCATTAAGGATCTCTTCAGGGATGGGAAAAGTTTCACTTTCCATCTGGACTTTCCCCTTTCCATCTTCTGAAACCTTCACCTGTAATACTTTAAATTTTGAACCCCCCAGATCCAGTGCCAGAAACTCACCCTTCTCTGCAGGGGAACCATATGAAACAGAACAGATGTAAAGCTATCATAAACATTAGCGGATTTTAATAATTTACTATAAGTCACATGCAGTGGTTCTGCAACTTTTTTTGGTGTGAAAATGGTTATAGTAGTAACCATGAAGAAGCCAATAGTCATGTGTCATGCTAATGTACCTGAGCCATCGGGTGTTGCATAAACGTGCGTTGGGAGCATCTTCATTGCAGCCGCAGCGTTACTCTCATTTGACAGTCCTTTCTTCATCTCCAGCCGAAACCGAGATGATATGTCCGCCAGCTGATCATCTGACAGGCGCATGGCATACAGAAATCGGTCTACCTGTTGAGAAACACAGTTATTTCAAACACTACAAGCTTTGAGCTCTCTTCTGTTGCCTAGCGTTAGGTTTACTTTACACTTTCTTATTACATACATTCAATGAAACAAAATACTGGGGAATAAGTAATGTAGACACGCATTTTCTGTAAAGCTGCTTTGAAATGATATGTATTGAGAAAAGTGCTATACAAATAAATGAGAATTGAATTGAATAAGTGACTGAATAAATGGGTAAACAAAAGATAAATAGTCAAAATACTGAGAAATAAAAAATATATGTACTTCAACACATTCTGAAGGAATGACAACATAAAATGACCAAGCAAAAAATAATACTAATACTATCAGTGATAAATGCAATTATATGACGTAGTGAAAGATAATTTAGGCGTGTTTCTGGAGATAAAAAATTATACTGCTATAAAATGACAGTCTCAAGTACTAGTCATTTTGAACATTCAAAAAACAATTAGAAATAAAAAATTTTTATTATTTAATGGGAATGTTAGCAAAATGTTCTTTGAACACGTTTTTGTTAGCTGGAAAGGAACTCCTTTAGTACTGCTTAAAAAGCATCCCAGGATGTACCTTTGCTCCCTATAATTCCCATCCTTCCATTTGTTATTTTATCGCTTTGATGACTTAGTAAAGAGTAATAATAAAGAGCGAGTAGGTGTGTCCAACCCTTAACTGGTAATGTGTAATAGATAGTTCATAGTAAACTATTGAAAGAATGGGGGATTAAATACAAAACAAAAATGTAAAAAAAAATATTTGTTAAAAAAAAAAAAAAAAGTCCAATCACCAGTAAGCTACAACAAAATAGTCATTATTTAAATTACGGCTCACAACAAGGTGTGAAATTTAATGGAGATGAAAATCAGTTCAATAAATGCAGATGAGGAGGTCAAGGTCCTTTCTCCTCATGCGGTCTGTTATCTGCCCACAAAAGGCATGTGTGAGAGGAGTTAATGATTCCACAGGCCACGGTGAAATCACATTCATCATCAACACCAGGCTACATCTGACAACACACTGACAGAGTTAGACTCTTACCGTCAGTTCAGAAAATCACAAAACAACATCACAGACACATTAACAGAGAATTGAATAAAAACAGATACTTTATCAAGACATACAGGAAATTATTTTGTAGAAACTATTATAATAATCTTCTTATAATAAAAGATAAAAAAAGAGGGGAAGTTTGTCTAAAGACACATTTGAACAAGTATAGAGGTTTATGAACAATTACCTTCTTGATCTGATCCTCCTGGAGCTTTGAGAAGTAAAAGGACAGCAAATGGACCGCAAACATCTTGACTTCCTGAAGCAGGTGGTGACTTCAGATAAAATGTGATTTACTTAATGAAAAACAAAATGAATGATCAGATTGAAATGTGTACCTAAAATCCCACTGAATTCTCAGGAGTGACTCTAGTATGACTGAGAGAAACTTTTCTTCTGAGCTTGTATTTCACTAATCCAGAGTTGTGCACTTGCTTTTCCCTCCCCTTTCGCGGCTAAATAATTAATGTATAAGCCTCGTCCAGCCCCTCTGCTCTCCAGTCTCTCCAAGCAATATGTTTGGATTCACTCCAAACAGGAGTAGTACCTTAAAACAATCATGAGCGAAACAATAGATCAAAAAGATCCTTTCTTTTCGGTTCGAGTTCAGTATGTAAACATCCTTCATAAGAAAGTGAAAGATACAGTGAGAATAAACATGTTAAATGCCTTATCTGCAGTCACCAGGACAGAGCTGACAAGATCAATGAGAGGGTATTTCTGCACAGACGATATCAGGATTTCTGGGTTTGTAACTGTAAGGTATTAAACATAACCTAAATGTTCTGATGTTATAGCAACACATTCGCAAACAATAGTACAGGCTCTAAAACGTTCAGGAAAATGTTCAAAGATTAAGATGTTGCTCAGGCGTTCAGCTAATGCGGTTACCATAGTAACAGACTGAGATTAACTGGGGCCTTTAGCAAACACTGAGCAAGTTGATCTACCAAACATTTTTTAACACTTCACTTCTTTCCCCAAAAAAAGACCCAGCATTACCTGCAAAATCATGGTATCAGCTGTTCCATTTTAGTGGTTACAATGGTGTAAAATAATTTATCAATTTGTAGACAAAACTGTCCTAATTGCCATAAGGTAATTTTCACAAATAGGGCACAAAAGGTAGACCCATACTTGAAATAATAATAATAAAAATAATATTAAAATTGCATGTTCTTTGGGAAGAGAACAATTAGATATGGTATTGTTAACAATTACATTGCATGAAAGCTAGTTTTAAACAAGCCAAAATTTGGAGGCAAATTAGCTCCTACTGATTTATTTGGACAAAATCCGCAGCCATTACCCATACTGGTGTATTTAAAAAAAACTTTTTTACAACCTTCAACCTTGAATTTCATTAATATGTTATTATTACATTATTATTAGTGGAAGTTTTAAACCATTTTCAGACATGTCCCAAAATATGGTAAAGGAGTTGCCAAAAAAAAAAAAAAGCTTATAAAAAGGTAATAAAAACATCATGCATGATCCTTAGCTTGACCGGAATAATTTTCTGAGAATATAGATAATCCTTTGAAAAAGAACAAATATTTGACATCATTTAACTTTTCTCTATCAGTGGAAGGAAATTACTATTAATATAACCTTTTAACGTATACCTGTAACATATGAGAGTTTAATTTGCACTGATTTTTTTAAGCTGACCCTTACACTACCCTCAACTGTACAAGGCTGTTGCAGTAAGGTGTACAATGACGAAATCACTCCATGTTTCAACTTTAGTATTTCATTGATTGAGTAGTTTTCCTAAAATAACATCAGACTTCATAACCGTGCTAAAAATAGAAAAGGGTAAATACAAATTATTGGTTTTTCAACTACAGGTTCAATGGACTGACAAGAACTCTAGGTCATATGCAACTTTACTTTTTTTTGGGTCATGGGAACCTGAAATTATCTCTTTTTCTGCATTTTTAAAATAACATTCTGCAGGTGAAGAAACATTATTCTGTGGTTAAGCAACAGAGAGCCATTAAAATTATCAATATAATTTTATTGTAACATCTAAAAGTGGGTGGTACAGTCCTCTTTTTGACACTTTTGACAAGTTTTATGTCATGCGCTCCATAAATGGAGAGCATCAGCAATATTGTTCTCTTGATCTTCTAAATAGTCTGTTTTACACTGTGTTAGCATTCACTTTTTCTTTCTTTTCCCTTTATTTGTTGAAACGGAGTCATCGTTTTGGCTCTGCTCTTGGACCCATTCTCTCTGCAGCTGCTCTAACAGCTCTTTTGTCAGTAGTCCATCCCGCAACAACCTTGAGCTCAGTGAAGAATCTGTCGGCCTGAGCTCTTTTCTTTGATTATGGGCCTTTAGCGCTCGTCCCCTCCTCAGTGGCAGCGTGTTTGAATCAGAAAGTCTTACGGAGGCTGTGGTTTCTGCAGCGGCGGACTGATTCTCTGTGGCACGGATAAGCCGCGTGATGTTACGGACACCAACCTGGATGATTCCGTCCAGTTCCTTTTGAATCTCACGGATGAGGTTAGCATCTGGGAACATGTCCATGAAGCGATAGCTGCAAGAGGGAAGCAGTCCAAGAGGATTCAAATTACAAATGACATAACTGGAAAAGGGATACTTTTATTTATTGATCTCTGATTTAATACTAGAATTTGAATATATACAGATAGTTTGTGTTCATCTTAAGGGGGGAAAAAAAATACCTGAGCCAAAGGTAAAGATCTAGCACATCATGGACAGCCTCCAGGTGAACCAGGTCCTTGATGTTTTTGGGAGGGGCCAGGGGCCAATTCATATGTCGACACACCCAGTCGAATGTCAGAGGCTCGTCTCTGCTGAACTGTCTGGCAAACTACAGAGAACAGATTTTACAGCGTTTATTAGACTAAGGTAATGTTCATTTATAAATATACTATTATACTATTAATATTATATAGTGTTGCTATAGTTAACTAAAACTACAACTACTGAATATAATTCACAGTAATTGAAATAAAGCTGAAATAAAATATAAATATTAGATTAAAAACTTGAGAAATATTGCAGTGGCAACTAACTGAAATAAGTTTAAGTACTAAATTGACTAAAACTGAAATAAAAATGAAAGCTATATAGAAATAAAAAAGAGGTAACATTTTGCAATTAGGTTCCATTTAACATTAGTTAACGAACTAACAGTGAAAAATACTTTTATTTATTAATTAACCATTTATTTATTAGTTATTTGATGTTAACATATACATTATTTAAATCAAAAGTTGTATCAGTTAATATTTAATGGATCTGAGCTAACATGAAAGTATTTTTATTAACTAACGTTAACAAAGATGAGTAAATACTGTAAAAAATGTATTGCTTATTGTTAGGTAATGTTAGTTAATGCATTAACCAGTGTTACTATTGTATTGTTATTATTGAAACCTTATGGTAAAGTGTTACAAAAAGAACTGACATAAGCACAAAAATTAATATGATGACAAAAAAATAACAAAAATACTAAAGTAGAACATAAATAATACCTAAATAATGCTGCTACTATATTACTATACTACTGCGATTACTATTGTTAATTTCTAAAACTTTAACACAAATTTGCATTTGAAAATATTAGAAATAAACTTCTATACAAATATTGTTCATTGTTATTTTCATATTAGCTTCTGCTATAATATAGAACTAATATAACTAATAGAATCTTACTGTAAAGTGTTACCACCTTATTAGATCATCTACATTTTTATACACTTTAACCAAATATGATATTTCCGCTGTATTATAAGTAATTTCAAATTAAACTAAATCAAATGACTAAATATTTAAAGACAAATGGCTTCATTTTATATTAATCCTCTGTAATCCGTTTCCCACTGTGAATTATTCAGGTTTCGAGTTCTGTAAGGTGGTTCGCTCAGATTATTACGCTCACCTTGAGAAAGGATGTACAAACGAAGGGCTGCTTCTTATTGATGGGGGCCGTGCAGAACACGTAACGGGAGCGCAGATTCAGTGGGATATGCTGAATCATATCCGCCAAGAATTTGAAGTCATCGATGTTGCAGACAAAGTAAAGTCCATCCACTTGTGCGAGACTCACAAATATATCCTGTCCAGAGGAGCAGAACGGAAACGTTGTGTTTTAAAAGTGTTTTAAATGATGATGATTACTAGTCAGTAAAATTATTATGTAAGAATGTTGAATATTTAGACCTACAATGAGGTTTGAGAGAGTCGCATGGGGAAGATGGTAGGCAAACATCTCTATCTGCTCCGCTGTGGGGTGTAATCCTGCCATCTAAGATGAAAAATAAACAAATGATAAAACCTTTTTCCAAACAAAATATATTGTTTACTTTTATAATAGACAAAACTAGCCTTACCGCAATGGGGTCAACAGGCTTCCCCAAGATCTCCTTTAAAACAGTCAAGTCGTCCCTTAACATAGTCGTGACCTCACCCTCTTTAAACACAGAGCTATAGCGTCCCGCTCGACCAGCGATCTGCAGCGCCTGTGACGTGGAAATAGTGTCCAGCTCCTTCTCCCCCTTCTCATTCACACTGGGTTTTACCAGAGAGTTAAAGATGATTCTCCTAATACTCCTAAAGGAAGTACAGAACCACTATTTTCTTTTAGTCAAAAAGTTTGAGAAAAAAGAAGGTTACTAGTATGACGTTACTCACAAGTTCAAACCCATTCCAATTGCATCCGTGGCAACAAGGATTTTGCAAGGGTCGTCTGGATCATTAAACTTTTTTGCTTGAGCCAACTTGGTGCCTGTTGACCAATCAAAATGTTAGCTGTTTCCAGATAAAATGAAACACCAATTATTGTGAAATTACTGTGATGTAATGACAGGACGGCAATATGATATTAACTCTTTCATTGACAGAAATTTATGTAATTTATGAGACAACGCTTCCCAGCCACAGACAACATTTTCTGGCTTTCCATGTTTTCAGCATTATACTGTAAGGGGCGCCATTACACAACTTCTGAAAGAGTAGAGAATCTCTGGATCAAAACACAGGAAAAAAGGAGCAGAAACAAGCGATAAAAGCATTGCTTTTTGAATCAAAATGTTGCTTTTTTTTTAATGAAACTTACCCACATTCAAGTTAGAAAGCATGAAGCTAGAATAAAACATTTATTTTTATTTATTTTGTTTTAAGTAGAGGCTCCGTTCTTTCTTTTGATATATTGCATGTTCAGATATTCATACAACAAAATATTCTGGGGGCCATGAAAGTTTTGTGAAAATGATCAAAAATGCTGGAGCTGGCAGGCAGCTTTTTTTTTTTCTTTTTCTTTTTTTTAAAGCTGGCAGGCAAAGAGTTAATACTGACAGTTCAATAAACTAAAACGAGATTGTAAATGCATCATGTGGACCTTACCAGGGGGCAAGCTGCCATAAATGACGGCACACTCCAGGCCACGGATTTCTATCTGTCGGCTGATTGAGTAGATGTCATTTTTGCTGAAGCACACAATGCAGTCGCCAGGCTTCAGGTTATCTAATGATTCCACTGCATGATTTGAGATTGAAAAGGGGGTCAGCCTCTTATAATTATGCACCTTAAAGACAACAACAAAAAAAAGAGCATTTATGTCAAATCACACTAATGGGCTCAATATCTCACAACATTAGGCAAACATTTAAAGGTGCCATCGAACGTTTTTTTTACAAGATGTAATATAAGTCTAAGATGTCCCCTGAATGTGTCTGAAGTTTCAGCTCAAAATACCCCATATATTTTTTTTAATAAAAATTTTTTAACTGCCTATTTTGGAGCATCGATTTAGGCTGCAGCCCCTTTAATTGCTCGCGCTCCCCGCCCCCCCGAGCTCGCAACTCTATCATTGCATAAACAAAGTTCACACAGCTAATATAACCCTCAAAATGGATCTTTACAAAGTGTTCGTCATGCATGCTGCATGCATACATCAGATCATGTGAGTACAGTATTTATTTGGATGTTTACATTTGATTCTGAATGAGTTTGATGGTGCTTACACACTGTTGGAGAGATTTATAAAGAATGAAGTTGTGTTTATGAATTATACAGACTGCAAGTGTTTAAAAAATGAAAATAACGACAGTCGTCTCTGTGAATACAGTAAGAAACGATGGTAACTTTAACCATATTTAACAGTATATTAGCAACATGCTAACGAAACATTTAGAAAGACAATTTACAAATATCACTAAAAATATCATGATATCATGGATCATGTCAGTTATTATTGCTCCATCTGCCATTTTTCGCTATTGTCCTTGCTTGCTTACCTAGTCTGATGATTCAGCTGTGCACAGATCCAGACGTTAATACTGGCTGCCCTTGTCTAATGCCTTGAACATGGGCTGGTATATGCAAATATTGGGGGCGTACATATTAATGATCCCGACTGTTACGTAACAGTCGGTGTTATGTTGAGATTCGCCTGTTCTTCGGAGGTCTTTTAAACAAATGAGATTTATATAAGAAGGAGGAAACAATGGTGTTTGAGACTCACTGTATGTCATTTCCATGTACTGAACTCTTGTTATTCAACTATGCCAAGGTAAATTCAATTTTCCATTCGATGGCACCTTTAAATATTTTTAACTTCAAGACAAATAGACAAAATTAAGCATCAACAGAATTGTACACAGGCAAAATAAATGTTAACTTGCATTTACTTTGCATTAACTAAGCAGTCAGTAGTCTTTCCAACAATACTGTATCTCCCAGACTCACCTCAACCTCTTCACCAGTGGTGAACATGAGTTCAGTGACAAATTCAACTGCTGCAGCTTCTCCACACACATGGATCTCCTCAGCACACAAACCTATTCAAAAAGAGAAACTTCAGATTTGCATCTGCATGCATCTTTAACATACCTCATTCAACACATTTATATGGAACTATTTGACCACCCAGATGAAAATTAGCTTAGTCTGTGAGTTTAATATTTGTAAAGTAGCAGGCATTTAAAGTTGAAACTAAAGATTAATGAGTAGGCACAATCCAACTTAGAAAATAAAGAGACAAATAGGCTATAATGGGGTTCAAAAGTCTAAAACAAGACCATAAATGAAAATGTTTCTAATTCGCATTGTTTACTTATTTAATACATTCATTTTAATTACAAATGATATTATCAATATATAGGTCATTAATTTGCATAAATTTAATTAGTGACCTAGGATATAATACATTTTGTATTTATTTTTTCATAACCAAGTTTAAAAAAATAAATCCTAAAACTTGTTTTCCATGCTAAAAAAAATCCCAAATGATTAATATGCTCCCAGACTTTTGAGACCCCACTGTATGTGTAAATGAATAGTGTTTCTGCTGATTTGCCAAAGTCAACTCACCAAGAAGAGCTCTGGTCCAAGCCCACCCTCTGGAGGGATCTTTGATCATTTGAATCTCATCAATGACAGCCACTTCATCTAAACAAAATATTCAAATAATAATAATACGTTTTATTTATACAGTAATTTTCAAAAGCTTAAGTTAGCTTTACAGTCAATGTATGATTAATGAACAGTCAAGTTACACAAAAAAAATATATATATTTTTAATATTTATTTATATTGAATATTTATTTATTTGATATTTGTATATTTGATTGCTTAAAGAGGCTATATGTATAATTGTCATGTATTAATCGCTTTTTTTGTCAATGTGTGAACAGCCTGTATCAAAACTTAAAAAAACAAGACCTTCCCCGACTTTCTAGGTTGTCTATGAAAGACTGTTGACTGATTTTTATGTGAAGGACTCGGGACGTTTTTGTCGTGAATATCAAAAGATGTGAAACTCATTCAGAATCAAATGTAAACATCCAAATAAATACTAAACTTACATGATCCGATATGCTGCATGACGAACACTTTGTAAAGATCCATTTTGAGGGTTATATTAGCTGTGTGAACTTTGTTTATGCAATGTATTATAGAGTTGCGAGCTTGGGGGCGGGGAGCGCAAGCATTTAAAGGGGACACGCGCTGAAACGGTGCTTTTCTAATTATACCCCAAAATAGGCAGTTAAAAAATTTAATAATTGAATAATAAAAAGTAATAATAATAAAAAATCTATGGGGTATTTTGAGCTGAAACTTCACAGACACATTCAGGGGACACCTAAGACTTATATTACATCTTGTGAAAAAGATTCTAGGATTCTAAACTAACCCTTTAAAATTACTATTAACACTCAACAAGTATTCTTACATTCAAATGATCATGTTCTCCATACTCACATGGAGTTGTGACGCTGCACATCTCTATTGTAGAGGCAATGTGGCCAGACGGTCTTCCTTCTGGATCAACAAATATTCTCTCTTCTCCTGTCACCAGATCACATGGCACTCCCTAATGGGAAACCATACATAGTGGCTCTAACATTCACAACTAATGTGTAATTACATTAAATGGTCTAAAGAATGAAACTCACTGCATCATTACTCTTCTCATAGATTTCATGGGCCAGTAGCTTTAGTGGTCCACAGTAAACTCCAGACTTGGCTGCAAGGTATCTCTGGATAGCATGATATGTCTTACCACTGTTGGTGGGTCCTGCATGAAAAACAATCTTTCTTTGAATAGCTCTTGCCTCTGGATACCTGTAACACACATTTAAAATGTTCAAAAGACTGCATTGGTAAAAATACTATTACACTATGAATGTTTCACTGTAGTGCGTCAGAAAGCTTTAGTAAGTGCAGATGAGAAAAATCAGTGGATGAAACTCTCATTACCAGTTTGCTGGGACCCTTAAATCACTGATCTTGCGTAAATCGTCTATACAATCCAACATGGGAAAAATCTGTTTGGCATGTCTCATGAAGTAAGGGAAAATGTCATCTATGTGCCCTGAAATGAGGGAAAGGAAGATTATGTAGATAATATGTAAAAAATAATCGCAATTTTTAACAGTAAAAGACTGTAAAAAATGATATGGTATACACCTATTGATTGGTTAACAGTCAGTTTACTAGCTATATACAATGAGAAACATCAATAAATCTAACATGACATTTCATGTAATTTTACAGTAAAATATGGTTAATTTTCTTAGGTACATTAGGGTTATATGTAACATCTTATGTTGTTAAATGAATGTTTATTGTGTTATTTTAGTGTTGTGAGTTACTATGATGGTGTTTTTTATTTGTATGACACTGTGTGCACCTCCATTTTATATATACCTCAGCTTGTGGAAAAGCTGTACTTTTCCACAAGCTTGATGTACTTAAGATTCATCATGTAGCTTTTTCAGTGTTTTTGGTAGTTGTTAATGTACAAAACAGATTTGAGTACTTCAGTAGGTTGGTAAATGTAAGTTCAATACATAAAACCTAAATTGATGCTAACATATTTTTTTCTGGCAAACCACAGCTGCTGGTTTTTTTTATTTTTTATTATAAATTTCACAGATTTTTTGGTTTTGTTTTACAGTGTATGAATATTGTCAACTCAATGTCTGAAGTAAATACTCACCAGCTCCACAGCAGATGTCATTAAGAATGATGTGCAAGTCAGCATTTATTGAGTTCATTTCCAGCACATATTTCCTAAAACTGACAAACGCTTGATGAAAGAGACGAGCTGTTGAAGAAGAAATAAACAGTGATGCTTTGATGATGCAACAAACAAAAATGCTTTGTAACAAACAAAACACAATAGTATCCCTGACATACTGCTATGTGTATAGTTTTTTAGATGGGCACAGTGTGACCCATCATGGTTGACCAATGTTAATTATGTAAGACCATGTAATAATAATTATGGGTCCATGATTCTTACCATCAAGTCCTTGGTCAGCAGCCAGTTTTTGCATCTCTTTCCTTTTGTAGAATCTATTCAGTACTTTGAGAATTTCACCTGTTAAAACGGTAGATAAACAAAGATCAAATTGTATTTCTGTTGCAATAGTTCACCAAAAATATCCAGTACATTAAGTGAGTCATCTATAAAAACACCAGTCCAGAACATAATGGCTTCTCACTAGATATGTAATCCGTTAATGCGATTGTATAATATATTAATAATAACATAACATACTTTTGTCCAGCGGTTGCGTCAGCTCAGCGCCGATTGCCCCATCCCAGGCTTCATCACTTTTGACAGTGAGCGGTACAAACAGTGATGTGTCCAGGGGTCTCGATGAGCTGTCTGAAGATGAATGTCTCCTGGAGAATTTTGTTGGAAGCAGTGAAGTGTTGTTTGCTGCTGTAGCAGTAGTTGAGAAGCTCGTGCTAGCACATACCCGGTATCGGATGTGGCAACGCGACAACAAGTAAATACAGCGATTTACTGACATTTTTAGCTTCCGTTAATCAAGTGCAGCTGGCTGAAGAGAATAATAAAAACCGACAGCAGCACAATTCATATTATAAACGTAGTGTTGATAACTTCATTTTAGCTACAGCAACAGTCCCAGAACCTATGATGACAAGGAGGTCAAGTTCCTCTCAGTGACAACGTGCAGAAGGACCCAAGAATTTGTGATGCCCGAAGTAATGCCTGTTTTTTTCTCAACATTTAGTTAAATGTAAAAATAAACATTGGACAAATTTAAAGGAAATGGATCAACATGTGTATTATAGACTACAATATCATGAGAATACGTTCGCTATAATGTACAATCTTGAAGGATAATCATTTTTGGAATATGGCACAACTTACTGGGAATGATAGTAGGCGTACTACAAATAATTTTAAAGACTGGTGACTTCCGCAGTGCAACCGAAACGGATTCGTTTTAATGTTTCTTTCTTACAGCTCACAACAGCAATAAAATAACTGATGACAACATAGTAGCAAAAGCTGAGCACTTGCAGTCCGTTAGTATGTTATGTGATGATGACGTGATCCTTTTCTCAAGTGGGGGGAAAAAGTCCCAAATAGGGTGTTCAAAGTTATTGTGACCAATTCATTCATAAATCGTTCAGATCCCTTTGTCAACTGATTCAAACTTTTTTTTTTGCAAGATGAACGCTACACAATACCATTGATGTAGTCGATGAAATGTTTTACAGCAGTGCATAAACGGAAATAGTGAATAGATTCACTTTTGTAATTTCAATGACATTAGAATGGATTTGACCTAATACGCAAATTCGAACGACTTATATATGCAATTTCCCGCCAAATCCGTCCCGATAGCTTAAAAAAAAAAAAAAAAAAATCACTATACAGTATATAGGGTTTATCAAAGTGTATTGCGGTAAAGACATGGTTTGGAACATGGATGTTTTTAACAATTTCTTAACATTTTTAATAAAAAAAAGATAAATGTAGCTTTAAGTATAAACTGGCATTTTTATTTGACAATGGCAGATAAACAAACTATGGCTGGATATGTACAATTTTCAAGAGGTACAAATGACTCAGTTGCCATAGCACAACTATTTCATTTGTTCTTCAAATCATTATGTTATCATTGGGGCACTCAATAGTTTTATACACAGACATTTGTAATGTAGTGTGAGTTTTAAAATCAAAGCAGTAAGGAAAAAAATAATATGCTTTAAGAGTGAAATCAAAAACAGTTTTGAAATAAAGTCCAAATAAACACATTTACTCCACAAATCACATAAAATATGCAAAAGTACATTTGCAACAGTGAAAAATTGTCAACATCCTTTTGTTAGAAAGCCTTAAAGCAGGATGACATGCAAAAGATACAACAAAACAATCCTGTCATTTCTCTAGGGTGTCTAACAATTTAGACAATATGAAATGTAATTGCAGCAGGGATGATATTTAGCGGTTAATAGCGATAAATCATCCCAGAAAGCTCTTAAGGAAGTTCAAGTGGCCCTCTTTTACTACCAAGCCAGTGTGTTCAAAACTGGACTAACAAGTTGAATATATGTGCCCAATATAATTACACAAACTGCCCTGGTTTTACAAAGCTTCTAGTCCAAAGCCTCTTTAAATATTTTATATATAGACATATACTTTTTTTTTTTTTAATTTCAAGGAATATTTAAGAAACAAAAACAAAAAAGAGAAGAAGCTAAATAAGTTAAATAGAAATGTTTAAGTGGATTGCAAATACAGTGTGGCCTGGGTGCCATTCCATTTAATGACCTTTTTTTATTTTTTTTAAATGACCCCATAGCCTTTATTAACTGTTACTATGAACTCAGATTCACCAGCTAGCATGCATGAGATGAGGAAGCTCTTTAAAATGTGTTTAGGTCTATATGTTTCTGCTCTATTATTTGGAACAGAGGATACCAGTGAGTGCACTTTTAAAAACATTTCTTCATCTAGGGAGGCGTGCAACCTTGAAGATGTGCTATATGACTGATGACCATTTCCAGTGCTTTCTAAAAAGTGTCCTTGTATACTAACAGATTGCTTGCTGTGTGACAGCAGGGAGGGCAGAGCCAATTCAGGCAGAGTTTATCACCATAAGCTGTGAGGGGTGACCATGTGAGCAGCGATCTGCATGTATGTTCAGTGAAGTTGTTCTCCTCTCCTGCGACTGGTCACTGAGAGGTATGTGTGTCCCTGGCTGGATGTTCTCCAAACCCCACTCACATTTCCGGCTGCTCAGCAGAGAGACTCGGCCGAGGCTCAGGTGACTCGTAGCGCTGATGGAAGTTCCGTTTCCGCAGTTTCTCTGGTGCCTTCCTCCACAAAACTATTTCCTACAAAAAAAGGACAAATATTTAAGTCATACTGTTTATTTATTTTATTAATGGATCTTGCACAACAAATGATACACTGAAAGTAAAATATTTATACAACAAGCATTGTCACTTGTGACAATCAAAAGGAACAATTATTTATAACTGTACATTTTATTACAAATGCTTTTTCATACACACTGTACCTGCTGTTTGAAGTATCTCCTATCTTCTTCATCCACAAGCACCAAGTTTAAAAAGTACCTCACAGAGAACTTCTTGTTTACATCTCTCATTGTGGGTGTAAGGTCATAACCAGCTAGGAAAAGGCGAATGGGAATGGATTCACCTGGAAATAAATTGTCAGCCCAGTAGGGGAACAAAAATCCGTTTAGGGATAATGAATATGGCAATATCAACAGCATACCATCTTCAATACAACCAGCCCCACAATATCAACTGCTCTAAAGACTTATAGCACATCAAATGAAGTGTGAGCAGTCTTTTTCAGAAACACTTTGGGCTTTACAAATGGAAGTGTCTATACCAGGGCTCCAGACTAACATTTGAGAGCAGTGGCACTGATGCCATTAAGTTCTACAGATGGTGGCGCCAGCACCTGATTTGCAGTTACTAATAACATGTAATATTATTAGTAACTGCACTGTGCTAAACCAGATCGAGCTACCAAGCAATAAACATGCCGTTGAGGATTACAAAATACTGTGCAGTGCCTGGACTCGACAGTAACACAACAACATGTAAGTAACTGTTAATTCTAATGCCTGATCTGATATGTAATGATTCATGTACAGTCAGATGTTCTTTGTCTGTGTGTCAGTAAATCAAACCAGTGACTAAACGTCACCTTGCGTTGTTTCTCTTAGTAGGATTAAAATAATCTGTTATTTAACAGTGATTAAATTATATAAAGAAAGCTCAAATAAAGCCCCCTTTGTAATCATTGGAGCGGCGCGCGCTGAAGCTGTCAATCAAACAGAGCGAGTTTATCAGAGACTGACCCGCAAAACTCCCGTTTTATTCAACGAATCTTTTAGTTATATCGCGTTTGCACTGTTAGTGAAGATGAAAGCATTTGTTAGTGTGCAGAAATTGAGTTGCAATGACGAGATCACTGCTTTCATGCGCTCAACACTGTCTGTGATCGGCTACAATGTTCATCTCTGCAACCTTTCATGCCACAATCTAAATATAATGCTAAAATATTTATACAACCTAAATGTAATGCAACACTTTTCACGATTAGTTAACCTTAGAGCTGTAATAGTAAAAACACGCTAAAAGAGAGAGTAATACTTGGATATTTTCATATGCAAAGATGTTAGCCAATCACAGCAGTGGGTGTTTACAATAAAGTCTCACAGCAGACACGCCCCTTAAAACAGAGCGTTCAAATCAGAGGTTAAAATCAGGGTAGGAAAAATGCCTTTTATTCATGAATTATGACAATTTTGGATGTAAAAAGCATACTAACATTATAAGTGCACCCCAGGAAACATTATAAAACAAACCAACGCAGTTCATGACCCCTTTAAATGAAAGTTTGTTTCACACAAAGTGTTAGTTTTCCTTCATCTTTTTAAACTTTTAGTTTTACATATCACATTAAAAATAACATAAAAAAACATTAACATTAAAATTAAAGCTTTGAAGTGTTGGAAAAAGTGTGAAGCACTTTAAAACGTCCTTAAATTTCACCTTTAAAAGTTTGCATGAACCCTGAAATGAATAATGTAAAATATTCAACCATTTCTGTGACCATGGTTACAGTTAACATTACTACATTAAATCCATGGTGAATGTTGGTAAATTTTTGTGGAGTGTAGAGCCTAATAATCACTGATAATAATACCTAATAATGACAATGTGAAAAAAGTTTGTTTGAAATTTTTGCAAATTTATGAAAAAAATAAATTAAAAAAAATCACATGTACATAAGTATTTACACCCTATAATCATTCATAAAGTGCGAAAAGGTTGAATCAAATTGCAAGGGTGTTTGCAGTGGGCTGTTTACATTAATCTTGCATCATAAAAGCGTTCAGCTATGTACTTGCACCTCAACAAGTACATAGCCGAATGCAAGAGCGTTCTTCTTCATCAGCATTTGAGCGTGCGGTTAAAAACTAACCTGAAAATAGATTCAAGGGAGAATTGCGATGCATTCAGAAAATCTCAGAATCGATCCACAAATCGAGATGAATCTATCTATTGTCCCAGTAACAGTATCGCATGATCGAGATCAGCGCACAAGAGCCTTTGCGTTGCAAGTAGGGCTCGCTGCAGCCTGCGGTGGACATCCAATCCTGCCCACATCCAAGTGTGACATCAGAAGTCACGCCTGTGCCTAATTCATCACCTCGTGACTCCCCACTTAAACACTTAACCAGAAATCCCACCCTGCAGGTAATTTCATTGGTTATAGTGACGGGTAGGTTTAGGGATCATTGTTGGGTGTAGGCAATCAGTACTGTGATTGACATGACAAATAAAATCTTAAGAATCGGCTGCAGGGCAGCATGGGCCTGGCTTCTGACATCACACTTGGATATAGGCCGGGTTGGATGTCCACCGCAGGCTGCAGCGAAATGCTTCTCCTGTGTTGTGCTATTTGTTATTGTCCGAGCTGATAAACGGTCCGTTTTTTTGCAGCTCAAACGAGTAACGCAGTTTCGTTACGCTTTCGTTTCGTTTGCCGTTTGATGTTTCTCATAATGCATTATGTGCAACAGAAATGGCAGCTTTCATCAGTTGGGCAAGGTGGTGGTCGCACCAGTGCGACCTCTAAAAAAATTCGGAGCCTGGAGCCCTGTATACATATAATTTATAAATCAAAGTAAACTGTAGCATCAAGATACTATAATAGTTTTGATTAATATTTTTAATTAGTTTTTATTCTTATAATTTCAATTTCTGTCTTTGGTCACTTTTATTAGTTCTTTTTATACATTTAACAGTTGTTTTTATTTAGTTTTAGCTTTAGTCATTTTAGTACATCAATTTAAACTAAATTAAAATGAGAAATATTTCCTTGCCAACTAGCAGAAATGCTAAATGTTAAATGGTATCTTAAATATTTTAAGATACCATTTAACATTTATTTAAAATAACAATTGTTATAGTTTTAGTCATCTATAATAACCCTGCAATGAACTGAATGTGACAATTTATGCATGGTTA
Source organism: Anabarilius grahami (assembly GCA_003731715.1). Lineage (NCBI taxonomy): Eukaryota > Metazoa > Chordata > Actinopteri > Cypriniformes > Xenocyprididae > Anabarilius > Anabarilius grahami. Next base: position 8,959,141 of record RJVU01026577.1, read on the forward strand.
AATTAATGGTTAACAGAAATTTGTTCTGCGTGTTTCATGATTGAGGCCCATTTGTTATGTTCTACCTGGCACTGATACTCTTTGTCTTACAAACTTTTTAAAAGACTCACTTATACTCATATCATAAATTAATACAGAAAATGATGTGAAGCAGCTGCTCACCCTTGACTGGTGCTCCATCCATAATCTCATATTTGGCCACAGTCTCTGTCTCAGTAGTTGTGCTCGGCCCTAGAGAGGCATGTCACATGATGCACTTCATAATAAATAAATGAAATGCAAATGAAACTGGACTACAGTAAATGTTCTTTAATGATTAAAAACTTAGGTTTTTGTGAATCAAAATTTATATTCTTTAAAAACAATAAGTCATGAATCATATACATGGAATCATCGAACATAAAAAGGAGATTTTACCAATTCCCGTCATTTCTTTCTTGATCAACTGAAGCTCCATGTGTTGGATTTTAATTCGTACAAGTAAGAAGTAGATTTTACCCACAATTACGTCTTTGAGGTGATACCTGAAGGCAAGAAGACTTCAGTTAGCTCAAGATCAGTTAGACTGATAAGTTTAAGCCACTGAATCCATCCATACATAATTACTCAGCAGCTCAGAAACTAGGATTAAAACAATGGCAAAGTTTTAAGTGCACTTACTTGGACTTATTGTATTCAAACTCTATATGCAGGCAGTCTTCAATGCCCACTTCCATTTTGATAGAGTTGTTGACGTCAGGGTAGGTGGCCAGCTGATGGACAATGAGGTCATACTCCTTTACCAAATCAGACAGCCTCCTCACAATTGTAACTTTAAGGAAATACCTGCAGAAACATTAAAAGCACATTGAAGATAAAGTTTAAATTAATGTCAATTTTAAAAGGATAAGCAGCAGTCATAAGAGAAGTATTGGCGTTTTTAACATCTCAGTGTTTGGCCAAACCTACTCATGATGCTGCCAAACAAAAACAAACCCAAAAAAAAAAAACTTTCCACAAAGTGTTCACTAACCTCAGTCGCACATTTGCTCCGACATAGGACTCGTATGGCTTTTCCACCTGCATGAACTCAAAGTCATAGCTGCGGTTCTGTGTCAACTCCCCAGGCAGAGCGAGCTCCTTCACAAGGTTTACAAACTCATGAGTATTGCTTTTATCACTGAAGAGCTCTGCATGAGGGGGAAAAAAAAAAAGCTCTTATGTAGTGGCTGGACAAAAAATATTGTGCTTTTTGTGTGCATTGCAAGCAACAATCTTGTGATTTTTGAGACATCAGAATCACTAATAATACCTAAAAATTAATAAAATAAAATAACTAGGGCACCATAACAGATTGCCTCCTACACAGAAAATGTGTAGAGCAGTCAAGCTCCAATTCCATGTGACAACCACATGCTCTCCTAAGCTCTCAGCGTACTAGAACAGCCATACTGAAGCCAGTTTACTGCATGAATGCCTTGAGAAAGAGAATAACTAAATGCGTTGTGTTAACTTACCGATTTGTCCAACAAACTCAATGCGAATTCCCTGATGTTCAAGCCTTTTGCTTGTTTGTTTCACATTGATATTCACCTTGGGTGACAGAAGGCAACACGCGTCAATTTTCTTTCAAAATAAGAGACGTGAAGAAATTACTCACAGTCACACGGGTGATGTTCACTCACTGACCTTTCCTGAAACTGATTCTCCATCATAAAACAGATAATGCTTCTCCAATTTCCCATCCTCAGTCTTCAGCTCTGCTGTTTTTCTGCTTTCAGCATCGTTCAGAATGACATCAATTTCACACACAGGACCAAAAAGACCTCCAAGGAAACTCTGAAAGAGTGACAATCTCATTTTATTTTTTCAATTCACAGTTATCCAGTTAGTGACAGTTCTATTCTTCTGTATTGTGACATACATCCAAGTAAAACAAATTATAGAAAAAATAAAAATAAAAATATGCTAGCATTTTTACGTTCCCAAATCAGGGTTTTAAACTAATTTTTGCTAACAGGTTGCAAAAAATAGTAATCAATTTCAGGCATTTGTACCCTATTTGTGTGAAGTGTCTGATGTGAAAGGAAAAAACCTGCTCATCAGCAGTAGTATGATTAGAAAGTCAAATTATCACCTTTCACATGAAAAATTTGACAGCTGGTGGTCCTACCACTTTTTTTAATTGGGTGAAGACATCATAATCTTAAAGCATAGCCATTTTACACATAAATTCAAATTTGGCTTGTCGTTTAAATACAAATATGATCACATCGATAGAAAAACTAGAAAAGCAACACTCCCAATACATGGAAATGCTGACTCAGTGCGAAACATTTAACTATCATGTGAATCGCATTGCTCAATATCCATGTGGAGTCAGGGGGGACTGTAGAAACGTTTAACAGCGTGTATGAAACTGAAAACTTACAAACGGCTTAATTTTAGTGAAAACCAAAATGAACTCGGTATATAGTTTGAATTCAACCTTCAGCTTTACAGCTGTTTTTAAAGGTCCTGCAGGATTTGCGTTGGGTTAAGTTCCTTAAACAAGACCAACACGTACAGATTCTCCACGAGAAGCAATTTGTGAGGACACAAGAGTCTATTTGTTGTGTTTTATCAGTGATTAATCGCTTACTGATAATGACCAGCCTCCCCACCCAATACTCACGACTTCCATGGCCTACTTTAGGCTGGATAAACTGCAAACGTGTTTGCCAGGATTGGTGGCTTTTAATCCAGAGGGAATAAGGCAAGTGTGCACTGAGTTCAGGAATTTTACCCATTAAATGCAGTCTGATTTAACGCTCACCATTTCAGCTCCGTAGCCTTAGCTTAAACACAATCCTCCTCAGTACAACTTCCGTTGCTTCCCTGTTCCTCTGAGCTAAAAGGAATGGGATCGACAGGAACACACAGCGAGTGAGCTCTGAAACATTAAGAAAATGCGACTATTGAATTTCAAAATAAAAGTTTTTTTTTTTTTTTACATTATGTTTATAAGATTTTTTTGCTTATACTTTTTTTGTCATGCTATATTAATTAACGTTTATAATTCATTTAATTTTATCCTCTAATTAGTATTTGTGTAATAGCTGTTGAGTAAGCGAATAATAAAACCACAGTAGCATGCATTCAAACAAGAATCAACTGTAAAATGAAGGTAGATTTTAAATATAAAATTGAGTATTTTTCCTATATTATTATTATTATTATTAAATGTAAAATACTTTGTACATTTAGTTAGATATTTATTGTTATAATATTAAAATGCTAGAACTGGTTTTAAAATACCCAAATCAGGGTTTTAAAATATATTTTGACATGTCACACATTCTGGTAAAAGGTTGCAAAAACGGCAAACTTTTTAGTAAAAANTAAAAAAAAAAAAAAAAAAAAACTGGTTTATTTTTTAAGGGTTTGAGGGATTATTTGTACCCCATTTGTGTCAAGTGTCTGGTGGTGGGATTATTTGAATTACAATTAATTACAATTTCTGCTGGCCAAAACAATTATTTGACAATTTTGTATGCCACCTTTTGCATTTGTGCCATTTCATGAATTGTTTCATTTTCTTTTTTTTAACTGTTTAAATTGTAACTGAATAGACTGTTCAGTATAAATACTGTTGAATGGGAGGTAGCCTTGTGGCAATGCTCTGTCACAAATGTTTAAGGTATGTTTGTTTGTCACAGGAAAAAAATAAATAAATACAGAAAAAAAACCTACTCTGAGAAACCTATTTTCTCAGACTATGTTGCTAAGTAATATTTAAAAACATGATTTTCTTTCTTCTATGTAAGTTTTGTTAACATAAATGAAATATATAAGAATTGTAATAATTTTATTGCAATCCAAAAACTGAAAATTAATTTTAGAGAAATGTTCACCCTAACTGAGTGAGATTTGAACTTTCCTGCGAAGCTGAAGTCTATTGTTGTACAACGGATGAAATGTTGCACAACACAAACTTGGCCTACTGATATCAGGCCATCTATTCAAATTCAGTCATGGTCAGAGGTGAACAAAAGGCCAGCACTTGCAGAACTTTTTGGCTGAAATTGGAAACTGTGGAGATATTGATCTCTTTTTGAGAGAGTGGCTACCGCTTTTTTGATGAAGTCTCATATTAAGTCACATCTGGAGTTTGCTAGAAGCCATGAGAAGATTAATTTTCTGAAATGGCCTTTTAAAAGTCAAGCCTTGAATGAATCAAATTGAAAATCTCACATACACATTCTCAATATGATATTTCTGATAAAAACTATATTCAATGTGGGTGTAAATGCTTTTTTTTTGTTGCAGTAAATGAAAAAAACAACAACTATTATTTAGTGTTGAACCAAAAGGGAGAAAAATATGTCAATGTGTTGAACTGGAGGTGTAACAGGAACAAATGTGGGGGTGTAAATTGTTTCTGAAGGCAGTGTGTGTCATCTTAACCGCATGGCATGCTTTTGAATTTGCACATTTGCACCTTTTGCATTGTTTCATTTTCTCTTTGTTTCCATCTTTTTAATGTTGCTCTAAATACAGAATTATTATAAACTGTATGTCTGTACACTTGACATTGAGAAACAGGTCATGAGATGTGAGTCCGGAAACGCACAAGATATAGTCAGCCAAAGTGTGATAATTGGCTTCTGGTAAAACAGGAAGCCTGAATGGCTGACCTCATCTCATATCTAGAGCATTTGTTGAATACAGTTCATTATTTTCTTTACAGGTTTGAAGTGTTCAAAATAAGAGACAAATGCATCTAGTAAAGTTTTTTTTTTTTTAATATATAAGTTGTTTTTTGAAATCTTCAAAATATTATACAAATAAAATAATGGCAAAAAGATATTTCAATGTTTACAAAATGTACTCCTTGCTACCAAAACACTTTTTATTTAATTTTGTAATATTTCCATTCCGAATTAATTAAAAAAAAGTTTTAATAGTTTAGTCAGATCATATGTCATACTATGGACATTAAGAGTAAATAAAATAATAATATAAAAGTTTCAAAGATGAAGAGCAAATAAAATAGATCCTTACAACGCAAACTGGAATACTATAGATTTTTGCAGAGCATGTAACAGTTTATGAATATATATTAATTACATCTGCGACCAAAAAAGCAGCATCCCGTATGTTTCACATTGTACAAAAGAAGCACATGAGATGTACAGTAATGCAGCCCTTTACACCCACTCTATTTTCTGAGGTTGGACATAATCTGAGTAATCAATTTCTCCACTGGACTCCATCCAAGTCGATGCTTCCTCTTCATTCTTGTTGACTTCCTGCTCTGGATCGTCTCTCATCAACTTCTGATCCATGTTGAGAAAAGGGGCGAAGGTGTCTGAGTTACCTGAACCCTCTCCTGACTGCTCCTCAGTCTCAGGAGTGGCTTCCTCTATGCTAACTGGGACTCTGTTGAAAACAAAAGCACAAAGTCATTCAAGAGTGCTCCAACATCCTCTCAGCCCTTCCTGTAATTTTGTTGAGAACACAAGGAGCCAGTTTCTTAAAGAAGACCTATTATGCTTTTTTACATTTTCAGCTTTCTTTAGTGTGTAATGTTGCTGTCTGAGCATTCAAAAAAAATGTCTGCAAAGTGCAAGTCCACTCCAAAGGGAGTTATTCTCTATATCAGTAAAAGCACTGTTTCTGAACTCCCTGAAACGTTTATCCGTTTGACGTACATCCAAATGAAATGGCTTCTCAAACAAGAAAAAACGTATAGCGTGACTTAATTTTGTTGATCAGGAATTGTTTGGATGGATGTGGTTTGCTATTGCTGTGATCTCATGTGAGTGACAGTTTGTCCCGCCCTCGCTCCAGTAAACACATCATCAGAGAAGAGATGTTGTTGCAAGAGGGAGTTACAGTCAAACCAAAAATTATTCAAACACTAGATATAATTTTTTTATTTGTTTTACTAGTGGGTGCAAGACACTATGGTTCATTTATGTAAGTGAAGATAGCAAAATAAAGTAAACTGTGACATATTATACCCAAAAATTCTTCATATAGTGGACTACCAGTAAAACTGATAAAAATTTGGGACCAAAAATTATTCAGACACTTTGACCTGACCATGTTTTGCTTACGTGTTTTCTGACATAATTAAGATTCATTTTTTTCTGACACAGTTTAACATTTTATTACCATTTTTTAAACTATAGTGAATAAACTGTAATACTGAATGAAATTGAATAAATTTTTGGTTTGACTGTATTTTGATTTTTAGAGATTTAAAGTGACTTCTTTTTCTAGTAAGTATGAGTAAGGAAGATATTGTGAACTATAACAATTAAACCCAACAGTGAGTGAATAACAGGAACATTAATTTACTAAAAAATATGCTATATTTTTTCGACATTATAGTTATCTCATTGATCTGTAATATATTACGGTTTCTGTGAAAAATTGTAAGGAGATACAGCTGCCGTGACGTCAATATGATTGATGCGTGGAAGGAAGTGATTCAGCATGATAAGTACTGAGTAGAAAAAGATACAATCTAAGGACAAATTTGATCTAAGTAATTAAATAAAAAAACATTGATGTTACATTGATAACAATAAGACCATATTAGCAAATTAATTGGCAGAATCAGAAGACACAAAAACATTTGAGTGCTTTATCTAGTGCCTTATCCGGTTATATAACACACAACCATTGTAGTTCTAGCATAATGAGCACTAAAAATGTGCATTGACATCGACCAAACCTTACAGAAAACATCTCTAAACACTTATGAATATATATTTCCGTGAAAAGACAGTCTAAACTACTTTCAGCAGAAATAATCTGCACTGCCAGGAAAACGATAACAGAGATTTGAATCATGTGGTAAAGCTTCACATTCAAAGTTTCACAATATATGAGTGACTCTGGAAATGCCCCTGACGTTGAACAACTTCAGCATATTTTGGTGAAAATGTTTCTTTTCTTTTATTTCTTATCCCCATTTTCTATATGATACATCATATCTGAGGAAGCAGTCAGTACTTCCTGTAGGTATAAAAATGTCTCTCATAACACTCTGTTTTACAGATCCCTTTGTTTAAATGCTTTATATTAAAACCTTGCTGGTTGTTACTTCAGCATCCTTATAGGGTCCTTGAAGGGCTAACTGTAAAAACTCCCGCTTCCTCTTGCAGATAGTATTGAAATGATTAATGGATGATTAAGATGTAACATGACTCCAGTGGTCCCATTCTTAATCATGATTATTGGTTGTGGAAATGCTATTTTACATAATGTTTCCAAGAAAATATCCTGGGATTCAGATATGACAGGAGGGATAGTGGCAATATGATTTACTGAAAACTAAACAAACAAGTGTGCACTGATAATCAATTGAAACAGTGTCTGCATCTCAATGCGCATACTATTCATCCTAAATAGTATGATGACATTGGTAATATTCCATACTATTTAGGGCGGATAGGGTGGATAGTATGCACATTGGGACGCAGGGAGTTTCTACAGTTTTTAGTACTGTTATGCATCCTGTTACAATACAATACTTTTCCTAAACTTTTTAGTTTTCATTAATCTAGACATAAATAGCCTAAATAAAGGCAAAGAAGTAACGAAACAGAAGTAAATAAACAGGAAACTTACATGTGTCTTGCAGCAGAAGGTGGAAGGCGAGCGCTTTGCCCTAAAAGGGGCACCGAGGGCCCCTCATATGTGACACAGTTTGCGTTCTTATCATCCGGCTTGCATTTCACATACATATACCTGCCTTTGGATGGGGCTCCTGTGTTCAGAGATAATACAGAAATTAACACCATTCTCTGGCACCATATTTTAATAATGAACAGACCAGATTATTAATATATTTTAACCAGATTATTAAAATATTTTATCATGATTTTTGTCATCAATTTGTGAGCACAAATTGTATTTAATTATTAAATAGATGTTGTGTTTTAAGTATTTTGTTTTTATGTATTATCTTACGTATTTTATTATTATTATTATTATCATGAAGGCTATTTATTTATTATGTTTTTTTTATATATATATATATAGTATAATGAATTCCACTATTTCTCTATAAAAACAATTTCTTATCCAGCGGCGTTGTTCTTTATAGTGAAACAACCAACCTGCGCGTTTAATGTAGCCTACTATCCGAACGAGTGATTCTAATGAGCCGGTACTTTTTAGTGAATCAACCAACCTGCGCGTTTAATGTAGCCTACTATCCGAACGAGTGATTCTAATGAGCCGGTTCTTTTTAGTGAATCAACCAACATGCGCGTTTGGTTTAATATAGCCTACAATCCGAACGAGTGATTCTAATGAGCCGGTTCTTTTTAGTGAATCAAAACTACACATCGCGACCAGTATCTGTTCTGTTGAAATCTGAAATGTTTTTCATTGGTTTTCATTGTCAACAGGCTGCTGATGGCAGTTTATGCAAAAAGATTGTTTTTTCAAAATATTTCTTACTAAAAGATTCATTGATAGAACCGTTAAGGAACCAGAATCGTTAACGGGAATCGGAATCGAAGAATAAGTACATTCATTTCTATAGGTCTACTTATTTAAAAGATTTTATAAGGCTACCAGGCATTTTAACGGCTGTATGAGCAAAGTCAATATTAGCATGAAAACTATTTACTAATAGTGAATTAAATTAAATTAAACAAGTTTTTTTTTTTTTTTCAATTGGCACATTTCCTAATGTAAAAGACCTACGCAGAAACAGCGGTACGTAAAATACCATTAGCAGCTTAATTGTGTAAGAGCATGATGTAGCCTTTAGATATTTTTCAGTACAACGACGGATGATTTGACAGTCAACAAGTTAGTATTTGTTTATTAGCCTATCATTGTTTATAACAATACCTTGTGAACTTGTTATGAAGATACGCAGTTTTTAAAACTCAGTAAAACCTTCCGTAATATCATCTACTCCAAAATCTGATCTTAGAATGCTTAATTAATAGACTTACCTAGTCCACTCTGCCCAAAAAGGCATATTATCGCCAGTGCCAAAGTTATTATGTGGTAAAATCTCATCCTATTGTTCCTGTAAAGCAGAAGATGCGAAAGAAAATGTCTTCAAATGAACTTCAGACAAAAACTTCTCGCAGTTCAATAGTAGTCTATGTAAAAGACCCTGCCCCTGTGTGCGTCATTATTTCCTGAAATCAGCCCACAGCAACTCGGTTTGGCAAGGTTTCTCAATCTTAACTATTACTAATACACAAACCGAATTCAACCGTCGTTTTAAATATACACAATAGGAATGGCAAAACAAGTCAGATTAAAACTAAACAAAAATATGAAAGAAAGTTCCAACGAGAGAACTACAATAAACTCTCTGTTTTTGATTTACAGCCAGAAAAGCTATTTTAGAACTTAGGCTAGCCAACTTGACAATTACAATTCATTTTTTAAAGTTTGTCCAAGTTCAGATGATATCAGGGCATGTTCCTTTGACAGTTGCCAAACATTTGAGGTCCTATATCTGTGTTCGGCAAAAGTGGGACATCAGCTGAAGTGAGAAAAAATGCAATTCAGGATTTTATGATTTAATATAAACTGCTATTAATTAAACACTTGAATAAAACTGTGGTACTGTCACACTTTTGCTACTTTTTGTTCGTATGTCGCATTGTTGTGACATGTCTGGGATGTTGAGCAATATTAACTCACAGACTGTGATTAATGAGGCTAAGGTTAAATTCTGCAGAATCACCCTATAAACTGATGGCTTATTTCCAACTAAGAACTAACTTTTCTATGGGAATGGGTCGGTGATGTCATTCCCAATAGATTAATTAAAATATCATGAATGTTAAATTATACAATACTAATAACACACAATGACAGCATTAAAAAAAGTAAAAAATATTTTAAAAAAGTAGAGTGACTGCATGCAGACATGCATGTTTTGTAATGTGTTTTTACTCATAATGTGTATTGCTATCCACATGGTGATGAATAAACCACTAAGAACTGCTATCTAATTTTGTTATTTTTTAATTAAGTGGGATGGATATGTTATGTTACTATAAATATGAACATCTGAATATAATATTTAAGCTACGTGAAACAGGAGCAGTGTTGTGCACAGCCTGAATCTGTCAACACAGTTGATACAAAGCTGTCATAGTTTGCAGGAAGTGGTTTTGCTCACACAGGAAATGACAAGGGTTTCTCCTTTTATTATCACACAATATAGCAAGACAGAGGAGTTTTCCATTGCATGCATAAGCAAAAGGAAAGTGTGGGAAATTCTGTCTTGTATTACTAAGAATATTCAAAGTACTGTCTGCTGGGGAGTTGGTTAGATTTCTCTTAACATGGCTAATTTGGCCATTCTGTAGCAGTCAGACGGATAACCTTTTTTTGAGTACTTTTTTAAGAATGATTATTTTAAGAACACTGATTAATAAAGTAATTTAGGGCTTGATGACTAATTCATTTAGTGTTCCATCTAATATATGGAAATAACCTGACATCGGATTCAGATAACAAAGGAGTCACAGGTAAAACATCAAAGACGCAATTAGATGAAGGTGTTTCACAACAACCTTCACAGTTTAAACGTTATTAAGCTGGAATGTACAATAAGTTTGGTGTCAGTCAAACTATATACTTAACACTTGGCTAAGCTCAGGGTCTGAAGTTTGTTTGTCTCTCAAACTGAAGATGACCGAGAGTGTCCCAAACACACTCACAGGTCATTTCCTCATATTTCAAATATAATGATAAGACGAAGATGATCTCTAGAACAAAAGAGCGTGTAATTTTGGCTTTGTAGAGCTTTCTTAGATTGTGTAATATTTGCTCCTTGCAGAGACTTGAATAAAACATGTAATGATGATGGTTACATCCTATTTCCTTTGGGAAAAACCTGCACCCTCTGCATTTTCTCTTCTTTATGGTTACTCAAAGATGAAACTATGAAGAAATACGAATATTTCTTCTTTTTGATTGTCATATAGCCTTCAGGCAAGGTTTCTTTGATTTAACTTAACTCAAACCTTTCTTTTAATTGATCACACTAACTGAAATGATTATTATAGACACAAAAACATTGGATATACAATTTATAATACTGAAGATGAATTAAAAAAAAAACTTCACAAAGACTTAGAGTGGCTAGGCTTTAATTGTTGATATCAAATTGTATTATCAGAGTAATTGTATAGTCGGTTATAGATGTGCAACAACTATCTGGGTATTTATTTGGTATTGGTTATTTGTTATGAATATACAATAGATAGGATACAAAGAAAGAGAAGCACCAGAATGGTATTACTGAAATATTTAGAGAAGGAAATGCAATAAGTTTGGGTTATACTTTGCGGGTCAACCGCTCGTTACATATTCTATTAGTTAAACTGTCAGTTGAAAACAACCGTGAATTGCACAAATTAAAACAGCATATATTATGAACGCTCTTCTAATTTGTGATTTCATCTCTCTACAGTATGATTATCACTAAACAAGAACCACATCCTTGATTAAAAAGAAGTTAGATATACATCAAGCTTGACTGCAAAAAATTTCGCCATCCCATTTTTGCTGCACAAACTCAATTAAACATTATTAATGTGGTACTGAACTTTCCGGTACTTTCCTCTTTGCATTCAGCCGGATAATTTGCCAGTTATAATTGCACAATGTTGGCTGCTACTAAACTAAGCCAGTTTGTGTGTGTAAATGGATATAAATCAATATACTGTGAATAAGATTTTGACTGAATAAGACAAACTAAAGAATGGTAATTAAAGTTTTTTAGCTTGTTTATTGGCATAAAATGCTTTAATATTAGTACAGTTATAGCTTTCGTATTGGTCTTGCTGAACATACCAATCATAATATTTGAAAAAAACATCACATGGCATAAAATAAAATTGTACATTGTCCTTTGAAAATAAATTAATGACTGTAAATCATGCAGTTACATCAGTTCACATCAACGTTTCAAAAGCTGAACGAGTTTCTTACAAGGTGGCCCTGTGAAGGCTCATTAGATACATTTAGGTGTGGCATGAAACAAGGGGTAGTGTGTAGTAGTCAGTTGTTCATATTTATGTGAGGGCCACAATACAGTGTTTTCAACAGCGTGTTAGTTGGAGGAGGCCATTTTGGATTTAATTCTATTGATCTTCAGAGGAAGCAAGGAGGCCATCTCCACACTCAGCTCTAGCTCGGTTTCAACTGCATTCTTGGCTTCTGGATTCTCCTCGCAGTATTGCACTAAGAAGTTGTACGACTCCAGCGAGAGGCTGAGATTCTCCAGTTGAGAAGCCAGGTTACTGGAAATAAGCTTGGACTGTAATCTGGCGACACGGAATTTGGCCACCAACGCCGGCCTCAGCAGGTCATCCTCGAGCTTTTCAGGAAACTTGCCCTCTGGTGAGCGGATGGAGTCAAGGAACATCTGATAATACTTCATAGAGGAGGAACATAAGTGGTTAAACTTCTTTATAGTGTGCACGTCTGGCTGATCCTGCTTGTCGGCCACAGCTAACTTCAGGTCCATCATCTCATAATAGGTTTCTGCAAGTTCAAACTGCAGTTGCCGGCAGATTAACAAGTAGTACTGAGCATTCAAATCCTTGCAGATTGGCTCCAGCAAGTCGACGCGACGTTTGTGCATCTTACAGCGCCGTTCCAGATCCTGTTCGAAGAAGGCCAGGACCTTGAAGAGAGCGCTATGGTCCTGCAAGATCTCAATGTGATCGGTCACGTGACCATCCATTGCGAAATACTCTTTGGCCTGAGCTACGTAGCCTTGACCCACCAGGAAGATGCCACGGGCTTCTTCAAAGTCCAGTGGAAGCATGCTGCTTACTCTCTCTTCCAGGCTGCAAATAGAGTCGAAAGTATCACTTGAACCAAAAAGGATGGCGCTCTTTCTTCCCTTCTCTTTTTCTTCCTCTTCATTCCGACGTGCCCTCTTCAGTTCGTCCTGCCGATCTAAGTCTAGTTCTCCGACATTATCCTTTAGGGCAATAGAAATTGCTCATATAAGTAAAAATAATAACTGTAAATGTTTGTACATAAACTCTTAAAACGTAAAAGAAAAAACGATGGCTACCTCAAGAAGTTTTTTCGCATCTTGCAGAAGATTAAGGCAATATTTGATCCAGCATCTGGCAATTTCGGCTCGCTTCTGCAGCAGCTCTTCACGTTTTTCACATTCAGCCTCACCTTTGGGAAGATCAATAATCATTTATTGTAATTCATTATATACTTTAAATCAGACATACATGTATTAGCCGGGACGTCTCTTATATTGGGCCTAAATGATTGGTCCCATACGTGTCCCATTTTTTGACAGCTATGCCGATCTAACGGCCACTTACTTTCATGTATTTCGGGAGAAGTACAGGAATTGTCGTGTTGTAAATCCGACAGATACGATTCTCTGAAGTGCGGTGCAAACTAACATGGCGGCGCCCATCGCGCATTATAGATCAGCTAACATGATCATTATAAAGGCTTTTAAACTACAAAACACATTCACGTACATGTATTTGAGAATTGGAATATCAGGTAGTTGATGACATAGCTAACAAGTTTGTGAATATTTTGAATAAAAGTAAAAACGTAATAAAAGCGATACATCATACGTCATACAGCACTATTGTGGCTGCGGTGTCACATGACAAATATGATGCGTCGCCATGGAAATAATAAGGTGAAACTTCCTAAAATAACAGTCGCCTTAGGCCCCATTTACACTAGTGCGTTTTTGTTTTAAAACGATCCTCGTCTTCACTAAACGACCAAAATGCATGTCACATGACCGTTCATGCATACTGGGCATGCGCGCACAAGTCTAAACAGTTGCCTCTTGCGCATGTAGGTAGCTGCAGCGTGTTCGAAAGTCTCAGTTTTTGAGGTTCGAAAGCACCGGCATAGTGTAAACAACAGGTGTAACCGTAGCAAAACGTATCCATTTTAAAACGAAAATGCACTAGTGTAAACGGGACCTTAAAAAAACTGGGGGGTCAACTATAATATTTTAAACTAACGTGTGAAAAGGTTAATATTTTGACATTCTTCATTTATGTTTGTCTTTCTTCATAAAAATATTAATACAATCAAAAATTTGAGCTGGGAAAGTTCCTGAAATTTGGTTGAGAACCTTTATATCTTTTATACACATACTTAACTGCAGATACTGAAATGGCACACACTGTGTGGTACAGTACAAATATTTTGAGTGTGTTGCCTTATTCTGTCCCTTATTTTCCTATAAATAACCACAATTGTCCCTTATTTTCCTTTCCTGAAGTTGGCAACCCTACCTACATGTATACATTTTAAATAAATACACAGTTCTGTCATGAAACTCTAGACGGTGCAGGCTGACAGGGTCTTAACTCAATCTTCTTGAAATCACTTCATTCTCTATAGGGCACAGCTGATTGGCTACTGATACAGCAGGAACCAATGAGCTTGCTGCTCAACCTTAAACCTTAAAACTACTTTTCAATATATTTTAAAATGTAATTTATTCCTGTGGTGGCAAAGCTGAATTTTCAGCAGCCATTATTCCAGGCTTCAGTGTCACATGATCATTCAGAAATAATTCTAATATGCTGATTTTCTGCTCAAGAAACATTTCTCATTATTATCAGTGTTGAAAACAGTTGTGCTGCTTAACATTTTTGAGGACACAGTGAAGCTTTTTTCCAGAATTGTCTGATGAATAGAATGTTCAAAAGAACAGAACTTGTGAAATAGAAATATATTGTAACATTATAAATGTCTTTACTGTCACGTTTGATCAATTTAATGCATATTTACTGAAAAAAAGTATTAATTTCTTTTTAAAAAACTGTACTGGCTCCAAACTGGTAGTTTACATAATACATTGGCTCAGTGTGTGTAAACACCATTAGTCTCATGCTTCAAATGCAACATTTTTAACACTTTTATATACTCTATCTTCAACTTTCAAAGATGTTTAATAGATATAACCTTTTTAGTTCCATGTTGTCTCTGGCCAAAGTGTTATCTCTATAAGTTAGAGTATAGTTGGTCAAAGACTCTCTTGCTAAATATCAGCGTGTAGGTTTGTACAACCTCAGGATCTGGAGCAATGTAAACATCAACCGACAGGCATGAGTGTTACAATAACAGACATATTGTGTTACCATAGTTTCAGTTGTATTATGAGTGAAGCTAAATACAAAATACATGAAACTAAAATCAGCCACCTGTGAACTGCCTAAAATTAGGGAGTTTTAAAAAAAAAAAAAATCAACCACCAAATTGCATTTAGCAAAGCAATGGGAATGCAGGGAAATACACAATATCTAAAAATATACAAGATTGAACAGTCAAACACCATGCAGAAACCCACTTTCTTTAGCAGCTGCCTCTGAGGGGATTTCTCCAGCAAGGGTAGCAATGACACTAGCCGCAGCCAAACAGTGACGAGCCTCCATGTACCGTGTCTGTGATACAGTGACAAGACAGACATACTGTACAGTGAATTCCTCAGGCCTTGATCACAGAGTCAAGATAATACACACACACATAAAAAAAACTGAAAAATAAAGTGATACTTAGACCAAAACTGAAAATTATCCCATGATTTACTCACCCTAGGTGTACAGGTCCTTCTCAAAAAATTAGCATATTGTGATAAAAGTTCATTATTTTCCATAATGTAATGATAAAAATTAAACTTTCATATATTTTAGATTCATTGCACACCAACTGAAATATTTCAGGTCTTTTATTGTTTTAATACTGATGATTTTGGCATACAGCTCATGAAAACCCAAAATTCCTATCTCAAAAAATTAGCATATTTCATCCGACCAATAAAAGAAAAGTGTTTTTAATACAAAAAAAGTCAACCTTCAAATAATTATGTTCAGTTATGCACTCAATACTTGGTCGGGAATCCTTTTGCAGAAATGACTGCTTCAATGCGGCGTGGCATGGAGGCAATCAGCCTGTGGCACTGCTGAGGTGTTATGGAGGCCCAGGATGCTTCGATAGCGGCCTTAAGCTCATCCAGAGTGTTGGGTCTTGCGTCTCTCAACTTTCTCTTCACAATATCCCACAGATTCTCTATGGGGTTCAGGTCAGGAGAGTTGGCAGGCCAATTGAGCACAGTAATACCATGGTCAGTAAACCATTTACCAGTGGTTTTGGCACTGTGAGCAGGTGCCAGGTCGTGCTGAAAAACGAAATCTTCATCTCCATAAAGCTTTTCAGCAGATGGAAGCATGAAGTGCTCCAAAATCTCCTGATAGCTAGCTGCATTGACCCTGCCCTTGATAAAACACAGTGGACCAACACCAGCAGCTGACATGGCACCCCAGACCATCACTGACTGTGGGAACTTGACACTGGACTTCAGGCATTTTGGCATTTCCTTCTCCCCAGTCTTCCTCCAGACTCTGGCACCTTGATTTCCGAATGACTTTGGACCACTGAGCAACAGTCCAGTGCTGCTTCTCTGTAGCCCAGGTCAGGCGCTTCTGCCGCTGTTTCTGGTTCAAAAGTGGCTTGACCTGGGGAATGCGGCACCTGTAGCCCATTTCCTGCACACGCCTGTGCACGGTGGCTCTGGATGTTTCTACTCCAGACTCAGTCCACTGCTTCCGCAGGTCCCCCAAGGTCTGGAATCGGTCCTTCTCCACAATCTTCCTCAGGGTCCGGTCACCTCTTCTCGTTGTGCAGCGTTTTTTGCCACACTTTTTCCTTCCCACAGACTTCCCACTGAGGTGCCTTGATACAGCACTCTGGGAACAGCCTATTCGTTCAGAAATTTCTTTCTGTGTCTTACCCTCTCGCTTGAGGGTGTCAATGATGGCCTTCTGGACAGCAGTCAGGTCGGCAGTCTTACCCATGATTGCGGTTTTGAGTAATGAACCAGGCTGGGAGTTTTTAAAAGCCTCAGGAATCTTTTGCAGGTGTTTAGAGTTAATTAGTTGATTCAGATGATTAGGTTAATAGCTCGTTTAGAGAACCTTTTCATGATATGCTAATTTTTTGAGATAGGAATTTTGGGTTTTCATGAGCTGTATGCCAAAATCATCAGTATTAAAACAATAAAAGACCTGAAATATTTCAGTTGGTGTGCAATGAATCTAAAATATATGAAAGTTTAATTTTTATCATTACATTATGGAAAATAATGAACTTTATCACAATATGCTAATTTTTTGAGAAGGACCTGTATATGAATATCTTCTTCCAGATGAATACAATCAGAGTTATATTAAAAAATATTCTGGCTCTTCCAATCTTTATAATGGAAGTGAATTGTGCTCAAAGCCCACAAAAAAGAGCATCCATCCATCATAAAATTAATCCACAAAGCTCCAGGGAGTTAATAAAGTCCTTCTGAAATGTAGTGATGGGTTTTTGTAAGAAAAATATCCATATTTAAAACTTTATAAACTATAATAACTGGCTTCCAGCAACAGCCGTATGCAAGTCGAATTCTGGGGGAAGAGTGACCTCTGACCCAATGTAGGATGTAGGAGTAGCGTATGCTTAGGTGAGAGTAGACCCCTTTTGTGGTTCAATAAGGCTGGGCAACAAACCCGTGCTCATCTTCTCATATCGAAATCCTCTGACATTTTTCATTAAAAATTCTCATTTTAGACTTCTAATTCGTGACTGGTGATTTGTTTTGCTCTATCCTCTGAGCTTCCTTGTTTGTCAATACGTCATGCGTCGGGTCAGAGGTCACTCTTCCACCGGAACTAGACTCGCGTACGGCCGTTTAAATTTTTTAATACGGATATTTTTCTTACAAAAACCCCTTTATTAAACCCCTGGAGCTGTGTGGAATACTTTTATGATGGATGGATGCCCTTTTTTGGTCTTCAAAATCTCAAGTGTCAATCACTATCATTATAAAGCTTGGAAGAGCCAGGATATTTTTTTATATAATTCTGATTGTGTTCGTCTGAAAGAAAATAGTCATATACACCTAGGATGGCGTGAGGGTGAGTAAATCATGGGACAATTTTCGTTTTTGGGTGAACTAACCCTTTAATGTTGAAAGATTAACACACAAAGAAAAAATATCCTCTGAGCTTGATCATAAACTCCGTGGAACACACACTGTATCGTGTACTTGTCAATTACTTGTACTCAGTTACTTTACCTTGGTGATGTAGTATTGTGACAGTGTGGCTGCATTAATAGCCCACTCGAGTGGCACAAACTGCTTGTACTCCAGCTGCCTCTGTAGTGTACTGTGACAGTACTGTCCAGCTCTCTCAAACTGCTGCAGATTCTTGTACACTTGAGCCAAGTAATACAGTGTGTGCGTATAAGCCATTTCGAACCTGTTGGCACATAACAGGATAAAACATTTCTGGAACCACAATAATATTTTATAAAGCAGAATAGGGGGAGGGATATTACCTTCTTATCTTCTCCTGTGGGGATAATTCTTCTCCCTCTGGCACAAAAAAGTCTTGAAGATCCAGTGGTGGCTGACCATCCTAATATTCATAAAGGGAACAAATGTCAGCAGCACACGTATTTATTAGTAGTTTGTAGAGACTGCATAGAGACAAGTACAACTATGTAGGAAACAAGTTTACCAGATAAGTGGTCAATTATACAGTGTTGTCATAGACAACAGCCCTTACTGATAAATTAATGACTTGAATATAGCAACTGACCAATCAGAATTAGGTATTCCAGAAAGCCATGAAAATTTTTTTTTTTTCTAAAATATAATACACAATTAGGCTAAAAGAGATCAAGTGGCTACATGAAAAACGTTTAGTTAGCCATAAAGTTACGATAACGCTACTGCTTGAGTGAACCACACACAGTAGAAATAATACATAATAATTTGTATACATGGAAACCTCCAAAATATGAAATATATTAATATGACTATTAAAGTCACCATGAAATCAATAAATGACATTTATGGAATAGTATTTATTATAAATGATTTATCTGGCATGCACATATTATTATTATTTTTTGTAATAAATGTGCCCTTGTAATCTTTCCCCTCCCGCTTGCAATAAGATCTCTTTTCTGATGACGTGTTTTTTTCCAGTGTAAGGGTTGGATAACCTGTCACTTTACATGAGATATCAAACAACAATAATCCAATCAAATCCTAATTGACAAAGTCAAGTCCCGTATTATTATTTTTTTGCTTGTTCGAGAAGCCATTTTACTCAGATATATGAATCTATATAATAGGAGAAAAAAACGATTGCAACTTCTGTTCATGCCGACTTTATTGTTATTAATTGGTGTTTTTATAAAGAAATCAGTAGGACCGTCTCAATTCGCAGAATTCTGCACTATTCTATGCAATTTTTGGAATAAATAAACAGTATGAGTAGAGTGTTCACACTGAAAATCCGCTCATTAAGTCTGATGTCATGCATAACCATTTCCAGGTCAAAATGCTCGATCAGCATACTAATATACACTCACAGTGTGCTGTAAAACTACCGAAAAATCACGATCCTAACCTTTATCTCCATACCAAAATCCCAGATGGCCAGACAGCGATTCATCTTTAATGAATCGTAAAAATATTGGTGTCCAGGACGCCTATCTATTAACCTTGCACACCTGCGGGTAATAGATAGGTGTGTAGGACAAAGACTAAGAGACAGACAAAAATTAATAAAAATTAAAAACAAGAAATTATTTTATTATTATTACCAAAAATTGATGCACCTCTTGATGGAAATAACTTCACAACATTTATTTCCATCAAGAGGTGCATCATTTTTTGGTCAAGATCTTGTATTGACAATGCAAGAGGTGAGCACTCTGTAAAGTCTCCTCCAGCACATCCCAAAAAAGGTTAAGGTCAGTGCCAATTCATGTGTGAAAATGATTCTTCATGCTCTCTGAACCATTCTTTCACAGTTTGAGCCTGATGAATCTTGACATTGTCATTCTGGAATATGTTTAAAAAACGTGGCGTTCCCATTGAAAACAATTGAAAAAGTACGCTAGCAGCTGGAAAAAACGCTTTGGTGGACACACGGCCTAAGATTTGGTATCTGAAACGCAAAGACTTGAGTGATTTTTTTGCGAAGAGGAGAAGACTATTTTTCCAGAAAAACAATAGGGTACAAAGTGAGTGCATAGTGCAGGGTTGGGCACCCGAGATCTCCCCCGAGATCCACTTTTCTTCCAGATTTTTTGCTCTAACCTTAATTAAACATACCTGTACAAGCTAACCAAAGGCTGCATCCGAAAGCCTAAAAATGCTGCCTTCGGAGGATGCATTCCAAGGTAGGAAGGTATAAAGGCACATCTGATTAAAATCTTAGCTCCACGATTTTTCACTGCCTTTGATATCCCACAATCCTGTGCGTTCCATTCTGTGACAGTTAAGCTAAAAAATAAAGATGCTGTCTGAAAGTTGTGGTTGGTGGTCAGTTTGTGTATAAATCAGGGATGGACAACTTTGGTCCTGTCCTGGCAGAGTTTAGCTGCAACCCTAATCAAGCACACTTGAACAAGCTAATCAATGTCTTGAGGATTATTTGAAAGTTATAGGCAGGTGAGTTTTTATCAGTGTTGGAGCTAAACTCTGCAGGACAGTGGCCCTCCAGGACTGAAGTTGCCCATCCCTGGTGTAAATGTATGTTTTCCACCAATATTTTCCACTTTTGATGTCATTTCTAGCAATACATTTTTTGCTTAATAATATTTGCTTAGTTATCACCAAAGCTTTCTCAATTTTGTTGTAGATCATTAAACCGTTATGCTACCTCAGAAGCATGTCCGACATTAGTTTCATGAGGTACCCTTCGTGCACAAACGCTGCCTACAAAGTCATTGACTGATAGAACAGCGAGGCAACAAGTCAGCTGGCTAAGCGTTTGGATGCAACAAAAGTCTTAAGGATTACTAGAAAGCTACGGGCATGCAAGTTTGATAAAGGTTGGGGCTAAACTCTGCAGGAAATTGTATTTCAAGGGCCCAGCCCTAACATAGTGTCTAGTGCGTCATTTGGGACACAACTCAGGTGAGTCACAATTTGCATACTTATGCACTATTTCATGGCGTTTTGTTGTATAGTGCGAGTAGCGTGTTCATACTGAAAATTCAAAAAAAGAAAAAGTAAATTTCAAATACCTGAATAATACACATTAATTAATTGGAAAAAAATGAAGTGTTGAATGTTGTCTCAGCCCTCTTTACATAGTCGAGGGGGAGGGGCTATCAGACTGCTATTGAATGACAAAAATAATCTTATAATATTCATACACTACACGGTTGAGTACACAGTGCATACTAGTATATCATGTTTATATGTATGTACATAAAACTAGCAGACAATGCTAAAAGGACACGTCACAGTGACGTCAAGCGGAAATCACGTATGATGCACAAAAATGCACAGTAAAAAAAAAAAAAAAATGCAGACAATTGGCTGAGCAAAATCGTACCACACACACCTCTTTCATGTAGAGCAAATACATTGATTCAGCAGTCTCCAGAAATCCTTGTGCTTTTTCAATCTCATCTCTTCCCGCCCACAAAATGCCGAGCTGATTCTGTCAAAAACACAATACGTCATACACTTGGCGCAGAAGCTAAAAAATAAGCTACAATGCACATTGATTTATATATATATGAAGCTTTTAGAAGGAAATGCTCGGATATGCAGTGTATATTTACCCGGGCCTGTATGAATAGCGAGACGTTCTCCCGTGTTGTTGTGCACTTGTCAATGAGTTTCATGCAGTTCATCAGATGCTGCTCTCCAGCTGAGAGCTCCTCGGTCTCTATGTGGTTCACGCCGAGATAGTACTGCACCACCGCGAGCCTCGCTGCTCGCAGACCGGCTGGAGAGTCTCCAACATACGCTTTCCCAAAATCATTCTCCGGTTCTCCATCCACCATTTGCCTGGACTCATCCGCTTCATTGTCAGCCTCGCCCTCCTCCTCGATTTTTTTCAAAGAACAGAGGATTTCCTTCAACAGATCTCTAGCTTTGTATTTCGATCGGAAAGGGTTATTCTCAGGGTCTTTTCTCGACTCTATTTCGGAGAGTTCCTGGGCCAGGCGAAATTTCTCGCACACCACCCTAAACTCAGAGCTCTGGTTGGCAGCCATGTTTTCCCCGAGCAATGACAAGTGTTCACCAGCAGATGTCAGTGATGAAGCGTGATTACGAGGCTGTGAAAGTGGACTAGTGAGTAGATGAGTTTATCTGTTCGGCTCATGACGTTGTATGACCCAACAACCTCTGTAGGTCCCATTTATCCACTTGTTAGCAACTGCCTTTTACAAGACAATGTAAAAAAATTCACAAGAGGGTATTAATGATGTATTTTGTGGAACCGGAAGTGCTAAAATGCTAACTCGTTTCTGGGTTATGTCCTACAAAAATACGTCATCCCTGCACCACTTTATTTTATTCTTGATGTGCATGCCTCGGTTCACTGTCGCGCTCTCCCTTCCTGATACTCTGGCGGTATCTATAGGTCAGTGAATGTCACAGACAGGCAGGCTTCTTGGACTTCCTCTGAGTTGGCGAATACGACAGGTGAATTGTTCATACATGGGGCCTGTCCCAACACCCATACTTGTGGTCTTTGCACTTGACCACTTGCCTGTTTACAACATGACGCATTTCCCGTTAGTGGCCGAACTGTTCAAGTGTGTGTAGAACTTGTGATTAACTGATGGGACACACTGCAAGTACTGATTTTACAGAGCTTTGTTTACGCATTTTTATTTTTAATATACTTTGCACTTTAAAATAATCTCATAAATATCTGATTAGTAGCTAACAGATGGCAATTTAATTGTGTTGCTTCTAACTTGAGTGATAAAAAGCCGCAAACGTTTTACAAAATACACATACTCATCTCCGAAAGCTTTATTAGAGATAGTGTGGATTTAGTGTGTATCAAGGACACTGAGCTTTAGCACTTATCTGGTGCAGTCTTGTGTGGGTTTTGGGACAGGCCTTGTTTGCATCACTTCGACATGGGGAAAAACTGAAAGCATGAGCTGTTAAAATATACAATAATACAAGAACACAGTGAGATATCCCTGCTGGTTTAATGCAAGACATTATACAGGTGAATAGGGTAAAAATAACTAATAGTTATCACAATATGTAAAAAATTCTTTACATTAGGACAATTGTTCTGTATTACAAGTTTTCGGAAAGGTATATTTAAAGACACAAATGAGGCATTATCTAATTACATATGCACTAATTTGCATACATTTCCAGAACAGAAATCTGAACATTGAATAAAGTCAGGTTAAAAATTCTTGTTTCATTTTGCTGACATATTAGAGATAAATGTTTTTTACTAAGGAGATTCTTTTGGATATCTCTTATTATCACTCTATAAATAAGCTAATACGGTTAACAGCCAGAACAAAATTATCATATAAGTCAGGCAATAAACCCCTCTTAATACCTGCAGAATAATAATCCTGGAAAGTTTGGAATATGTTAGAAATACTGAATTTTTGGCTTAAAAGAAGAAGAAGAAAAAAAACTCATTCTGAGAAAACTGCCTTTTAAGGTATTATAAATGAAATCTATAGACGTAAATTGATAAAGTGTAATAACATAAACACTTAAATTTGTATTTTGGATGTTTTTTTCCCCACTGGTCTGAAAGAAGACATGTTATGGAAGCAAAATAGCACAAACTGTCAAAACTGACCAGTGAATGAAAAAACAATGGTTTTGTCTGTATAGTGTCTTGCCTTAAAATCCTTGCTGTGAAAGGTCAAACTGGCCTGTAGGTGGTTTAGCTCACTCTCTAGCATGTCAGCAGTTATACATGCCAATGTGGTTGACACTTTTTAAATATTTGGCTGGTCAGCCAACAAACACCAAAGTGCAACAGCTGTTGGGTTTTGTTGAATTGCGGTTTACCTTGTTGGTGTTAACAGCAATTAACATGAAAATGACTCTTATGTTTCCCAAAATTATAAATCCAATAACCAATTTTATAAAGTTTGATCAACAAGATGATCTGGACACTTTTTAATAGGTAGCTTTTGTGTCAGTCATACTATTGACATGACATGTTTACATATCATCAGATATGTTCAGATCAACATCAGATATGTTAAAGGGGACCTATAATTCCCCTTTTACAAGATGTAATATAAGTCTCTGGTGTCCCCAGAATGTGTCTGTGAATTTTCAGCTCAAAATACCCTACAGATTATTTATTATAGCTTGTCAAATTTGCCCCTGTTTGGGTGTGAGAAAAAACAAGCCGTTTTTGTGTGTGTCCCTTTAAATGCAAATGAGCTGCTGCTCCCGGCCCACTTTCCAGAAGAGGGCGGAGCTTTAACAGCTCGTGCTTCAGTTGCTCAACAACAACAAAACTGGAGAATCTCACGCAGCCGAAATGACTATTGTCAGTAACAGTGTTCAGCCTTACATTGTTCAAAGTCGGACACTGATGGAGAGACTCAGGAAGAAATTACAACTTATAGAATGGATCTGGACATTTCTGAACGGTTAGTGGATAAATTTATGTAGTTGCTGTGGAGTTGATTCAACTCATCGACTAGCATGTGTCGTCATGTTAATCTTTTGTGCAAATCCAGCGTTGAATTGACCCTCGATTGTGAAGCAGTCCGACGTAAAATGACGGCATGGCAAAAACACTACTACAATAACTCTTCCACTTCTCTAAAGCAGCCCAACATGGCCTCGCCCCCTTTGTTGCGTGTTCTCGGGGGCAGGGTTTAGGTAAATTTTAGGATTAGTGATGTCACTGACCTGGGAAGAAGCTTGTTGGCTTGTCCCTACCAGCCGTTTGTTGTAATCCTTAAACAGAGAATTCTTTGAAAGAAAATATCTCCCTTTGCTCTGAACTTTGAGCGTCGTAACTTTGCAGATGTTGTTTATGCTCTAACAATATTACACGCTGACTAAAGTTAAAAAAGTGAAATCATAATCAACCACCCCTTTAATTCAAATGTGCCCTATGGCCATTTAAGAATATCCTTCCCAATCAGTCCCTACAAGGTGGTACTTTCTTCTAACTCCTACCATTCTCATTTTACATCACTAAACTAAAGAAGTTCACAATTACGAGAATACAACAGAGCAGAGAAGACATCCTGATATAACCTCTTATGGGGTCAGTGACACTTGCAAGGGTTTCTGGTCACTGACCTATCAGATCTCATCTAAATGTTTCCTGTAGACATAAACATTATAGAAATGTTGCCTATATTGCTTATTTGGGAATATTAATTTAATGAACTTTGATGTTGTAAGCACGGTTACTGCTTGTGTCTTAATTTATCTCCACTTTAGTCTCATAATGTATGTTTCACTTCAACATTTGGCTGTAACCTGACTCAAATGTACCTGGAACACAGCAGAAACTGCAGTGTTTTATTTCCTCCTTTTAGTCAATAATAGGCTGAATAATAGCACTGGCAAGCTTTTAATAGGAACTTTACAGTGGTTTTGCATTGTTTCCGTATTTGACCATACATAGTTAAACAATTAAATGCCAGTTACAGTAGAATTGCAGTGCACTCCTACTATCATTAACAGCTTGGGCTCCAAATCATGAAAAAAGGAAAAACTTTACAATAATGTTTCATTTGTTAACTACATTAGTAAAAATTTACTAAGAATCAACAGTACTTCTACAGCATTTGTTAATCTTTGGTCATGTAAATTTCAACATACTAACACATTTTTAAAAATCAAAAGTTGTATCTGTTAACATACGTCAATACAATGTGAACTAACATGAACTTTTGTTTTTATTCATTAACATAACAAAAAGATTATGCTATAAAAATATACTGCTAATTGATAGTTCATTTTAGCTAATAGCCTAAATTTATCTACAAATGAGACCTTATTTTAAAGTGTTACGGAAATAACAAAAATAAAACAGGTGGTTTGAACTGGGGTAAATTTCAGACAAAAGAAAAAAAAGACGTTAAAATGAAACATCATTGAGATGTAATCAAGATATTTTGTGTGGAAGTCATTCTTGAGAATCTCAAGTGGCAACTTAAAAATGTATACTGTGGATACTATGCTGTGCACAAGTTTTATGAATGGTCTGGCTGTTTTATAGGCCATACAGTGAAGTTTTACCTAACTTCTGCATTTAAGTTGTCTGGAATTTTTCTTACTCTTTTATAGAGTCACAACGGCCTACAGCAGCTCTGTCTGTGTGAATTTAGGCACTTGCCGAGTATTTTAGGAAGTGACGCCACCGCCCACCATCAGGAAATGGACTGTTTCTTTTAGTAGATGTAAGTCATGGGCTGAAGGCAAATCGGTCATGTACCACAGTCAAATACGATACTTATTTTGATCAGAAGCTGTAGACAGAGAACGTAGGACAGTGGAAAGCCGCAGTGGGAAGGTGCAGCCACATTACAGTCCCTGAAACAAGACACTGTTTTTTACAACCCTGGAGTCTTATCACAAGAATCAAGGTAAGTCAATTTTAAATGAAGATCTCGTTTATTGACTTTAAAATGTTACGACTGAACAATTAACCTTAAGACCAAACTAAGAAGATATAAGAATTGTAGTTTTGAATTAGTTTTTGAATTTGAATTGATTATTTGAATAGATTGTTGCCAGAAGTTTTTGTTTGAAAATGTTAAAGATGACATGTAAGCAGTGTTGATGCAAAATAATAGTTTTGGTGAAAGCAACAAGGAAGTTTAATAAGAAATCTTCCTGTGGTTGTGCTTTAACATTCAATGTTAGGAATCAGCTTTGTGGGAAATAATAAATAAATAAAAACTTTATATATAAATATATATAAATTCGGCATATAACATAAAGTAGCTTAATCGCATTTCCTTTTCTGCATATATCTATTTGAAGTGTGTGCTCTAACTCAGTGCAAAGTCCACTGTTCAGAGGAGTACTGTACAGTAACTAATGATGTGGAAATCCTAAAGTAGTTTCCAGAGAAAGTCTATGAAAATGAATTGATCTTAGATTACATTACAAGCAAGACAGACACACATATATGTACAGACAGTTTCACATTTTTATGCTATTTGTTGATCATTTGATCACCTCAGTATTGTTGATGTGGGTCATAGTGGATGGTCCTCCTGACTTTGCTGTTATTTAATTGTCAGCAAGCCCGATTCATAAAGTTCCACTGGGAAAATCTGCATTCGTATCATGTGTTTTTAAAATTTCACATTAATTTGTACACAGACACTATGTCAGAGTGCTATTTATAGAGCATTTTTAGGAGACTAAAGATGACAAATTTTAAGGTCGATGTATTTTTGATTGACAAAACCAACTTATTTCTCAATCATCGTATGACAAAGTGTCTAGCTCTACATTTAGCATCTGCAACATGCCAGGAGTTCAGTTCTTCACTAATTCATTTATCGGCAAATAAACCAGTTGTTTGCAGTGTGCTTTGTTTCACTGCTAACTACTTATATTTTAGCACTGAAATAATGACGAATTAATCAATTCTAGTGACAGGTTTAGATTGGAATGCAAACATAAATGAGTTTCTTTCACATTTCCATAGCTTTTATTTGTAGTTGATTAAGCATTAAATTATCTTAAATTATGAAGAGTCTTGTGAATTTGTCTTTTATTAATATTAAAAGCATTTATGTACATTTATTATCCATTGTTTTGCAGAAAAACCTGGATACTCCACAATGTGTGAGGTGTTAATTGTTCATACCAGTGAGGCCAGCGAATGGGCCGAGTATCTACAGCAAATCTTGGCCACATCATGTAACTTTCTGGAGGGCTCCATCATTCTGAGTGATGTGAATGAACAGATTTGGCTGAAAAATCACGAGCTGTTTGGCTCCAGCAAGTGCATTATACTTTTGCTGACTACTGCGTTCTTGGACATGCAGCATGAACCAGACGTGCAGGACACTTTCCGGGATCTTCTTCAGCCTCCTCACAAAGTTGTTGCCTTTTTGTGTGGTATATCAGAAAGGCAAGTGTCAGCGGACTATTTTGAACACTGGGAACATTGGAGAAAGCTCAATTCAGAAGATGAACCATCAGTATATGTGTCTGCTGTCCTTGAGTGCATTGATGATGGTACGTATTCTTTGTACTGTATGCTCTGGCAGTATAAGAACATATGAATACTTGCACTTTTGTTCACCTCTAACAACAACAACAGCAAAAGAATGCACATGAATAACATTTTAAGGATTATGTGTTGTATTCAACTATATACAGTAGTCAACATTTGAAGTGGATCAAAAAAGTTCATCAAAGTTGTCCTAAGAAGAAGGTTTTAGGACAACTTTAATTAAAGGTTTTGATCCACTTCAATTGTTGACTACTGTATTTTTAAAAATACTATTTTATTATTTCTTTATATTTTAATAACTTTATTTTTTTCTAATAAATGTATATTTTAATATGATCCTCCATGCAAAATCATACTTAGAGAGGTTGGCCTAAATTAACGTTTAGTCTGTGGTCAGTATGGAAGCTTGTTTCTGCCACAGAATAAAAAATAGTTTATCTGACAATTCGGACTAACTCGCAATTGCGAGATATAAACTCGTAATTGCGAGAGAAAATAAGCAGGAATTATAAGATAAATCTCAATTATCTTTTTTTTAAATTCCGTTGCCGAAACAAGCTTCCGTAGATCTAACATTTATTTTATTTTATTTTATTTGCATGGCGGTTTATAATTCATTTGACTAAACATGAAGAGCTTGATCTGAAGGAAAGTTTAATATATAATTTTTCCTTCTAGGATCCGTTAGTGAACATCATTGCCAGAATCCATATGAAATTGAACTTGAAGAACGCATGGATGAGTTTACAATATCTGAAATTCCTGAGACTGTAACTTTACCCGATGAGACGGAACAGCATCAGATGAACGCGGATGATGTTTGTCCCTTTGAGCAGACATGTTCAAATGCCACCGAGCACCAAGATGACCAAACCTGCCTCACCGTCCAACCAGACAGAATACTATGTGGGGTAAGTCCATGGCACATGATGCATGCAGAGACTAAATATAAGCCTTTTTCTAAGAATACTTAGTTGTTAATGTCAGCATGTAGCTCACATGGTTTGAGATCACACTTTTTTGCGCTTTTCAATCGAGAAAGGAAGTCAGTGCTAAGTGGGCCCTGTCTAAGAAGCTTGATTTAGATCATTTAAGCCATTCTTAGTTCAGTGACATGATGAAATAAGGATGATGTTGCAGCCATGAGTGATAATATGACACAAACTACAGCTGCCCCTGCTGTTCTTTTTAAATTGCATATTATTTTCCAGTGAATGAAGTTGTCTTCGAAGCCTACAAAGTTTGTTCCTGGCCATTGGTGTTTTTATTAATCACTTAAATACTCAGTTTAAATCAATCAATTTGGTTATGTGAGAACACAAAGAATCTAATTATGCCTAATTTAATTTAATTTAATAGCTGAAGAGACATTTTTATACAGTATGCCTAATGGAGTGGACATTTCTACATTTTAGTGTATTTATGGCTTGATAGAAATAGTGTCGGTGTTGTTCATATTTTTAAAACTATGTTTTGGCTTAATATCCTCTACATTGTAAACTGTTGTTACTTTTAAAAAATTTTGAAATCCAAGTAGTTTACATCGTTAAAAACTATAGCTTCAGCATTTCATTCAAAATCCTTTGCTGACATTTGCTAAATTAACACTGATCATCAGAGGTTACACTGTCATTTACTGTATTAACATGGTCTCGTGACTTTCTCGCCATTTGTTTGTTCCCATAAAGAATCGTGTGAATATTTATATAATCATGGAAAAAAAATTTGTGGATGAGGGCAGCCTGGAGGTGGAGTTTCACTCTCAGCACTCGACACCGCAGCGGATGCCTGGGACTCTTGTAAACGAGTGTATTGTTACTGTACAGTCACCTGGTAAGACAAAAGCACAGAAAGAGGAACTTTTCATATCAGTTCCTCCATGCTTTTTCACTTTCAGCTGAATTTACATATTGTTTCCTGGTAATGTGCTCATTTATTATAAGAGAAGCTTTGTCTTTGAGGCAAAAGTTGTTTTTGTAACCAATTTTTATTTCTCTTAGAAATGCCAGCTGGGAAAGTCTCATTGACTCTTTATAATAATGAGTCTGTGATCTGTTCAACAACAGTAACATATTTCACAGAAATGGAGGAAATTTGCAGGTATCTAGAGAAAGCAACGGATCCAATGCAGTTCATGTGTCAGGTAATGATGAAACTGAAAATCAATCAGTTAAAACAGAAAAAGGCATTATACCAATAAAAAGATCACGTAAACTGAAATGACTTGTGAATGAATGTGATTTTCACAATATGTATCATTAGCAGACATGGGGACTTGTGACTTGGTGACTTGGACTCGAGTCGACTCGAGTCGCTATTTTTATGACTTTGTGACTTGACTTGACAAAAAATAAAATACTTGACTTGACTCGGACTTGGAAGTTAAAGACTCGGGACTTGACTTGACTTGAGACACGATGACTTGAATGACTTGAGTGTTAATCACATCATGTTTTCAGTTTGAATATAAAATATATAAATTATTTAAAAAAATAAAGTTGATTACTCAGCTGGAGCGCAGGCGGAGAATAGCGTTGTCATGACCAGGGGTGGCGCCAGCCGATTTTGCCGGGGCTTCAGCCCCGAATGTAATGACTATCACTGAGCATATGAAACTGGACAATAGCCTATGTAAACCCCCGAAATCATAAGTTGCTTTATTTCCTTGCGCTTTGGCTTTGCATATACTGCATACAGGCATCCATACACCGGCAGCACTTTCTCTCTCTTCTCTCCAACAGCGCGTGAACGCACACCGCAGCTGAACACAGACACGCCTCCTGTCACTCACTCAGAGCAGCAGCAGGCCTCGAGACTCTCGTTCGGTCCGGTTGAAGGGTTTTTGTTATGATATGAACAGCTGATATTACAACTTTAGCACATTTGTCAGCTAAACATTCATTCAGTGTTTCCCAATGACCCTGTGGCCACCGTTTCATCATAAACCGAAATTTTAAAACATAGGCCAACAAAGCTTAAATAATTTTATGAAGTTACAATTTTGTTTGATTCCATGATGTATTTTACTGAACATGAGTATTTACAATGCAAATCCAAATTATTTTAATTTACTGACAGTTACTTATATC
The DNA here is from genome assembly GCA_003731715.1 of Anabarilius grahami. Classification (NCBI taxonomy): domain Eukaryota; kingdom Metazoa; phylum Chordata; class Actinopteri; order Cypriniformes; family Xenocyprididae; genus Anabarilius; species Anabarilius grahami. Next base: position 8,990,243 of record RJVU01026577.1, read on the forward strand.
TTGTCTTTTCACTTTATTAAGATCAGATTCTGCAGGTAAAATTACAATAATAAGGTGACTTGACTTGGACTTGACTTGACCTACTACAGGACTTGACTTGACTTGACTTGACATAGCTTGTGACTTGGCTTTGACTTGCCCAAGAAAAAAATACTTGGGACTTACTTGAGACTTGAAGGTTAAGACTTGAGACTTACTTGAGACTTGCACATGTGTGACTTGGTCCCATCTCTGCAAAGTAGTGTCATAAAAATGTATATCTCATATATATAATTATATATAAAAAGGGTTTGTATTGTCAAAAGTGCTACACAAATAAACATATCTTCACTTGAAATTTTTTATCCTTTTATGATACATTATGGTAGTATGAAAAATTTAATATCTCATAATTATTTAATATCATAATCTCTCTCTCTCTCTTTATTCCTTATATGACCTTCTAAGTCATAGGGCTGGAGCCTATCCCAGTTTCCTAGGCCAGAGGCAGGGGAAATAAATTATATTATTTAATATATGAAATATTAAAATTTGTAGTAATTTTAAAAATATCAAATATATGTGACAGTGTTTCAGCCCCGCAAGTGGCCTGATATTGTACAGATGCTTGAATAGCAGCCCACAAGCCTGAGATGCGTTGTGTAATTTGTTGATCAGTCAATAACAATAAGACACAAAAAGTCAATTTTAGACATTTTAGTTTGTGTGAGGCAACAGGAGCAGTAAACATTTTAGAACATTTCATTATCATTCACTAATTGTAAACATGCAGACTATAATGTTCACCTTTTTTAAAAGTGTAGTTACAGAAAAGAACCTTTCATTTACAGACTAATATTGAGCTGATTTGTTTTATTTTATTTAATTTTCAGGCATTTGACATCACATCAGAGGTGCCCGAGTCATTGGATAATTTGCTCGCGGACTCTCTGGAAGAACACATGCCTCTAAATGGATTGCAAGTATTTGGAATTAGTCAAATTGCAGATAACACAGATGCAAGTACGTGGTTTCATTCAAAAATACTTGCTTGTGACATAGTTTATAAAAGTATAGCTTATGATTAATATATTTTATGGTGGTAGATAACATAACACCAAGTGGTGTGGATGGTTAATTTTCTCAAAGACAGGAAACATTGACATTCTATTGAACAACAATAAGAGATCTCTTTGTTTTCAGATCACCGTAATGTGGAACTTCCAACACTGCTTCACTTCTCGGCCAAATATGGCTTAAAAAAATTATCGTCTTTGTTAATGCGGTGCCCCGGAGCCATGCAGGCCTACAGTGTGATGAACAAAGATGGAGATTACCCTAACAAACTGGCCGAGAAGAGTGGCTTCTCTGATTTAAGACAGTTCATGGATGAATATGTTGTGAGTTCATTGCATAAATGTTCTTGATGACATTTGTAACTGAGTGCATTGAATAGAGCCAGCCATAATTTCCTGAAATGCTGTGGGCACGCAAAGATTTATTAATACATGTGAAACTAAATATCATTGCATTGCAAAAATTATATGGGCAATTTCATTGCACAGAACATTGGTAATGCAAATGCAATGATGTTATTTAGGCTCTGTTAATGATCAGCCTACATTTGTACAGCAGTTTTTCTTATTGCCTTCATTTCAGTATAGCAGTGATGATAATTATTTATGTAAACATTCATTGTTTCATAAAACCAAACAGGAGACGGTAGATTTAGTGAAGACCCACATGGAGGAATCTCAGAACAACCCTGGCAATGAGGATATCTATGAGGATATGTTGACAGCTTCCCAAAATTTCATCACAAATTTCGACAATGAGGACATTTACGAGTCTATGATGAAACTAAATCCTGAAATGGGTTAGTATATGGCATTTTCTTTCAAAACTCTAAATTCTTAATGAATGAAGTAGAAGCATTTCTATAATTTTTTAGTGGTATATTTTTTACTATGGCTAACCTATACATTTTATGAAAATGAAGTTACAAATGTAAGCATTAAAGGGATAGTTCACCCAAAAATGAAAATTCTGTCGTCATTTACTCACCCTCATGTCCAAACCTGTATGAGTTTCTTTTTATCTGTTAAACACAAAAGAAGATATTTTGAAGAATGTTGGTAACCAGACGGTTGACAGTAGCCATTGACTTCCATAGTATTTTTTTTTTCCTTAAATGGAAGTCAATGGCTACTGTCAACTGTTTGGTTACCAACATTCTTCAAAATATCTTCTTTTGTGTTCAACAGAAGAAAACTCATACAGGTTTGGACATGAGGGTGAGTAAATGGTGACAGAATTTTCATTTTGATGTGAACTATCTCTTTAAAAGACATGTTGTCCTATTGCCAGATATGTTTTGTAAAATATGTATACAAAATCTGTTTCTACAGATGATGACTTGGAAAGTGATTTGGAGGACTCAAGCACGGAGAAAATGCTGAGAAAGTTTTTTGAAGGTACATCAATGAGAAAGGATGGGCATGTAATAACAGTTATTTGTGTGACTTTTAAAGTGGCTTTTGTCACTTTTTTTCCTTATGTGATAACAACACCCTTCAGCTGTCTGTCTTTATGCATTTATACATCTGAAAACATATTATTTGGAAATATCACCAAACGTACAACATTTTTGTAAAGGCTTGCAATGTTATTCTCATATTTGTAATGCAACACACAGGGAAATAGATAAATTAGCTAAGCGAGCTTATCTTATTCTGCTAGTATGTATATTCAAACCTGTGATCTCTGCTACAGGATGTAGCATGTTTGCATACTGTGAAAACAGAGCAGCTTGTTAATATATGGTGTTCATAAAAATATAAGCTAGTATACAAGCGTTGTATATTTTGCAGTTGTCAAATAATATGAAACTTTAAAATCTCATGGTTTTCGTTTAGCACAACCTGACAAGCGTTTACAACCCTTGCAACATGATTCAACCAATGGTGGATTTCCTGACATGGATGATGAAGATTATCATGATATGAATGCGGAAATCTATGGTGATGTAGAAGAGGAGGACCCGTATAACCCGTGCTGCCCTGAGCAAATTTATGACACAGTAGAGGAACATTCCAGCCCTGAAGTGATCAACCGCCCACCTGCACCGATTCCACGACCAGCCAACCTGCCAGAGCCTGAAGAGAACACAACTTACATTTCCAAAGGTGTGAATAAAAAATTCATTACAGTTATGAACATTCTTCAAAATATCTTCTTTTGTGTTCAGCAGAAGAAACAAATGCATACATACAGGTTTGGAATGCATAAGGATGAGTAAATGATGACACAGTTTTCATTTTTGAGTGAACTATACCTTTAACGCATATTTTAACAGTCCCATTAGAACGTCAGTTTAATTTGACCTGTTTTACAGTGTTTTGTCTCAAGGAACCTGTATACTCACTCAGCCAACGGCCAGAAAGGGATTCCTCTTTAGGTACAGAGTGACAGTCTTTCTTTAGCCTAATTGCGAACCATTGGTATATATGAACAGAATATGGATACATTAAATTGAAAGTATTGCCATTCTCAAATTATCCATTCTTACAGCACCTGTACGGCTGGTGAGAGACAGAAACATGAGCAGTCACCATGACCCCTTTGCAGGCATGAAGACACCTGGACAGAGGCAGCTCATCTCTCTACAGGAGAGGGTGAAGGTGGGAGAGCTGACTGTGGAAGAGGCAGTGCAGGAGTTCAAGGCTTGGCAGTTTGATCAAGATAAAAGATGGCGCTCTCTCCGCTTTCAGCAAGTAAGTTCCGCCATGATAATTGTCAGATCTGAATGTTAACAAATTAAATTAGCATCTCTGAGGTTTCTGTAACCGCCTCTCCATTTACTTCAAGGAAAATTTACAAAGATTAAGAGACAGCATCACCCGACGCTGTAGAGGCAAAGGGAATGCTGGTAAGGAAACACCTTTCATTCCACGATATACTTATAAGTGGTTAAAATGGCGTGCTATTAGAGTGTACAAGAAAAGTTTCAGTATTAGTAAAAACTAATGGTCTGTGGAAAGTGTAAAAGAGTTTCACGCCCCATCAGTCCAGTGTTGTATGAAAGTTACTGATAATAATAATGCAAATAATAATGCAAAAGAGAATTTATTTGTTCATTAATTTTGTTATTTTTAACTTAACATTACAAACAAATATATGTTATAAATTAAATCTATTTTAAATATAAAAATATTTTATAAATAATATATTTTTGTTTCTGGCACATAAAAAATAATACATTTATGGTGGGGCCATTTAAAGGTATTGTTACATTTTGTGACATTTAGCATGAAACAACAAATTTTTTTTTTT
>RJVU01026577.1:8994602-9045416 GCA_003731715.1 Anabarilius grahami
CTTATGATTACAGCACCAATGCAAACAAACGTTCAGTGGGGTTCTCAAATGAACGTGAATTGCTCAGTGTACGAACCCACTCCTCGTTCGATTGCCCAACCCCCTCCTGTTAGTAGACCGCTGCAGAGAGGAAGCTGGCAGACAGGAAGCACCTCCAGCACTTCTAGTATGTAAAAAAAAAAAAATAACTTCTTTAATCTCATGCAATAACATCTTCTGAAAAAAATACTGACTGTAATAGATTAACCCTGCTCCACAGCCCTTTCAAAACATTTATTTTGGTAGGCTGCTTGATTTTTTTTTTTTGTTTTTTTTTGTTTGTAGAAANTTTTTTTTTTTTTTTTTGTAGAAAGTTTAAAAAGGTGCCATGTTTTTTGGACATGTACCATCAGTGCAATGATATTTTTTAAAAGTGTCTTGGAGTGTGATACCATGGTACATGAAATTCAGTAACATAGTGTATATATGAAAATGTTATCGTATTACCATCTCAAAAGTTCATTGTGCTAAGGAACTGCCAAAGTACGTTTTTGGGAAATGTTAGCACATGCGGACTTTTTAAAACTTAAACAGTCTTTTTGGGGTGAGCCCACCCCACTGAACTGAAGTAGTCATTGAACTATGTTTACAAGTATGGTGTGTTTCAACAATGGAATTGTAAATGATTGACTTGTGCAGGTAGTAGCAGTCACAGATTGAGCATTCAGAGCACTGTCAGCAATAGCAGTGGGATGGATGGTGAATGTGAGGTCAGTTTTCTTCCTTTAATAATTTATTAATTTGGATTATAATGATAGTTTGATGCTTTGCAAGTACATGTCAACTTATTTTACTAGCCCCTAACAGTCTACTAATACTCAGCTAATACTCTAATGAGAGTTAGTTGTAAATGCAACGTTACTTATTGTCAACAGATTGTCTAAAGGGGACCATCAAAATAAATTGTAACCAAGATTTCTATTTCAAATAAATGCTGCTCTTTAGAACTTTCTATTCATCAAAGAATCCTGAAAACAGTGTCACGGTTTTTACAAAAATATTAAGCAGAATGACTGTTTTCAACATTTATATTAAGAAGAAATGTGACCCTGGACCACAAAACCAGTCATATAGGTCAATTTTTTGAAATTGAGATTTATACATCATCTGAAAGGTGAATAAATAAGCTTTCCGTTGATGTATGGTTTGTTAGGATAGGACCGAGATACAACTTTTTGAAAATCTGGAATCTGAGGGTGCAAAAAAAAAATCAAAATATTGATAAAATTACCTTTTAAGTTGTCCAAATGAAGTCCTTAGCAACGCATATCTACTCACAAAAATATTTTTTTTAGATATTTACGGTTGGAAATTTACAAAATATCCTCATGGAACATGATCTTTACTTAATATTCTAATGATTTTTAGCATAAAAGAAAAATCAAAAATTTTGACCCATACAATGTATTGTTGGCTATTGCTCCAAATGTACCCGTGCGACTTATGACTGGTTTTGTGGTCCAGGGTCACAAATGTTTCTTGAGCACCAAAATCAGAATATTAGAACGATTTCTGGAGCACAATGTGACACTGAGACTGAATAAATGACATTTTAAAATCTAAGAAAATTATTTTAAACTGTTATGATATTACTGTTTTAACTGTATTTTTGATCAAATAAATGCAGCTTTGGTGAGCTAGAAACTTCTTTCAAAAAAATTACAGACCTCAAACTTTTGAATTGTAATATTGTAACTCTAAAATGTAAAATTAAAAAAGTGTTTAGATTGTGTGATAGTAGAGACTTTTACATAATAGTAGATAGTAGAGATTTTGCATAAGAATATTTTATTTAAAGGCAAATAATAGAACCATGTAAGAAATTATTACATCTTCATTTTTTTTAATGTTCATATGTCTTTACTTTCATGATTAAGGAGCCTCCGGACATTCCGCTTCCTCCACGGCCTGTCCGGCCAGTAGTGAACACTCCACCAGTACTCCCTCCACCCCGGATCCCACCACGTGTAACAGAGAGGTACGTGTTTAAAATGCCTTCCACAATACCAGGTAAAACCAACTGCGTTTTGATCAGAAAAGACAGGCATGTTTTCTGTCATAGATCTATTGTGAAATAAATTTAACACGGAGTTATTTTACACAGCGAGACTGGAAGGTGTACAGAGAGAACATGTACATATTAGGTTTGTGGCTTCGGCTAGTTTTATTTTCGAAAAGTTTCACTGCAAAAATGTACCAGATGACTGGATAAAAGTTTGTAGGTGAAGCAAAGGTGGTTCATGTATGAAACTCTACGCCTCCCCATGTGACAAACCACAGCATCAATCGCAAAACTCTCTTAACCACAGTGCCGGAGTTTGTGAAGCTTAACTTTCCATCAGTAATGTTATCATATGTAGAAGTTTGTATCAACCTTTAAATCTTGTAAAGATGGAGTGTGGGTTTAGAATGCACTACTTCTTCACCAGCTAGTATACACAAACACCAGATCGCGTCAGAGAGAGGGTGAAGAACATCTGCACTCTGATGTGACCTTCACATATCCTCTGCTAATTCTCAACTTATGGGCACTATGTTAAATTTGGAAAAAGATTAGAGAGGTGTGCACATCCAACCCAAATTAAGAACTAGATTTGTATTTTTCTGGAACAAAATGCCAGTGTTTGCAAATCAGCAAAGATTCATACAAAAAACATTTTCGGTTTTGTGTAATTTTTTAATTTCCACTTAATTTCTGATGTCTGCACATAGTCATTGTGCAGTTTAAGGCAGCTATAAATGGTTAAATATACAGTATGCAAGGAAGACAAAACCGATCACAATTCAGTATGCAAATGTTACAGTGTTATTTCTGGCAGTTACATTTTGAATGCTGAACATTCTATCAGTGTAAGTCAATGGGAGATTTTCAAACATTTTCATTTTAAATTTCTTAAAAAGTGAAAAAACTAAAAAAATAATTTTTTAAATTAATTTTATTAATATTAATTTTATTTTTAATGTATTTTATCACATAAATTACATAAAAAATATATTCTAAATTGTAATAATATTTCACAATATTACTGTTTTTACTGTATTTTTGATCAAATAAATGCATTTGAGGCCCTTTTCATGAACATTAAACACATCTTACAGACATCAAACAGTAGTGTGGAACAGTTTAGACTTTACTGTTTAATATTAAGGGTTCGTAGTTTAGGAAAAAATTAAATGTTTAAGCAGTATCAATACAATGATGCCTTACAAACACTGTAAAAACATTTTTGGTGCAATAGCATGAGTATGTGGATATTTAGTTTAACAGCTCTCAGCATTTCCCTAGCTGGTTTGCTTCGGAGCTCAGTGTAAAAAATTACACATTTTAACCCATTGAACCTGCTCTCTCTTAGGAATCCAGAGGTACTAAATGAGCGATATGTATCGAGTCCATCCCGTCCTGTTCATCAGACACCTGCACAAAGGCCTATTCCACCTCCACCTATACCGAGACGGACATGGTGATGGTCTGCTTCAACATGGCTAGCTTTCATTCTGTTTGACTGTGCACTTTTCTTGTTGAGCCTTTGAGATCTATAAATCTCTTCAAGATGGAGCAAAAGATACTGGCTGTGTCTGAAACGGAAGACAGCTGCTAGGCTGTCCTGTCGGTCAGTGATCTTACAGAGGTTTGTATGAGGGCGTCTCTTAAGGAAGATGGTTTGCCATTTAACCTATATTATTTTTACCCACTCCTAAATCTGCACAGAATTGTGCACCATATGCTGCAAAAATATATCTATGCTCAAACTATCCAGGTAGCACACTGAATAATATCCAAACATCAGATTCAGAAGTCTTGAAGCTATCTTACTTAAATTTTAAGTTTCTGTCACAGCTAATGGATCAGTATCCTGCATTCTTTGCATTTGAATTGATCTAGACTCAACTTGCTGTGCAATCTATCACCTTAATTTATAGGTTTTTAATATAAATCTTCAGTTGAAGGAATGCAATATGTTTAAAGGTTCTTCTCATATGGTCACTTGTTTGCAATTTCGCTATTTGGTTTGTACAGTCTGAGTGCTGTTAGCTATAGCAAATAACAAGTTCAAGAACTTCCCTACTTTTTTAATTAGAACTTTTTTTCTATTTAAAACTGCAATATAGTTTGTGTTGGCTGTGATCAGTGCACATGAGATTTAAAGTAGCATATTTTTCTGTGTTTTCAAAATATTTATTCACTTTTCACTGCTGGCTATGATGTATATCGCCCAAAGAGAAGCAGAAAAATGGAAACAGTGTATTTAAGTGTGAATGCACAGTGTGAAGAAGGCAGAGATGCGTTTTGTATGTGTGTGTTTATATGTGTGACAATATTGATTAAAGTCGCAATGAAACGGAAGTAACGAGACATTTTCTTGCATATTAAATTATTATTGTGGTGTACATCTGAGTGTAATGGGTTATTGAAAAAGAAAAAATCTAGGACGGGAGATTTGCACTCAAAAGTGGAGGCAGATGAGTGTGCGCTTGCATATGCTACATTCACGCCATGTCACAATTATTGGAATTACAAGATGAAAACTCGTGATGTTCTACTTGGAGCTCGCAACATCAATAGCAATATGAATCTGCAGTGGTCATGTGGTAAAAAGTCGGAGCTCTCATAAAATTCAGAGTTTACAAGAATGCTTTTTACAAGTTGGAAACTCATAATTGGTAATTACATGCCATGAATGTGGTTGTTGAAGAGGAACGCGGTGTTATACCTATATATATATTGCCTGGAGTGGAGAATGAATGAACTTAAGCTTTTAAAAGATTGATATAACAAAAAAATAAATAAATAAATGTTGACAATACTGTAGATCAGAGGTTAGCACCTCAGGCCGTCAAGGTCCTCTTTCCTGCAGAGTTTAGCTTCAACCCTAATCAAACACACCTGAACAAAGTTATCGGCAGGTGAATTTGATCAGGGTTGGAGCTAAACGCTGCAGTTTGTGGACCTCGAGGACCAGAGCTGAGAACCCCTGCTAGCTCGATATACAATTCCATTGGTAAACACTGGCCTCTAGCGGAGGTGTTTGGCCAGTGCACATATTACCTGCTGAGAATAAGTATTTAGGGAGTAACGATTCACTCGTTTTTTCGATACATTGATAAATCCTGACGATGATTTCGGTCAATAATCGGTTTAAAATGCTCAGAATCGAAAGAATAGCGATTCTAAGTTTTAAAATAAGCATTAAATTACTATGCGCAAATTAATGGAGATGTTGTACGGCGTCGTTCGCGCCCTCACAGCTCCTTTACAGATGTGCGCTGCACTCTACCTTTTCTTTTTTTTCTTCTTTTTTTTTTATCGCGCTCCGTCGTAGCTCACACAGTTTTTGAGCAGCTAATGTTAATCTCTCCTCAGGACGACCACTGCATCACATGATATGAGACCGCTCAAACCACTGATAAAGTTGATAAATCAACTCACTGCGTGGCCACTACTGCTGAAATGAGATTTCAACGTTACTTTCTATGAGATAAAATAATTTATTTTATAATTAAAAAAATAAAATTATTTAAAATTAAAATAAGGTACCTCACGTCACGCATGTGTGTTATAATGTTCCATATAAAGAGAACAAAGAGGGCTTTTCTTAAAGGATTAGTTAGGAAAATGCATGGTATAGGCCTATTCTAGTCTATCCATTAAAGCATTGTATGTTTAATGTACATAAAACAATAATAAGGTCCTACACAATAGTTAACATGAACTAACAATACTTTTAAAGTCTAAATTTTGGCCTATTACATTTCTACATATGCCAATTTTATAGGCTATTAATGTAGCATTATTAAGAACTAACATGAACTAACAATTGACAAAAGTGTTTTGTTTTTTTTGTATCCACTCGGACCCCCTGAAAGTTGCAATCTAATTCGAACCCAGACTAAGACATTAGGAGAATCATTTAAATAAATATGAATGCACTTAAAAATGCAGAATCGCATTGTTAATCGAATCGCATCGAATTTTATTGTGAATCGTCTCGAATCTGATTAATTAAAAACTGATTCGCTGTCTACCCAAAGATTCACAGCCCTAGCCTACCTGATACACATGAAACTTGTTTTATCTTTCGGCTTTGATGCTGAAAATTCCAGTCGCAGTATTATTAAATATCACTCCAGGAGCTATAAGCTAGCCTACATCACTGTTATTTGCTACTTGCTTAATCAGGCTCATGCCAGTGTTAAAGGGTTAGTCCACCCAAAATGAAAATTCTGTAATTTATTACTCACCCTCATGCCGTTCCACACCCGTAAGACCTTCGTTCATCTTCGGAATGCAAATTAAGATATTTTTGTTGAAATCCGATGGCTCAGTGAAGCCTCCATAGCCAGCAATGACATTTCCTCTCTCAAGATCCATTAATGTTCTAAAAACATATTTAAATCAGTTCATGTGAGTACAGTGGTTCAATATTAATATTATAAAGCGACGAGAATATTTTTGGTGCGTTAAAAAATCAGCATGTTGAATCAGCTGAGCGCCAAAGTCACGTGACTTCAGCAGTTTGGCAGTTTGACGCGCGATCCGAATCATGATTCGATACGCTGATTCATAACGCTCCGAAGCTTCCTGAAGCAGTGTTTTGAAATCGGCCATCACTAAATAAGTCGTTATTTAGTTTTTTGGCGCACCAAAAATATTCTCGTCGCTTTATAATATTAATATTGAACCACTGTACTCACATGAACTGATTTAAATATGTTTTTAGTACATTAATGGATCTTGAGAGAGGAAGTGTCATTGCTGGCTATGGAGGCTTCACTGAGCCATCGGATTTCAACAAAAATATCTTAATTTGTGTTCCGAAGATTAACAAAGGACTTACGGGTGTGGAACGGCATGAGGGTGAGTAATAAATGACATTATTTTCATTTTGGGGTGAACTAACCCTTTAACAATGACTTTCTCACCAAACCCTCTGAATGTTATTTGGAATATGTTTTTTAATTTTTCTTTCAAATGAATGTATATTTACTTTCGTTTTTGATTTTTTTTTTTTTTAGCTCTTCTATGTGATTCTCAACCAGGGGGCCTGGGACCACTAGGGGGCCTCAGCAAACTTCCAAGAGTGGGATGGCTTAAAATTATTTAAAATAAGTTATATTAAAATAATAATAACTTAATTAAAGCTCAAAAACTGAAGTAAAATGAAGATGTCTAACATCTAGACTATAATAATTGTAGCCTAATTTAAAATGGTATATAATGTAAGATATTTTGTTTAAATGTATTATTATTCATTAAAATGTGCAACGCAAACGCACTTTAATTAAATTAGAATATGAGATTGATTAAACGTATGTGGCTCCACGGAACGCCCCTCTCCACCCACTCCAGTGATATTGTGATGAGAGCGTGAGAGGCTCCACGCACGGGCGAGCAGCGTGCGGTGACCGTCACTGAATTGTGCAGCAGCGTTATCAATACGGAAACCTGGACTGCTTCCTTAGAAAGGTGAGTATTACAACACAGACTACATTCCCCCTTATATTCACATTATTTGAATACCTCAGTGACATTTCACATCAAACTAAAACGGAAAGTTTGCGTGTTTACTTCGTTTGTAGACTATTATTTGGCCCAGGGTTTATTACAGTGAACCGCAGCGGCCATCCATTGCAGACAAATGTGCAGTGCAGAAGTGCGGCAACGTGGTTTCAGTCACTTCAGCACTAGTGATATTATCATATAGCCTAGTGTTAAATGTATGGTTATATTGACGGATATAAAGGGTACAATTATAATATGCATTCTTATTTAAGAGCTCTGGCGTTTATAAGGTGTCAGATGAAGGAGACGGGATGGAGATTATTTGTATTCCACAGGAAAAGAGCTCTGACTTCGGCTGCACTTGACATCCAAATAAGGAATAGGATTGACTGGATATGCGGAGGGAGCAGGACAGTGAAACGAGACTTCACGAGTTCAATCCGGTGCATCGTAGATGGCTTGAAAAATTAAACGGGACACTTGAGTTTATCCAGATTTTAGTGCCAGAGTGCAATGATATAACAGCCTGTGTTTACGAAGATGAATGTTAGGATGAGTTGTTCTAATGCAGTGCGGTTTATGCGGCAGGCGTATACAGTATGTTGAATGACAGTTTAGTAGATTAGTGATGAAGCACAGCCTTTGAGCGTTTGTGATGCTATATCCCTCCTACCTTGGCTTTAAATATATCAAAATAAGCTTTTATGCAATTTCTAAAGACTTAAAGAACACAGTAAGGTACTTTAACTTTCTTTCAAGAAATTAAGACAAGGGTTGGGCAGTGATTTTATGCTTACGAGTGTATAGAAAATGTGTTTGCTGAAGTTTAAATAACACAATTATGCATTAAGAGAAGTTTTCTTTCATGAAAAGTGGCAAAAGGCAAAGTGGCTCAGCAAACCATGCAGCTTAAGATGGTTTTTGGAACTTGTCTAAGGTGGACTACCTCCTCTAACTAGCCATATCAAGGTCTACCAGGTCAACCTCGGCTGGTAGTCCATCTGATCCATCATCTCTGGACTATAAATGACCAAGGCTGTGTTTCTCAAAAGCATTGTAAGCCTATGGTATCGGCACCAATGGTATACGACCAGCTTAGGTCACGATACTTTTGAGAAATGCAGCCCAGCATCGTCCAGCTTGAAAACAGGCAGTTTTTTTTTGTAATATATTTTGTTGGTAACTGACCTTCCAAATAGCATTTTAAAAATCCCATTAAAAGTATAACGAAGGTGGTTTCTATTCTTTATGCAGGCTAATATTTAAGAAGCTGATGTTCAATTGTGACATTAATTTGTTTGTCTCATATTTGCTTATGTCACTCTAACCCTAACTTGCCATAATAAACTGTCCACCACACAGACATTACATTAACCAACATTTTAAATTCCCTGGAAGAAAATTCTAATTATTTAAATTGAAGATTTAAGCATTCTCAAAATTTGTAAATTAAGAATTCTTTAAAAAATGTATTGTTATTCCTTTATTAGTTAACCCGGTTAAGTTACCTTATAGGATTTGTTTTGAGAGATTTGTTTAAAAGCCAGAAAGGTTTAGTTCAAATACTGTATTTTTAACAGGGGTTGAAAACCCTGTATTACAGTGTTATTCTAAGACTAATATTTAAGTGGAGCACCAAACTGAGTCTCAAATTAATTTTTGAATTTCTTTTTAGTCCTGGTGCAAACATTGTTTAGTGTATGAGCTCTCTTGTGGCCTTTGGAAGGCTATCCAGGTGCATAATCTTAATTTTTAAACTTAATAATATACTTTTCCTTCTTTAAAACTAGTTTATCGGCATTAGAGACTAAAGTGATATAGGCTGCTATAATGTCAACATATTTACCTTCTTGATAAATGTTAAGTAAATCACCAGCAGGTTTTACTGCGATCGTTAACACGAGCCAAAATGTATATATAGCCAAAACTATATATATTATGAAGCTCTGTTATATTCCTGACATTTCACTCCTTAAAACTCCCCCCCTTTGAAAAAATGTAATCTGTGTTTATAGATGTTTCCGTTCAACACTTGTGCCAGAGATACGTGATGTTATCATTGTCTTCTGGCACAGCATATATAGTATTTCAGCAAAGAGGAAGTGAACAACATTAAAATCTTAAGTAGGTGAGAGACTGCAACATTTGGGTGAAGTTCCTGCCAGCGTCTTTGGAAGCCGTCTCCTTACAAAGATAATGAATAATTTGTGTTGGGTGCTTAATATTTTATAAGTTTTGTGTAGAATCATGTTACTGTCTAGTGTGGTGAACAGGCACCCAAAAGATTGGTGGTGAAACACTGTTTAAATTAGTTCTCATTTGAAATTTACAAATGTTTAGACAAACTGTAATACTTTTGACATAGCTGATCTTATAGGATCATCAGGTTGTTACGTAACATTTTACAGATATTTCAGAATAGATCTATAGGCCATGATACCTCAGTATTTTTTTTAAATAGCTCTGTAAGCACTGATAATGCCATAAAAGTATTAGTCAAAGCCTTTTTGTAGCACTACAATTATGCCCAGGCATGCTTTGACTGCTAATAACATGCCATTATTCTATTTCTCCTAGTGTCATTTGCTGCCACTTCACATTTCACTGCTGTTTCAAACACTTGGTAATCAAAAATAAAGCCTCTTTTTCCCCTCATTGTATGCTTTTAGGCACGTTCTTAAATTTGCATATCACTCAAATTGGATACAAACAGCCAAGAGAGAGCGGGCAGGCATATGACAGCCGATGGAATGAAGCAGTGGGCTCTGGTAGTGGAGAGAGGAAGTGCTCTTAGTGGGATTAAAGTCGCAAGCTTCTCATTCATTCAGCCCCTGAGTCACCCACATCCATAGGATTGAAAGGATTACCGTATTAATAGTATCCCCTATTTTTTTTAACAAGTGGTTAGAAGTACTTTGGCCATTATGAAGTCATGTGTTATGTTGTCTTTGTCAGTGACACAGATTAAATTTAATGGCTGTAAAAATCACCAGTAAATGTATGTACATTTTCGCTCTGTTATACCATTTGTTGTATTGTATTTTTCGACTGGTATACAATAACAAACACTTCAACACATATTCATTTTTAGTGTCTATAATGGATGCCATTCAAAACAGAACATCTATTCTGCATTATACAACAATTCGTGCAGCCCTTAAACTTGATTGGTTGAGCAGCATTTCAGATATAGTTGAGATACAGTCTTAATGGCATGGTAACACTCTGACAAACATTATATAATGCTTAACAGATCATTAATTAATATATATTCACATAGCTATAAATATGAAATAATGTGCTTGTTAATGTTTACTAATGAATTTATTAAACAATAAATAATGATTAACAGTTCATTATTTAATGTAAATTGAAATGCTCACAAATGTCATTAAACCTTCAATTTATATGATCATGCACCTTATAAAACTAAAAATGATTTTGACAGATGGTATACAATGATTAAAGAAATCATTAATAAATCATTAACAAACATTATATAATGCTTAACAGATCATTAATATATATTCAGATAGCTATGAAATAATATGCTTGTTAATGTTTAAATAAATGTATTAAAAAGTACATAGATTAATAAATGTGAATAAAAAGCTAACAAATGTCATTAAACTTCAATTCATATATTGCCTATAATGCACTTTTTTACATTGACAAATGTGAAAAATTACTTTAATTAGTCATTTTAAGCACTTCACTCTATTCAGTTTAACATATTTTTCCTTAACTCATAACCAGTCTGTAAAGGACTTCATTTGTTGTAGTGTGTATGCAGACTTCTACTATTTACACATTTTTACAAATCATAATTATTTGTTCATGTTTTTGCAGTACCAAACTATTCATAATTTGTAAATGTTTATAAATGTTTACTATTATCTAGTACCTTATTATGTTTTAGTAAATATTAACAAGCGCATTATCATATTTCTAGCTATTTGAATATATATTAACTAATGATCCGTTGTTTATTAATGATTTATTAATGAAAGTTATTATAAAGTGTTACCTTATTTGCTAAAGTCAAGTAACCCTTTCTTCAAGTTACATTGTTATGTCAGTAGGTGGCGACAAGTGACTTAATTCACTAAATAGATTTGATTTGTCCAAAATGCTGATTAATTCAGGAATGAAACAAGTGAGTGAGTCATTGAATAATTCACTCAGCTGATTTGTTCAAAAAACACTTTTTCCATCTAAGAACGAAACAACAATAGTTTGTTGCTTGATAAGGACGGTTATAAACACAAAATACATAAAGTAACTGGCAGTATTGTCTAAAATGTATGTAAATATTAACATATTGTTGTATAAAAGCAACATTACACTTGCAATTGTGCTGTTGGTGTGAATATCTGCATGTTTGTGGTTTCCTGCGGCCTCAGACAATGATTGAGGCGTCTTCGACAGATGACACATAACATCCATTCCCATCCAAACTGTTTCAATGTTTCGCCATGTTGCTTAGCAACCTTCATCTTACCCCATATATTCCTTTTACCCCATTGACTGCAGTGTGGCTTTGAGTGGCACTTGAAGTGTGTGCGAGTCTGTATGTTTTGTTAGCTCTACAAATTTCAAGGTCTGTGTGCACAAAGCAGCACGCTATTACAAAAAAGAAGTTAAACAGACCGTCTCTGCTTCAGATTGTGTTGTGCTGACAGATTTTTCTTTTCACCTCTTGCTGCTTTGACAGATTGTAGACCAGCTGGCTTGAGGTCAGTGTTGGGATGATGTTTGTCCGATGAGAGTTTGAATGCAGATCATATTTAGACATAATATGACAATGATATGTCAGGGCTTAAACGTTATGCATTTAATTTATTTGCCATGTAACGCATAGCTGGAACATGGTGGACCTTCAGATAATGTAATTATATTGTGTTTTTCAGATCGCTATGAACTGTTCACCTTTCAAGAGAGTGTGAAATCCAAGTGTGTGTGTGAATGTGCATGGCTTGGCTTGCTTTATAAAGGCCGTGCCTGGTGGTGTTGCTCAGCACTGAGATTTGGGGTCCTCCATCATTAGGGAAGCACTTGAAATGTCTGGATTATCATAGAGCCGTTTTTAGGTGTGGTTGAATAGTCTACATCCCCTGACAAAATTATCAGGCACCAGCCACATAACTGAGAGGTCTGAAACAGTTGTCTCTGTCTGCATTGCAAGTGGGATGCCTAAAATCTCTGTTGGTTGGAGTAATATTGACGAGTTCTTGGCCAGTGAGAAATGACCAGGATTGCCATTAAAGGATTAGTTCACTTCAGAATTGAAATTTCCTAATAATTTACTCACCCCCATGTCATCCAAGATGTTAATGCCTTTCTTTCTTCGGTTGAAAAGAAATTAAGAAATTTTTGAGGGAAAACATTCTAGGATTTTTCTCCATATAGTGGACTTCAGTGGGGTTCACCAGATTTGAAGATCCAAATTGCAGTTTCAGTGCAGCTTCAAAGGGCTTTAAACAATAACAGACGAAGAATAAGGGTCTTATCTAGTAAAACAATTGTTCATTTTCTAAAAAAAAAAAAAAAATGTATATACTTTTTAACCACAAATGCTCATCTTGCACTGCTCTGCGATCCACCACACAAGATGTAATCACGTTAGAAAGGTCACACATGACGTAGGCGGAAGTACCGCGGTAGGGCGAAAAACTCCATCTCATTTTCTCCTCCAATTTCAAAATTGTCCGACATCATTGTTTTACTTTTTTGTTTTTGTAAAGGGCGTTTGGCTTAGTCTTTGCACGTTCGCTTTGTAGCCACTGGATCGGTACTTTCACCTACATCACGCACAACCTTTCTAACGTGATTATGTCATGCGTGGCTGATCGCAGAGCAGTGCAAGACGAGCATTTGTGGTTTAAACTTAAAACTATGTAATTTTTTGGGGGGGGGGGGAAATTAACGTTCGTTTCGCTAGACAAGACCCTTATTCCTTGTCTGGGATCGTGTAGAGCGCTTTGAAGCTGCACTGAAACTGCAATTTGCACCTTCCACCTGTTGTACCCCACTGAAGTCCACTATATGGAGAAAAATCCTGAAATGGTTTCCTCAAAAATCTTATTTTTTTTTAGACTGTAGAAAGAAAGAACATGTTGAAATGACATGGGGGTGAGTAATTTATCAGGAAATTTTAATTCAGAAGTGAACTAATCCTGTAAGCTTACAGACATTTCCTTCAACCCTAAAGCACAACACAATGGAATACATAATTCAAAAGATGGGTAAAACACTTGTGAAATATCAGTACAGATATTAATATTAACACTGTACTTTATTTTTACCATATTTTACAGACTTTTCTTAGAGCATTTTGCATTGTACATAATGCTAAACTTGTGTGCATAACATAAAGCAACAAATGTAGAGTTACAGCTACTGTACACACATTTAAGGAACAATGACACTTGCTGCTTTTTTGTCATGTTAATTAATTAAAAAACCCATAAAAATACAATTGATCCATACAATAACTTGAATACACCTCTTCTAAGATGACCATGGCTGCATCCAAAATAGTAGGCGAAAAACAGCATATGACAAAAGAACTATGTCCGAATTCACAGTACTTATAAGAGTAGGCGAAAAGTTACTGGGTGACCAACTACTACCGGTGAGATTCTGAAATGTGCATATGATGGACACTTTACTATCCCATGAGGCCATGGGAGAGGATTTGTGTATGGCAGTGGAGCGACATATTTGATGCTGGTAGGTCACATGATAATAACACAATGGCAAATGTAGTACACGTCCTGATTAGATTCATATATAGAACATACTTTTTAGCTGTTGTGATGTAATTCAAAATAAGTACCTACTCAAGAGAGTATGCGATTTTGGATGCAGCCCGTGTTTTTAATTTCTGAATTTAATTTTTTTTTTTGTGGGTGTGTGCATAAAGTAAAAAATGTCTGGGTGATACAACTGTATAAAAAAAGCTTCATTAGATATAAGGATGTGCTTAGCTATATGCCATTGACCCCTTAAATGTCACATCCTGAGCTGTTCACTTAGGCGCCAAAATTCAGTATCCCAAATCTCAGTCTGGTCCATTTTTATTTTATTACCTACAAAATAAATCCCTCATGCCTTATGAGCTTTGTCAGTCATTCGATATCAAAAGCCACCCCATTACGCACTGCTTTGTATCCCAAGTGTGAAACTCATTATCGTTACCCCATCTGTCCTTCTAGAACATCCATGCTGCGCACAAAGCCTTTTTTTTTCCTGGCTTGAGCTGCGGTTGATGCTGTGCATGCGCCATGTGCCCCTCCCTCTGTGGCTGCCTGTTGTCCTCCTGGTCAGCAAATGCCGGGGCCTGTGAGGGCCAGGCCAGGAGACTTTGACTCATCTATACACAGCTGTGCACTAGAACATCTTCCAGACATAACAAGCTTCTGTATTCCGTGACGTAATATCAGATGGGTTTTTTTTAAGCGTCACTCTATTTTAGATGGCATGATCTCTGTTTTAACGGTATGCTTGTGAAGATAGCTCTCAGTAGCCATGCTAATAGTGTTATAAGTGGTCGGTAGTGGCACGGAAATGTTGAATTAGTAATAAAGCCAGGTGATTGTGGTTGTAATATTAGTAATTGGTAGACTCTGCTGTGGAACAATTTTGTTAATTAAGGAGAATACAAACTATTTAGTGTTATAAAAATTATACTGATATATTATTACTCTTATTAGCAATAAAATAGTTATTACTGTTATGTCAGAGAATATGTATTAAATTATTTGTTTATATATTATTTTGTTAGTTTTCATTTGAGGTGCTTATATAATTTTAGGCATGGCTTTTTTTAATGAGTTGTAAATTAGTTAAATTAATTAACTTTTTTGCTAATTTGATTATTACTTAATTATACTCATTACCTAATAATAATAATAATTATTATTATAAGTAAATGTCCTGATGATGTTAACCTAAACAGTCTAGCTGAGCAAGATTTCTTTTTTGAATTTTTGAGATGTTTTTGAAAGAAGTCTCTCATGCTCACCAAGACTGCATTTATTTGATAAAAACATTATGAAATATTATTTCAATTTAAAATTCCTACTATTATCAATGTTGAAATCAGTTGTGCTGCTTAATATTTTTTGTGGAATCTGTGATACAGTTTCTGGTGAATGGAAATGTCAAAAGAACAGCATTTATTTGAAATAATTAAATGTTTTACAACAAAGTAAAATTCGTTATTGCCACTTTTGATCAATTTAATGCATCCTTGCTGAATTAAAGTATTAATTTCTTTTTTCTGACCCCAAACTTTTAAACTGTAGTGTTTATCACTTAATATAACTTGTACATAATATAAATTCAGCTGTTGGGCATGCAAGATTAAAAATTAATTATAAATAAGTATGCAAAGTGTTCCCTTATTTGCATTTTTTTTTAGTGTTATGCCCTTCTTTTCTTTAAATTAATGTACATGTCATGAAGAGCAAAGTGCTTGTTGTCTTAAAATCATATGAAAACTTATATAAACACTCCTGAGAGAGAAAATAAATTACTCATTACAGTCAATAATCAACTAACTGAAAATTTTATTAGAGGAACAAATTTCTGATGCTGCAAGACAAGAAATTACTAATAATATAGAAACAACACAGCCATAATTATTCATACTCCTGTGCATTGCTGGGAAAAGGGCAAATGGGAGTAAACCACAAAACTATTTTGTGTTTGTAGGCCTATTTGAAATACATTAATCCAACTCAACAGCTTTATGGGCCAACTTTGAAAATCAAAGTTTTTTTCACAATAGAAAAGCTGCTTCGAGGTGCATTACTTGTGTTCCCAAAAGTTGTAAGTTCATAGGAGTTCAGAATAGTAAGTAAATAAAACAAGTACACAAATCTTTTGCTATTTTTAGCGTTATTTACTAAGCATCATTTTACAGTGAAACCAATAGACACTGTGTAACTGAATCATACTGTACACAAACTCTCCCTTTCTACACCGTTGTTTTGTTGGGAGTTATTATTTCCCTGTTTGCATGCTCTTTTCAGTTGTTTGGCGTCTTTCCCATTATTCCAGAATATATTTGAGAGGTTTCTCTAACAGTAGCTTTGTTTCCATCCACCTATTTTTAAGCACATTTTAGGATATCAAAGAGAAAAAAAAAAAGCGCTGTATGGAAATGCCAAGGTGTGCATAAATTGTAAAAATGCGCATTAAAAAAATTGCATTCCCAAACACCTGGAATCTGTACACAAAATAACATGACAGGGTTTATTGCATTTCATCTGCATGCTCTGAGAAGCAAGTCATTTATAATGTAAAATAAAAGAGCCACAGTGGCTTCCCCGATTGCAACAACTTCCATTTTATTACAGATATTTTGTGCCAATTTCCCAGGAAGTGGCAATTTTACATGGGATGGAAACACTGCTTTATTTGCAAGTATTTTATGCAATATTCTAATTTTGCGCTTAAGGTAAATTCGCAACTTCGGATGGAAACAGCTGGTGATGTCATGCTCTGATGAATGGTGGCAAAGGCAAATACCACAGTTGAATACATTTCCTTTTATGATGCCGTTGTTTAAATGTGTTGAGAGTATGACAGTCTAGGCCTCCGTCCAGTGTGTCTGCTGAAGATGTTTACAGTACTGATGGGGTATTCTCAATTAAACACCCACGGTTGTTCTTCTACAGCGCTACTCTCGAGCCATGTTTGGAGCTGTTTGCTGTGATCCTGGTGAGCTTTCTCTCTCTCTCAGCCCCCCTCTGCCATTTGTTGACAAAGCAGAAGTCAAACTGTGTTATGTAACGGCCCCCCTCCCCTCCGGCCCCCTCGCTCCGGCTACAGCAGGCCCCTTGTAGATCTCCTTTGTGTATTAAAGCTGCACTCTTTAAAAGCTGTCATGGAAATAGAATGAGGCAATCCCCAGAGGTTCTTGGGTGGAATATCATGGTACTTTTTCTTGTGTCACCCCCCTTTATTATTTAAATGGGGCTGGCATAATGGAATGGAAAGCATGGGGAAAGATGTACATGATGACATTCAGCTGCGCTTTAGAATCTAATGCTGTGACTTATTAACTTTTCTGAATATTTTGATGGTTGGAGAGATTTTATTTGAAATGTCTTTTATATGCCAATTGTTCTGCCATCAAAATCTAGAGTAGCCAAGTTCTTATATAAAATGCTTCCAGCAGCATTACTGACATGCAGAAAATTGTGGAGAAAACGGTGGAAGGGAAGTCAGCAAACAATGCCTACCAAAGGGAACATTCTTTTCATAAATTTTCTACACTGAAAAAAAACAATCAAAAACCATAAAATTATATACAGTATGATATGTATAATATTAAAATACAGTGAGTTATAGATAATATAAAAAAGCTCACAAAATGTGTGATAACAGCATGAGGGATTTTATTTAATAATTTATCAGATTATCAGAAGCTGTGGTTGCCAGATGATAAAATGTGGCATGAAACCTAATGTACATAACTGATAACCAGTGTTGGGGTAATCAGATTACTTTTTTCAAGTAATTAGTAAAGTAACACATTACTTTTAAATTTACAACAAAATATATTAGTTTTCCCATATTGACTGACAGCTCTCCTGTCCCCATGCTAAGAGAAATCGTGAGTAAGTGCAGATGTGTGCGCTGTGTGATCATGATGGTTATTGTAGTTCTAGACTAAATGTGAGCAGGCATTTACTCATAACAAATAACACAAATGAAGAGTTTGGTTCCAAAACGCAATAACTCCATTTTGATTAATTTGAGTAAAAAGGTATTTTCTTTACCAAGAAAGTGGCAAGATGAAAACCACTATTTTCTGTTTCAAACTTTCACATAGCATCTTTTGGTTATAAAAACATTAAAAATTCAGTAATTCTACATTTTGATTTTAAAAAGTTTATTATAAAAACATATAATTTTTTCCCCAAAATGCAATAAATCCATGACACTTTTTTTCAAAAAGCAATTAATCCATCAATATAAGTTATTTTTCAAATTGAAAATACACAACAAAGTAAGTTGATTCACATATATGACCGAGTCTAAACTTTGCCAATATTTATCTTATATACAGGCATTTTACTAAAAATACATTCAGCCGTCGCTCCCAAAATGAATTCAACGGGTCATCTTGTTAATGTTATAAATTATTTGTCATTACCGATTAAAGAGTATCTGGCACCACCGCACGGTTAAATAAACACATTTGCCGAGTACATTGGTATTAAAAATGGCTTTTTAAAAAAGCCTTCAATGTTTACAGTGGGTGGAATGGTGCGCTGTGCAACAAGTTTCCAGCAATTTGTCTGTTCACACAATTTGCTTGTTTGAACACAAAACTGCTGCATGAAATGACAAAATTACAGCTGATTAAAGATGATGACTTTGTACTAATGATATGGTCATGGTTGGCTTGAAAAAATAATAAGATTTAGATTTTTATTGTTTTTTTATTGTGTAATTCTAGGTTAGGTTATGGATTTGAGACGGAATTTTGATCTTTGTGGTTATTTCTTTGGACATTTTTAGCATGGCGTTTAAATCTTTTTGAATTATGTTATAACTATTTTATTTTTAGCATGATAGAGAATGTAATCATCATAAGTGTCTCTAATACACTAGAGTGGCCTGAACTGCCAGTGTTCATGCCCTTGACCATGATAAGACCACTCAGGTCACTGTTTACTGTGAGAAAGTTGTGTCTGGTCCAACCCATATGGCTCATGCCCTATTCTGATACTTCTTAAAATAAACCACAATCAATAGACTGTCATATTTGTATGACAACGTCCAGATTTATAACATATTTGGTCTGTTATCTTACAGTTATCTTAATATAGTTTATAGCCTCATGAGGTGCTTGTCATGCCAGTCAGGGATGGAGAGGTGGATGGAAAGCAGGATGCTGTGATTCGTTCATCACATGCTAAGTGGGTGCCACATTCCCAGGTGTCAGGTGCTGACAGGTCCATCTTGGTGGCTGAAAGAGGTAAAGCATGATTAAGGTTCAGTTCTTTGAAGAGGAACAGGACATGATAGTCTGGATTTGTATGATAGGCTGCAACCAAGGACATTTAATAGGCTGCCTGTTTGGGTGTTTGTTAGGACTCTAAACCAAGTTAAGCTCAGCTGAAGCAGGTCCTCACAGGTAAGCTGCAGTGTGATATATTAATAAGATTAATATGCAGAAATAAATCGGTTTCATATGTTTATTCACTAATTTGGCTTTGGATTTAGTTACTAAAATGCTTCAAAGCTCAAGCTAAATCAGGATTAGTAGCATATCTTCAACACAGGCTACATGTGGAGCAATTCAGTGTATTAAGGATCCTCAAACTGTGTGACTCTTGACTGATGGATTGATGCATGCAGCTGTTATTGCTGGATCTGTTTGTAATTTTACAGTGGAAAGTGATTCCCACTTAACCAATTCAGTATGCGATATAAATGTGTACTATAAACAGCATATTTGTGTATTATTGAATTACAAAATTGCTGTTACATAGCTGCACAAGTCTTCTAAATTTAGGAGGATATCCATTTTCAAGGAGATAAATCCAATACTGACATTATTTTTCTGTAAGCTGAGTCTTCTAGCAATATTATCTATATATCACATACTTAAATTCAGATATAGGCTCTGTTAAATTATCTCAGTTTAATTATCTGGCTAATTAGCTGGTTCTGATTTCATATAGACTATAACTGTAGGCTATAATAAGTCAAAGAGACAGGAGCCATCGCATAGAGACAGATGGCTAATGTTTACATTGAGATGCATTAGAAATGCAACAGAAATAACTGTAATCATCCAGGACTTTGATGCTATTTTGTATCTCTAAAGAAAGCTCTGTTTTACATTCCCTCATTTGTTTAAAATACCAATCAGTATCAAATTAGTTATTTTGGGAGATGCTTTTTTCAAAAGCGACTTATTATGGGCAGAAACATCTGTTCAAGGGAGATACTCATTGGCAGCTACTGAAACATATACATTTTCATTGACCCATATTTTCTTACTCAGCCAATGTTCTGTAACAGGTCACTTTGTATCTTGTTTCAGTGTGAACCACAGCCAAAGGTGTGACACATTAGTTAGATGGATAATCAGTCTCCTCATGCATCAGCACCCTCACGCTTAACATATTAGAATGATTGTTTGTAACATTATTCTAGTAGAAGTTTCACAGCCCAGTCAATCAGATCTTTGTCAGATCTTAAATATGAGATCAGGCCTAAATATACTTATACCAAAGCTAAGCCAAGAAAGCAAATAATCAAATAGGTCAGTTTTATTTTTCTTTTAATATTGGTGACTTAGGGTTGTGTGGTCGGATTTATTCAGATATAGGCACTGTTAAACTACTGATTTCCTATATACACATTAACTGTAACTATTGCCCACTCCTACTTTTTGCACCAGCTTTTTGGCAATTTAAAGACCAGTTGTAAACATGCTAAGGAACATATAGAGATGAGTAGGATGTGTTGTTGTTGAAGTCTTGATTGCTGACCACTCAATATTCTTTGTTCTCTTTCCTAATGACATGCTGAGCAATATTGTTCTCTGTTTTAGCATCTCCCTTCATCTCTTCTTTCACCCATTTTCATTTGCAGGGCTCTCCAGCAGAGGGCACAGGGAAATTTGATGCAGGCACTGGTAAGCATGCCACACTTTCAGTATCTCCATTAAGTTTCTTGAGGTTTCACCGGCCTGGCTAGCCTTTATTTACAGTTATATGGGTATGAATGAAACTTACAAAACAAAACAGTTGCAACACAGATATAGAAAACAACATAAAATAAGATGAAACTGCAAAATACACTTTAAACACCTGTTTTCTCAGCATGCCAGTTTAAATCTGTGCATACAGTCTCCTATAGTGCACTATTTGATATTGTTTAAGCCTGTCAAAACACATAATCAAAACACTGTAGTAAGTACTACATAAAAGGCAATAGAAAGGATTAATAACAGTCTAATGTCTTAATGCAGGAGGATCATGAGTAAGCAATCACAAACAGACTCCCTCTGTCTTTTTCTCTGGCTTGAGTCATTGTTGAATCAGTATTCTCACTGCCAGGCCCCCTATTTCCTTCCGTTCATCCATCTTCCTTGATATTTGTGCCAGCCAGCAGAGAACACTGTGATTATAATCTTCCTAGAACTTAAAAAGCCCTCGAGTCTCTATGAGACCATTATTAGTGCTGTTGTTCTCAATGTCTAACAATAACTCGGGAAAACGAATGCAGTTTTCTCAACGGGTGCGTCATGACCCAAAATGTCACAGACAAGGTGTAAAACAATATGCAAACAGTGCAATTATAATAGCTCTATTTAGTTTCTTTTACTTTGTGTTCTTGAAGCACGTCCACCCTGTCGGCGCACTGTATCTGCTGTGCGAGTAACACCTTTGAGGATCATGAAGAGCTCACCTGATCTCATGCCTACTGGTAAGACCAGTATTTTTAGGATTTTGGGGTCTAACGTTTTGAATAATATAAAACGAATATGGTTGTGGGCACTTTATTTAGTGCTTTTAAAAGATAAAATCAGTTTCATTGCTCTGTGTTTTTGCAGAGTTGGACCCTACCCGCGTTTGCAAGGGCAAGGGTGCTGTTACTTTGAGAGCCACCCTAGTGCACATCGATGATGAGGACGGCACGGGCCAAGAGCTATCCATGAACTCTGCCAAAAGTGAGTTGGAAATGAAGGATGTGTCAATAGGAGAGTGCTCTGAATATATTGCACCAAGCAGTACAGTTCCAGACTAATTGTTGTGTGCTGAAATAATGTTATTTATGATATGTGTTGCTAATGTACACTAAAAAGTGTTCTTTTGGTTTTTTTTGAGCAATCATTAACTGGAAAGATCTCGGTTTACAGGAATGGTGCATTCTTGAGTTTCCTCTTCACATTATATTATTTTGACAGTCAATTTGCATGATGTGGTTAGTTGCTAAATTGAGCTCAATTGCGCAGTAAATCATAAGAAAAAAAAAAAGAAGTGTTTTGGTGAGAAACATATACAACATTGTATGACTGTAAACTTCATTGCTCAAATAACTTTCAGTGAATGCTCATACAGGGGATAATCAAAGACGTCTATTGTTCACACCCACTTTGAGCTCTGGAAACGGAGACCTTCAGCGTGGACGTTTTCACCATCTCCATGTTCGAACTATCCTGGCTAACTGCCAGCGCTTGGGAGAGATGCTTTAATTGTTGTTGTGCCTGAATAAAAAGGCCATTGGAACAAACACTTCTTACAGTGGGTTCAATGGTCTCCTTGTTCTCATGACAAAGTTCAGAGAATCGTTTTTTTCCAGTCATAAATTAGCATCTCTGTGGATGAACACTTTCTGTAGGGTTCAGTTCTGACAGATTCTGGCTGGTGATTCGTTCAATGGAGGATTAAGGAATTTGTTGTGGCATAAATTGTGGTTAGCGCTGGAAACAAACAGGTTCGCTGCCAAGTAAAGGCAGCTCTGTTTCATGTTTATGCCTTGTTAGGGTTTAAAAAGTTCCTTGGAGATTCCCTGATCCTTTGAGAATCCAAACTGTTTGGATTTGTTACAGGTGGATGGCTTGGTGCGGTCAATGGAGATGCCACAGAAACAAGTCTGGCTGAGAGAAGTGTAAACAACACCGGAGCTGATTTAAATTCAACTCAAGTCAATGAGACACCAACAAAGGTGAGTCACCATGTCTGAAGGTCATTACTTTTTAGTAATGCTTTGCTTTCTTGCAAAAATATAATTTAGATATTTATATCAGTGCTAATTAAACAGCTCGATCTCTGGAGACAACTGTGAGGAAAATTTCGAACACTTCACTCTTAAATGAGTGCATCGACTGAAATGTTGTCAGTATTTCACAAGCAAGATGACATTTGTAGATCTGTTTTACATTTACATTATCTTCTGTAATGGTATAGATCCAAGGTGTATGGATCTCTGAAGGTACTCTAGGGCGTCAGCAGAGAAGATACTGCAAAAATCCATTTCTAACTGTTAACTTATTTTTAATGAACAGTTTTGTATTGTTAATGAAATATTAAAAATGTTTTCGTTAAGCTGAAATAAAAATATTAGATGAAAAACTTAGAAAACGCTGAAGTACTAAAACTACTAAAACTGAAATAAGAAAATTAAATCTAAACAGAAAATTCTAAAATAATTTTGAGCTAATAAAACTAACAAATGCACAAAGTATTATTATTATAACACTGAAATTAATTCCAAAGTATAAAAATACTAAACACTGTATAAATATTCTTAATAAAAGTTATTATAAAGTAAGGGTTGAATACTCCTGGTTTAGATGGCCTCTTCAAGAAATTACAGTAATTAGAAGTAACCAAGAAAAAGTGCTGTTATATGTTATTTATTGTCATTGACATTGTCTTCAGCAGCATCGCAGAGGAATCCTTGCAACAATCATTTGCTTGAGAGACATGTTTAGTGAATGCAAATTCCATGCAAATTTCGGAGAAATTCAAAGTTGTCTGTATTTCACAACCAATATGTGACACCAGAGTCAGTGCTTTTGTGTGTCCTCCTCAGGTGGACTCACCTGTAAGTGAGAGTCAGTCTCAGCTCACATCCTGCCTTGATCAACCGCGTGCTATTACATCATCAGCCAAAGTGTCCTCTTCATATCCCCCCACCAGCAGTGTGAACCCAACAATCGGCTTGCTGCAGCGCAGCAGAGGTAAATACCAGCCTCTCAATATTTCAGGTGGCATCAAAAGTAGTATCGAGTATCAAGCGAATTAAAGAGCAAAATGCTTTCACTGAATATTAGAATATTCTCTAACTTTCACATGTGATTAGTTTCCAAAGTTATGTTTGAGTTAAAATTAACATTAGACGTCTATGATTTCATGTACTGATTTGGATAGAATCTGTAGTTATGTTTAGAGTGCCTCTCTTATGCATTTTTGGGTATTACCTTTCAGGTAGTGTGTAATATTGCTGTTTGGGAATGTAAAAGGCCTGCAAAGTTTCAAACATCAAAGTGCACAATACATTGAGTTATTGTCACCCAAAAGAAAGACTTGATTTTGAACTGCCCGAATCGAGTCGTCAGTAATTCGAGTCTTACTTCATGCACAAACCTACGTAGGTTTGTAACATCTACTTGGCCCGCCCTCAAACACTGTAGTTGTATAGCTGAGTCTGGAAGAGTTGGGTTCGTGTTGTTGACATGTGGAGAAGACGCCATTTTCTGCACTGCGAAAGCAAGTCCACTTTGCACGCACTTCAAATGGATGAGGACTTAGGCTCGATTTGATACGGTAAAACTGACACTATCGTTACTGTTCATATCACTGTGTATACAAGCGCTGAGGAAGCCTCCAGAGCCGAAATTCAGATATGAGTATTTTGTTTTCTGACTCAAAGAATTCTGAAAATCATTCTCTGCGATTTTTGACATCGGACTCCTCATATTGATTACTTTTTCTTTTTCTGACAGATAGGATGTCAGATAGGATGCCAACAGCACTTGAAGCATCAAGCGTCATTTAACCCACAAAATTAGCAAAACGTTCTAAATCCATAATAAAGGTGCATCATTCAGAGCCATGAGAAATGTAGCTTTAGTATACGGTATTCAACAATAGTCAAAATAATTGAGATGTGTTGCAAGAAATGCAAATGGATTTGACCTTTTTAGGAAAAACTTTCTGTTTGAATAGATCTGTAGCCATGACTTATTCATTTAAACATTAAATCGTTCAGTGATCCCTTTGAAGGTATCGTCCTAGATAAGTCTCGGCTGAAATACCAGATCAGTGTGGTCGTGTATGATCTGACTTTGTGTTCATGTGTTTCAGAAGCTTTTGCGGAGCAGGGCATTGGCCCTAATCGGAGCCCTGCCGTCAGCCAGAATAGATCTTCCTCTGAGAGTCTAGCAAACATGGAAGGAAAGACAATGAGACTGTCTGAATATTCAGCTGTCCCGGCACCCAGAGTCCCAGTACGGGTAAGAAATGGGTAGTTCTCATGATGCACCTGTTTACTTTGACTAAAATAGTTACAGTACATCCAAAAACCTATATAAATAAAAGACCACCTGCATATTTTTCTCTTCTAGAACACAGAGCTATCAAAGGACTGGTACAGAAATATGTTCAAACAGATTCACAAAGTCCCAGGTAAAGATGCTCCTTGAGAATTAAATGGCATCTTTTTGTGTGTATCGATTACAAATCTGAATATGTCCAGATCACATCTCAGTCATGTGTATATGTGTGTATTCATCTTTGTCAGTGTGTTTTGTCTTTCACCCACCTTATACTCAGAGCCTGTCGAAGAAAATCCATACCGTCCCACCTACATATTTCCAGAGAGCAATGACAGGCCACTGAGAACCAGAGGTACCTTGGTTATAGTTATAATCAGATCTTTAATTAAACATTCCTCCATGCCACTCTTTTCTGTCTATGTCATTTAGTACCTCCTTTTAACCCTTTGTATGTGTTAGATCATTTTATATCCAGTTCATGAAAACCAAAATGAAAATGGATATGCATTGCTCTCTAATGTTTACAAAGGCTGCATTTATTTGATCATAATAACTGTTCTATTTGAATATATTTTAAAATGAAATTTATTCCTGTGATGTCAAGGCTGAATTTTCAACAGCCAGTACTCCAGTCTTCAGTGTCACATGATCCTTCACAAATCATTCTAATATGCTGATTTGCTGCTCAAGAAACATTTCTTATTATTATCAATGTTGAAACCAGTTGTGCTGCTTAATATTTTTGTGGAAACTGTGATGATTTTTCAGGATTCTTTGATGAATGTTCAAAAGAACAGCATTTATTTGAAATAGAAATCTTTTGTGACATTATAAAAGTCACTTTTGATCACTTTAATGCATCCTCGCTGAGTATTCATAAAAGTATTCATATTTTTTTTCGGAAGCCAGTCTTTTGAACGGTTTTGTATAGCCGCAGTATATATAAGATGTTAAATATACAAGGTAGTTCGCTTCATCTTCTGTCAATTCTTTCACAAATCCCTATGAGCAACAGATGCTGCTTTATATGTACACGGTGTCAACAAATTGATTGTCCTAAAGAGGCAATCACAACACTCAAGGTGAGCTGTGGTAATGGAGCTATTTCCAGCACACCGAGAAGACCACACCACCATGTATTTAAAACTCATTGATTGATTACCTCCATTTTAAGAGCTTTCATACCTCTGTGATGTGCTTCATGGCTGTGCTTTTAGAGAACCATTATGCTGAATTATTAAAGCAGTCACAACACACCGAATGGGCGTTGTGTATCCATTGGATTCTTAAGAATGCAAAGTTACCAATGCCATGGGTTGGTCTGACTCTGAAGTATTCATTTTTAGCTTTTATTTGTTGCATAATCATCACTGAAATGCCTAATTTCTGTAGATTGTAGTGAAAATGTCTTATTTGTATTGTAACTTACCAGCTAATAGAATATTCCAGCATCAGAAGAACACACTGCTGTGGTTATAGTGCCATCTACTGGTTAGATTAGTCTGAGGAAATAAAGTGGCCTTGTTTCTGAGCTGCTGTTTAGTTGTTAATGACTGCTATATATGTCACACTAATCCCTGTAATTTTCACCTACTATATATCAGATGTTTAGAATACCCCCCGGAGATGCTGCATTAGAGCACAGGCTACACTAAGTAGAGCACAATAAGAAAACAGGTTACAAACTACCACAGGAATACATTTGATATGTGAAATAAATACAATATGTTGTAAGTTTCACTGTTTTCTACAAGTTTCACTAAAATATGTCAGCTGTATTGCTTTATCACTGATTGTTATTAACTATTTACAACTAATACGTATTTTCGGACTCTTTCAGATGACAGGCCGGCACATGGTGTTGAGGATGGTAGGTGTTTGTGTGTTAATAGCTAAATGATAAAAACTACATTATGCATTCTTATTTATTACTAAAGGAAAGCTGTTTCAGTTCAGTTAGTGTCTGTTATTTGCGTTTATTCTGAAGTGCGGCCAGTCCCTCGCTCCAAGAGTGCAGTAGACATGGGAAGCTCAAGAGGACAGCTGCCTGTGCCAACACGCACATCTTCCCTAAAACCTCAGAGGTGAGCGATGACACTATGAAACAAATATTATGAATTATGGAGGAGATTCTAGCACATTTATTGACTGATGTTCTGAAACTTTCATATTAGAGTGTGAATTCTTGCACCTTGCTAGTGTTGCTCAACATAGAGATGATGACATTTCTTCACAGGACCTTATTATGTGAAACACTGTAATTTAGCATTTGTCATGCGGCCTTAACAAGCATGTGTTGGCTTAGAGATGTTGCTGTTAGAAATCATAATAGATACCTGTTTATTTCAGTCATTAGCGTTCACCATCAGAAAATACATTAAGTATTAAATACCTTGTATTTTTGTAGATCATTTTAGGTTTTAAATATACAGTAGGGCCTAAAAGTCTGAGATCTCACTGAAAATATGGGATTCAAAATGTTAAACCCCTTAACTGTCACCGTCCTACTAACGGGACGCTTGGTGCTGTTTTTATTTATTGCCTTTTTTTGTATCACATATTTTATTGATCATCATAAATTAGGTATCATTCAAAAGCTTAAAAAACTCAGAATTCATCCTGTAGAAACTGTTTTGAAATTGGACATTGTTTTATCATGGAAACTGTACTTTAAATCCTTTAAGCGGGCTCCTCCCCCTAGTTGGTGTTTATTTTAAGTACTTTATGGTCAAAACTTTTCTAATCTTGACAAAACACATATCGTCGGAAAGGTCTCAATCTCAAGCTTCCATATTTGGCATCTGTTTTGTGATATTTGGACAGAAACTTATTAAGTAGTTACAGAAGAACGCATACATTTTTTTTTTTAATTCAATGAAATGTGGGTGACACCCGGTGGCTATTTTTGGTACAACACCTAAACAAAATCTCATGGGAACTTCAATTTTAGTTATGTCAACTTCAAATTTGGAACACAACTTGGTTAGACATATGGCTTTGATTTTATATCAATTTAAGAGTCAAAATTATTTTGTAAAATATATATTTTATATTAAATATAAAATATTTAGTACAGTACATTTGATTTACAGTACATTTAAACTTATATAACTTTTTCATACTGTAATTTTTTTAAGTGCTTTCACTTTAGCAACAATGTCTTCTGAATGCTGAATGTCTTCTTTAATACAAGACCAAACTTATATATTTCAAAGCATTCTTGAATTACAGTGATTTAAATTGGGAGGTTAAACAGGTTAAAACGATAAGTATGGTTTTATAATTTGGAAAACAAAACATTACGACATTAAATAAATAAGAAATATTAAAGATTCTGCTTTATTTGTGGGTCAGGATCTACACAAATAAAGAAATTCTGAAATTAATGTTAATTTTTTAAATGATAATAAGCTTCAATTAATTCAGATTAGTCAATGAATTATGTATTGTGAACTAAAAAGGTGAATTTATTTTCTTCTAATGCAGTTAATTAGTTTATTATGAACAATCATTAATTAATAGTATGAACAATAGTATATTTACATATATAAACTAATGTTATAGAATATTATTGTTATAATATTTATAAAAATGTGTATAAATGTACGTGGTGTAGATTAATAAATGCTGTAAATATTGTTGGTGCACCTAATGCATAACTAAAGTCAAAGATTTGAGCCTTATTGTAAAGTGTTACAATAATTTGTAAAGAAACATTTGTATTAAATTAGAATTATGCAAAATAGTTCACTGAATATGTATGGATAACACTGCAGAATATTTCTCCAATACATCATTGTCTATTATATGATTAAAGTGCTTTTATATGAGATGTATGCCTTGTTTTTAAAACACAAGCTGCATGTATGGGAACGCTTAATTAAACTTGCCCTTGTTGGTTGCCATGGCGACTCTCCACCTCCCTTGCTCTATCACTCCATCTCTCCCCCCATGCATCCCTGCAGGAATGAGTGGGAGCCCCCTGACAAGAAAGTAGACACCAGGAAGTACCGCGCCGAGCCCAAGAGCATATTTGAGTACGAGCCAGGAAAGTCTTCAGTGCTGAAGCTGGAGAGACCGGTATGATGCTCTTTATACATGCATGTTTTCTGAGTGCTGTTGCTGGTGGAGGTGGAGATCTGTGCATGTCGTTTGATGCTGCAAGAGCTGGTTTCTGCCTGTTTCACTTACAAGGACAGCACACTCACAGCTGTGTCTCTTGCTAGTCTTATTAAGTGACCTCGGTTGGTGACTTGTGCTGGTGACGTCTTCAACGTAGTGATACTGTGCATAGCATATATAACATGATCATAGCTTGTTGATGCATACAGTGCACACTACAGTAACGTTAAGTTCAGCATATAGAAAGTAGGAGGACCTTTTACTCAGCTATAAAAAGATCATCAGTAAGTGACACTTGCAGTGTCCAGACCCCGTTAAGAATAGAGACTCCTACAGGGGCTTGTATGTGTCTGCAGTCTGGTCATTTTCAGGAAGGTTTGTTACTATGACATTCAGTGATTCAATCTTTTTAGCATGACTCATTCTGGGAGCTGCTGGTATTACATAAGGTCTTTCTGATGACATACCGCTGAAATAGGTTTATTGTAGAAGCCAAGCAAAGCACGTTGGATCCTCGTCAGTGAAGCAACTGAAGCGGAGAAAGTGCAAGCTGCGTTAGGGCTTTCATTTTTTCCTAATTGTTAGGGAAAGTAATTAAAATGGCTCTAGGTCAGGTCCTATCTAGGGCAGAAGATAATGTGCTGCTTGTGTCTCCATTTGAGCTCTGCAGAGAACAGTCCTTTGTTTTTGCAAAATTTTGTGTGGTGGAATATTTGAATTCTTTTTAAATGATATTTTACACTTCTGTTCAAAAGTTTGGGGTTGAAAAGATTTTGTAAGACGTTTCTTATGCTTATGAAGGCTGCATTTATTTGATCAAAAATACAGTAAAAACAGTAATATTGTAAAATATGATAACAATTTAAATTGTTTTTGAATTTAGTATATTTTAAAATGTAATTTATTCCAGTGAATTTTCAGTATCATTACTCCAGTCTTCAGGGTCACATGATCCTTAAAAAATCATTCTAACATGCTGATTTTCTGCTTAAGAAACATTTCTTATTATTATCAATGCTGAAAACGGTTGTGCTGCTTAATATTTTGATATGATACATTGAATATGCTACTTTTTTTCAGGATAGAAAGTTCAAAAGGAATAAAGATTCCAATAAAAATCTTTTGTAATAATCATACATGTCGTATTGTCATTTTTGATCAAATTAATACTTTCATTTCTTAATAAAATAATAGTATTCATGTATTAAAAAAATCCTACTGACCCAAACTTTTAAATGGTAGTGTAATATAATATTAAATATAACATAATTATTGTGTTATAGATTTTTAAAACAATGTAGAAAATATTTTGCAGTATTTTATAAACAAACAACAATGCAAAAAGATTGATATTCATAGCAGAACTTTAAAATGATGGATTTAGAGTATATGAATATGTGTTTATTTTCCTTGTTCACTTGTTATTCAATGTAAAAGATATCACCTTGGATTTATGGATCCCTTTCCATCATCATTACTTTGTCTTTATAAGATCTTTATTTCCTATTTCCTGTTCCTTTGATTGATCAAACAGACGTTCTTGCAATAAATCATCAAGCTGCAAATCCAATTCATATTTCCTCTGCTGTCTCAGCCTGGAGCCTTTTTTACTGTCTGAGATCATGCCATTAAGAGAGAGTTCATGTAACATCATAATTTAGTCTCATTGTCTTTGTATTCTGAAACTTCCTCTTTCTCTTTCTCTCTCTCTCTTTCTTTGTCCTCCTTTCCTTGTTGCCATATTTCTGTAGACTGAGGACTTAAGTCCAGAAGAAGTAGATTTAGAGAATGAGCCTTGGTATAGGTTCTTTTCTGAGATGGATTTTGGCAAAGCGGTAAGTTGGCAGTATATTAAAAATGCATGTCATCCCCCTTTTTTTTTGTTCAGGACCCTAAATATTTTTTTTTATGTCTGTCTGTTAGAACCATTGTTACGTCACTTCCTTTCTGCACTGACCTTTCATATGTATGTTCCTTATCCAGCCCATTGTAGCTCAGTGCATAGCAATACAAAAACAGCACAGAAAGTAATGACATACAGTACATTAGAGTGAGTGGAAGAGTTCATCTAAATGTGCTTCAGAAGCCATATCAGAGAGCGATAGATGATAAAAAGGTGCAGTCAAACATTGCAAGCACCACCTCTCAATTTATTTCCCAGATGCTTCCTGATCATCTTCTGAAGCCTTGATCTGCCTGAACCTTTCTTTTCCATCTCATATTTGTTTTTTTTCTGTCTGTAATTCTCAATATAATAGTCTTAATATGTTTGCTATTTAAAAGGCAGTCATTCTAGGTGTTGGCACAGATGATTTTGAGAAGGTTTTCAGTTTTATGTAGTGTCCAGACTGGAAACGGACAGCAAGCTGTGATGATGCAACTAGATTGGTAAAGATAACACTCAACATCGGCCAAACTGTTTCCACTCTGCTTAACCCTGTTGCCTGTTTTCAGCAGCATTGCCTGGCAACATTGACTGAAAAGTTGGCCTCTGCATCATCCGCTTATTGGTTTTCAGATTTGCTACATCCACCTGAAGTAATGCGAAAGTGCATAACACCCTACTCTATCCAGTCATGCCGATAAAATTTTTACATTGTAAACTTTTTGTCTGACCTTGACGCAGCAAGTAAGTAAAACACTGTAAAGTACCACTGGTGTCCCGTCACTCGGTTCAGTCAGGGATAGGAAAGCCATCACTATGCTATCAGTGGCACAGAGCCTGTGCAGCGTTGTCATCAACTCAACACCTGTGTAAATAGCACATTTGTTCACACTTATTTGCTTAGAGACACGTACCATGATACACCCCAAGGTGATTGGGTTGTTTCACCTTTCTTTTTTCGAAACTCAGTGTGATTGCTTCTGAGGGGCTGTTAACAGTACTCAACATCGTTTTCAACTAAAAATGGAAAACTTTTTATGCGTTTTGGCCGTTCATTTACACGACAACGGCGTTTTGATGGCCTGAGAATGCAAACTTCTGAAAACGTATTTCAAAGTGGAAGTTTTTTCGAAAACGATACTGTGATACACAAACGGTGACGGCATGCACGTGTTTAGTCTATCCACCTTATTTTTCAACACGGAAATAAGGTGTTTTTAGTCTTTTGCTTGGATCCGTGTGAACGGGGATAGTTTTGACAACGTTGTCATCTGTACAAAGAAAAAACTTTTCCATTTTTAGTACATGTTGTTGTGTAAACGTATACTGAGGCTGGGTGACAGTAGTAAAAAATAGTCAGTAGTAAATTTGTTCAGTTAAAATTGTTCAATTAAAACTTTTATTCAGCCAGGACACATTCAATTGATTAAAAGTAAAAGACGTTACAAAAAAAAAATTATTTTAAAAGAATGCTACTTTTGAACTTTTTGATCCTGAAAAAAAATGTATCATGGTTTCCACATAAATATTAAAGGGTTAGTTCACCCAAAATAAAATGATGTAATTTATTACTCACCCTCATGTCATCCAACATCCGTAAGACCTTCGGAACACAAATTAAGATATTTTTGATCAAATCCGATGGTTCAGTGAGGCCTCCATAGACAGCAATAACACTCCCTTTTTCAATGCCCAGAAAGCTACTAAAAACATATTTAAAACAGTTCATGTGACTACAATGTTTCAAACTTCATATTATAAAGCGACGAGAATACTTTTTGTTTAACTAGTGTTATTGCTGTCTATGGAGGCCTCACTGAGCCATCAGATTTGATCAAAAATATCTTAATTTGTGTTCCGAAGATCAACGAAGGTCTTACAGGTGTGGAATGACATGAGGGTGAGTAATTAATGATTTAATTTTCATTTTTGGATGAACTAACCCTTTAAACTGTTTTTACCATTGATAATAATAAGACATATTTCTTGAGTAGCAAATCAGCATATTAGAATGATTTCTGGAGTATCATGTGACACTGAAGACTGGAATAATGGCTGCTGAACATTCAGCTTTGCCATCACAGGAATAAAAAATCTGGTTGTGTATATGACACAATATTGCAATTTCTCGCAAGACTCGCAGGGGATCTTGCAACTAGTCTAGTAACATGCTTCTTTAGGGGGAAAAAAGCACAATAAAATTGTCAGGATGGAAAATCTACTCTTACTGCCCATGCATGCCTCTTGTGTATGACAAGTCTTTAGAATTGGTTCTTCTGACAGTGAAACCAAACCCTTGAGGATGAGTCACTGAGTCACAGGCTGCATTCCTGTTGGGTAGACTCATAAATCTGACCATCAGCGTCATGGCACAAGTTGATAGAAGGTTCCTGTCTCTTTCCAGATTTCCTTGTTTAGAGATGAGAGTGAAGAGTCACCTCCCTCGAGAGTCTGCTGATGCGGCCGAGTCTCGCTGTGTTGATGAGGCAATGAAAAAATACTTGTGGAGCCAGCGTGAAATTCTCTTTGGCTTAGTAAGATTCCCCAAAAATTCAGATGTAAAAATTTAAATTAAACACATCTCTTATTAAAAGGGTTGAGATATCTTGTTAGTTTAAGAAATATCAACAGTATCCATCATAAATACCATCTTAAGTTCTGAGACCGAGGTCACAAAAAGTTCCAGTAATAGACTTGTTGAGCTTGTTGACTTCTAACTGGGAGCAACTTTCAGCATGAAGCTGAGTGTGTGTCCGTGTCTAAGTGGGTCGAAGGTTATTGGAGACTGCATGTGACCTGGCTTCCTCAGTGATTGACACGCCAAACTCTATGACAGTGACAAACACAGTCAGTCCGTCTCCTATATCCTGTGTATGGAATGAGACATATGCACTGTACCAGCAGTCCATATCCATGATGTGTTTGTTTCAATTAGAGACAACAACATTCCTGTGTACAGTAGAAGCTGCGCTTTGATTATAGCAGTTTTTCGAAGAACGAAAGAAAAAGGTTGCATATAAAGTTAGACTTTCCCAAATGAACACATAAGCCCCATTTGTTCGTGCGGTTAAGTTGCACAGCACCCTCATTCACATTGTATGCTATTTATATAATAGAAAAGTTGTAAATTTTCTTGAGTCATCTCCTGCACCTGTTAGGAAACTAGCACATGAAAATGAGCAAACATTATTAACACACTGTTCCACTGACTAGCCTTAACAATCAGGGGAAAGGAATTTACATCCTAGGAAATACTGAGGTAAACATCTCTTGATCTTTATTGTGGCCTCTTTAGGAAGAACATTTAGCACGTTGTAACTTATCTTAAAGGGACAGCTCACCTAAAAAATGATAATTTACTCACCCTCATGTCATTCCAAACCTGGATGATTATTTGATTTATTTTTTCGACCTCAACATTCTACAGAATATCTTAATTTGTGTTTCAGAAATAAAAGAAAGTCACATAGGTTTGATGACTTTTAAGGATGGATTTAGTCTAAATTCACCAAATTTGGTGTTGTATTTTCATTGTACATATAGGCCTACATGCTGAAATTAGACCCTAAATACCGTGATGTGAAAAATGGACGTGTACCAGACGAGACGATGGGAAATTCTCTGTCTCGCTGCCTCAGCATTATTACTTTTAAGACTGAGATGTCATTTCCTTTAAAGTTAAACACCTTCTATGAAAAATGCTATTTTGGTTGGCATTTCAAATAACGTAAGGCTTTGAAACATTATCCTCTGTGACATACTGTGCACGTCACTTTCACCCACCGTCTCCATGGGTCATGTCAAGAATGTCAAGTACCCAGCTTAAATCTCACTTACTACAGTCCTGACTTTACTGTGGTGGCTGTCTGTGAATGTATTTCCTGTAAAATGAAGGGCCCTTAAGTCAATTCTCACAGACAGTTAAAGGGTTAGTTCACCCAAAAATGAAAATTCTGTCATTAATTACTTACCCTCATGTCGTTCCACACCCGTAAGACCTTTGTTCATCTTCGGAACACAAATTAAGATATTTTTGATCAAATCCGATGGCTCAGTAAGGCCTGCATCGCCAGCAATAACACTCCCTTGCCCACTCAACTTTTAACACTCAATGCCCATAAAGGTACTAAAAACATATTTAAAACAGTTCATGTGACAACAGTGGTTCAACCTTAATATTATAAAGTGACGAAAATACTTTTTGTGTGCCAAAAATAACAAAATAGCGACTTTTGAAGCGAACTATTGAAGTTTCAAAACACTTTTGACGTAACGAAGCCTCGTTTACTGAAATCATGGGATTTTGGCGCTCTGAACCACTGATTTGAAACAAATGATTCGATAAGCTTCAAAGTGAGTAATTGTGAGTAATTAATGACAGAATTTTCATTTTTGGGTGAACTAACCCTTTAAGTATAAACATAACAAAGTCATCTGTTTACACATGTTTTTTTATACCATATACTTTAAAAACACGTTTTTTCCTGCTGTCAGATTCAGTATATGAGGCTTCCTGTACTTTATAATGCCAGCAACAGTGTTCTAACTTTATTGCATTATTTCACTTTCTTATCACCTCATCATAACAGCTGCATCACACTAAGGTATCGTACTGGCTGTCACAAGTATTTAGATTAAGATGCGTGGCACTTCAGATAAGGCTTTCATGCATGCTTCCTGTTTGCTTATTCTTCGCATCTGTGCCAAGTCTCGTGCGAAAGCCTCTTGGGATGCTGTGCCGGCTGTTTTTTTTTTGAGAAAAAAAGGGATGAAAGGAAAAAAGGGACAAAAATACTAGAGGTCGTTTTGCAGACGTAATAGCAGCTTATGTCACTGGGTGTTCCTCAGGAAACAAAACTTCTAGAACATGACGCTGTATAAATAGAGCAATATTCTCACACAAAGCCTGTATTCATTCGCGAAGGTTATTCGTGATCCTCTTTACCCAGCAACCAATGGGATGAGCATGTTGTGGTCAGGAGTTGAACTTTTCTTTTGTCGGTCAGAAGAGGGGGCCGTTGGGTTCTGGCACGCATGTGGCATACCTCTGAAGGGACAGCAGCAGGCTGGGATTGTGCAATCGTATTTGCAAACACCACTTGTGCTTTTTTTCTTTGGAGGTGTGCTGTCATGCTATTTTTACCATCTGTGATGTGCACTTTGGGAAAAGCAACAGAAACAGCGGCCTAAAATTAAACGTCTCTAAACCATTCAAAATGCAAGGGGGGGTACAAGCCGTCCCAGTGAATGGCTCTTTCTGATCTGCCATCGGGAGTTGCTGCCCGGCAATAACCGCTACTCTCCTTATTGACTCAATGCATGCAGTGCTGGGTATTTACTTACAAATTGTAGTCCGTTACTGATTACAAATTACATGATGAAAATTGGTAATTAGTAATGTAATCTATTGGATTGCACATTTTAGGTAATCTAATTGGACTACTTTTTTAGTACTTTTAGGTTACTTTAGACCTAACTCGTTTATCACATCTATTTTAATAAGATCATTGTGTACCACATTGATATAAAAATACAATGTGAAAGAAAATATATTTTATTCTTTATCAACAACATTAAAGGTTTAGTTCACCCCAAAAATGAAAATTCTGTCATTAATTACTTAGCCTCATGATGTCGTTCCACACCTGTAAGACCTTCGTTCATCTTCAGAAAACAAATTAAGATGATATTGATGAAATTCAAGAAGTATCTGACAGCAATTTAACTGTTTACGTTTAGTGCTTCCAGGTTCTACGTCATAACAGCGACTCCGTATTGGCCGACGCTGTTTACGTGAGCAGCACGACGCATGCGCTGTAAACAGCGTAGGAGAATGACAGAAGAGAAGATATTGTTGAATACAGTCGTTATTTTAGTTTAGTTTTTGCGCACAAAAAGTATTCTCGCCACTTCATAAAATTAAGGTTAAGCCACTGTAGTCACGTCGACTTTTTTAACAATGTCTTTAGTACATTTCTGGACCTTGAAAGTGGTCGTTAAATTGCTGTCTATGGAGGAGTCAGATACCTCTCGGATTTCATCAAAAATATCTTAATTTGTGTTTTGAAGATGAACAAAGGTCTTATGGGTTTGGAACGATATGAGGGTGAGTAATTAATGACAGAACCTTACTCTTTAAGTGCATTTAATGAAGGAACTGCTGTGGATTGGTGGGTTGAGTGAAAAGCTAATTAATTAATTAAAAAAATTTAAACTTAAAGAAAAAATAATGATAAAACATTACCTGAACACTAGAAATAAATTTTTTCCCTGCATAGTGAGAACATGCGAATGTGTTGTTAAAATTAAATATTACCTTAAAATCTCAGGGAGACTTCAAGTAAATATTTTAGTTTAAAATAATGTTTGAATAATATTTAATCTTATTAAAAGGTAACTGTATTGTGATTATAAGCATTTTAAAATGTAATCTAATTACAAGGACTTAATTTTTGGAATCTAATTACATAATACAGACTACATGTAATCAGTTACTAC
The DNA here is from genome assembly GCA_003731715.1 of Anabarilius grahami. Taxonomy (NCBI): domain Eukaryota; kingdom Metazoa; phylum Chordata; class Actinopteri; order Cypriniformes; family Xenocyprididae; genus Anabarilius; species Anabarilius grahami. The sequence goes on from RJVU01026577.1 coordinate 9,032,688, forward strand.
CCAGCACTGGACGCACGTTATGTGAACTTCCTTTGGCGGACTATTAATATCAGCCCTATGATTTTGTACTGCATGTTCGATCCCGCGCTCATGATCTTCTTAATATATGTGTGTAAATCTGTTTGTGTGTGCGTGTCTGTGTCTGCCCATGTAATTTGGCCCACTTCCCGCACCAGCTGGTTAATTGTCTCCCTGTCTGGCCGGCCAGTAATGAGAGTGACTCAATAGAAGACAAAAGAGAGCCTCGGTGAGAGACAGCAGCTGATTGGTGGAAGCGCTGACAGCCCCCTCCCAAAATGGGCGCCCCTCACAGCCCCTTCTAATCCCACCCCTCGCTCCCAGTCGCTTGTTTTCCCCCCTAACTTGCATGCAGGCCAAAATACTTGCTTACTTCTCCACGCTACGCTTCGTCCAGAGGACCTAAGAGTTTCAGAGCTTTGGACACGGCAGACGTTCGCAAGCCTGACTGACTAATGCGCCTTCTCCCTTTCCAGCTGCCAGAGAGTCAAGCCTTTGGAGCTATCAATGACTTCTTTGTTTGGTTTGTTGCAGAGTGCCCCCTCTTTCAGCCCATTGGAAACATCTTCCGACCTACAGCAATAGTAAGTCCATGCTTCTTTTTCCCCTCACAAATGTTCCTTTCCACCATTTTCTGACAGCCTTGTTGTATGTGGGTGTGTTGGTGTGCCTGTCTTGCTCTCCAGCCATCTATTCTCAGGCAGAGCTGTCACGGGGCTCTGGAGATTTCCCTCGTTTCCTTTTTCTGTTTCCTGAACGACCATTTGCAGTACAGGTTGCCCAGTGTAGGCGTTCGTGTGATGCATGTTTGTAAGCATGTGTGCGTGCGCTTGTAGAGGAGAGGCCACGGATAGTGTGATGTTTTGTTTTGTGCTGAAACTAGTGTCTGAAAATAAAGCCTGGATGTCTTTTTAAGAGAGATAAGGGACCTCGTACCTCCGCCCATTCTGTTAGCAGAAATCCCCCAAATCTTAATGTGCTGTTTGTGAAGCACACAGTGAACTGTCATTTTTTTTTACTGACAGCTTTCCCTGTGGCATTGACGTGATCATGCCTTCACAACACTGATGTAACAGTTATATTATGTGTTTGAATTTGAAGACGTTTGCATTTGAACAAAATATATTTTTAATTTCTTAACTCTTTATTAAAATCTTATTTTTTTAAATATATAATTTAAAAAATATATAATTACCAAAGAAAACATTTATTAATTTACATTTATTGATTTAGCAGACACATTCATCCGACATTTTTTACATTTTTATTTTATTTTATTGTATTAATTTATATTATTTTGAAGCTTGAAGAACTTGAAAAGTTCTCCAAATATTTTACTGTGCCAGTGGATGGAACATTTAATTCTAAATGTTAATATTTGGAGAAAAACATCATCTAAAGCATGCCCAACAAAAATACAATCAATTTAAAGCTTTCTTTAAAAGCATTCTTTAACATAACTGGGTGTTTGAACAGTAAATAAACATATTCATTAGTTAAATCAGTTTAACATTTTTTTTCCGTGCTTCCTTTGCCAAATATGTAACAGTAAAACATAAAAAGGAATGAATGAATCTTTTGTGGTATTTACATTTCTCTTAAGAATCCGTGGCACGTGGTTTTAGTGCGGTCTTCACTTTGGTGTGAGGATCTTTTTGATGTCTGGATGTGGAGTTTATTATTTTATCAAAAGGCACATGGTTTAGTTATAAACCAGGAGGCCAACTAGTGTTCAGCCAAAACACTAAACCAAAAATATGCTCTCATGACTTGAGGAATGTCTGAGAGACAAACCCTATGTAAGTGTAACCCTGAGAGAAACATAGTTTTACCTTATGGCTAACAGATCCTTGAAAAGGAGCTGGAAAGCATGAAAATACTTCAGCTTTTCTAATGGTCAGATAAATCTGGTTAGACCATCTCCGCTCCAGCAGTTGTCAGGCAGCTGCTCAGGTTCCTGAGTTTAAAGCCAGTGGCGTCTGGAATGACGTGTGCTCACCTCTTCTCACTTCTCCAGCGGAAAGCATCCCATGTATCCCAAGGGTCATGTCATTCATGAGGACTTTATTATGTGTACAGTATAATGGAATAATTCAAAAAGTTTAAATCACAAGAACAGTGTCTTGTACGCACACATAAGTTTTGTTGAATAATTGGTATTCTATTATTTCCAGCTATGAAAAAGTAGGAAAGTATGCTAGGGCCATTAGGATTTTATTGGCATGTTGGCTAGTAACTGTTAATATGATTCCCTCTGAAAAAGAGCTGCAGCTGTATAGGACCATTGTCTGCGCATTTAAAATCCTTGTCATGGATAAATTCCCTCCCAAATCACTTAACATGTAGCCCATGCGAGTCTGTTGTGTTAACCCTTATGTCTTATTTGGAGTCTCGTTCTGGTCAGGCTGGTCTGGTTTGGGGTTTTGGGCACTTGTAAGCTGGTCAGGCTGTGAGACTAGCTGGGCCAATTCAAAACAACTAAAACCATCTTACATTTTTGTTTTTCAGCAGAGAATAGTCTGCTTAAAACATAGCAAGGCCTTACTGGACTCCTTATCATTGCTTTATTGCATACAGGAAAGAGTCATATTGATAAGTAAGCATGATATACTTTAACTTTCCTTATACCAACATAGACTACAGCTCATTATATGGCATACCTGACACAAGACAACTTATTAAATATGTGCATCCCTAAAGAACTTCTTACTTTCCTGTAAGCGCATACTGTAGGTTTGTTTGACTAACTGCTACATGTGGAAACCTTCAAGCATGTTTTTTCTTAAAAAGGATGCCACACAGGCCTCTGAGGAATGTTCTGATAAGGGCCAGAGCAGCTGGTGCTGCCTCATCTATATCAAAGAGTAAACACAGCCTGACTAAAAAACTTCTAAGACTGTTTTAAACTGTTTGGCAACATTACAAGTAAATTGAATATTCCCATTTTTTCCAATCACGTATTCATTCTTTTTTTTTTATTATTTTACTAATGTAAATATGAATCATTTTAAAGCATATACTAATAATAATAGCAATAATAAACTTAAAATATATATATATATATATTTGTGTATTGTAAGTGTTTAGTGAACATGTTTTTAAAGCGTTGCTCATTATAGCCAATCACAGACACATCTGTTGAGCGCGTGAACACAGTGGCCAATCAGAGGAGTTTAAGTTAGCCAAATGCTAACGGGAAATGCTGGTATCATCACATCTTTAAAATTTTAGCACTGACTTGGTACTGAAGTACCGGTACTTTTGACAACCCTAAGGTTTAGTTAGTGTGCTCAAATAAATCTTGAATTTACTGTGTTCAAAAGTAATCCATGGCAAAGTATTTTTATTTCTATAATATAGTATTTCCATAGTATTTTCTGTTTTCTATATCTGCTTTTAATAAAAATACATTTATTTTCATATAAAACACGAGACTAGCATTCTGTTCTATTCAGACATGTCGCGTGAATATGATGATTTATGTAAGTCACAGCCTCACATTTCTGTTTGTGCCCAGCTCAACCTGTAAAGCAGGCGACAGTGAAGCAGAGAAGGACAGCTTGTCTGCCAGCGGGCAGGCAGCTTCAGAATGTGATCGGCACGTTTACAAGAGTGTCCTGGAGGGCGGCGACATCCCACTGCAGGGCCTGAGAGCGTTAAACAAGCGCCACCCCAGCACTTCTTCTAAAGGTAGGCTTCCAGTCTGTTTTTATGTAAGCTGATTGAGAATCAAGTGTAATTCAGGTTTGAAATGATTTTGATTTAAGGAATTATAATCGATATATGATTAAAATCATACTACATTATTGTAAAGTCGATCCATTTGTTACCCGTTGAGCCCTCCTCATTGGCATTTTCCACATTCCTTCCTTCACAATACCACACAAATAACACAGCTCATTTGTCTTTCTGTGTTTCGTTAATGCTGGCCATTTTTCACAGTTGACACATAACAGATGTCCGGTTTGACCTTTAGTCATTCACACGATGCCGGTCTGTTAGACAGAATGGGCACATGAGGTCTGTCTCAGTTGGGTGTCCAACTGCTTTAGAAGTGGGCCATGGTGTGGACAGTGAGAAAAAGGGGTGGACGTAGAGATTAATAGGGGGATCTGATGGCAGACACTCACCCTGCAGAGGAAATAAACATGCAGCATGTTCAGGGGTGGTCAGGTATGAGGGGGTCAGCTGTCAGAGTGAGGTCATGAATGGAATGCAAGCACATTTGACCCAGAGGATGGGCCGCTTGGGTCGGCAGGGGGGAGGAAAGCGGAACGCACGAGGGCTGAAGATGACAACTGTATCCGTTAATAGTTAACATGACCCACATGTTTAGACAGAGGCTTTGTTGACCACTGTGTGAAGATCTTTTTTTAACTATTGTTTCTGTCTGCTTTGAATTTCTAAGACAACATGTTTTGCATACAGAACATACAATGCAGTGCATCTTGTTGTAACTTCATAAAGTTGTTTCTGAATGGATAATCGAGTATAAAGGAATCATTAAAGACAAAAATATAAATTAAAGCATCCCCTCTGATTTTAAGTAATCATTACTATCTATACAATGATCCTGCTGCATTTTTGGCTATATACTGTAAATATCTATTAAGATTCTGCCTGTAATTCCTGTGGATAACAGCTGGTAACTTCACAGCACACAAGAGGTTTCTTTGGTGAGAAATTCCAAGACTTGTGGAGCACTCAAGTAGTGCTTTCATAAGTTTATGACCACAGTGGGAGTAAGTGCCTGTCTTGGAGCGGTTTGGTGGAGTCTGTGATAGGTCAAAAAGAAAAGCATATTGGCACATTTGGGCAAATCTTCACAATAGGAAACAAATTATGCATTTGGTTGGACCAAAGTAAAGTAAACACTAAAGCTTAGTATTTACTTAGAAGCACTGTCTTTCGGTGCGTATGTCTCTTTAAAAAAGTTTTTAAACATAAGAGTTACTGAGCAGGTATTTTGATTCATTGTCCACTGTAAGCTAAAGGTTGTTGAAACTGAATTAGAAACTCTGCTTACACAGGAGGACTCATTGAATATTTTGGTTTTGTTTTGCAGTTTGCCAGAAGTAAAATCTCTAGTTGTTATATGATTTATTAATGACTTTATCAGTCTCATAGACTTATATTTGTTTAAAAAAATGCACCATTGAATACTGATAGATTTGAATATAAATAAGCACAATAAAATATTCCAAATATACTCTTCTTTTATATGCTGTTCTTTTTAGTATAAGTAGTTTGTTATTTTTCTTCCATATTTCTGCTTCTTGGCAGTTTAGTGTTTATTTTTTATTTGATTATTTTATGTTTTACCTTATATATATATATATATACCTTTCTTACTCCAAAGTGCAAACCCTGGCCAGCAGCTGATTTCATTGGCCAACTCCATCATGCAGTCACCTGTCAAGTTCAGACTTCATGGATTCAGTTCAGAGTTCAGAAAAATCATGGATAGATGCCATCATGAAAAACAGTAATGCTGCGGTCTATCAGAATGTACTATCAATGCCATACTATGGTTAATAGTAGGGTGCATTGTTAAGGGGTGGATAGTATTTGTTACAAAGTTGTGAAGGCAATCAGCACTGTGATTGACATGACCAATGAAATCTTTAGAATTGGCTGCGGGGTGAGGTTTGCACTTAAAGGGTTAGTTCACCCAAAAATGAAAATTCTGTCATTAATTACTCACCCTCATGTCATACCCGTAAGACCTTTGTTCATCTACAGAACACAAAGTAAGATATTTTTGATAAAATTCGATGGCTCATTGAGACCTGCATTGCCAGCAAGATAATTAACACTTTCAGATGCCCAGAAAGCTACTAAAGACGTATTTAAAACAGTTCATGTGACTACAGTGGTTCAATCTTAATGTTATGAAGCGACAAGAATAATTTTTGTGTGCCCAAAAAAACAAAATTATGACTTTATTCAACAATATCTAGTGATGGCGATTTCAAAACACCACTTCATGAAGCTTCTAAGCTTTACGAATCTTTTGTTTCGGAGCGTGTATCAAACTGCCAAAGTCACGCCCCCCAGTGGTGAACCATTGAAATTTCAAAACACTTATGATGTAACGAAGCCTCGTTTACCATAATCACTTGACTTTGGCAGTTTGATAGACGCTCCGAACAACTGATTCGAAACAAAAGATTCATAAAGCTTCGAAGCTTCATGAAGCGGTGTTCTGAAATCACCCATCACTAGATATTGTTGAAAAAAGTTTGTTTTTTTGGTGCACAAAAAGTATTCTCGTCACTTCATAACATTTAGGTTGAACCACTGTAGTCACATGAACTGTTTTAAATATGTCTTTAACAGATTCCTGGGCATCTGAAAGTGTTAATTATCTTGCTGCAATGGAGGCCTCACTGATTTAATTAAAAAATATCTTAATTTGTGTTCTGAAGATGAGCAAAGGTCTTACGGGTGTGGAACGACATGAGGGTGAGTAATTCATGACCGAATTTTCATTTTTGGGTGAACTAACCCTTTAACTGGTTTGGGGTAAAAAAAATAGCACAATGTATTGCTCTCAAGATTTACACAGTTAAACTCAAGAGTTGAACCTGCTTGAATGCTCTAGATAAAATGGACTGACAAAATTGAGTTGGAATATTTATTTAGCAATTAATGTAACATTTCTTGTTGCTTTGTAATCTAATGCACTGTTTGTTCTGTTACCCTGCATGCCTGCCAGTGGATTATAAAGGTGGGAATGGCTGTATGATTTCACCCTGCTCTTCTGTAAATACTCACTCAGTTCTTGCCACTAATGCACTAGCTTCTCAATATAAGACTAAAAAGTCCTTGTCCGCCGCCAAAGCCTGCATCCCTCAAATCCTTCCCTCCAAGTTTAAGCCCAAGCTATCACCCTCTACCGATGAGAGCCTGGAAAGACGGACTGAGCCTACACAACAGCGGCCCAAAGCACACAGCTGTGAGGATCTGCATCCGAAGGCCTGTGGCTCACAAAATGGAGATACGCAGGATGCCGATCACAGGTTAAATTCAGCTTGCAAGGGTAATGGTTCACCTGAGAGCAGGAACCTTCATAAAAATGGACCTGTTATGGGATCTGTGAGGAGCACAGCTGAGTTCTCTGCCCTCTATCGAAACATGCACAACATTCAGAGGCCGAGCTCCTTGGGCTCTAGCCCCCACGGTAGTGTCCGCTGCCTGGCCTCCTTTTTTGAGAAGCCGGGGGACGACATTAACCTGGAGAGGACTGAGATCATCCCCCAGGATTCCGTCACTTTTCGGGTGATGGAGTTTGAGCGAATCATTCAGCGTTCGAACTGTGCGCCCACTCGCTCCGCCTCGATGCCCATTCTCCCTAGTAACCCAAGCCCTTCCCACAGCCCTGTGCCGACCTGCTTTCTCCAGTCCGCTCTGTCAGCTGAGACTCTAGTCATACCAGAGCCTGCACATACTGAGGACTGTCCAACCATGAATACAGAGGCCCAAACACCCAAAGAGGAAGCTTCTGTGTCAGACGAGTGCCTGAACACCTCAAGAAAATTGGAAAATGAGGGCAAATCGGAGGAGAAAAACAGTTGCATTCATGATGCTGCCAAAGAGACGCCCTCCAGCAGTACCTCAGAACCCACAGGTCACCATCACCATGATCACTTCCCCTTCCACACCAAACAAAGCAAGTGTAAAGGCACCTGCCCCGCTTCCTACACACGTTTCACCACAATCCTCAGGCACGAGCGGCAACAGGCCAACACCCTGCAGGAGAAGAGGTGTGCTCCCCCAAGAAACTTGCTTCTGATGGGACCAGCCCCTTTCTCTTTACGGAGGTCGCTACACAGTCAACAGGCCAAAAAGACTAGCACTCTTTCCGCCATGAAGCCCATGGCCGGAGACCTCTTCTCGGCCAGGCCAAAGCCTGTGATTCCTCAACGGCTGTCCTCTTTGGAAGTGCTGGAGAGGCTCAGTAACGGAGAGAGCTCTCCCTGTGAGGGGTGCAACTCGGATGACCTCATGGATGTGGAGGTCTCAGAAGCCAGTAAAGATCACTCTGAAGGTGGCTATATTGAGAGTGTCATGAGTGTCAGATTGTCCACACTCATGTTCGGGCATGACTATGTCTGTGATCACTCATCTTCCTCCAGCCTTTCTCTCTCCTGTCTGCTCTTCTGTCATCACCGAGTGACTTTACGTTTTCCATTTCTTAAGTGTGCACTGTGTGGCCGATTTTGTGTGATTTGTAACCAGATTGGCATATTTCTGTTGTGTTGTGTGTTATGTTACTTTTTTATTCTCAGACTTCTACTTCAGCCATTTAGTATTATTTTTTTTCATTGCCTTTGTAATACATTGTCCAGAATTAGCCACAAACTATGACCAGACATAAGTATAAACATAGAGCAGATCAAAGAGTAAAGTCTCGGTAAAAAGTACAGTACCACCCTATAGAGTGCAACAGTGACTGACCCTTTCAAAGCATTCTTTAATAAAGTATAAGCATTTTTTATTTTATTTATGTTTTTAATGTTTAATTTGAAGCAAAATTTATTTGAAATTCAAGACAAAACAACAAAGGTACTGTACTTAAAGGGATAGTTCATCCAAAAATGAAAATTCTGTCATCATTTACTCACCCTCAAGTTGTTCCAAACCTGTATAAATGTATTTGTTCTGCTGAACACAAAGGAAGATATTTTGAAGAAAGTTTGTAACCAGGCTGGTTTGGGGTACCATTGACTTCCATAGTAGGAAAAAAAAATACTATGGAAGTCAATGGTGCCCCAGAACTGTTCAATTTCCAACATTCTTCAAAATATCTTCCTTTGTGTTCAACAGAACGAAGAAATTCATACAGGTTTGGGTAAACTATCCCTTTAAGTTGTTTTGTGAGGGAATGATCTACGCATTCCATGAAACACTGTATTTACGTAATCGAATCATAAACAGTGGTATATAATCAAATACATATATAATTACATATATAAACACATATAAACAAGTTTATTAAAAATATTTAAAATTTTAAAAGGATGGTTCACTCAAAAATGTCATGTCGTTCCTAACCTGTATGACTTACTTTCTTCTGTGGAGCATAAAGATGTTTTTCATTAATGTGGTAATGTCCATACAGTGGAAGTCAATGGTCTCTACAACTTTGGTTACCAACACTTTTCAAAATATTGTCTTTTTTGTTCCACTCAAGAAAGAAAGTCATACAGGTTTGGAATGACATGAGTGTGAGAAAATATGACAGAACTTTGATTTTTTGGTGACTATACTTTTAATGTTCTATGTATAGTGTTACTTTTGTACTATGACTGTTGCAATCTATTCTGTGGATCCCAGCCAGATTCCATTAATCCATTATCGAGTATTACTACATACCCGCAGTTCTGTTTTCATCCTACCGTAGAATAATGATAAGAGCTGGAAACTGAGAGGAATTTTGGTGCAGGATTCACCCACTTGTCAGCTTGAGAAAATATTTCAGACCTCCCAAGTTATTCTAGATCAGATGCATTTTGTACATTAAACAGACATTTAATACTGTTTCATGCACATAAAACTTGCATCATACTGCAAAGCCTTTCACAGATTTGACCTGAAATTAGACAAAGAATATTAGAATAGTGTAAACCTAAAATGAATCGTTTTTCACTTCAAGGTTCAGGACCAGTGCATTCAAATGGCTATTATGTTTTTTTTGTGTGTGTGTTTTGTTTATTATTATGCGTTTGTCACTTAATTTTCTATTTTCATATCTACATTATTCATATTATACTAGACATTTTTGAAAGGAATGTCAGAATGTTGTGTATTTTTACCATACTTTGTCATGATGTTAAGTTTTGATGCATGCAACTTTTTATTTTGTCTGACCATGGCTTATGCTTATCCTGCAGATCTCAAAATACTTGCTTATGCATAAACTATTGTAATGTTAAACTGTAAGATGTGTAAGCCATTGTATGTTCATGTAATTTTATTTATATTGTTTATTTATCATCTTTTGGTGTATTTGTGATCTTTCCAGAATGTCTATATCATCCCCATTGACATGCTCTATAAATGGATATTTCAGAGATATGAAGTGTTGTGCAATGCTTGAACCAAGACTGACTTGAATCATTGCACTTACTCTTACTCTTATGTAATTTTGGCAACAGAAAGTGAATCCTGTGTTTTTTCAAACAGACTCCGAATCCTCACATCCATTAAACCAGGGAGACCATGGAGACCATGGAGAGAACCCAGACGAGGCTGTCCGGAAACGCTATGGAGATAAAGAGGTGCCATATTTGTTTTGACATTTTCTTCACACTGCAAACAAATCATTTTCCTAATTGCTATGTTTATGTACAACATATAAACATCCTTAAAACAAGATAACTTTACTTGAGAAGGAAAAATATAATACAGTATGTCTTGTTTTCAGAGAGTATATCTTGAATTAAGTTAAATTTTCTGCCACACTGACATTTTTTTAAGCATATATCTAACGTAAAATTATTGAGGTTTGTATAAAACAATAAAAAAAATATATATATGTAATTCAAAATATGTTTTATGAAAACAAGGCTCATTATTTTACAAAATTTTGTAAATTTATCTTGTTTTAAGAGTGTTTAGATATATATAACACATTACATTAGATATATATATTACACGTATATAATATAATATAAATATAATGATCTGGATCCTATGATCTGATTACGAGTAATTTAACAGATTTTTAAAGCATGTTTTATGAAGACTTATTTTGCTGCTGTACAATGTGGTACATTTGTAATAGGCATAATGAGTCAATTAAAAGCCTGTTTCATTTTAAAGAAAATTCTGGAAGAGCAGAGACGGTTAAAGCGAGAACAGGAAGAGGCAGATACAGCTGCTCGGAGACACGCTGGGCTGGTTGTGACTCATCAGCAGTTCATTACTAATGACCGCTTTGGCGACCTGCTGGTTATTAATGAGAAAGAGAAGAGAAAAACCATAGAGGTGACATATTTTCTCTCTTGTTATGCTTCAAATGATCTTGTTTGATGCTAACTGTCTTTTTATGAGATGAAGAGAGTTGCTGTGATATAGTGGATTCAGTACTGTGAAAATGATGCTAATGGCCTCTTATTGTCTGCAGAGAACTCCTGCTCTGGCACGATTCGACTTCAGAGCAGAGAGTTTAAAGTAAGTGTCTCATAATTCAGTTTTTAAGGATGCCAAATCATCATGTGTTTGTAAATACCAGAATGTCTCTGACATGTAAATTAATGGTTCTACATTATACAAATCTTACCACATTTTGTTTCCTCTTTATCAGGGAACTACCATTTCAAAAGGGAGATATTGTATACATCTACCGGCAAGTTGATCAGAACTGGTTTGAGGGAGAGCATCATGGGAGAGTTGGGATATTTCCACGCAGCTACGTTGAGGTATATACTTTTTATCCTTTAGTATTACTTTTTTTTTTTTGTATGTAAAAGAGTTTTCTGGTGTGCAGTAACATGTCTTACTTCTGTTATGCTGTTTTTCCAGCTCTTGCCGCCAACAGAAAAGGCTCAGCCCCAAAAAAGTGCTCCGGTCCAGGTGTTGGAATATGGAGAGGCTATTGCTCGATTTAATTTCACTGGTGACACTGCTGTTGAAATGTCTTTCAGAAAGGTAATTCACACTGTTTCAGCAATTTAATCAAGCTTACGGTTTAGTCCAGCGATCACCACTGTTGATATGCGAACAACAAGATATAGAGAAATTAGTATTACTGTATGTGTTTTTTTCTTTGTTTTTATTATAGAACAGAAATATGGAGTAGTCATTCAGTGTCCAGCAGCCTATTTAATTTACTTATGAGCTGAATGTATAGCCAAACGCTCTTAAACGTGTGATGAAACAAGCCAGGTAGAAAGCTTTTAGAAAGGGAAAATTAAAAAATGAAGAAAATAAGTAATAAAAACATTTTGTCATCAGCCAGTTGAATAAAAATATGCTAAAGACTGCAGTGAATATAACTCATCAACAAGATGATTATAGATGCATGTGGATTCACATATGCATGTCTGCAGCAGACTTTGCTTTGCAGGTTTTGTTGCATGTAAATTAATAATAAATGAGATTATGAATGTCAGAAAATGAAAAAAAATCCTATTTTTATAAATAAATATATTTGTTATCTGTTATGACTGCAGGAGCTAATTCATTTTTTTGTCTGCCTGTAGGGGGAGCGAATAACACTAATTCGCAGAGTAGATGAGAACTGGTATGAAGGCAAAATTTCTGGCACTAACCGGCAGGGCATCTTCCCGGTCACCTACATAGAGGTGCACAAGAGACCCAGAGTCAAAAATGGAGTGGACTACCCTGATCCCCCTATCAGCCAATCACCTCATCGGAGCACTAATGCCTCTCCACAGGTAAAGACCTGACAAAATCCATGGTCCTTGGATCATTTTTATTTAACTTATATGAATTGCATTCATTTTCCCATTTATTTTTTATTTATTGATTATCTCGTACAGTTGTTTTCACCATTTCACATCTACATTTCCCCCTTCCTCTTTATTGTTTCCTCATTTATTCCTCCTGACACCCGGCCTTGCCCTTCAAAAAGCCCATTCGTAATCGGCTCACCACCTCCCCTCTCCCTCTCCCCCGGTCTCCCCGCCGCTCGATCTCCCCCGAGGTCCATGCAATCTCCAACGAGTGGATTTCTCTCACTGT
>RJVU01026577.1:9045529-9085943 GCA_003731715.1 Anabarilius grahami
CTGTGCCTCCCATCAGCGGCAGCCCCTACTGCATCTCCCCCATGGCTTCTCCCTCCTCGTCTCCTTTACCCCCACCCTATCCACCCCGCCCCTGCTCGGCCACCCCGTTCCTCACCTTCACTCCACCTCAAGGCGAGGACTTCCTACTTTCTCCACCATCTCCCCGCCTCTCCCGCAGCCTGAGTCCCTGTGGGGGTGCTGGGCTTGAGGGTTGGCTTACTAGGGGCAACAGGCTGGATCGGGAGTTTCAGGAAGGGGATGGGGCTGAAATAGACAGGGCTGGAAGCCTTCGCAAGGCTCCTTACAGCAGGAACAATAGCCCAGCAGAGGTATCTTCTGCATGGTGTGGTGTGTTTGTTTAAGGTGCCCATCATAAGGTGACTAAGCTCAAGGGAGATCACCGTTTCCACTGGCACGAGTTGTAGATCTAACAGGCTGCAATAGCAAACAATATCTGACCCATCTGGTTATGTTATTGAGTTATTAAATTCTATCACACTTTTGAGGCTTTCACGCTGTTGAGAGAAACACAGTTGAAAAGGAACTGCTGCATGAACCTCTAACATGATTAGCATGAAGTTTGGATATATATATTTTTTCTGTTGTCTATTGTGAAATTATGCATGTCTGATACAAATCTAGAGATAACAGTGCGTATACCGACTTGATTACCGTGTCAAACTCAAATGGCATGTCGAAATGAAATAAAATTTAAGAGAAATGTAAAAATAATAGATTTATTAAGACAATGCAACATGCTAATTTTGTAAAATTAATTGATTAAATAAAAAAGAAGGTAAATTTTAGTTTAATTTGCATCCTGAACCAAACATAAATTCTGTAATAAATCCTGCTACAACAGCCTTCACACCTTGCCAAAGTACACTTAGAAGGATGCATTGCTGTTGACTGTAGACCAGTGAAAAGGATATATTCATTGATAATAAAATAAATAATACTTTGACTTTTAAAGCCACTTTCTATAATGTCTATTTAATGATTTATTAGGAGGCTTTTCTTAGCGAATATTGATGTATGTGATTAATTGTGATTTACTTGATTAAACATATGTAATTAATCAAACTAAAAAATATTGATTGACAAACCTACTTTATATTAGTAGTATTTGGTTAATTCTTTGTAACTGTTTGAAGAATTACAGTATTTTATCTGTGTTCAAATGAAAATATGTTAATATGCTTATAAAAAGTTATGTTTAAAGTACCGTTCAAAAGTTTGGGGTCAGTAAGATTTTATTTTATTATTTATTTTATTATTTTAATTTGAGCAAGGACACATTAAATTGATCAAAAGTGACAAAAAACATTAGACTTTACACAAAAGATTTCTCTTTCAAATCAATTCTGTTCTTTTATTTTCTATTCAACAAATCCTAAATAAAAATGTGTCATGGATTGTATCACGATCAGCACAGCTGTTTTTAACATTGCTAATAATAGTAATAAATATTTCTTAAACACCAAATCCGCACAGAATAATTTCTGAAGGATCATGTGACAGTGAAGACTAGAGTAATGATGCTGAATATTCAGCTTTGCCATCATAGGAATACATTGCATTTTTAAATATTTATTTTGAATTGAAGCCATGACTCGAGTACCTTATTGCTTTTATAAAATGGTTACCACACAATACAAATATTAAAGCCAAAAATATGTATCAATGCAACTTTCACGAAATAAACTTTCACTAAAAGCCTTCCTTCCACCGGAAAAAATTGTCCCTGACCGTGATCAGCAACAGAAGTTACATAATTATGCTATTAGATGGCGGCAAAGACTGTCTCTATGAGTGGGTCAGTCAGTAGCGAAGACTTTTACATTGAAAAGACTAAATTGTTGTGAACACGGAACAAGACACAACTGACAAATGCTTTGACTAGCGCTGTCAGTCACGGGAAAACCCCTTAACTGTTAAAAGGACAAGATAATACATTTAAACAGATTTTTTATTATGAACATAGGACTGACCTGAAGGAAAATGCTAAATCTGAATGCAGGTAATAAACTCGCTCACTCGATCTCTTTCTCACAATACTCTTCTACATAATACAGTAAGCTTCAATAAACAATATCAACTGAGAACAAACAGTTTACGTTGCTAAGAGTGGTTGCTAAGGGTGTTGTGTAGTGATTCACAGAACCGCTGGGTGAAGCGATCATAGCCCTGTTTTATCGTGAATAAAACACAGCTATTGACCAATTAGGATCAAGGACATACAGTATAATACAGTATTACTGTATTTTTTCAACAAATAAATGCAGCCACTTGATGAAGACACTTCTTTTAAAAACAAAAAAAAGCTTAACAAACCCCAACTTTTGAATGCTAGTGTATAAGCTATATATTTTAAATTATAAGCTATGCTAAAGACTATAGTGTGAAGGAGCATCCCAGCATGATTTGACACTGTTTTAATGATTGTTTGAAGTTTTATAGGAAATGTGTTGACTGCTACTAACTCACAGTCTTATTCCAGTTCATTATGTGTTTGATGTACTGTAAGGTTGTACTGGCGTCCTCTGCACAGAGGGAAAAATAAATGAACTGACCATATGCCAACCGTACTGTTGTTTGTGCATACTTATTTCAAACTTGAACCCAGACCTCAGGGATGTACATGAGCGTGTTTTAAAAAGAGGCAGATGATTTCATTCATGTTTTTTTTCCCCCCACAGCCATTAAGAAATGATGTAGAATATTACGGGCGATCTTCAAGAAGTCCTGTCATGCTGTTTGACATCCAAGACAACAACATGAATGCCAATTCATTCACGGTAAATACATTTTCGTGACATTATAATTACTCTTAGATGCGCATATTGCTGCATACTTCTTTCTTGATGTCATTTGTATTGATTATGAATGGTGAATATGAGCAGTTTCATATTCTGTACTGACTGGCCCTTATCAGGCACATCACAGTCAATCATTAGGCTCATCTCAATGTTTTATTTTATGTGATATCTAATCCTGAAACTCACCCACATAATGCATGACATCTCTGTGCCCTGCAAGTAAGCCTGTCCTATATGATTGTGGCGTATGTTTCACTCCTTCCACATGCACTCACTCTGTTGTCTCACTTTTCCATGCTTATCCTCTGGACACTACCATCCCTTCCGGCTTTCCTGGTATTAATGGACATTCCCTTCTTTCTGCCCTGTTACTATCTCCTCTAACCACACTGCCCCTTCCTCAAACTCAATTTTCCATCTGAATGACTGACCCTACCTCCTGGTTTGTGGCCACCTCGTGTGCCGACCCTCTTCCACCAATAGGAGGCAGTGTGTAATGAGATCATGAATATTGCAGAGACCTCAGTGAGGTACTGCAGCACTTTGTCACGCCCTATTGACTCCGCCCACCGACTCCTGCCTCCTCCCAGTAAACACTCTCTCATCATTTCCCAGCAACCCCTGTCCCAGAGCAGCAGTCCTGAGCCTGGACGCATGAGCTGTGGGATGTAAGTATGATGTACCTCGGTGTATTTCTGTGTAGATGTGCTTTTCACTGACCGGCACCTTAAAAAAATCGCAGGACATACCATTCATAAAGGCACTATGAAACCACATTTACAGATATAGAACACTGAGTTTTAAATGATGGTAAATGTTAAGTATTATAGTCTTCAAAGTACTTGTTGATAATGATATTAAAATTTATAAAACGGTTGGTTCCTGTCCTTGATTCTGATTGGTCAATAGCTGTGTTTTATTTACGATAAAACATGGCTATGACCGCTTCACCCAACGGTTCTGCGTATCACTACACGACAGCCTTAGCAACCACTCTTAGCAACGTAAACTGTACGTTCTCAGTTGATATTGTTCATTGAAGCTTACTGTATTATGTAGAAGAGTATTGTGAGAAAGAGATCGAGTGAGCGAGTTTATTACCTGCATTCAGATTTAGCATTTTCCTTCAGGTCAGTCCTATGTTCATATTAAAAAAATCTGTTTAAATGTATTATCTTGCCCTTTTAACAGTTAAGGGGTTTTCCCATGGCTGACAGCGCTAGTCAAAGTATTTGACAATTGCGTCTTGTTCCGTGTTCACAACAGTTCAGTCTTTTCGATGTAAAAATCTTCGCTACTGACTGACCCACTCATAGAGACAGTCTTTGCCGCCATCTAATGGCGCAATAATGTAACTTCTGTTGCTGATCACGGTCAGGGACTATTTTTCCGGAGGAAGGAAGGCTTTTAGTGAAAGTTTACTTCATGAAAGTTGCATTGATACATATTTTTGGCTTTAATATTTGTATTGTGTGGTAACCGTTTTATAAAAGCAATAAGGTACGAGGCTAGTGCTATATCATGAATAAGTCATGGCTAAAGGGGTTGCAGGCACTCTGCTTCATGTCGTGCCTTACAACGCCCTTCAGCCGTGACTTATTCACAATACAGCACAGCCTCGAGTACCTTATTGCTTACGTATATTTTTTCTACAATCTTGAAAGTAAACAATTCTCTCAAATAATTGTATTATGATCACCAAGTCTGCATTTTTTTATTAAAAATACAGTAAAAACAGTAACATTGTGAAATTACAATTTAATACATTTTTTACAAGTTAAAATAATGGTTTTCTATTTTAATATATTTTAAATGTAATTTATTCCTGTGATGGTAAAGCTGAATTTTCAGCAGCCATTACTCCAGTCTTCAGGATATTTTGACGAATGGAAGGTTCAGCATCTATTTGAAATATAAATCTTTGGTAGCATTTTTTAATGTCACTTTTGATCAATTTAATCCAGCCTTGCTAAATAAAAAAATGACATTACATTTTTATATACTGAAACATATATAATTGTGTCAGATAGACAAAACTGAGTGCAGTGCTTTTAATTTAAGCCCATTAACTTTATTTCTATTTAAACTGAACCGAAAGACATTTTTACATTTAGTCAATACAGTGTTATGTGTGCAGTGGCTTCCTCTTCCATGTGTAATTATGTTTTGTGTTNAGTTAAGGGGTTTTCCCGTGACTGACAGCGCTAGTCAAAGCATTTGACAGTTGCGTCTTGTTCCGTGTTCACAACAGTTCAGTCTTTTCGATGTAAAAATCTTCGCTACTGACTGACCCACTCATAAAGACAGTCTTTGCCGCCATCTAATGGCGCAATAATGTAACTTCTGTTGCTGTTCACGGTCAGGGACTATTTTTCCGGAGGAAGGAAGGCTTTTAGTGAAAGTTTACTTCATGAAAGTTGCATTGATACATATTTTTGGCTTTAATATTTGTATTGTGTGGTAACCGTTTTATTTAAGCAATAAGGTACGAGGCTAGTGCTGTATCATGAATAAGTCATGGCTAAAGGGGTTGCAGGCACTCTGCTTCATGTCGTGCCTTACAACGCCCTTCAGCCGTGACTTATTCAGGATACAGCACAGCCTTGAGTACCTTATTGCTTACGTATATTTTTTCTACAATCTTGAAAATAAACAATTCTCTCAAATAATTGTATTATGCTCACCAAGTCTGCATTTTTTAAATTAAAAATACAGTAAAAACAGTAACATTGTGAAATTACAATTTAATACATTTTTTACAAGTTAAAATAATGGTTTTCTATTTTAATATATTTTAAATGTAATTTATTCCTGTGATGGTAAAGCTGAATTTTCAGCAGCCATTACTCCAGTCTTCAGGATATTTTGACGAATGGAAGGTTCAGCATCTATTTGAAATATAAATCTTTGGTAGCATTTTTTAATGTCACTTTTGATCAATTTAATCCAGCCTTGCTAAATAAAAAAATGACATTACATTTTTATATACTGAAACATATATAATTGTGTCAGATAGACAAAACTGAGTGCAGTGCTTTTAATTTAAGCCCATTAACTTTATTTCTATTTAAACTGAACCGAAAGACATTTTTACATTTAGTCAATACAGTGTTATGTGTGCAGTGGCTTCCTCTTCCATGTGTAATTATGTTTTGTGTTCTGCTGTAGATTTCAGGCTCTGTACAATTATATGCCTCAGAATGACGATGAGCTGGAGCTACAGGAAGGAGACCTGGTCAATGTCATGGAGAAATGTGATGATGGCTGGTTTGTGGGTATGTGTTATTGATCAATGTATTGATTCTCCATAAAGTCACCTCTCTCATACTAAATCCATATATACAAAACTTCAGCGCTACTAAATTAGGCAATTCTCAACTTACAGAGCTTTGTTGCTCTGGAGCTTTTCTTTTATTTATATCCAGACTTTATTTATGTATTGATTTCTCTGTGCAGGTACATCTAAGAGGACGAAACAGTTTGGAACGTTCCCGGGAAATTATGTAAAAGCTGTTAATTTGTGACATGATACAGTTAAAGAAATGATGGTTTTTATGAAGAGATTCTAGCACTATGCTTAAGCAGCCTGATCTGTTTGGGACACTCTTACCTGTTGACATCAAATGAAGACTTTTCCTCCCCTCCAAAATTTGCTCTTTCCAAGATGAATGTCCAGGTATGTGATCAGTAAGGTGTGCGGCATGTCAGCGAAGAACATGCAGTTCAACTGTACTACAGTGGCAGCATTTATTGAATCACTGAAGGAACAATGAAGGTCTTTACCAGTTTTTTTTCACATTGTTTTTGCTTTTTGAAAATGCTCAGATTCAGCTAAAAGCCATTAATATAAAATATCAGACTGGGAAAAGGTGTTTAAGTTTACAGCTGCGAATTGTACTTTAGTACAGCGCAAAATACTTTAACTTCATCACATACCTGACATTACTGAAAAACATGAAATTCTACAATTTATTTTTGCTATAAATGTTTGATGGACTTTCAGTGTGGCCGTAAGAGACGATAATTTATTGAAAGCACCAGAAGGTGTCTGTATTAAGGGTTACAGGTCTGAGAAACTGTGAAAGGATCCTAGAAGCTAGGTTTAGCCATTTTAAAAAGTGTTTATATTACCATTTACACTCCCATTACATTTAAAAAGAAATGTTGATTTATGGAACACTCTTATAAAGAGTATGATTTTAGTTTCTATTCCAACGAGGGCTTAAAGAATGAGACAGCAACATTAGTATTTGCAAAGCCATTTGTAGACATCAAAATGATGTAAATGTTGAGGTTAGTGTTAGTCTTGTTAGGGAGGATAACTTCACAGCACTTACTGTACTCTCATATTTTTTACATTTTACAATAAGCTTTGTTAAAGGGATAGTTCACCCAAAAGTGAAAATTCTGTCATCATTTACTTACCCTTGAGTTGTTCCGAACCTGTATGAGTTTCTTTCTTCTGTTGAACACAAAAGAAGATATTTTAAAGAATGTAGGTAATCAAACAGTTGACGGTAGCCATTGACTTCCATAGTAGGAAAAGTACTAAAATACTAAGGAAGGGTGAGAAAATTTTCATTTTTGGGTGAACTGTCCCTTTAACATTAGTTAATGCATTTGTTAACGTGAACTAACTATGAGCAATATATTTTTTCAGTATTTATTAATGTTCTTTGTTTGTTCGTGTTAATTCACATTGCATTAACTAATGTTAACTTTTGATTTTAATAATGCATTAGTAGTTAATGCAGAAATGAACATTAACTAAGGTTAATAAATTCGGCTGAAGTATTGTTTATCGTTATAATAAATAATAAACCTTATTGTAAAGTGTTAACTAAAGATTACGATTGAGTGACCAACTCAAGAAACCAGATCTAACAAGCTTTTTAATTGGTAGCGAAAAATATTCAAGCTTTGTTTGAGCGCTATGTAACATAGTGAGGTGAAGGGCTACAGCTAAACCCCACTAAACTTGTTTTGATGCTTTGACTCAAAATGTACTATTTATTTGCTTTGAGTGATGCATATTTTTCTCTTTCAGTCATCCATTTTTGAATTGGTTGTTCTGAAGAGTGTATTATGAGTCTGAGGCGCACTATTTACCAACATTAACATGAGCCTCGATAACATCTTAACCCAGGTACCATTTGACAGTGACATTTACGTAGTGTTATGACTGGTAATATGGTTGCGTGTTAGGAATCGATGATCCATATATATAAGATCGCCGTACCTCATTTTCAAAGTGCCATTCACAGTAGAGGATGCTACATGTGGACCGTTGTGTTCATTTCATTCGGTAGTCTCCTTTGATTAGCTTGTGGTCTTCCTTAACTGAATGTAGTTCACATCTACTCTAGGTTGTAGACTACCTTTTGCTTCCATTTAAGAAGTTGAACGGCAAATTTGGAGATTCATGTTTGAATTTCTTCTTCTGATGAAAATTAAGTGTTTTTGAATCTCCCCTTTAGTTTTATATACAGTCCATTCCATATAATGCCAGAGAACGTGCTGCTAGAGAGCATGAGGGTCGTCGCTTTGCCTGAGACTCTTTACGCATACCAGCCTTCCGTCCTGTTCAAAACAAGAATTAGGAAAAGAACATTTGGACAGTAATTAAAGATATCTAGATATTTTTCCTTTTTTAAACCAGTGGCTGTTGCTAAAACTTTTTGTGAAGAAGTAATCACATAGAAGATCGACAAGGAATTAAAGTAGATGCGATCTCTATATTGAATATGAACTTGAAAAGATGTGTTTGGGCCTTTTGAACCGTGATAAGATAGCGTAGCATATCTGAATGTAGTGCTCTGAGAAACTTTTATCTTGGATGTAAACAAAGTTGAAATTCACAGTTTTCCTATTCTGTCAGAGTTGTAAATATGTAAAGTATAAATGAATGAAAGTGATTGAAGTTACAGCAACCTCTATAAATATTACAGTTTATATTAAATGAAGAATATTAGGAAAGCACAGAGATTTGCGTAACACAGGCCGTCTCATATGAATGAACGAGTGATTCTGACACTGTGTTGGGATTGAAATGCCTTTCTGTCTCATGGCTTCATTGAACTGTGCCTCATTTTATTTTTATTATTATTATTATTTTGACTTGAGGTAAACATGCTACTTTTTAAGGACGTTTAAAGAGTACCGTTTTGGCCCGAGTGTGTCATACGAGACAATTACTGAGTTATCGGTTAATTACCGCAATCACATGAGTTACTGAAGAGTGTGAGATGACACCTGAGATGTTTAATGTTTAATTATTACTTTGTGGTCTGTATGCAGAGGAGAAATTTTGCATTTTTTGTTTGTTTTTGTTTATTTGCAGTGCTGTTACAATTACAATGAATTTAAAACACTATTTACTGCTGTGATTGCCTCATTATGCAATATTTAATAAACTATATTACATCTTTTGACTGATCCTGTTTGTTTATTGTCATGATGTGCACTGCCTGTGCAAATGCCACCCGTTGTTCATTTGATGGACACTAGTATTTATTGATGAAACAATAGAGAGAAATTAATATCTTCTCATCAGTTCAAAACAACATCAGTAACACTTTAAAATAAGCTTTCAACTACAAATTAGCAATACATTTTTTACAGTATTTATTAATCTTTGTTAATGTTAGTTAATAAAACAACTGTTCATTGTTAGTTCAAGTTCACTAAATAATATTAACTGATACAACTTTTGATTTTAATAATGCATTAGTATAAGTTAAAATGAACATTAACTAAGTTAATTAATCTAGTTGACTAAATTGTTGCCACACTATCTAATGGAAGCAAGAAAATCTGATCTTTTAGCCTACTTAACAGGGTCATTGTCACAAATTTTCTAAGAATGTATGTGAACGTTTTACCAAAATGATAATAATAAAAACCTTAAATTGTTTTGAATCCTAAATATTTAATGTAGATGTCTAAACCCGCTGTATAAATATGCAAAACCCAACTTGCCCACCTCATTTTATTCATTTATTGCAATACCACGTAGTACCACTAAGGGGCAGCACAGATAAGGGAGTAGCCTCCTCCTGAGTCAAAATCATAAATGCACAAAACAACCTCATCTAAAATACCTGTCATATAGTGAAAACATTCTAATGAACAGCAAACAGAAATTTCAATCTAATAGAAACACAACAACACCATCAAAAAACAATAATAGGCCTACATTACCAATAACACAATACGGTGCAAATTGATTCAAATAAAGCATAAACATGAGGGATGTTTGATAGCCCACTCTAAAAGCACCTGCAGTCTGAGATGTTTGCAATTAACGTATACTTGAAAAATAAATTGAGATGAGGGGGAAAAACAATCACTAGAATGCTGATTATGTGACACTGAAACACTAGCACTAATTTTCCCAAACCACAGGGGGTAAATTCGGTTTGTTTAATTTAGCCATTTAACTTCACTTGTGTTTCTTTTGTTGGTTAACAAAATATATTGTTGAAACAGTAGGAGGCAACCTGTATAAATCTATATTTATGTTGTATGTGTATGTTACTGTTACTAAATTAACTAAATTTGGTGACTTTTTTTGCAATTCTAAATTTAACACATAGCCTACAGAAAGACAGTGGAGTTGTGTTTGAGTTGTGTTTTATTCCCTATGCATATTCAAGCATTTTATTAAAAACATAAAAATAAATAATGTAATAAAAAGTATCAAATCTATTTTTACATAGAGCTTAATCAAGTCTCAAGTTAGATGTCTCGGCATCTTGGAAAAATGTTGACTTGTTAAGTTTTAACAAGGAATCCCAAATAATGACCTACTTCAGCTCCGCTGGAGTCAGAATTGTTCATTTAAACCTCAGAGGAGTTGCTCTCTGCATAATGTTTATCTTTTTCAGTTGAGGAAGCACACTTTTGTTTCATGGCACTGGGTAGATGTTGTAATGTCGGCTCTCCACACTTTGTGCGATGCTTTGATCTAACAGCACTGCGCTGATCAAATACAGTGAATG
Organism: Anabarilius grahami; assembly: GCA_003731715.1. NCBI lineage: Eukaryota > Metazoa > Chordata > Actinopteri > Cypriniformes > Xenocyprididae > Anabarilius > Anabarilius grahami. The sequence continues at coordinate 9,056,349 of RJVU01026577.1, forward strand.
CAGCCAGGCTAATAATCTTTACTTAATTATTTATTTTTTTCTTTTGTAGTCTGAATGATTGATCAAACATGTCAAAATGTTAATGGTGCTACACTCAGTGGGGGTTTGGGAGTCACTATGGAATAATCAGCTCCCTCTGCGCTAAAAAGAGGAGAGAAACTTTTGTCTTTTTGGGGAGACAGAAAACTGTTCTTGAGATTTCTTCCTGCCTTTGCTCTGCTCTCTGGGTTTTTACTGTTTTATAATGCCATAAGAACTACAGTAATATATTTGAGGACATAAATCTTGGAAGTTTTTGATAAAGTTTTTAATTGTTAAAAGCATGCAAATTTCTACTCTGTATAGCATTTGTATAGTATTTGTCTTTATGTGCAGTAGACAGCAAGACCTTCATATGAAAAATAAATGAATGAATGTGAAGAGGGCAACTAAGGAGACACTAACTAGAAGCAGTTGCAACAACTTTTCTCATTTTTTTACTCATGCATCAATTCCCATGGCTGGAATAATTTAACAGCTCTCCCTCATTTCCATTTTATAATATCATCGCTACTTTATTCACAAACAAAAGAGAAGAAAAACTAAAATTAAAGGATATTTCTCACAAATCAGTGCATGAGAACATTGTGATCTTTTTAAAAGAAACAATCTTTTAATCTTCAAGATCCACCAATTACCCTGCACATAAAAACCTCAAATGAAGCAACTGAAGACATGAAGACATCATCTTTAATAAAGCACAATCAACATCAAATTAACCAAATACAGCTATATGGGGTTAATGCATTACAAGTAACGTGAGTTACGTAATCAGATTACTTTTTTTCAAATAACCAGTAAAGCACTACTTTTACATTTACAACAAAATACTTTTTCAAATAAGTAACAAAAGTTACTTTGCTTTCCCATTTATTGACTGACACCGCTCGTTTCCATGTTTTGAGAGATCAGGAGTAAGTGCAGAGGCGTTGTGTACTACACTACAATGAATCATGATGGTTATTGTACTAAACTACAATAATGTGACATGCATTTACTCATCTCACTTTGCACAAAAACAGATTCAGTATTCCTTAAAATGAATAAAAATGCAAACTTAGAATATTAAGCAAACCTGCAATATGTTAAATAATACAAATATGCTATGTAGGCTATATATAAATATAATATGTATTATTCTCATTTTATTAACCAATGTCTTTGCTGCTGACATTTGATGATCCAATTTAACCATAGCAATAAGCAAAATGACTTTATTTAAACACATTTGTGTTTTACGTTTTATTTTTATTGCTGAAGTAACAGTGTTGAACTTTCCTTCTGTGAAAGAGCTGAAAGGTTTGTTTGAGCTGTGCCCTCTACTGTTTAGGTGTGCTTTTTCTTCAGCCTGAGGCTTATTTATTTCACTTTTGGGGGGAAAGGGCCTTTATATTTGCCAAAAGTAGAACTTTTTGTTTTTTAATTTTTTTGTTTTCTAACCACTGATGCTTTCCTGTAGCTCAGTGGTTAGAGCATGGCACTAGCAATGCCAAGGTCATGGGTTCGATCCCAGGGATTGCACATACTCAGATACAAATGTATAGTATAATGCAATGTAAGTCGCTTTAGATAAAAGCGTCTGCCAAATGCATAAATGTAAATGTAATTTTATTAAAAAACAAACATGCCAGGTGAGAAAAAGTAACGCAAAAAGTATTGTAATGCATTACTTTCCATAAAATGTATCTAAGTAACACAATTAGTTACTTTTTAAGAGAGTAATGCAATATTGTAACATATTACTTAAAAAAAAAACTTTCCCCAACCCTGGTTGTTATACATTTGTCTTATACTTTTTATGATATATCTGATGTCTATGCACTCAGATGTCATTTGTGGATACATATAATGCTATCTAGATAACTCTTATCCTTTTTCAATAATTGTGGGTTAAGCTTAATTCTTCGTCTAGTCACTTACACTATACATGTTTCAACACTATATTATGTTTCTATTGTTTGTTCAATACAGATACTGTTGAAACAGTAAGGGACAACTTGTATAAATGTTATTAAGTGTATACAGAGTAAATGGCTAAATGTTACAAACATGTATTTTCATTTTGTTTAACATCTAACTATCAATAGTCATAGATAACGTTTTTTTAAATCAATGAATCGAGGAGTATTTTGAGGATATCATCTTCTTGATGTGAAAAAGAGCTCATAACTATTGATGTAAAATAACTTGTAGGTTTATATAAAGGATAAATGAAATTAAACAGAACAAACTGATAGAAGCTAACAATTAAGACAAACTGATGAACTACCTCAAAGTCTCAAATTCACTTTAAGGTTAATTGAAAATATGATTAAAACTAAAAACGTTAACATTTCAGCATCTCGGTAAACTCTTCTTTCAGATTCAACCCGTAATGCAGGACGTCCTCTTTAATGGAGGCCCAAGCCATGCGTGGTGTGGTGAAGCTGGCGGCCCAGTCCCCTGTGGAGGACAGAACAATGGCGCCTCCACATCCCTTCACTCTCTCACCCATGTACTGGAGTGAGGCGGTGGCAGCGGCTGTGGCTGATTTCCCTGCATTACACAAACAAAACACTCAAATATGCGACAGTGTCAGCAAAGTTACCAGCACAAATGTATCTACTGGAGCTGGCAGCAGCTGACCATTTTTGCTGTATTTCCTCAGAAGAATTTTCTGTCAATGTTGCTGTGTAATGTGAAATGCATTATTAATCTGCTAACACCTGCTACTATCATACACAATGTATTATTGTCCATCCTTGTAATGTTTGACTATATTCTCTGACAGTTACACTACCGTTCCAAGGTCTGGCCTAGGTAAAATATTTTGGGAAGAAAAGAATCAATACTTTTATTCAGCAAGAACGCATTAAACTGCTCAAAAAAGAAAGTAAAGACTTTCACATTGTTACAAAAAAATCGATTTCAATTAAATGCTGTTCTTTTCAACTTTCTATTCATCAAAGAATCCTAAAATAAAATATATCATGGTTTCCACATAAAAACAATTATTGATAATAATAAGAAATGTTTTGGAGCACCAAATCAGCATATTTGAATGATTTTTGAGTAATGGCTGCTGAAAATTCAGCTTTGTCATCACAGGAATGGATTACATTTAAAAAAATATTAAAACAGAAAAATGTTTTAAATGGTAATAATATTTCACAATATTATTGTTTTTACTGTATTATTGATCAAATATAGCATTGGTGAGCAAAAGAGTCTTCTTTCAAAAACATAAACCCCCCCAAACTTTTACATAGTGTACAACATTTTTTTATTGTGCTTGTATTTTCCTGATATTTTCCAGCACAACCTGAAAAAAAATAAAAAATCAAGAGCATTTGATCTCTGTGGCTACAGTGTATGTGTCCTCTGTGACCCTGTCCAGGTCACACAATGAACAATATATATGTTGCTCTCATGGTTTGCTCATTCCATCAGTCTTAGTGTTGCAACTATATGGTAAAAAAGTCACAGAAAACATCAGTCTAGCAACAAGACAAATACTGCAACATTATTAACATAGCATTAGCATTATTATTTGCATTGCACATTACTTTTTTCAATATGGACTAGAAATAACTGTATTTAGCAACAATGTAATGCGTACACTAAAAAATGCTGGGTTAAAAACAACCCAAGTTGGGTTGAAAATGGACAAACCCAGCGATTGGGTTGTTTTAACCCAGCGGCTGGGTTAAATGTTTGCCCAACCTGCTGGGTAGTTTTATTTAACCCAAATATTGTTTAAAAATTACTGTATTTCTTGCTTAAAATGAACCCAAAATATGTTGGAAATTAACATTTATTAATATGTTTAATAAACAAACATTTATTGATACTTTTTTTTGAATAATATTTAAACAATAAACATTTATTAAATTGCTTATTAATAAATGCTCATCTTTTTGATTATTATTGTTGCCTCTAGTAATTATGAGTCTGATTTTTAATTTCCAACCTATTTTGGGTTCATTTTAAGCCGGACATATAGTAATTTGTAAACAATTGTTGGGTTAAATAAAACTACCCAGCAGGTTGGGCAAACATTTAACCCAACTGCTGGGTCAAAACAACCCAATCGCTGGGTTTGTCCATTTTCAACCCAACTTGGGTTGTTTTTAACCCAGCATTTTTTAGAGTGTATTTTTAGTTCTCTTTCATTCACCTCATTCCTTGTTCTTCAGTGCAGTGAATTCATTTTCTTGTTTTAACTGGGGACTCATGGGCTTCTAGCCAGCTATCAAAGCTTTTATACTAATAATTGAAAAAATTATAAATATAAAAATGGTATATATAAACAGAGTGGTTGCAGTATCATTACCACATAACGCCAAAGCAAACAATAGCCTGCTGACCCCTTTACATTCTTTCCACAGACAAACACACACTTCATTATCATCTGCCTACTGTGGCAGCACCTCCGATCCTTCCTGTCTCACTCACACACACACACCAATTAAAATGACTGGCAACAGCAGCATCCAATTTTTGTGCGGTTTGACATTCATTCTGCTTGGTTATACAAAATCTGATAATAATAGCAACATGTGGGTGAGGGTAAAAGAGCAGAGATGATCGAGACCTTGCAAGAAAAAACTATACGAACACAAATTGCATTACAGGAAAAAAAAATGCAAACAAAGGGGATGACATATATCAGGGGTAAAACAAATGGTTTATGAGAAAACATAAAAGTAAGTAAAAAATATTGAAAATTAATACTTATTTAGGCATTTTTGTATAATGATTTTTTTATGAAATTGTATATAATAATATGATATTGATTAACTTGGCATCTGACTGGATTGTATTGTTTTTATTGTAAGTATTATAATTGACATCAGTGTGACATTACACTTCATCTACTACACCTATTATAATTTTAATTGCTATAATTATTTTACTATTGTTATGCACAGCTTCTATGACCTCTGCCTTGATAAGGAATATTTATACTGTAAAAAAAAAAGAGGCCCAATTAAAGTATAAATAGTGAAGACAAAAAGTGAAGATTACAAATGCTGACATACTGTACTTGTAAAGAAACAGTGTCTAGTTACAAGACCTAAAATATACATGTTTCCATTATACTTTCATATAAATATTAACCTAAAATCGATACAGTCCAAAAAATAAGCCTTTTTTTGTAGATTTACAAATTTCAGATGCATAGTAAAATTCTATACAATTGAATTGAATAATCCTTACATATTATTCATATTATGAATTAAGAATTTTAAATAAGTAAAAAGCTTAATAAAACATATAAATCTTAGTGAAACAAGGGAAAGCACCGTTTCAGTTTTCGTATTCATAAAAAATGGAAATATGTTTACATTTATGATTATGAATCACATAAATCACAAACTAAATGGTTAATTCCCTTGTTCCATTAAGATTTATACAAAAATGTTTTATTACACTAGTTTTTTTTTTTTACTCATTTAAAATTCTTAATGCATAATTTGAATATGTAAGGATTATTCAATTAAATTTGATGGAATTTTACTATACAATTGAAATGAATAAATCTTCATTTTTTTGGAGACATGTCGACATGTTAGCACCCAAATTAATAAAAAAATTATGCACTACTGTTCAAAAGTTTAGTCTTTAAGATTTGTTCATGTTTTTTAAAAAGAATTATCTTATGCACACCAAAGCTACCTTTATTTGATCAAAAATACAGTAAAACAGTAATATTACTTCAATTTAATAACTGTTTAATTAATTACAATTAAATAACAATTTTCTTTAAAACAAAGTTTCTATAAAACAATTTTTTATAGTGTAATTTATTCCAGTGATAGCAAATATACTTCATTTTCAGCAGATATTACTCCAGTTTTCAGTGTCACATGATCCTTCAGAAATTATCCTAATACACTGATTTAGCTTCTTTTTTTGTGTGCTAATTTTTTTCAGGATTCTTTTTTTGAAATACGATTTTTTAGTAACATTACACATGTCCTTACTATCACGTTTGATCATTGTAATTCATCTTTACTGAATAAAATTTGTAAGTTTGTTTAAAAAAAAAATCATACTGACCTCAAGTTTCTGTAAGGTAGTGCATATTGAATTATCTCTTTTGCAAAATGGATTAGGCACAAAATGAATTAAGCAAATATGGACACTTTTGTACCCCTCAAAGGTAAACGAGTATGCATGCACACTCACACACTCATCAGGATTAGTGTAAAAGTCTCATACCTTGCTCCATATGAAAGAGGATTAATCTGGCTAAGGTGACTTTGAGAATAGACTCTCCATGACCAGTACAGGAGACCGCGCCAGTTCTATTGTCTGCATATCCACCAGATCCTTATCGCACAGGAAAAGACAGCAGCACACAGAGAGTCGGCCGTTAATGTGTGTTACCTCAGGAGGAAACACTGACAATTGAGTATTGATCAGAGCTGACACCTTCAAACCGAAATGGCTCATTCAATCGAGGCACTGCTTCAAAATTAGTGTTGGTGTGACACTGAGATTATCTCTGTCCTCTATCTCTGATCGGACTCACCTATAATAGGAGAATCACCAACTCTTCCCACCATTTTGTTTCTGATTCCTCCAGTGGATGTTGCGCACGCCACATTACCGAAAGAGTCCAGAGCCACCGCTCCAACGGTATCATGGCTCCTATAATTATGAAAAAAAAAATGTATAACCTTGAATAATAAAGATTAGCTATGAGATTTTTTTGCCTCAGATCTTTAATTTTATGGTCTCAGACATGGTATTTTCAAAAGGTGCTTTGAAGAGAGAGCATTATTATTCATCACACTCAGAGATGTGCCTCTAGCTTAGTTCCTCTTCATCAGACAGACTTTTGTCTAGTAATTCAAGTTAATAAGCTACATTCCTAAGCCTCCCTCCATTTTAAAATTAGTCTCTGTGCAATTACTATTGTTTCCTATGTGAACTTCAGTCCAAAAAAAATGCATGTTGTACTGTTCTGGTGATGTGAGAGATGTCTGTCTGAAAGGGAGTGTGCTAATGACAACCTCACACATGCTTTTATGAGTGCCAGCACACCTGAAAATGACTCATCATCATCTGCCTGTCAACAAAGGAAGCAAGCGAGAATAAGTGCCCTTTGCCACTCTGAATCACAGCCGCTAGTGTAGCAAAGTACACTCAGAGAGATTGCTGGGAAAGTGTTATATCAGTTGTGATATTTCTGAAGACACACATGAGAAAGTATGCATTCTTCTTCAAAAAAAAAAAAGAAAACAATTCTTATGATGTGCACATCAGTCTTCCCTGTTAGTTCACTTGAAAGGAAATAGAATAGAGAGCAGAAAGTGGGATGAACAGAGACCCTTGTATTTCACAGGCTTCATATCCCATGAAACTCTGATTAAGGCAGCGCTGTGGAAAACAAGCGTGTGTTATGAATTTGAAGTCACATGGAGGACAATGCTTCAAGGTGAAATTAAAGAAAACAGCCTTCGTGTCGTTCTCCCCAGAAATGGAAGAGCAAACATGGTCTTCATGGAGAATATTTGTCTGAAGCAGCTGGCAAAGAATCACTTGTCAGGCTCCAGATTCGAGGCATCAATCATTTTTGGCAGGCGCTTGATTGCTCTTTTAAATCACCGGCGATGGCTGGATCTTGCTCATCAGTTCAGGTGAAAACGGTTTTTAAAAGCAGCTTGACGGTGGACTGTATTTCACACTTCAAAGTGATCGCAAGAGTTTTGCAGTAAATCTTCACACATCCATAAACAGTCTAATGAAGTGTGCAAAATTTGGAACAGAAGTTGGTAGAGTTCTCATTATGAAGAACAAATGTTTGTCTTAACTTTTTGTTCCAAATGTATTTTCTACATACAGTACTAATTAGGGCTGGGTATTTCTCGATTTTAATCGATTCTCATTTTTACAAACCGATATCGATTCTTAAATCCCAAGAATCGATTAGTCTAGTCTGTTTTCAGTTGATGAATGAATAGAACATTGTAGCGCTCCTCCCACCCAATAAATGACATCCAATGTCACGTAATGTCACATTTACCTCAGAAAAACCATATTCCGTTACTATAACTCGTTAGTCAACTATAAAAATGAACTCTAGAGAGGAGCATTTTGCTAAATATATGCACCATATAACACAGTCATTTTAATTTTTAAAGTTCTTCAATATTTAATGTATTCTTGAATAAATCCGTCAAGTTTTTATAACAGACACCATTTAAATAATGCGTTTCAAAAGTAGAAATCGCATTCCGTGGGGGTAAAATCCAAGTTTTTGGCGAGGCTCCCCAGGTAAAAGTCAAATTTCATGTTTTTTGGGGTCGCTTCACACCGCGGACATGAAAACAACCCGCGGCAAAGGGAAAACCGCGGACTTGGCAACACTGGCAACTTGGCAACTCACATTAGTTGAGAGATTTTTTTTCCTTGAGAAAATTTGCCATGTACTGTTCTCATTTCCAAAATAATTGATATTGAATCGAATCAAATTTAATCTAAATCGAATCGAATCGAATTGCAAGCTTGTGAATCGAAATCTAATCGAATTTAGAAATTTGTGTCAATACCCAGCCCTAGTACTAATCACTAAAACTAAATGACAGTATGCATTTAAATGGATGTATGTTGAAGCTCGTTTCTACCTGGGTGTAAAAAATTAAGGTAATTGTGAGATGATGTTTAAAATAAGAAAGTCACACTGTGAGACATACTGTAAAAATTAAACACTGTGGCACTATGATAACCTTTTTTTTGTTGTTGGAATACTGACCACCCCAGCACAGCAACACTGGCTCAGACAATAGCGTGAGTTAAGGCGGGGCTATTCGTTTGTGTGACCAATAGCAGATGGAGATCATTTGAAAACAATCAATTATTTTCATGCATAAAATCGTTTAGATTTATCGAGTGCTTTAATCTGATGTAATCACCATGGCGTGTGACATCTTTGTAAAAGCATGGTCAAACCAGCAGGGCAGAAGTATGCCATGTAATCACCTAAATAAAGGTGGAGGGTAATTGAGTTCTAGGGCCTATGTGTTAAAAAGCCCAGTAATGGTGGTACAGGGTGAGCAGAGGGAGGCTATCAATAATGAAGCCACAGCGGGGCAGGATGAAAGGCAGTAGCTCAGCCAACTGTCACTTAGCACCTCCACAGCACTATTTTTACAGACTCCCTCGGGGGCTGAGGTTACACCCTGCCATGGCCCTGACTCCACTACTACTCAACACTCAGCCTGGGGAAGTGGAGGTGGCAGGTAAGGCTGCTTTGCTGGAGCCCACACAGCTCCTGAAGGCCTCGGGGAATGACCTGAGCTCTGTGCAGGCCAGCATGCGAATATGCTGCCATTCTCAGCTCATGGCCTCAATGCCAAGGAGAACCACTGTCCCTTTTTAAACTAAACGATTAAGAACGTTAAGACATCATTAGAATCAGTATCATAAAATAAAGATAAAAGAATGAAGAGGGTAGATAATGATTTATCACAGTATACATTCCACAATATATTAATGCAAAGATGGGCAGGTGATCTCATGAATCATCATTTAAAGTCACCATGAAATTACTTTTTTTATGGAATATTGCAGGATTCATTATACATTATGTATGTATTATACATTAAGGGCGGGACAACCTGTCAATCACGATCAACAATCCAATCAATTCCTGATGGACAAAATCAAGTCCTACCTTATACCCTACATTTTTTTCTTGTTTTAGAAGCAGTTTCACAATAGGGAAGAAAAAACTATTGTAACTTTCATTTCATGCCGACTTTAATGTTTTCATGAGAGGAATTATTGAAAGGAACTCTGCATTTTAAAAAATTCTCTCTCCGAGCACACAAAACTCTTCTTTCCAAAGATGTAGACCATTTGGGTGTTTGCAAACAGCGACAACATGTTTTGTAGCCTACCTAGTGGCAGAAAATTCTCCTGCAATTCTGACTTTTCTCAGAATTGAAAATGTTTTATAGGTTTAAATGTTATTGGTTTAAATATTATTTCATGCTGTAACTGTAAGGCTAATTCATTATGCCCCTATGAACTGCATATGTGAATATTATATAGATCTATTGTTTACATCAAATTCATGCTTTAAAAGTAGACTAATCATCACAGGTTTTGTCAATTCAGTCTGTCCATTTAATGGATTGCAACCATAAAGGTTGCGTTTAACTTCAAAGGGTGTCTTTGACAAATGAAGACCATCTTTTTTTTGCATTCCAATTCTGACATCCAAAGGCACAACAAGACATTTTTCCCTTATTTCATGGATCTCGCTCATTTGTCTCCACTTGTTACCACTGTTTTTCGAGCGGCCGCTCACTGCAGAGGCAATGGGTAGAGCTAGGGTCACTGTGATTTTGCCAAGACATCTTTTGTTAATCCTGGAACAACGGTCCTGCCCCAAAACATAGTCCTAACCCTATCCCTACCCCTAAACCTAACCCTGCCCATAAAATCAGAGGGAAATGATAGGTGAATAACACTGATGTAGAAGCACCTAACCCTGGTTGTAAGCCTAAACTTGACATTAACTGTAAACCTATCCCTCAAATCTGATTGGTTGATTGGAATGTTGCTCCTGGATCAACATGTTCTACTTGGTGAAATCACATTCACCATGGAGCTAGACATCCAGCTCCCCCTCGCTGGATGGGGAACCAACCCTAAACCTACCCATAACCCTATCGCTAAACATAACTCCATCCATTAGAGGTGGAGCGTGACTAGGTCAAGCTCCACCCATTATGTCCAGATAGGGGGAGCTAGATGTCATTTGTGTTTTTCTGCCACCACAATGCGCGTTCAACTGCAAGGTGTAACTGTGACGGCTGATCCCAAACGGTCTATTTACTCTGAAGCTGCGGTCACACAAATTTGCCACGTTCACCAACAGAAAGCTGCTTTGGTTCAAAAATCTATGCTTCATTCATCACTACATAACAGACAATGGACAATAGACTTTTTGCCTGTGCAATCTCACTAAAATTTCACTAATGTGACCGCTCCGTAACTGTATGGTCATTAAAATCCATCTCTAAAAATCAAGTATGTCAAGAAATCAGGAAATAAAAGACATCTTGAAGCATTTAGAGGAAATAAACTACAGTCATTTTGGCAACATGAAATTACGCACCATTGTGTGTTGTAGAGCTGTTTGACTCCGGCTCCATAGCTGTTGCTGTGTTCCCACTCTTTGCGTTCTGGCTCAGTCACCAAATCATGAGATACTGGAATACCAATGCGCTCTGCAAACATGCTTGCCCCTCTGTCTGTCAACATTACATGATCTGTCTGAGTAAAAAACACAAAAAAGGGTTTTAAAAAGATGTTTAGTTGTCTAAATGTTTCCTTTAACTAAATGTTTCCCAATTTGATGAACAGTTCGGACAGTTCTCTCTTCTCATAGTGAATCAGACACCTACGAGATCAAAGGCAGATTCACATTCATGCACTTCGTTGCTGATAAACTCAATGCAATTTAAGTTAAATAATAAGAAAACAAATATGATGAACAAGACACCCAAAGTACTTATTTAATTCCATTTGAAAGACGTGTTTATCAATCATTTTTACTTTAATACAGATATGTTTTTATATTAGAAATATGACAACAATAACATAACCCATAGAGATTGCACTGTCAGAGAGTTTGGGAATATTCACACATTTTATACACATAAAAACATTATATCAGAGTTTTCAAATCAAACATTTTAAAAGAGAACAATACATCACGGCTGTTTAAACCAATGAGCATTAAGCTGTGTCGTCAGCAAGTTGTTTCCCATCAAGCTTTTGATCAGCGCAGTCGGTGGAGAGCAACTGCACCTGACTGCAGAATCCTTGCTGTCACAAGACTTTTTTGACACTCTTCGGCATGACGTCAGAGCAAGGCGGTCCACACTCAAACACATTTCTAACCAGCATGCATCTCACCGGTGATCGGTTCTGCGCAGATTTTGCGTTAACGTTGGCAGCACTACTAAGGACATAACTGATGTGTTTAATATGAATACGAGGCAAGACGGACATTGTGACAATAGGCTTGTTTGAGATGAACTACACTAGCCTGTCACCGGCTGGCGAGATTTGCCGGTTGCAGGTGGGGGAGGAGTACAGAGACGACCGTCAGGTCAGACACTTCCATAGTGTGCTGAACCAACGTCATTGGCAGACCACACGATTTTTGCATTGATTGTAGCCGAAGAAGTGGATAAGATTGAATCCATGTTTTGAATATCAGATATTCAATATCAAGATTGGTTGAATACAGGAATTGGTTGAATACATTTCTAAGAAAAAACATGCAACACACATTGTCCTTGTCATCACAGAATCTGATTGATGAGAATAAAGTGTGTCCTCATCAAGGCTTTCGCAGCTGATTTTGAGCAACTGCAGCGCCTGACCTAGGCAGACCTCGTTTTGCTCTCGCGATACTTTGATGGCAAGTGATCGTAAGGCGGCTGCAGCGGCGATCAAAACCAGACAAATTTTCTAACCAGAACGTATTGCTTTTGTCAGGCGGCAGCCGAACTTTGTGGCACTGCATGAAGTCGAACAAGCCTAATATCTTCATGTGTAATTGACCGTAAGCACTTGATGTCTACTCACTGGGAATGAAATCATGCGAAACCACCGCCAAAATTCAGACCAACCTTTCTTACGATTGGCATTTTAATATAAATTTGTGTGTGTTATTTGTTGTTATTGGAGATATAAGAGATTGATAGTACATGATAAATTATTTGTATACATTTTCGCAATTTAAAAATGTTTGAAGGAAGTTCTTGAATGACTTATCAGATGAGCACCCCAGTTGGGATCGGGAAACGCTGCTTTAACCAATCCAGTTAAGTCTGACATTACATGTCACCATTTCCGGGTCCAAACGCTGTGTCAGATCCCAATAGCAAACAACAAATAATGCTAATATACACTCACAGTGTGCTGTATTACTAAAGAATCATGATCCTAACCTTCATCTCCATACTGAAATCTCAGTTGGAAAGACAGTGATGAATTTTTTATGAATTGTTTAAATATTGGTGTCGGGGAAGCAGTGAGTTTTTAAAACCATGTGCTCATAAACAGCTGCTGGGATATTCTCTCTTGAAACAGAGAACGGGGTTCTCAAGATCCACTTTCATGCAGAGTTTAGCTCCAACCTTGATCAAACTCATCTGCCTGTAGCTTTCTAGTAATCCTGAAGACCTTGATTAGCTTGTTGTTCAGGTGTGTTTGATTAGGGTTAAAGGTAAACTCTGCAGGAAAGTGGACCTTGAGGGCCAGCGCTGAGAATCCCTAGAGTAGAGGCTTGGACCTTGAAAGAGTAGGCTATTCGATAAGTCATGAACTAGAAAGCAGCTTACATAGGCTACTAGCCATTTCCATTTATGGGTTCATGTATGTTTGAGATATGCGTCATTCATGTTACAGAACAGGACTTCTTGTCATATAAGAAATTACATTGTCATATAGGCTAATGTAACTTTCTTTTCAAAGTATTGTCATATAATGTAACCACACAGCTTATTTTCCTCATAAATCATAAATGTTTAGAAGGCCTAATTGAGGGAACCCAAGGCAAATTACTCTTAAGTTTGGCCTTAACTGTATAGCAAGTGTACAGCAGTCCCTTAATGCAGATGATACAATTTGTGTTAAGCCTTGTTTGACAGGTTTACGGCCTTACATTGTTAAATGTCTTACATGGTTAGTTCTTTGTGCTGACTAAATCAGTACATTTTTTCTTTTGCATTCGGATTTCCTTGGGTCTGCTATGTGTTATTTACAAATCTCCCACGTAAACACCACAACAAAAATGATAGTTTATAGCATAAACAACTACACTAAACTTATGTACACTTTCACATTATTTCCATATTTGCTGTGCACATCTCCATGTGGACTGCTATTATTTATTGAGACAATACCCTGCTGTCTCTAATAATACAATTTTATTTCTCTGTGTAACTTTCTGTATAACATCACAATGGATTAAACCATAACTCTGATTTAGGAAACTTTTAAATATTAACGTGGTTATTAATGTCATTTTTCTTTGTCAAATACTGTGCATTTTAGATTGCAAAGCAAGAGCATGAGGTCAGTGAAGCTTGATCGCAGCATTGATCAAGACCTGATGAATTTTTAATACTGGCTATTAAGGAGATCTGCCAATCCACTGTAAGGCCAAGGTCTTTTGGGGCAGTCAAGACAGGTGCTGCAGCTAATCAATTATCATGTATTCTTTGGGTTTTGTTTCCTTCATGTCCAACGCCTTGTAAGGTGAACTCAGTGAAAGGGAAAATTTTAATCTCTTTGACATAATAATTATTTATTATAGCCTATCTCCTACCATATCATTTGTATATCAGCAGCTGTCTATAATCTGAGAGATTATGGTCAAAGCTATGTGTTTAATGTAACACAGTTCGTAAATACGGGAAGAAGGAGGCGGGAACCGGCGAACGTTTAACAAAACTTTAATTCAAAATAAACAGAACAAAACGAAAGTAATGCCGGCAGACCCTCGCGGACGTCTGCCGGCCACACAAACATAATAAAACACAACATAAAATCCAGGCCTGGTCCTCTCTCGTCCGTTCACTGGCGTCGCTCCTCCTTTTATGCCTCCGGAGCTCCTCCGTGAGGGACTCGAGGCCGGNACATAATAATTATTTATTATAGCCTATCTCCTACCATATCATTTGTATATCAGCAGCTGTCTATAATCTGAGAGATTATGGTCAAAGCTATGTGTTTATTAATATTTTTTTCTGTGTGTGGATCATTATTTAAACCTGATGCTGTTAGTTAAAGGTGATTTCTTTATGTAATGGTATGCAGAAAACAATCATACCTCCTAACTGATATCTCTGAAATAACTGTGCTGAGATATCAGGACAGCCTCAGTGACAGCCTCATTCTCTGTTAAGTTAAATAAACTAAGTTTTTTGTTGTTTTTGATATTGTTTTGCCAGTCAGAGTCCTTTTGGGGCAATTTATGGCAAACATTTTGTACGTTCACAGCCAGTTTTACTGTAAATTTGGCTATGATTTTTTGTTTGATTTTCTGTTACACCACAATGCTTACTCGTCTGCGCTGCGCTGTTCCTTCCATTGATGTGTTTGACTTCCCATTTAAAGAGACCAGAAAGCTACAGGACAGGAGTGAACATCAGTAAAGATTTCATTGTTAGAGGGAGGTGAGAGCTTTGAATCATTTGAAAACAGATGCTGAGCTTGATTACTTCGGCTTAAAAGGTAAAAATACAATGGTTACGCCAAAGCTGCGTTGTTGTAGAAAGAAGGGGGGGTGTCTGAAAGCCTGTTAAAGTCACCATGAAATCAAAATGGAATTCTTATTTTTTATAGAATATTACAGCATTTACTATAAATTATTTATCCGTGCACATTATTATTATTTTTATAAATTCATGGGCCCTTGTAATCTTTAATCAAAATAACTTTCCCACGCTTGTAAAGTCTTCTCTGATGATGTGTTTACAGGCGCAAGGGTGGGACACCCTGTCACTCACATGAGATCACGCAGCAAAAGAAAACCACAACCATCCAATGAATCAAGCAATTCCCAATGGACAAAATTATGTCTGCCCTACATTTTTTTCCCCATTTGAAAAGCTGGATTTGGATTTACGTTACAGTAGATAATCACAACTTCCGTTTAATGCCTACTTTAACACCAAGAATGATAACTGTCTACATGCTGTCCTATAACTATAAAAGGCAAAAACAGCAAAAAAAAGGCAGCTTTAAACGGATGCTGGTTAAGCTTCGCAGACAGAATAGCATCAGCATCTGTTAAACCGCTATATAAACATCTCTCAATATGGTGGTGGGGGAGCGGATTCTAACAGCTGGATTTTTGCCATTGGATTCTGTTCCCCCATGGTTCGTACACAATGAGGTTCTAATATTTATCAAACTGAGGGTGGCTTGCTCATTCCAATAGCTTAGTGGTTACCACTCTGACATATAGGGCCCTGGTTCTTTAAGAGCAACATGTTGGCTGTCATGTCAAGTACATACTGTCCTATCACAATAAAAGGCAAAAAATAAATTTTGAAACTGATGCTGGTTAAGCTTCATCCACACACAGAATAGAATCAGCATCTTTTAATCCACTACATCCAAAATCTCTCATCATGAGGATGGGGGAATGGATTCTGACAGCTGGATGGGGGAACGGATTCTGACAGCTGGATTTTGCTGTCAGATTCTGTTCCCCCCATTGACTGTACAAAATAAGGTTCTAATATTTATCAAACTGAGGCTGGCTACTTCATGCCAACAGCCTAGAGGGCAGGACACTGGCATTTAGTGCCCTAGTGCTTTGAGAGACCTGAGTTCAAGTCCCGACTCATGTAACTTTCCTGATCCCATCCCCCTCTGTCTCTTCCACTTTGCTTCCTGTCTTGTCCACATACTGTCGAATCACAATAAAAGGCAAAAACAGCAACAAAAAAAAATGTGTAAACTGATGCTGGTTAAGCTCCATCCACACACGGAATAGAATCAGCATCTTTTAAGCCACTATATAAACATCTCTCAACATGGCGGTGGGGGAACAGATTCTGACAGCTGAATTTTTGTTGTGATTTTCTGTTCCCCCCACCTATCGTATACAATGAGGTTCTAATATTTATCAAACTGAGGCTGGTTAGTTCATGCCAATAGCCTAGTGGGCGGCACACTGACATATAGTACTCTAGTGCTTTGAGACACCCAAGTTCTAGTCCTAGCTTGTGTTCTTTTCCTGATCCCATCCCCTCTGTCTCTTCCACTTTGTTTCCTTTAACAATAATTTTTAAGTATAAAGTTTTAATAATCATTCTAATTGTATTCAAATAGGGAAGTCTACACCACAGTTATAAAGATAACGACACAGATATCATTGGAATTACTTTCAGAATGATTTTTTTTCTCTAGCTGAT
The DNA here is from genome assembly GCA_003731715.1 of Anabarilius grahami. Taxonomy (NCBI): domain Eukaryota; kingdom Metazoa; phylum Chordata; class Actinopteri; order Cypriniformes; family Xenocyprididae; genus Anabarilius; species Anabarilius grahami. The sequence goes on from RJVU01026577.1 coordinate 9,073,331, forward strand.
GAAGGATAAAAATATTGACAGCCAATTAGAATCCGTCCTACATTAAAGAGCTGCGGCAGACAACATAACTGCAGTATGCACTTATAATAAATAGAACATCATTACCTGTTGGTGTGGATGCTAATCATTATAGACCATTATCTTTATAGTTATCAATGTAAACGGTCCTTAATTCGGCTAAATCTGCTGGATGTCTATAATGGCTAAAGTCACAAATCGCTATTTATGTTTTACTGCAGTTTGCTTTCTTTCTTAAGCTGACCTTAAAATAGAGTGAATAAAGTAAACAGCTTCTCAAACAAGAAAAAAATGAAGGCGGGACTTGATTTTGTTCATCAGATATTGATTGGATTGTTGGATCATTGAAATTGAATTTGAATCATTGTCGTTTGCTATAGTTGTGATCTCATGTGAGCAGCTTTGATTTTTTTCCCCTCAGTTTCCACCCCCATGTACCAGTAAACATATCAGAGAAGATAAGAGAGTGGGAGGGAAAGTTATTTTTTATTAAAGATTATGAGGGCTCATGAATTAAAAAACAAAAACAAAAAGATGTGTATGGATAAATTACACTGCAATATTCCATAAACAAATAGACTTGTCAATTTCACAGAGATAACTTACGATGCTATTTTAGGTTAACATGTTCAATAAACTACAGTATACCTTGTTTGGGCAATAATAGTTGAATAATTAATATTCAACTTTATATATTTTTTTATATTTAGCTAAGATTTTAAGGTTTGTGCCATCATGGAAATTAACTTTTTTTTTCTTCTTTTTTAAAAAAATAAACCTAACCTGAGAAATAAGTACAAAATGCTGGCTAGGCTTTTGTCTTTTAGACATGTGGAGATAAATCATTGTATAAGACTGCTATCTATGTCAATACAAAGAGCACTGATTGAAATCAATCTGAAAATCAGCTAGCATTTATTTCCCTTTGAGCCTGTCATTACAAAGCCGCTGATGAAATGACAAGTTAAAGCTTTGCAGGCATTGGAAAATCCTGAATCTACGGTGTCATATAATTTCACTTTTGAAGTCAACATCATGGCTTTTTTTTTTTATCTGTTAAAAGAATATAAAAATTTGGGTATATCACCCAATTCTGGGGTTTATAATCTTCGAAATGATCCACATATAGACCTCCTTGATAAGGGCAGGAATTAAGAACTAGCTCTCAGATGATTTCCTTATCAAGTGTGAATGCTAATTTTAGAGGTATACCAGACATATTTCATAGCAACCATGTGATATTCTCTTATATGGACAATTAATGAGTTAGACAAGTCTTTTTGATGGAAAAATTAAATGAAATAAGCCTTTATGATTGAGAAATGGTTGTTGAATTTTAATTTATGTAGCATATTGCACTGTAGTATATAGAAATGTATGGAATGTATGTAAATTGTATGTCAGAATTTCAGTTTCCGTATCACATCCCCTACTTCTTAGTGCACATTTTTGTATAGTGAGAAATGGCTTGGATTAAATGGGTTGAAGGTTCACCATAGAGAACTCTAAACCCAAATTAAGTCATCTAAAAAAATGTCAACTCATTTATTTGAATTTGAGATCTGCTGCAATAGATGATGACAAATTGAGAAGCAATTTGTGAAGAAAACATACCTTTTCCATCACAGCACGAGCAAGACTAACAGGGTTAGCAATGTTTCTAACAGAGGCCACAGCTCCAGCGGCAAGTGTTTCCCCATCCATGATGATACTGTCCAGCTCCACCTCTCCATCAATATTGAGCACTGCACCATGACCTGCACATGAAAGATTTTGCACTCCAATTCTGAAGTCCACATGTTTCCCGTAAACAGTGATAGACAGACAGATAGATATATTTGCAGAACACATACTGGCTAGCTTTACTGACTGCAGAAATTATTGTGGGGTTTATACATTTTTAATTTTGTTTTTTTTTACACAACAGAAAATATGATGCATATTTTAAAAAGACATCACAATAAACATGAAGGTGCTTTATATATATGTGTGTGTGTGTGTTTATAGACAGACAGTCAGAAAGATAGGTAGGTAGGTAGGTTCAGAGCAGAGGGCCACTGTCCTGTAGAGTTTAGCTCCAACTTGCCTCAACACACCTGCCTGGAATTTTCTAGTATGCCTACTTAAGACCTTGATTAGCTTGTTCAGGTGTGTTTAGTTGGGGTTAGAGCTGAACTCTGCAGGACTGTGGCCCTCAGGAGCAAGATTCGATACCCCTGCTCTAGAGTAATACAACATGATCTCATTCTCACACATATATCTCATTCTTATCTCTGTCATGGCACCCTGACATACTCCAGACTGTTATCCACTCTGATGTCTACCTTTCAGTACTCTACAGGATTGTATTAGTCATCTATTGATCAGTCTGTGCTTCTGGCTACCCCAGTGTATAAAATGATCCTGATGAGCTGCTGAATGTGCAGCTCTGATATGAGGAGGATTAGCCATTTCACTTATGGTGGCAGTTAGCCATCACAAATGAAATTGGCACCGACAGGCTGGGTGTGTTAATGAAGTGTCTTGTTTTACCCCGTTTTCCTCCTTGTAATCTGATAATTATTGGAGAACCTCTCACCTTACTCTCAAGATGATCATTAACAAAGTGTCAAGGGTATGTGCTGAAATACTGTCCTAGTCAGAGCCTAGATGAAGTCTCTCACAAACTACTGAATCTGTACTTCCTCTGCTTGAAGTCTTGAATAGAGTCAGAGAGTCAATAGGGAGTCAAGGAGAAAATAAATAAATAAATAATAATAATAATAATAAAACTACCAGCCAAATTTTGAAATGATGAAGATTTGTTTGTGAAAGAAGTCTCTTATGTTCACCAAGGCTGCATTTATTTGATTACAAATACAGTAAAACTGTAATATTGTAAGATATTTTTACAATTTAAAATAAGTGTTTTCTATTTGAATATATTTTAAAATGTAATTTACTCCTGTGATGGCAAAGCTACATTTTTAGCAGCCATTACTCCAGTCTCAGTCACATGATCATTCAGAAATCATTCTAATATGCTGATTTGATGCTCAAGAAACATTTTGTATTATCAGTGAAAAATAGTTGTGCTGCTTAATATTTTTGTGGATATCAAGATACCTTTTTCTGGATTCTTTGGTGAACTGAAAATGAAAAAGAACAGCTTTTATATGAAATAGAAAGGTTTTGTAACATTATAAATGTCCTTACTGTCATTTTTGATCAATTTAATACATCCTTGCTGAACAAAATTATACATTTCTTATTTATTTATTTTAAATCTCTTTTTAAAATCTTACCTCACCTCAACTTACCTGACATTTTAAATGATAGTATATCACCAAATCTGCATATTAGAATGATTTGAGGATCATGTGACACTGAGACTGGCGTAATGGCTGATGAAAATTCAGCTTTGCCATCATAGGAGTAAATTACATTTTAATAGAAAATACGTATTTTAAATTGTAACAATATTTCACAATATTACCGTTTTATAGATTTTTTATCAAATAAATGCAGCCTTGGTGAGCAGAAAAGACTTCTTTCAGTAACATAAAAAAAATCTTACAATGTACGTGTATATATAGGCTATGTATGTATGTATTATACCTGCATCAAACGTTGGGTCATCCTCCAAAGACCTCACAGCTTTTTCTACAGCATCTATTGCACTCCCCCCATTCTTCAGAACAGTATCCCCTGCCCGCACAGCATTCTTGACTCCAGCCACGGATGCTTCGGCTAACAGATCCGGGATGGCCCACGCGCCACCATGCACCACAATCACAGTCCTCATCTTCGGCCTTCCTCTAGCCCTGAGGAAACAAACATGTGTGTGCTGTCAGGAGAGAGGATATTGAGAGCTAGCACATTTTAATATATTGCCCTTGGACTTTACTGAGCTGTGTAATTTATTCAGATGAACACTGACAGAGTGGGTAAACGCAACTTTCACAGCTCATCTCCATGAGAAGGGTGTCTGGGGTTGTTTACAGGAAGCAGGTTCTCAGGCTCCTGTCATGTTTACTCAAGCTCTATTAAAGTGAGGGTTCTGAGAGATGAAAGGAGCAATTCCATTTGGTTTACCTGAAACAACTTTCATATGTTTTACTTACCAAAACCGCACATGACTAAATGAAAACCACTACAAAAATGCACCATGTATCCAGGGTCTTTGCCAAAATGCCACTGCTTTTATACATTAAAGCTGTGGCAACCATCACTGTCATCAAAAAAGATTCTGAATGCTTATTATACTTTTTGGATAAAATTCCATTTTATAGTAGAATAGTAGATTCTAAAAGTAGAACAGAAACTAGAATAGAATGGTAGAAACAATAACTGCTCGCCATTTTGGCGGTAAATACTGGTACAATAACGAAAATGAAATAACTTACAAGATAAAATATTCATAAGTGTGTTTTTTTGTTGTTATGGAAACGACGCTATGTCTTTATATTTGCCGAGGAGGGCAACCGACCAGTGAGTTTTACTTTCTGGACTTAAAGAGGTAGTTCACCAGTGGCAAAATAGGCTTTCAAAAAAAAAAAAAAGTGCTGCCTATAAAGAAGAAAGGTGAAATAAATGATATAACTGTTTCTTCCCTTTTGCCAAATAGAAAAACTTCAACACCCATAATGCACTGGGCATTTTGCGGTCCAAGGCCACTACCACCAGTCTGCTATGGATAGCCTACCCTTAACAGTGTAAAATAGTAGGAACTATACTTCTTAGCAAACTTTTAGTTATAATGGTGTCAACTTGTATTGTTCCCAGGTGCAAGAATTCAAAAAGTAAACGTTTAGCGGGAGTAAGTTACTATTTGTTTCCAGTGATCCAGCATGTTGAAGGCAATGTGTAAAGGCCGCAGAGACAAAAAAAAATCTGAAAAACCTCCATGTTTGTAGTCAACATTTCAAACTGTATGACCACGAACACAGTGTTTTAGGCCAAACGGAGGGGAAAAACTGTCGTTCGGTCAGTTCCTCCAGAAGCAAAACGACGTCTCGTGCAGGTAAGAAAGCTGTTGCTACAGTGTTCTTTTTTTCTTTTTTTACCATAATGATGTTTAAAGAGCAGACCAAGTAGGCTACGATACACTTTTCAGTGATTAACTACCCTTACAATAACTGTTCTTTTAATATAACCATATTATACAAAAATAAACATCGTAATTAACGTTAAAACATAAAAATAAATGTGAATTTCTCGTCCAGGAGAACGAGTAAACATTGTTCACTTACTACCGACATTGTAACAACACAAAGCGGGTTGAAAATCGGCGAAGTTGCACTTTAAACATCTAAACCTATACACGTTTCATTACCTGATATAATGCCGCTTTCACGTGCTCTCGGAATTATCGTAAATACGAGATTCCTAGGTAAAAAAAAAAAAAAAATGCACACGAACTTGCATTCTTGTTGAAACTTGAATGCGGTAAACTCGTAATCCCGATTTTAGAAGTGGGAAATATCAAATTTCCTATAGCAGGTGAAGGCAGCATAATAGACCATAAACCTATTTGGCAGATTCAATATTTTCGTTTTATTAAAATACGTTGGACGTGCGTATTTCTACCTCTAAAACTAAACTGAAAACGAGAGTGGCGCTGTACTGATCAGCTACTCTGTCTCCAGATTATTTAAAAAAAGTATGTGACACTAATATACTCTGGTAGCCTACATAAGGACATTTTTAAGTGTGCACCAGTCATGTAGAAACTAGACAGCTTAGCCTATTGTCAACGGTCTAAATTTGCACCTGCTACTGTACCCTGTCGAGCAAAGCAAAGCGCGAAAATGAGTTACGACCATTATATGTTCTGTGACACACGGGTTTTTCTCAGCTATGTGAAAACTGATATCAAAATAATTAAAATTTGCACTTTTTTTATTTACACATTTTTTCCCACTTGTTCATTTTAACTGTAGGCACTGTGTTTTGTCTTTGTAGGGCAGTATAAATGTCGTTGTACTGTATTTTAACAACTGCTTTTACACAAAGGATCAATTCAGTTCATTTAATGCGACTGTAAATCAGTAGTAGCCTACTTTGAACTAGACCAAACAAACTAGAACTTAACTTATTTACACTAGTTTATTATTGCCATTACTTTAAAGTTCAACAATCATTGTCTGTTAAACATTTGTAGACTAGCCTACCGCTAAATCGTTACATAACAGACCGGTTCTGGGCATTTTCAATTCAGGCTACATGGCTAATCTGAAATAATTATGCTTCCCTGTCAGATATATCTTTTTACTTCATACGAACACTTAAACATTAAATTAGTATGTAAATGTATAGGCTACTCACTGTTTGGGTCTTCGTTGGCTGCAAGTCTTTTGTATTATCTGTTCTTGGGATGACCAAGCAGATTTTTAACGTTATCTGCGTGTCTTTTATTGTGCTGTTGTGTTATATAATATTTTGGACAAAAGCCAAGTCTGGTCTGAGACATTCATTAAAGGGCTGATGTAAATTATTTATTTTCTTAATACTGCTAATTCATGAGTTTCGATTTCACACACTTGTTGTAGACAAGTGCATAAGTTTTAACATTTTGCAAGGAGGCAGGAAACAACCCAGAGATCAGACATTTTAAAAATAACCAGTGATTATATCAATGATCATTGTTTGTGCTAAGAACAGTGAAAAAGTCTGTTAGGGAAAATAACATTATTCCCTCATATCAAGCCTTTTCTGGTAGGTCTAGTCCATCAGAAAATATTACATTTTCGTCAGATATTCAGACAGGTTAATGTCAGAGGTGTAAAGTATTTGAGTAAATGTAATTAGTTATCTTTTTGGCTACTTTTTAGTTGTACTTTGTAGAGTATCAAAGATATTAGCAACTTTTACTCTCTACTTGACTACATTTTTGTAAAAAGTAAATGTACTTTTTACTCCAATACATTTGTGATGAGTAATGCAATTGAATTGCATATTACATTTTACATGCTACCTTACTTTTTCTGCAGCAGTTTGTTTCTGCTATAAAGAAGCAATATCACCATCTAAGGGCATTGAAGGTACTATATCTTGTACATTTTTCCTTTACTCACCCAAACTTGTCAACAAGGCTACTTTACGTGAATGCGAGTGCATTAGCAGGTAGTTGCTGTATCGCTGGTGTTTGATTTATGAGATGAGGTCTTGACTGCAGCCGATGATGAGGTCAAAACCAGCACATCCAGTGCAAGTAGGCTTTGACTATTTAATTTGACTTAATATTAATTTATTTATCCACTATATTGACAAGACCTTTTTGAAGGATATTGTTTATTTATGGCCTTTTTGTGCACTTGAGCTTAACTGAGAGTTTGCTGACGTTTAAGAGGCTGTTGTGTCGACCTTGATTTATTGCAGTATTGAGGTGTTCAGTTTTATTTCGATTTTAGAAAATAAACATGATTTCTCATTTTACAAATCAATTGTTTATTTTTTTCACCAGCATGACTCTCAGGTGTCGAGAACTAGTGCATCGTTGAGCCCATATTTAGTATGAGTAAAATACTTAAGTACTGTTAAAATCAGTTACTCTAAGACTTTTACTCAAGTTGTACTGGAATTAGTGACTCGTAACTTGTAATGGAGTCATTTTCACTGCAAGGTATCTGTACATTTACTCAAGTATGGTTTTCAGGTACTCTTTACACCTCTGAGTAATGTCTCAATGTATGTTGGTAGCTGGACATGGACATCATACAGCTAAATCTATTCCTATGTGTTGACTTAAAGTGTTCAGACTGCTTTGTAGCATCTCCTGATTATCCATTTACCCCCTTGCATGCATTATTTGAATTTGATAAAATATCTACACCACAGGTTAATTATTAGTCATTTTATTGTAAAGAGAGAACTTTTTTAATATTTTACTAAATTACTCAATATAATGTTTTAATCTCTCAACCAATACACAATATACACCATAACTCAGTGATCTGCTTACCGACAGAAAATTGAGATTGTGTATGATAACTAATGGTGACTGAGTTGAACAGATGTGTTCATTACAAGTGATGGCATGAGGAAAACTAAAAGATTATTGTGATCTATGTTTCATGTCTAGAAGTGAATCATCAGGCAAATCACGTCTTTCAGATTGAGCTTAACGGATTTCTCTAGCGCAGGAAAAAAAAATGAAAGAAAATGCATTTTAGAGCTAAAGGGCACGTATTAACCCAATCTCATTGGGTTAATGATGAATTAACGCATCATATTTCTCCTAGTGGGCCTTGCATATTGATCTGAGCATTGCTCATGCATTTAAGAAGACAACTGGGAGATCAAACACTTAAGCTATGGATTCTTTATTTAGATGTGGTTTGCAAGTAATGAGTAGGGAAATACTAGCTGTTGTTTGTCCCTGAGAATGCTTGCAAGCTCATTTCCTTTTCTGCCACATGGAAAAACTAATGCCAGACACTCCCAATGACTTGCACCATGATGTATGGGGAGGTATATACTGTGTGATGCATTGCTCTCCTCTTACACATTTATTTACACCTTAGAACCATTTGTTTCTTAAAATCAATGCCACATATTTCTACAAACATTCTGTATGTTGTGCATTTGTGGCAATTAAATATATCAGATTCCACCACCACAAGTGAATGAGAAAAATGGCTGACTGTACGATTGCTTGACTCCATTGGTTTAAGCTGCTGTGATTCTTGTAATGTCGTTGCATTGATTATGACCATTCGTCATTTTTCGACCGCTTCGTGTAGTAAATTTCACTATGATTTTACAGAATAGTCCATTCATCATTTTCCCTGGGCAGTATTCCATATGTAGCACCCAATATGTCACAAACTGTACTTAAGACTAGTGTGATGATGATGCCTGAAGCTTTAGCTGGAGGATAGAGGGTCTGATGGAGTTCATCTATAATCACTGTTATCATTAATTCTAGCATTCATCTAACCAGGTGTCCACACTAAACACATGTGCTTATCCGTTTTCCATGACACTTTTACATTACAACAATTACAACATCTAATATTATTATTAAACTTTTTTTTATATAAATTTTAAATATAGTCAAGAAGCTAGATCTGTCTTTTTATCTTTTTATTTTTATATTCTAAGTTTACGTTTTGAAACTTACTGTATATACCATTCAAAAGTTTGGGGTCAGTAAATAAATACATCAAAATTATTTTACAAAAATATTTATCAGCTGTTTTTAAGATTAATAAAATAATGTTTCTTGAGCACCAACTCATCATATTAGAATGATTTCTGAAGGATATAAGACACTGAAGACTGGAGTAATTGCTGCTGAAAAATTCAGCTTTGCCATCGTAGGAATAAATTACATTTTAAAATATATTAACATAGAAAACTATTATTTTAAATTGTAATAATATTTTACTATATTATTACCGTTTTTACTGTATCTTTGATCAAATAAATTCGGCCTTGGTGAGCATAAGAGACCTCTTTTAAGAACGTTAAAAAAATGTTTGAATGGCAGTGTAGCCTATATCTTTTTTCGATGACAGATGATTAGGTCTGTTTGAAAACATGTTGTTTCATATACAGCAAACTCTTAGTTATAGGGTACTGTTTCTCTTTTTCCTCAAAAGACAAGACATGTCCAGCACTGTTTACAAGTAGCCTGAGGAGCAATAAAATAAGTTAATCTTAATTGATCATGGAGAGCGCCCTCAGTAGAATAGGCAAACTGTAATAACTGCTGATATTAGGATGCCCTGTGGGTCAAAAAAGCTATTTCAATTAGTAATGTAAGGTCTTTTATATTCCCTTTTTTTTGCCCAGAGGCTCTTATTAAACTTTCCTTTACGAGGGAGCTCACAGTGGAAATTATTGTGGATGACAAAGGGTTTGGGCTTGTCAGGATACTGCAGACTCACTATTTAACCCTGCTGGCCGCATGGACTCTTATGGCCATGGGCAGTGCCAACTATTATCTGCTCTGGCCTTCACCATCATAAGCCTAAATTAGATCCGCTGTCCTAACATTGCCTTAACACATTTTGCCTGAATGCTGGACTTTATGAATCATATTCTTTAAATACTACCGAACAACTCTTCCCACCACTCACTCACACATGTTCTATTGCCCGATATAGGCATAACATATTGTGCTCTATATGTATGAAAAACCAGTGTGACCAGTGCCTCTAGGCCTCTGATTGCCACAGGCTTTGACCTAGGAGTCCTGAAAACAAAGTTTAGTAATTGATATCTACAAATAAACAGTGCTTGAATGTGTTCAGTTAACATAATGCAGTCCTGCATCAATTTGAGTTTCATCAGCCACTTGACTAAGGGTGTGATCACAAAAATAAGGTCCATTGTCAATAGCATAGAGATGCATGAAGCACTTCTCACACAGAAGTCACTTTCAAACCAAGCAGCTTTTCTATTGGTCAGTGCAGTAAATTTGCATGACTAACTTGAACATGAGCAAAATTTGTGTGGCAAACTTTTTCGCCCTCTTGCGAATCTCAAGACTGTGCAGATTTGTATTGGAATGTGAACATTGAACAAATGTCAAAATTTGCAAAATATACATTTGAAATTATGACAATATTCAGGCATAATTTTGATAGTTAATTGATTATTTCTGATAGAATGTTATGAATGTTTGATTGCATTGGTTCTCATTAAGATTATATCACCTGAACTCTATCTATCAATTTCAATGGCAACAAAGTTTTGTACTACAAACAGAATGTATTACAAACTAAGACAGTTGTTACCAGCGTATGCTGTTTTATAGCATTGTCTCAATAGCTATATCCACCTGTCAGGGTAGAATGGATTGCTTTGTGTAAAGCAGAAAGCTTGTAAAAAATAAGTAAATACATAAATCTCAAGCAAAGAAGCAGGAGGTTGATGTGACACAAGGGCCTGAGATGCCATGTGAACCTTTAGTCCTCAAATTGAGCAAAACTTAATATCCCATTACCCCATTTCCTCCCCTCTCCTGATTTCTCTCTCAATAGTGCTGCTTAATAATTCACACTGTGGGCTATTGCATTTCCACTATCTGAGACTGCTAAAATACCAAAGCTATCATCCCTGTGCTGGTTACATTCACTCAAAAGTCTTTGATAAGCATGCTTCATGAAAGTGCAGCTCACTACTATTGTTATTTGTCTTTAGTTAGGGAGCTTGCTCTGAGGTGTAAAGTCAATTTACTATAGCTCTACTTATTTTGACTGTATAATAAAGATTGATTATTCCAAACACATGGTGCTGTCACAGCCTTGCAATTCATCACGTATTTTTCCCTGCATTTTTAAAGTCTAATTATCATTCAGTGCTCAATGTGTCATCAATCCATAATGAATGACTGGATCTTAAAAAAAAAAGAAGAAAAAATAAGAAAAAAAGTACAAGAACATATTTGATGGTTGACAGTCATATATTGAATTTAAAGGCTTTCTCTGAAGTTTTAATGACAGATGTTTTTATTTAGTTTTTAAAAGATTATTTATGAAAGCTAATATGTGTTAAATGTGTCACTTTGCCAATTAAAAACAAAGTGATGATGCATAAGGACAGCAGGGAACAAAAATCACTAACAACAAATAGTGTGCTGGCCAGAGTATGCTTTTTGTTTTTTGTGCTGTGAATTATTGTCTGCCAACAGCATGAAACCACTGAATTTCAAGTAATAATTAGAAACCAAAATGATCAGTTTCCTGTTCAGCTTATGCCATGTTTAATAAATTGCATATTGTTTGTCCCTTTAAAATTAAGGGTTTTTATATACGATTGATGCTTTTGGTCACTGTTCATTCAATGTAAAATCTGGGTCTTTAGAAGCAGTATTATCTACTTGATCCTGTTGTGTTATTTTTGGCCACTAGAGTGCTGCAGAAAGCCATTCTTACTAGCTAAAGAGTCAATTATGCCACATTGATCTAATTGTATTTTTTTGACCAATTGCCTCAGAAGTTCAAAATTTGCAGCATAATTTTTTATTTTTATTTCTACAGTGTCTGGTATGAACACAAAAGTGATAGGAAATGATTGATGGTGTGGTATCACCATAAATTGTCATCCACTGATGTTTTCTCCCACCTATATCAAAATAAAGACTAATTTTGTAAAAATGAGAACACGGAAGCAACAAATTAGCTTAAGTAAGAGACTTTTGATGTATCACGTCTTTTGATGAAGCAATGAACTCTTTTTCATCTTGTAGAAATTAGACAAAAGAAGCGTATATTGCAACTGATTGCTTTTGCCCTTCAGAAGGGTTTCATTATATTGAGTGGTGAGCGATGTATAGAGGGTGTTGATCCTCCACAAACCCTTATTTCTTTTTCCTTAATCCCTTCCTATTCACTTCCCACAGAATCAATATATAAACCCCAAATCCATTTGATTATCCTATTGCCAAACCGATTCCATCCGGAGTGTTAAAGCGTAAAATGCAACATGGACCTGTCGGCTATACATGAAATGGAAGTCACTTAGAAAATTAAGATGTTCTAAAGTGAAAACCCAAAATGCATTTAAATTCAGCAAAAGTCATTTAAAGTGTTTAGAAATGTACAGAAGGTAGTAGGACTAATCAGAAAGTGTCTCTTTGACACTTTAAGATGTCCAATTGTTTAGA
>RJVU01026577.1:9097215-9115598 GCA_003731715.1 Anabarilius grahami
CCCCTTCACGGACAGCTTTTTTCATCATGCAGCACTGATTAAAAAAAAAATATATATATATATATCCTTTCTACTTCATAGACAGTCAAGTTTTATTAATAGCCTATCTTTTCCAGTGGTGAATCACTGTTTTAAGTGTGATTTTCTTAACCAGATTAAACTAAAAGTCTGATTTCTAGAATTCTAAAGATTTATAATAAAAGTTTAAGTAGTATCTAAATCTTAATCTAAAATTCACAAAGGTGATCATTGCTCAAAGAATAGTAGACAAAAAAGTAGTAATGTAGACAACAACAGTTAGTTAGTAGTGAACAAGTGTAGTCACAAGCGCTCCCTTACAGAAAGAAAATATATTTCCCTATATATGAATGATCAATATATTACATGATTTAACAGTATATTTGAAAACATACAGAAAAATATATTGCTTAAATATATTACAATATATTGAATAATACATAAGGAATTGCCGCTTTTCATATATTTAAAAATATGTGATAATATATTTACTAATATATCATAATGTATGTAATTTTATATTCAGTAATATACTTCATAAGATTTATATGTGATCAGATATGGTACTGCATGCATAATATATTGCAGATATATTTACTCATGCAGTATAAACACATATATGGTAAAATATATTATGTAACACATTTCTTATATTTTATAATAATTTACATTTTAAATGTTCCATATTTTCAAGTTAGTTAACAAATGCACACCTGCATGTACTAACGTTTCTACCAAAGAGACTATCACTGTACTATAGTGCGCACAGCTGTTACTTTTTAAATAAAGTTATTATAGTCTTAATGGTGTTCAGCCAATCATAAACCTAACCACAGACTCTACTCTTCAGCACAGTGATAACCCCAAAAACTCACACATACCAGAAAACCTTTTAAATTCCAAAATAATACAACTTTAAACACTAACAGATCTCCCCCTATATTGAGCAAAACACATGAAATAGCACTTAATTTTAACATTTACTCTACTTTAACAGTCAGAAGCAAAGCATGCTTGGAACTAGAAGTCTGTTGTAACCACTGATTGTAACTCATTCCATGAATGTGTGTGTGTGTGTATATATATATATATATATGTATATGTGTGTGTGTACAATACATTCACATTTATATGGGAACATGTATGTGCAATATATGTACACAATAAAGGATAAAACTTTATGAATGTAATGCTATTTTTGTCTTCATTTATAAATATTTTATTTGTATTAATATATAGCCATACATGGTCAATGCATATATTGCAGTATATTGAAAAATATAAGCACTAGTTTCCCATATATGGAAATGTATTATGTAATATATCGCATTATATTTTGCAGTATATTTCCATATTTTTTTGTTCCATAAGGGCTACCAAAAATTGCAATATTAAATCATCTTCTTTTGACTGAAAGTGTCCAAATTGGGTTTTATTACACATCAAGCATATCCTTCAATGTAGGATTTATGTTATAAACATGTTTTGTTGTCTTTTCTGAATGGGATGGGTATTATCCATGGTATTTTAAGAAATACCTTAAGAAATATTATACACAAGGCTGGTTTGAGTAACATACAATAATCCCAAACTAATTTACACATCTTTCACTTTTGCCAGTTGCCTCCTCCATATCCTGTGAGTCATCACCTTTAGCTGGATGAAATCATTTTTAAAATACATCTTTGTAGCTTTAGATGTGTGTACAAGTGTGTCAGGAGAGCGCAAAGCAATTATGCACTGATTCTGTTACAGATTACAGGGAAAAAGTGAACACAAAATGGGAATGACAAAAAGGAATTGTAATGAATAACCCTGATATGATTTTAGGTTGAAAAATGTATTTTACTAGAACAAAAGGGTGATTTACCTCCCTTTTTAATAGCAGTATTATCCTACTGTGGGTGATTTTGAATACCACACGGACCTGATCATTTTCCAGTGAGCAGGAGGTTATCTGCAGATCTTCAAAGTTCAGTATTGTTGTCTTTTTGATGGATTGTTAGAAAAGGTGAATCAAGGGGTGCAAAATGTATTATATGTCAGGGAACAATACTGTGGGCTGTGGTACTCCAAATAATATTCGGAAAACCATGCCAGCCTGTTTTTTGGTCAATTTGTGGTAATGGATCGACCTCAGATTGTTTAGGCCCAAATGTCTTTTCACATTTTCTTTTGTCTTTGAGAACATTATTATTTGGATGGTTCCAGCATCCATTAAATTGTACCCAATTGGTTCAAGCTGAAGAAGGATCATAGAATTCAGCCTAGAATCTTCTTGTAAATTACAACCGTAGAGAAACTTCACAGAGCCCATAGATGAGTGAATATATTTGATATTCAGTTTCATTCTGTTATGTGCACATTTTTCCTGCTTGTTTTAATGTCAAGAGGATGGAATTTAAAAATGAACAAATTGTGCAGCAAATAGATTTTGCTGATTTTTAATAGATTTTTTATTTTTTTTTACCATCAATTGTTCATGCATTGGTGACCTTATAGGGCACTCTTTAAACAAGCTGGGCTGAAGTGTTTTATAAAGGGGGTAACAACAGATGCCAGAGAAAGAAGCCAAACCAGAATTTAAGCCTGACTCTTCCCTTATTATGCTGCGATACTCATTCCACAGGGCCACTCACCCTTGAAATTGTTATATGTATCAACTAAAAGCCCATTTGTGGATTTTTTGGTCTTTTACTCACTCAATAAGATCAGATCACCATCTCCTAAATAGCACCCAGAGACTTTTGTTAGTTAGGGTTGTCATGCATGCATGCATGGTATACTCAAGAGGTGGCTGTCATTGTGTGTAGAGCCATCCAAAATCAATGAAATCCAAAAACACATGAGGTCTTACAGCACTGTTGTTAGTTTCATGTTGAATTTGTTTGTTTTTTAGTTCACTGGCAGTTTGTATGATGCAAAATGTCAAAGGAATACAGCAGCTTTTGTCTGATCAGATCTTTTCTGTGCAAATAAAATAGCATTAGAAATGCACAAAACATGAGTCTATTCCCTGTGGATTACAATGAGATACATTTGCAGCTACCGAGTCTGCACTGAAGTGCTTTTCATGTTTCAAAGAAGAGCTTATACTTTTCTCACATTCCTATGTTACAGTTTATGTCTGTTTTTGCAGAAACATATATAATTTCAGGATGTGTCTACTGCCGCGTTCCCTAAAATAATTTCTCAGCATTGCATATTGTTAGGTCTCCCTTTCCAAATATGCCTCATTTTCAGCCTGGTTTGATTTCTTTCGTATCTTTCAGCCAGAGAAATATTCAGAGAAAGAATAGCAAAAAAAGGTTCAAAACTCAATCACCTGAATCAAACTAAATTAAATCGTGTCATTGTTTACTTTTGTGATAGAAATTTCACCTTTTCCTACTGTTGTCATTTTGCAGATGCTTTGCCATTATTTGCTTACAGCTGCCTGAGAGTAAGTGTCAAGCTGAAGGGCACACAATGAAGCAAGGCCTCTGTAACTCTCCAGTTTATGGATTGCCTCAAACGGGATCTGAACTCTTGTTAGTTCTATAGAGTTAGAAAGAAGATTTTCAAGTGAAAAAAGGTTAGGTTTAAAGCAGTAGTTCTTAACCAGGAGACTGGGTTCCACTAGGGGGGCCTAAGCAAATTTCCAAGTAGGTCAAAAGTATTTAAATTGATAAATAATTTGTAAAATATATAAAATCTAATCTAAATGAAAATGCTAAAAATAAATACATAAAATCAAGATGAAAACAGAGTTCAGATTTCTTTTTATTTTCTCTCTGTTGAAAACAGTTCTGGAATACAGAACATGTCTTCTGGAACCACCTGGTATTAAGATGCGAGAAGTGGATGACGCTAAATACGGATGATGCTAAGAAGTGGACGACGCTAAATACAGGTGTAAATGGGGTGTTAAACGTTTTGAGCTTGTCCACTTTCGACTACTTCCAGAGGTAGTCGCAAACGCATTCGTCTGGATTGCTTTCATAGTGTAAACGCTCATGTGGTTGAATGTGTTCGAACATCGCAAAAGACCACCTACTCTCTGAAGAAACAAAAGCAGAAACAAAAGCTCATGCTCTCCGTATGTTTTTCTGTGATCTCTGGGCATGTTCATATGTAAAGTGCGCAGGCTTATTTTGTCCATTAGATTGAAAGATCTGAAAAGCCCATACATTTACCTGCCCAGAGACCCTCCCCTTGAAAAAATCAGGAAAGACGTGGTTGAAAATGGACAAAAGAGATGGATTAAAATACAGGTGTAAATGGGTATGCGTCTCCCTCGTCCAATTGTGATCTGATCGACCAAAATGCATCTTAATACCAGGTGGAAACAGGGCCTTGTTAATTAATTTAATATATCAATAAAAAAGTTTAAAACCAAGCAACTTTGTCATAAGACCAGAAATATCTTTGAATACTGAACTTTGAATATTGTGTTGGACAACAGCGGGCCTTCGTGTCAAAAAGATTGAGAACCACTGGTTTAAAGTGATAAAACAATCGATATGCTGTTCGAAATGAAGGAAAAGAGTATTTTTAAAAGGCACAAAGTAGGCCTACCTTCTGGTTTTCAAAAATTGCTGAAACATGTTCATTGTTAATGTGCTGAACTACACCTGTGGTTACTCTGATAGGATGCCTATGTGAACTTGAGTGGAACTAACTCAATACATCCTCTAAAAATCACCTTGAGACCAGCTGGCTAAAAAAAACCCCTCAAAATAACTTGTTTCGTATTTTATTTATTTTTCTGTGTGACTTCATCCTCTGTTTTTGCACATAATTCTAAAAGATTATATTTTAACCTGCAAATAATTGCTTTCTAGCACTTTATTGCAAAGCTTTAAGACAATAAGAAGTTTATTTAGAAAAAAATGGTGAGGTGATCATTACAGAGGAAGCGTTAAGTTTCCTTTAAATGTATAAGGGGACAAGAGCTGTATAACTGCAGCAGACAACCTGTGATGTATTCACAAATGACCACTACACGCTCCAGGACAACTTAAAACTTGAAAAGTCATTGGGATGAATTTCATGCTGCTCCTCGCTCCTACATACAGTTTAGAAATGAAAGCGAGAGAATATGGTTTTCTGCAGGTTTAAGCAGCTGAGAGTCTCTCCAGAGGGGAGGTGAAAAATAATGGTCTCCCTTCACCTGCTGACTTCCCTTCCCTTCTTTTCCCACTCCATGTTTTACACGAGTTGCACAGGTTCATAATTCTCAATTCTGTTGAGCATTAATTTAGCAGCGACAGAAGGGGTTCCCTGGAGGAACCCAGGTGACAGCTTCATTTCAAGCCTCTTTAATGTTGTGTGGCTGTTAAGTCTCCGGCTCAATTCTCAAAAGCACCATAAAATTTCTCAAGCACAAAATATTACAGTTTTGCGCAGCAGGTTTTCAATTTGTGTTTGTCATGCGAATAAGGGCTTAGTAGGCTTACGCCGACAAGTTACGTTCTACGCAGAGTGTTTATTTAATTGTTGTTAATAAATGTTCCACTGGAAGCTGAGAAGATCTGAAAGCCTTTGAGTTTTTCCTGATTTTCTGGGTCGATCAAGGCAAAGCGTGACATTATTTGACCTCAGCATGTTTTTTTCTTTCATTTAGAGATTGAAAAGTTCGAAGGAGACGAGTTGAGAAAAGATGGTGAGGTGAAGAAATACTTGGATATCATCAGCAACAAAAACATCAAACTTTCAGAGCGTGTGCTGATCCCGGTGCAGCAGTATCCTAAGGTAAGACCTCAGTGCTCCATATAATGTACAAAGGAGTGATGACGTGACAACCATCAATGTATAGTCATATGGAGATCAGAGAGAATCAAAAGCAATTCATCAGCTTTATGGGATTGCTGTGCTTTTGGTAATGACTTAATGCATTCTGTATCTGGCAGGAGCAAACTAGATGGTGTCAGATTCTGATTTGTGCTGCACTGCAGATCTGTTATTTACACCTTATATTTCAGCTGAAAAGGTTCCTGGCTCTCTCAGAGTAACAGGCACGCCACATCTGTTTCTAGCTGTTCAAACATTATTCTGCCTCATTTTGTAATCAGGAAATTATTCTTGTTTTTTTCCAACTCCTTTTTTTTTTTTTATGTTTTACCAGCTGGCATCTCATGCATCTGTTTGGAAATTTTAGCTTCTCAGCGCCAACATAGCTGCATTTTATTCAGCAACATGATCAGTTTTGCACCAAGTCTGTTGATTGATTGAACTTCAATGTGGGGGCTTCAACTTCTTCGACTTCCTATGGGGGCTCCCAGCAATTATCAAGTCACTTTTATTAATAAAGCGCTTTATACAGACGCAGTCAATGAGCGTGGAATCATGGAACTTGTCATCATGCTGATGGATCTAATAATGTTTATGGAGAAATAATGTTTTATGGGTGAGTGAATGCATTCATGTTTTTAACATGACTGTGGTATGAAGCAGGGCGTGGCCGAGAATCGCGGGCGCGTTTGCTAATGAGAGACACGCGAGTCCCGGGGAATATAAAGGAATAAGGACATCTCGTTCTACCGACCAAGTGCTGAAAAACTACTCATACAGGTCAGTTTATTTGACGAATTAAAATAGTGAGGTAACACAGCGCTGTTTCACTTGGTCTAACATTATCAAACTTAACTGCATTTGAGTGTGTTGAAAGTTGTAATGTTATTCTATGTATTAGTTTGTTGGCTGAATGAGACTAACAGTAAGCTAGATCCACATTAGAATATCATACTGATGATATTCTAACATTTCATCATGTTATAATGTTAGCTATATAACATTGATTCGTCTTATGTACATTTTCTTACCTGTATAATAACGTGCAAGAGTGGTCAAGTCGAAGTTTGTCGCAAGGCTCTTGCCATTTTGAAAACGCCACACCAGTATTGATCCTTGTTTTATTTCTTCTTTTGTCTTCTTGCCATGGTCCATAATGTTTGAATGAAAACAACAGCATGCCGCTAGATGTTAGGAAGCTGTCCACGTCTGTTGCCATAATGGTTGCTATGCAGTACAAGCAGAAACCAGGGATAACGCAGATATTACGTCATTGACAGGCTCAAGTGACAAGGGATGGGCACTATTTAAAATTGTAAATTTCTCTGAATTTACAAATTCTTGGAAACATTTATGATAATGTTAGTACACAATTGATCGAAATATATAACACTGTGCAAGTGGTTTTTGGATATTTTAATATAAAAATCTGTGCCTTTAATATATTTTTAATGAAATCTGAGAGGAATATGACTCGTCCATAGACAGCAACATAATCAACACTTTCAAGGTCTAGAAAGCTACTAAAGACATCGTTAAAACAGTCGACGTGACTGCAGTGGTTCAACCTTAATTTTATGAAGTGACGAGAATACTTTTTGAGCACAAAAAAAAAAGAAGACTTTATTCAACAATTTCTTCTCTTCCCTGTCATTATCCTTACGCAGTTAATGCTGTAAGCACAATGAAGGCTTCCGTGTTTACGTCCGAATGCCGGCTCAGTATTGGCCAAAGCTGCACATGTGAGCAGCACGACGCATGCGTGTGATGCTGACGTAGGAGCCGGCCAATAATGAGTCGGCGTTCTGATGTAGAACCTGGAAGCTCTAGATGTAAACAACGTATGAGAATGACACAGAAGAGAAGATACTGTGGAATAAAGTCGTTATTTTTGTTTTGTTTTTGAGCACAGAAAGTATTCTCGTCGCTTAGTCACGTCGACTATTTTAAGAATGTCTTTAGTACCTTTCTGGACCTTGAAAGTGGTGATTATATTGCTGCCCATGGATGAGTCACGTACCTCTCGGATTTCATCAAAAATATATTAATTTGTGTTCTGAAGATGAAGAAAGGACTTACAGGTGTAGAACGACATGAGGGTGAGTAATAAATGACAATGTTAATTTTTGGTGTTCTCAAACTAAGCAAGCCAGAGGCGACAGTGGAAAGGAACCCAAACTCCTCCGGCCAATGAATGAACACGGTGTGATTATGATTCAGACTGCATCACAAGTCAGAATTGTATTTGTTATGTTGATCAGTTTTATTCACAGACAACAGCTGAGGTATTTAAATGTGCCATAAATGAGACATGTAGCGTATTTGGCGCTGAGTGGTTAAGTTTGATATCCGCTGATAGTTTGATTATAGTGATTCAGTCATTAAAGAGCCAGAACTGCCTGGTTTGATTCATCTGGAAACAATATTACATGTTGCAAATCACAGTTTTGCCAGTAATAGTAAAGTCAGTGCTTTATTTTAGATGGAAACAGAGTTTTTATTTTAGGTAACTGGTTATTTACTTCAGACTACTCTATCGTTATCACGTTCAGTGCACACTGCACTCTTTTATTCAGCACTGTGCTGCTTTAAAATTATGCTTTGAAAATGAGTGGAAAAAAGCCCATGAGCATCACACAGACGGATCCATAAAGCTTCTGAGCTTCTCATATGCTCCCTCGTTTTTTACTGTTTCTGCTTTAGGAAATGAATCCCTGGAGCACTAAAATGCGCAGACTGTTTGATGGGTTTAGTAGATTTGTGCTGTCGAAAAACGAGTACAAAGAACACGCCTTAGGTTTAGATTTTACATGTCTTGTTCGAGTTGTAACAATGGCTTTTTGTTTTCCCAAATCCCTCTTTCCTGAGGATCTTGGCTGCTTTGTAGTTATGGTAATTTTATGGGAAAGTTCTCTTGTGATATTCCTGGAATGTGAAAAATATCTGTAAAATGTCATTGCATTGATTAATATTAAGTGTCGTTTATGTAGCTTTTCCTGATTTTACCTTACGTATTGTTTTTGTTACAAAATAAGAGGGTGTATTTTCCCCATAAATATAAGCAGATCAAAGATGTGTTTTTGTGAAGAGTTATATTTTTCAGATGCCAGAATATTTTTTTGGAATCTAATTTTAGCAGTTTAGGTTATTATTGATCTGAGACAAGACTACACAGTATATCGGTATAATATCGGTTATCGGCCAGTATATGTTATACTTAATCTGTATTGGTTGATTTATTTATTTTTTTAATTCTCCTGTTTTTACATTTAGATTACCTTTGCATAACTCACTTAAAGTTAATCATTAAAACACTAATAATTTAATAATACACTTTTTAAAAATGTAATTGAGCAAATCTCAGATTGAATATTAATTTTTCTTACTGAATGTTATAATATTGTGATGCTAAATTCACTTGCAGTTAATTAATACAAATGTCTTAATGTTTAAAATGTTTTAAATGTTTAATATCACCCATATAAATTGGTTATCTGCCATAACATTTATTGCGTAACAAAATACAATACACAACAAAATAATTATCAGCTTATTGTGTCAGCGCTAATAATTTTAGCGCATCTCTTAAAATAAGTCCTGCTAAGAAAACATTATACATGTATCCTTTTTTTTTTTTACTTGTCATTGCACTTAAAGGGATAGTTCACCCAAAAATGAACATTTTGACATAATTTACTCACCCTCAAGTTGTTCTAAACCTGTATGAATTTCTTTGTTCTGCTGAACACAAAGAAAAATATTTAAAAGAATGTCAGTAACCAAACAGATCTCGCCCCCCATTGACTACCATAGTAATCATTTTTCCTACTATGGTTGTAAATGAGGGGCTAGATCTGTTTGGTTACTGACGTTCTTCCAAATATTTTTCTTGGTGTTCAGCCGTGAGTACATTTTCATTTTTGGGTGAACTTTCCCTCTAATATAGTGCTTCCTGCATTTACAAGCCATTTCTCTGACATGGCCAGCAAAAAAAAAAGGGGGAAAAAAATGGTTAGCTTAACACTCAGAACTACACCATCTAACCTCAAAATCCATCAATGAACTTGTGGACCATAACAGATAATAGCTTATATAGTCTAGACTTTATGTTATGCTCTCTGTTACAAATCCCCCGGATTTATCTACGTGCAGTTAATTAATCCGTGTGTGACGACAGCACTGTCTCTGAGTTTTGTTTAATCATGCTTGATGAGACCGTCTCCAAGGAAGAGCATCTCGGCTCAGCTCAGAATAAGTGAGTTGGAGTTGATATTTGGTTTCTTTGATCCTCTCTTTAAATTAGGCTAATTTTAGTTTATATATTTGCATAATGAGAAGTAGGCCTTTTGTACCTTGAATGGCAGTTTATGTGCCCTTTCGCTATTTGTCCTAATGTATATATTGACCTTGACATGAATTCCTTGTTCTGAGTCTTTACTCCTCTGCATCATTTCAGTTTGAGAGTTTTTATGCATTGCTCCACTCCTTCGAAGACCTTTGTTTTTCATGACAAGATATTAATTGCACATCACTGTTGTTCTATAATGCAATGACATGTTTAATATACTTTCATGGCATGTTATTTTTTCCCCCAAATTATCGCATATTACTTTCTCTAACTATTGAGAAATATGAAAGAACAATTCATGGATTTACAGTGGCACTGTAAATAGGCTCTGTTTAAATGATTTTACTAAGTGAATTATACATTCACTGGTTTCTCTGTGCTGAGAGAGGTTGACAAGGTTATAGAAGACAGGGTAACTAAAACTGAATTCTTATTAAAGAATGCTGTTTGTTTTCTAATAATTGCAACCTATATTGTCCACAATCCCCTTCATGATTATGAAGGGAGAGTACAACTTGGTGATTGATTGATTTGATTGATTGATTGATTGATTGATTGATTTGATTGATTGATTGATTGATTGATTGATTGATTGATTGATTG
Organism: Anabarilius grahami; assembly: GCA_003731715.1. Lineage (NCBI taxonomy): Eukaryota > Metazoa > Chordata > Actinopteri > Cypriniformes > Xenocyprididae > Anabarilius > Anabarilius grahami. The sequence continues at coordinate 9,107,957 of RJVU01026577.1, forward strand.
ATTTGATTGATTTATTTGATTGATTGATTGATTGATTGATTGAATATGCATCTTACTGATTAAAACACCACATTACGTATGGGAAACAAGGGGCATCTGTAACTATTTTATTTTTTCATAGTTCACAGACCACTACAAATGTCCTTTTTGGTGCACAAAACATTTACATGTTAAAAATAACTGTGCTATTAATAAACTTATAATGAGAAAAACTATGACTATTTGCATGTACACAGTTAAGAATCATATGTAGTCTTGAGGTTTTGCAGAATGGCTACCTCTGCAAAAAAGTAACAAAACAAAAGTTCCTATAAATCCCAATATACTGTAGCAGAACATTAATGTATCTTTCCCTATATTCATCTTGTGCAAAAACACATAAAATAACACTTAATTTCAACATTTATTTTCCTTATACAATCTGATGCAAAGCATGCTGGGAACTAGAAATCTGCTGCAAATCATTCAGTTTAAGTTCAGCTTAATATAATAAGTTATTGAATTAATGTAGCTTTTTCCTATTAACTCTTTCCGCGCCAGTGTTNTTTTTTTTTTTTTTTTTTTTTTTTTTTTTTAAAGTTGCCAGCAAGCATTTTTGAACATTTTCTCAAAATCTTTCATTGCCCCCATAATATTTTGTTGTATGAATATCTGAACATGCAGTACATCAAAAGGAAAAACAGAGCCTCTGCTTTAAAAAAAAATATATTCTATCTTAATTCTTTTTAAAAAAATTTTAAGGGGGGGTAAAAATTTGGCAAAGAGTTAAAATTCAACACAACACCAGACCGGATTCAGAATGATGACCAAAATGTAGAGGAGTCCTATACCTCTTCCTGGGTCGACATTTCATTCTGTAACGTTAGGCAGTTTAGATTTTTTTATATGCTGTTTAATTTTTGACGATCGTGTTATTTTACGTGTACATAAGCAATGCTTCCCTTACTAACAGCACGCTTGAATAAAAAAGGAAGTTTATTCAAGTTTTCTGTTAGTATATACTTCTCCTAAAAATACTAAAAATAAGAAAGTATACTTTGTCTTCTTTTTTATGTAGGCTACTTCTTTGAAATATTACACTAAAGTATACTTGAGTTATACTGACAGAAAAGTGTAAGTATATTTGGCCTATACTTGTTCTCAATCTTTTGATCGAGATCTACTTAAAAATATAATTAAGTATTCTAAGTATACTTGGCTTGTAGTGTTTACACTTTTGATTGAGTAGCCTATCAAATACTTTTTTCACATAGTTTTACACACTGTCTTATAAACTTACATTGTTTGAAAATATTAATTTATAAAGAAAACAATATGTTCCTAATTCTGAGTATGTGAGTTTTTGTGTAGTCCTCTGGTAGTGTACATAGGAATTTCCTTCAGATCTATTTAACTCTTTCCTGGCCATTGACGGAATTTTCCAGCAATCCATGTTTTCACTGTTATACAGTAGAGGGCGCATCTTCTGAAAGAGTACAAAATCTCCGGATCAAACCACAGGCGAAGAAGAAGCAGAAACAACGATAGAAGCATTGCTTATGCACATGTAAAGTAATGCAATCATCAAATATTAAATAGCATATATATCAAAACTGCCTAACATTACAGAATGAAATGTCAACCCAGGAAGAGGTATAGGACTGTGCAAGCTTTGGGAGGTGTTGATGGAAGAGATCTGTTGCTGGTGCTGGCTGGCAACTTAAAAAAAAAAAAAACGCTGGTTAAAGTATAGTTAAAGGCATCAGTGGACCATGTGTAAGGCTGGGCAATAATTTTCTCACTCAAACCACAGAGTGCTGCTGCTTCTGATTGTTTTTAGCGGGAAAAGCGGCCCATAACTGATGGTCTACGATCAGTTTTCTCTATAATAATAGCATATTGGTGAAAGAGATTTGGTGTTTGTGCTCTTGAAAGCATCAAAAGCTGCTTTTCCACTGTTTCCACGGACCAAACCATTCTCATTGCTTAACTGTTCCATTCTGTGCCAATCTGATTTTCCACTGTGGGGCTGATAACAGAGCTCTTTGGAATGTAATACAAATGCGTCAGTCGTTGCCTTGGTAACGCAAGAGTTAACAGACGATATGAGATGTACAGTAAGTAGTGACCATGTTAATGGAGTATGATCAGATATTTCTTTCAATTTTATTAGTAACTTGCGTTAACTTCGCTTCAGCTACAGAGAAACTTGATAACAGACAAGTGACCAATCCTGAATTGCCACGTCACTACGCTCATTAAGAATTCTGAGAATTCCGGGCCAAGAACAGTTTGTAATCATGCCATGCCAAACCAAGCTCAAGAAGAAATATAACTGGAACTGTTCCTTACTGTTCTAGAATCATTCGGCCCAACAGTGGAAAAGCGGCTAAAGGTTTCTATTTACGAGTTTCTGCAGCGCTGAGCATTGTAGCTAATCAGACATGGTTAAGTTATGTGATTGAGAAATTTTAGAGTGTTACATGTGTGTTTAGTGTGTTTGGAGTCCAGTTTCTGCTACTGCATTGAAAAAGTAAGCAAATATGCTTAGTTGATGTGTTTTGGATGGTGTCCACCAAATCACTGGATATTTCTATCCTGGTTTTTATTACTCCTACAACTCTTCTTCCTTATATCTCTTTGCACAGATCTTTATATATTTCATTGTGACATCACAAAACTACACAGTTTTCATTTTTCATCAGTTATCTGTATGCAAATAAAGTATTTGATTTACCATAACTTGCACAAAAGCACAGTCAGTGGTTTGCAATGAAATATAGTCCCTGCTGACAGAGCTCAGATACCTGTGAGCACTGATAGAAATCATAGGAGCGTCACACACATGCACACACACGCGCACACACACACACACACACACACACACACACACACACAGAGAGAGAGAGGGAGACCAAAAGGGAAGCCAAGAGATGAATGGCTGTACCTGCATCACCATCTAGTAAAGTCAAAGACATGGTCGCCATGGAAACCACTGTATTTAGATTTAAGAGATGGATTTGGGCAATCTATCAAAGGGCGTATCTGCACATCTGAGCATCACTGCAAATTTGTTTTATGAATGTCCGTGGGGGTTTTTTCACATAGGTAATGGGGTTATTTTGATCAACAATATTCAGAAGGGATAACTGGGACATGTGCATAAACATTTGGGACATCTTGCCTTACACTGTAGTGTACTTCATTGTGTTTATAAGGAAGCCAGACCGCATTGGCATCTGATTTGTCAGTGGATTCTAATTAAGACTTAGCAAATGTCCTATGGGTACATCTGTTTGTGCAGAGACTCATTAGAGGCGCAGTTAACGCTGTGCTTGTTTTGGTGCAGTGCACACTGATGAATCAAAATAGAGTGTATGTTAAGCTATGCTATAGTTCACCTGATTCCATTGGGCTTATCATTAAATTGACAAACACGTGTCCAGACAGCAACACATGCTAGTGGTGCAAAAAAACTTGCATCATCAGCACCTGGATCAAGGCAGTTGCTGCAATGCCCATATTTTCAGCCCGTTTTCTGATTTTCATGCTGCACTTAAAATGTCACTATGTCAAATCATGTTATAAAGAAATCTTTAAAGGTAGAAATATTGTTGATCATAGTTGAATGGAATAACATCACAAATATCTGAAGAAATATTATAGATAATAGATATAGGCAGAGGTGGGTAGAGTATCCAAAAACTGTACTCAAGTAAAAGTACAAGTAGCCTACTTGTAGAAATATTTACTCAAAGTAAGAGTGAAAGTAATAATCTTAATAGTTACTTGAGTAAGAGTAAAAAAGTAGCTATTCATTGAAAATCTACTCAAGTAGCTCGTTACTAGTTACTTTGTAATATACACTAGCCTACCGTTCAAAAGTTTGGGATCGGTAAGATTTTTAATGTCTTTAAAAGAAGTTTCGTCTGCTCACCAAGGCTGCATTTATTTAAGTAAAAATACAGTAAAATCAGTAATATTATGAAATATTATTACAATTTAAAATAACTGTTTTCTATTTGAAAATATTTGAAAATGTAATTTATTCTTGTGTTGGCAAAGCTGAATTTTCATCATCATCACTCCAGTCTTCAGTGTCACATGATCCTTCAGAAATCAATCTAATATGATGATTTGCTGCTCAAGAAACATTTATTGTGTACAGATGTACAAAATATTTGTGTACAATATTTTTTTTCAGGATTCTTTGTTGAATAGAAAGTTCAAAAGAACAGCATTTATTTGAAATATAATCTTTTGTTACATTTTAAATGTCTTTACTGTCACTTTTGATCAATTTAATGCATCCTTGCTGAAAAAAAATATTAATTTCTTTAAATTCTTCTAAAAAAAAAAAAAAATTCTTACTGACCCCAAACTTTTGAACGGTAGTGTATAATGTTACAAAAGCTTTGTATTTCAGATAAATGCTGTTCTTTTGAACTTTCTATTCATCAAGCAATCCTGAAAAAAAAGTATACAACTGTTTTCAACATTGAAAATAATCATAAATGTTTCTTAAGCAGCAAATCATCATATTAAAATGATTTCTGAAGGATCATGTAACACTGAAGACTGGAGAAATTATGCTGAAAATTCAGCATTTCCAACACAGAAATAAATTACATTTTATATTATATTCCAATAGAAAACAGTTATTTTAAATTGTAATAATATTTCACAATATTACTGTTTTTACTGTATTTTTAATTAAATAAATGCAATCTTGGTGAGCAGACGAAACTTCTTTTAAAAACATTAAAAATCGTACCGATCCCAAACTTTTGAACGGTAATATATATATATATCTCAATACAATAGCATGTTATTATTTAGATAGATATTTAAAATTATTATCATGATTAGATATATTTGCAACAAACACAGAAGAGACAAGCATTATTTCTGGCATCTGTAACCCGAATATCATTGCATGTCCTTTACTTTGTATAATAATATAATAAAAAACAACGTAGCCTATAATAACGTATACAGTTAAAACTCTTTACATGTGCTCGCGCTCATAACCTCTGAACATCACACAAACAATGATCAAATGGACACTGACGGATCTTCTTCCGTCTGTTCTCCTAAATGTAATCAAATGTATATTGCAGCAGGCGCGTGTAAACTGCTTAACTGTGTCAACGCAAAGGCGTTCATTTTCAAGACGAACAGGTCGCCGGCGCCGCCACTGCGCAACCGCGGGTGTTCATTTCATACTCTCTGAACAATGGTAACTTATTTAATGTATAAATTAAGATATATGTCCATAAAACGGTAAATTAATGCTACATACTTTGTTATCGTGGCGTAATAATCTGCTTGGTTGTAAAATGTAGGCTGTATGAATTGAAATCAAATGAAATCGATACCTGTGGAATTGTTCACAGACAGCATACGCAGTTCAACTAATAAAGATCTTCATCGCTGGCAAACAATAGGATGCATTTGCAGATTGGCTTTTAATTGACTGCAGGTCCACTGACACTTCATCCAACACTCGTGAGAACCCGCTTCAGATGATGCAGTGCGTGCAGGAACTGAACAAACTCATTCAAACTGATTCGCGAACCAATTTAGACCGTTTTACCAACTTGTTTGATCAAGTCTTTGAACAGAATCGACTCAAAAGAGTGATTCATTTGTGAATGGGGCATCGTTCATATATATATATATAAAAAATGTTTTTACCACATATCTTTTAACATTGATTAATGGATATATCTGATTTAGCATAAAATTAATATGCTAAATTAAACATGATTATATCAATTAATCATTGTTAAAATATTTCAGAGGTTTCAAGGCTTTAACATTACAATTTTACATTAATTATACAGTATATTTTAAAGTGTTGTAAAGAAAGTCAGGCCTGCAAGTAATGAAAGCAAGTGAACATGTTTTTAAGCATTAAATGTTTTCAAGCAAGAAATCTTGAAGATTCATAAAACCATGTTAGTGTTGCATTCAGAATTCACAATGTTGTTTTATTATTGTGGTAAACATCCAGCTTTACCTAAACCGTTCGTCTAAACCAAGCAACAAGAAAAGACGCTAACAGATCTACACTGAGGTTTGCCTTTTTAGTTCTGAAAACACGACTAATCCGTTGAATAGTAACGCCGGTGGTTGTTGTCCCCATAGATTGTGGCTTATCTGTCTCCAGTTTTATGACCTTTACATGGAGGTGTAGGAAAGCTCTGCACACAAAGATAATCAAATTGTTGTCTTGTTAAAAAAAATTCCCTAGTCCCAAAGGCCGACCAACCTTGTCAAAGGTGTTTAACATAGATAAGCTGTGGAACAGATTCAAAATCGAACAGAACACAGAGGTGGAAAATAAAAATAAAAATCAACAATAGTGAGGAAGTTGTATCTTCTTAATGAATTAAAAGCCTGCTGAGGCACCTCTATTTGTTTTCAGGAAGGTTATTTATATAATTGTAAACATGAGCTCAGATAACATGGTTTTCTTGTGGTGCACAGTTGTTGGTTCAAGATTTGTAGAGAGACGGAAAGTCATGGAAAGAAACACCATAAACACTGAGCCAATGGGAATATGGCTTCTTTCCTAATCGGTTTATAAGGCTTATCCCAGTATGTTTCAAATGACCGACACCCCATGGGATAACACACTCACTAAGCAGCCAGCGGAATGATATTGGTGCCATAATCTTTAGCAAACAAATATTTTTGCGCTTGGAAAACTTGTAAATGTGTGACTTTCCAGTTTTCTTTCCAACTTTCTACGGCATTTGTTCGTTTTAAGAGCTAACACCAAAGTAACATGGGAAATGTAGTCTGGGGAAGAGAGTGGATGCTTCTCATCTGTATGGGTAGCAGTCTTTTAACCTGTCAGCCTCCTGACTCTGAGATGGTCTTAATGTACTGTTTGTTTACCCTGCATCTGTGCTGTCAGCCCCAGAGTGTCAGAGCTCAATATGGGTTCTGTAATGCAGGGGATCCATCATCAACTTTTCCTCAGGCTGTTACCTTTTCTAGAGCTGCATTGAACACAGTGTTCAGAACATGAACACAGTTGGAACATGAATTTTTAGTTTGATATCATACATATTTGTTATGCATTCTGTTTATGTGCATCTCATTTTTTCTCATAAATATGCTTAAATATTTATATAATTAATGTTGTAAAGTAAGTCAGGCATACAGCTTACTGCTTTCAGGTATAGTCTTTTTTTAAGCAAGGGCACATTAAATTGATCAAAAGAGACAGTAAAGACCTTAAAAAGTTCTATTTCAAATGAATGCTGTTGTTTTGAATGTTGTATTCTTAAAAGAATCCTGATAAAATGTATCACTGTTGCTAAAAAAACATTAAGCAGCTCAACTGTTTTCAGCGTTACATGAGCGCCAAATCAGCATATTTGAATGATTTCTGAAGGATCATGTGACACTGAAGAGTGGAGTAATGGCTGCTGAAAAATTCTGCTTTGCCATCACAGGAATAAATTACATTGTAAAATTTATTCAAATAGAAAAGTTCAGTTGGAATAATATTTAACAACATGCAGCCTTGGTGAGCATAAGACACTTATTTCAAAAACATTTAAAAATTGTACTGACCCCAAACATTTGAGCAGTAAAGTGTGTGTGTGTGTATATATATATATATATATATATATATAATTATATTATA
>RJVU01026577.1:9115634-9177308 GCA_003731715.1 Anabarilius grahami
AAAGCCCTTTGGCTTATTCTGGTAGTAAAGATTGTTGAATATTGTTGAACAGTATCTCTTTCTGCTAGCTCATTAGCCTCCACTAACAGCCAGCACTGGCTCTTTGACTCTCATCTCTATTTAACACCATAGCACTCTGCCACTGTTTAAACCATTCTCTGCTAATGCCTGTGTCCATTGACTATGGCCAAGCCATCTCTCCTGGCCATTATTACATATCTCCCAGTCCTAGTCCCCAACAATAATCCTGCTATCAGCCAGTGCTAGACCTCGCTAGCAGCACAGCTGGCTACACTGGCAGTAGCCATCTAACCCCATCTGCGGATCTTATCTGGTTTCACAGCTTATGGCAAGGGTGCTATGTTTCAATCTCCAACTCAAACTGCACTAATGGTTATGTTAAGTGTTCCCTTCGCCAGCTTTGGCTGGCAGCACATTTTGTTGTGAAGCCGAAGGATTTTTGTGCCATTTTTGCTGAAACAGCCTTGAGGATATTTAGAAGTTTATTGGCCCTTGACATCATAGTCATTTATACTGCATAAGATTCAGACTGTAGCTGTTTCTGCAGAGTCTATAATTACAAGTTTAATTGGCACAGTCTGAAACCCAAATCCGTAAATAATACAAGATGGCATGTCTTTTGCTTAAAGGGGTCCTATTATGCTTTTTTACACTTTTAACTTTTAGTTAATATTGCAGTTTGAGCATGAAAAATGTCTGCAAAGTTACAAAGCATAAAGTCCACTCCAAAGAGAGTTGTTCTCCATATCAGTAAACATTGTTTCTGAACTCCCTGAAATGCTTAGATTGTAGTCTTCAGTTTTCTTCTGGGAATGTACACATCACGGTTTCCCTCATTTAAATAATTCCGGCCCAAGGCATACACAAAAAAAAAAAAAAAGGGGTGAAGTCTGGTTGAGTTGCGTTAGTACTGTGTTGTCTCAATGTCCAAAAGACCCTGCACAAGTCGTGCTTGTAAAGTTGTTTTGGGCTGATCAGCTTGATTTTCTTAACTGTCATTATCGGACTCGAACTGATGTAGCGAAACTGACGCCATAATTATAGTAGTGTTTACAGCAGCTGATACCCCTTAAGTGGTAGACAATCACAACAGACTAGGGCCGGCTTTTGGAAGGCAGGTTTTAAAGAAGTTCAAACAGAGGGTGAAAACAGGGGCTGCAACAATGTAAATTATTAGAAAAATTATGAATTTTTTGAACATTAAATGACTTAAACATATTCTAGTAGATGCCATAAAGAAAAAAACTAAAAAAAATTATGAACCTGTAAATGAGCATAATTGGACCCCTTTAATGACTCATTAGCTGAAACTGTAGATTATATTCAGTAATTGTAAATTTGCAGTAGATTGAAACTGTGCCTGTGTCCCTCAAGATCTCCTGTTCTAATTTTTGGATGTGATAAGATGCACCAAAAATAAATTAGTATACTATTGTTTTTTCATGACAAATAAGAATAAGCACCTTTGCCGAATGAAAGTGCAGAATAAAAAAGGACTTAGATAACTATAGAGGAGCAATTTGCATCAATTTGCATCTGTTAAGATTGGGACAGCAGAAGAGAAATGTTCTAGAACAGCACTTTTAGTGCCCCACAAAATGAAATTCAGAATTAAGTACACAATGCATTAGAGAGTAGGAGACAGATTTTAAACTCTTAAGACTCTTTCTGAGGAAGTTTAAATTAACAAGCAAAGCTGGTCTTAGTGCAAGGATTCTCAACCTTATTTGGTCTGTGACCCATTTTTAAGTTCCAAAATTGTTGAAACCCCACTTCAGAGAATTAAGACACTTGACGATCTCACAGGCTTAATTCCTGGCAAAAAAGGTTTATGATAGAAGGTTTAGGTATCCACTGGCACTCCCATTAATGTCTATGGCAATATTAAATTTTATTATAGCATATATATATATATATATATATATATAATATATATGTGTATTTAAACCAAACCCAACATACAAAATTTCACCTATGCTTTTGCAGGGTAATTAAATATTAGTGATTATATTTATTCCTTGACAGAAAGAAAAAGAAAGAAAATTTCATGTTACTTATGTTAACCCTCAATGGTGAAATATGCTTTTTGTCTGCATATTTGGTAGTTACAGCATACATGACGAATCAACAAAAATGTCTCCGATAGGATGACTCCCAGTATGTGATGATGGTAAAATGTGTCTGGTGGTGATCGTGCCAATATGAAGCTGATCAAGAGCTCAGTGGTCTTGAATGGCTTCTGAAAAGATTTTGACAGAGAAATCAATGTAATGCACATCAGTGGGCGCCAAGCGCAGGTGAAGGTCCCTGTCAAAGGGACTCATGTGTGAAAAGTCATTTGTTCAGCCAGCCTCACACACACTCTAAACTCACTGCGGGCTTCAAAAATAAGTGATTCTGCATGACAGCACAGTGAATAGCCATCCAGGCTTTTTAAGGTATCAATAAACACTGCAGTGCATGCTTTCCCAGGATTTTTGCAGTGTTTTCAGACGTACACATTGATCCAGGCTCTGGAAGTGTGGGTTAGTGATCTAGTCTCTATCACAACAGCACACCATGTGTACTTTCTTAGAAGTCACATTTGCTTATAATAAGCCAATGCGGTTTGACACTTATGCCTCCGGTTGTCAGGTTTATCATCCTCAGCCTGTCAGTGCTGCATAATGCCCATCATTCTGCAGCCTGCCTCTGCCGGGGACTGCGAGGGACAGCTTGCATCGCTTCAAACCTCATCCAGCACTGAACTGTGCCCCCTAATAAAGCCTAAATTGCCCACCATGGAGCAGGAGAGTGACTCCAGACATTCATTAGCTTAATGAAAACAGGCCACTCCACTGCAGCCGCCCAGTGAGCATCTTCACACTGTAGCTGAGGCAACCATCTGCTCCGAGGCACCCAGCCAGCTGCAGAGTATTCCTGTCATACACACCCCATTGGAGGGGATGCAAACGGCACACCTCCACTCAGAGAGAGATGGTCATCACGCTTTGGCGCAGTGCTGCAGTGTTGCTAAATATACTGCCCTACCCACACCTCACCCTTTCACCTGAAACGGTTTGCATTTGCTTTGTGGCTCCGGCCAAATTCAGAGATGGTTCTTCTGCGTTTTGCCAGCTAGAGTTCCCTACAGCTGCATCTACAGCCTGGCTGGGAAGAGCATGTGTTGAGGAGTTTCCAGCCATGTGCTAGGCAGGGTATGTCAACATGTGTTATAGCCAACTGTTTCATTCTGGCCACCACAAATCAGCTAACCTTTGCAAATATTTGAAGGGCAAATTCCATTCCCTTAGTAATGTCTGACTTACTGGTCTGGAAACTAACAACAGTAGACAGCCATTTCTCCAAAATAATGCAACTGTACAAATGTGTTCCACACAGAATGCTTCATTTATGATATAGTTAGAGATCGTCACGATTGTTAACTAGTCATACACAGTCTACATTTATTTAGTTAGTTAGTTAGTTAGTAAAATTCAATAAATTCTTGCAGAGAATTTGCATCTCTACAACCATGCACACAAAGACACTTTGCCCATTTCTGGACATTTTTTTATCCTGTTATATAATAGGGGTGTAATGGTACACAAACAAGATGGTTCTGTACGTAAATTGGTAAGCAATTGAGAAGTTTTGTTGTTGGATGTAAGAGTGAACATTACAGTCATCATTTATTCCTGACATCTGAGCCGCTGAATACGCAGTGGATTAGTTTTGTTTTTGAAGGGAATGCACCATAGATCTAATGCTTGGTAAAAAATCGCACATGAACGCCCTCTCATGTCGAAACTTGAATGAGATAAGCTTGTAATCACGACTTCAGAAGTGGGAATTATCACATTTTCTTATTGCACGTGAAGACAGCATAATATGTATGAAATTTCTGTCCCTGCTGTTTACGTTCACAGAAATAACCGACTGTATTTATGTGAACTTTGTGTGTTTTTGACATAACCTTGTGTGGATTTTACAGTTCAAGCACAACAAAAAATGTGAGTTTAAAGAGAAGTTAATTTAATACTCACGAGATGTGCTGTCTGACAGCCTGTCTGTGTGTGATTGAGATGTGTGCGCTTAGAAAATGATAAATTAGAAGTTTAAACTGATATAGTTTTAAAACGCATGCAGAAAAAAACGTTTTATGATGAAGAAGAACTGCACTGTCCGTGAGCGTGAGCGTGATCTACTGTAGATGATAATCAAAACCAAGCAGATGTCTTTTTAGTATCCTCAGGAAGGCAGGAACTGGAAAGGGGGCGGAGAGCAGCAGCTCATTTGCATTTAAAGGCGCATGCATGAAAACAGCTTGTTTTTGATTACACTCAGAAATGAGTATTTACAACATGGATTCATAAATAATCTGTGAGGTATTTTAAGCTGAAACTTCACAGACACATTCTGGGGACACCTGGGACTTAAATTACCTCTTGTAAAAGGGGCATAGGTCCCCTTTAAAGGTTACAATAACAACAAAGCCCAAATTACTTTTTATATTTTTAGATATAATAATCAACACTCAAATAAAAAAGCATGTAAACTGCACATAAGGCAGGTTTTGCATTAGCTTCTAAATCTAATTATAAAGTAAATTTTCTACTCCAATTAATTTTTGAATTATAATAATATACACTGTTACTGTCATAACTTGTTTTCATAATAAATTTATTTAAACATACTTTAAATAATCAAGACATTACTAACAGGTAAATATAATGAATAGGCTAATATAGTTCATATACGAAATGCTCCCCTGTATATATATATATATATATACAGGTATATGGACTCTCTAATTATGATCAGAAACAACGATCTGTTTAGGTGCGTTTTCAACATCCAAAAGGTCACTATCTTACTCTGTTTTATTGTCCTTACAGTAAAGACCATGAAAAATGCGTTTTAAAAGGTTTCTCAAAAACATTTTATATCTAAAGTGAATTTAGAGGGGCTGCTGGCTAAGAGTATTGTGGTAATACATCAGAAAAAGTGATGAACACTGAACATGAGCAGACAGTGATGAAGTGACACTGTTATAAAGGGAATTTGATGCATCATTTTATACAAGGGTACTTTTTCTTACAATGGCAGCATTTATTGACGACTTAAGATTTGTTGTTATCATGGGCATTAGACAATCCTCAGCAGCCCAAATCTGATTGCAATGTGTAAGACTCTATAATGTTGTTGTAAAACAACAGAGGGTGAAAAAAAATGTTGAGGGCCAAGTGTTCTCAATGACCGCTGATCTGCTATGTGACTGAAATGTTAGTTGCTGCCCCAAGGCAGTTACTAGATAGCTCATCATCTAGGTAGTATTACTTGAATCCCCATTGGAAATGAACTCATTATGGTATGCCTCATTCAAGCATGGACTCCTGGATCGTTTTGAAGATCCCTTTTGGCATTTGGTACATGTTATAATATCTCTGGAAGCAGCGGAGCCCAACCACTGACCCCAAACATCGATTAGACACATGAGTGGCTACAGTGCCCTACAGAAACAGGTGTAGACTCTCACATCTTTTTTAATTGTTTCTGACAAACTTCAGAAAAAAAAAAAAAAAGGTGAAAGCTGTAAAAATATGCTTGATCGACGACTGCCACAGATTTAATTTTGAACCAAAAAATAATTTTTCATTCTCTCATTGTAACTGGTTTTGTGCATGATGAGAAAAACCAACTTACTTTCGAATGTTTTTTTTATTGACTGTGAGGTAACTGAGGCAACCATCTAGGAAGCAGGCAGTGTGAGAGACCAACAGTATTGCCTTTTCTCTCCTTATTACAGTTTAATTTTGTTGGGAAACTGCTGGGGCCCAGGGGCAATTCCATGAAAAGATTACAAGAGGAAACAGGAGCAAAGATGTCCATCCTCGGCAAGGGTTCAATGAGGGATAAAGGCAAGGTAAGATGACTGTTTTTTTTTCTTTTTTTTCTCCCTGTGTACTGGATAAATTTAATATTTCATTAATACTTTGGGAATTGTTATTATTGACATCAATTTTTTTGTAACCATAAATGCCATAACTAAACCAGCATATTTTCAGATATTAGACACCTAACCTGACTGGTTATGAACAAAAGCAAACTGTCTTTTTGATTAAACTATCTTTAATCTTTTTGATTAAAAACTATTTGATTAGAACTGCGTTAAATCATTTGTTGATTTTTGTCTATAAGAAACTAAAATAGCTTCTATGGAAGCCTATTTGTACCACATAACAAAAACAAGTAATTTTTATGAGATAAAATGTTGACGTCTATAATTATGACAATATCAATAATTTCAAGTGTTAACTGTGGAAATAAGTCATTTGGTCATAATTATGAGTTTTTTCATAATGTCTTTTTATCTCATATCTTAAGTATTTCGTAACTTTGACTTTTTATCTTATAATTATTACCTAGTATGTCATAATTTTTTACATTTTCTGTAATTATGATTTATCAAAGCATGATTTTTTTTCCTAATGTGGAGGAAATGGGCTTCTATAAGCTTGTACATGCTATGCACACTGCATTTATTTCAGAGCAGAGTGCTTTATCCCTTAAATCCTGTAAACCTTTCATTTCTGTGAGTCTAACAAGCATCAGAGCTGACAGAGCAAAGTGTGAGATGATGATGAGACTGAAGATCATTACCTGCACTATATGCCCTTAGATAGAGGAGAAACTGCTGTTTTTAGCATTTACTGACGTTGTACATTCTTGAAAAGAGAAATATTTATCACAAATAATACCGCACTGACCTGTGTAAAGAAGCACATAGTAGGACTAGCAGTCTAGCACAATAACTGAATGATATTTGCTTAAAAGAGCAGTTTACAATTTTCATTGTCAATGTTTTTTGCCCATGAGTGAGTGGGTAAATGATTAAACATTGACTCACAAATTGTGTAATTTGGCTGAAAATAAAGCCTGTTCTCTCTCATTCAGCTCAAAAGCCATGAGACATAATAAAATGGTTTGAGCACAGTTTTCTTTTATTGTGTTGACATAATTCCTAGTGAAACAGAAAGTTGGAGACCTATAGAAGGGCTTTAGTTCGGATATTGCAACAGTGGCATATCATCTTGGTATGCAGGGTATGCACGTGCATATGGGCCCTGTCCGCGTGCACCCCAATTTTTGTGACTGCACGGACAGTGCGTCTACAACAGCCCATGCGAGAGTGAATTGAGTGCTTGGAAACAAAAGTCCACTAGACAGTGCGCACAGTCTGAATGCATCTTTCTATGCTCACGGCCAAGGAGTATACTTTCAAAGGCTCGCGTGCACATCTGCAAAACGTCTACAGTGAATACCCGTGCCTTTAATTTAGGGTATCCCCCATCTCATACACCAATGAAAGATTTTTGTTACGACCTGTGTACATACGTGTACATATTGTAAATAACTTGCTATATCCATGTTAAATGTACTAAAAAATCATTAAGAAGCTGAATAAATGCCACTACAAAATGGTCAATGCCATGTTTTAGCGATGAACTATTGGATTTGACCGGTATTTGCTTCTCGGTTTCTGAAACTCATGCATGCAGTTTGGCTGTTGGAATAATGTAAGTAGTACAGTATTTTAAATGAGTCGCATATAAAAATAGGCTATATTTGCACATTTTAGGATATTGCACAAGATGTGAATAAATGTAACTCGTGCATTCACTGAGGTGGATACTTTTTATTCAACAAAATAAATTGCACATAAAACGTGATGGAAACATATCCAAAATATTTATTAGGAATAAAAGATGTGCATTAAAAAAGTCTGTGACAATACTTAATTCATAACTGGAATAATCTTCAGACCTATCTGAAATGATGCTATGATCATTCTGAAATTCCAAGGCGAATCGGTCAAATACAAACGTGGACTGTGTTGAAAAGCCACTTTTAAAATAGATCCGCAATGCAAAGTCATAATGATGGAGGAGCGCATATACGCATATATAGAAATGTTTTTACCATTTTTGTCTGCATATTTTAAAGTGATAATATCTTATTCATATCAAAGTCCTGGGACTCATTCGCATAAAGCCCGGAACACACCAAGCCAATGGTTTTCTCAGTGTGTTCCCCACCGTCGGCTGAAGCTGGTCCTCGACGGCATTTTTTCGGTCGATTCGACATGTTGAATCGGCGTCAGAGCTCGTCGGTCAGTCGGGCCGTCTGATCGTTTTGATTGGCTGTTCAGCTACTGCCACCTGCTGGTACAGAAAGACATTTCTTCTTACGCAGGCGCAGAATGAACGTGCCACAAAATTCATATTTTGATTTCATAGGGTCTTTGAATCAGAATCAGAATCAGAATCAGAAAGAGCTTTATTGCCAGGTATGTTTACACATACTAGGAATTTGTTTTAGTGACAGAAGCTCCACAGTGCAACAGAGTGACAGTGACAAGACACGACACATAATAAAAAGAATAAAATAATAATATACAAATTTACAAGATAGACAAAGTGCAAAAAAAAAAAAGCAAAAAACAATATATAATATAGACAATTGTATGTAGAGTTATGTGTGCAAATTTGAAGTATAAGTAAGTGTTTTAAGTAAATAATGTGTAATAGTGTTGTGTGTTCCATGTTTGTCAAGTGAATGTTCATATGACAACTCAGACTTCACAATAATCATGTTAACACCCTAACAGATTTATGTTTTGTTTTGGAAAAAAATTATCAGTGTTTGGAGGATCAACAATATCTCTAGGTTATAAAGGAGCTGCTGAGCCTATTCACAATATGGATCTTTCTCAGTGGATCTGTTTTAAACATGTGCTTTGGATTGAGCGGTGGTGAGTGAAATGTTCAGCCAAACAGCTGCCCTAAGAGACATGCTGGTCATTTACCTAGCCAGAGAATCATTCCAAATGTAATATTTCTCGGTTTGCTGCTCCTGTCATCTCAGAATAGGCCTTCCTGAATTCCCCAGTTCAATAAATTGTTCATTTTAATGTCATTTTATTGAATGTAACTCAATGTAATTGAATTAAAAACATTCATATCAAACAAATATTAGTTTTCTTTCATGTAGAGTATGAAATAGAATAATGCATTAAGCGAGTATGTGTGCTGCAGTGATTTTTACCACTGTTAAGGGATGTTGTTAAGCACAACTGAAGCATGGAGACTTGGAATATTATTATAGCATTTGGTTGATGCGTGCATATTTACAACAGTGTTGAATGTTGTTCAACCAAGAACAATACTTTTTCTTTTTTTTTTAATGACGCAAATATAAGAATTTAACTGAAGAATTGTTTCTGAAGACTTCTACAAAGTCACCAGAAAATTTCTGTAAATGCATTTACAGTTACCTGAGAGTGTAGGATTAATTATTTACACAAAAGCTGCTTTGTCCTCATTTGGTCTCTGAAAAGTGTTCAGAAGGAATGAAATGTAGTACACAGTGCAAAACCCTTGCCTTGTTCACATAGCACCTGCAATCTATTTTAACCAGGTGCTACAAGTATGCTTTAGCGCTGTGATTCTTTTCAGCGCAAAAAACTCCATATAAATTAAGCTCTATAAATTGTGCCAGTTGTTTTATTTTTATCTCCTCTTTTGCATGCACACATAGATACATGTATGTGTCTGTGTATTTGTGGCCTTGCATCCAATTATACATTTGCATCTTTTCAATCACATTGTGCACACAGTCCCAATTTTACCATTATCTGATTTACATAATTCCATAAGTGAATTGTGTGCTAAAGCAATGCAGATAGCATACAAATAAAAGATGCTTTTAAGGCCGTAATCCTTTCTTAATGAATACCCCCTCTGATTTTAAACGCATGCATATTGTTTAAAATCTGTCATCATTGCAATAATTTCATAGAAACAAACCAGTCCAATGTCTTATGGTCTTACATTGTTATATTGTTAAATGCTAAAAAGGTTTCCAAAAGAAACAAAAGAGACAGGAATATGCATTGTTGTTGTTTTTCCAAATAGCTGTGTGGGAAGTTTCTACAAGCAGAGTGTTGTTTTTTAAGTTTTATAAACACACGTTTCACCGAAAATTCACACTCTTTTAACAATACAGATGAACTGTGGTCTGAAATCTATGTAAATTTATGGCAGAACTCAAACAAGAGCCTGTTGGATTGTTTTAAATCCCAAAGGCAATCATTAATGCAAACATATTCCATTATAAAGAGTCACCTTGAGCTGGTACAGGTTTGTTATACATATGAAATTAAGAGTCTGCCTTGCATCTTTATGGCCATAGATTTGTCTGTGCAGTATCTGAGAGTTCTACTGAGGTCTTCTTATAAAAGACTCTCTACATCCAGGGTTTAGCAAAGCAAAAAATATTGCATTCGGAATGATTCCATGGGCAGGTAAAAGGACAGTGTGTGTCTGAGGGCAGGAAATTGGCTGAAACAAAAATTCATTTTAGGAAATTACATTCACCACCATGCAGAAAGACATTTTGTGTACTTCAAATCTTAATCTGTGGATACATACAAATGTTATAGCACAAAAATGTAACACATATCCTTAATTTTTTATGTAAGTAAAATAAAATCCAGTGTTTATTATGGCCAACAGCACTGCCTTTTAGGAGTAGATTTTATTTAGCTTAAGCTTTTGTTTGAATGTTTCAAAACTGAGCTCTTTAACTCCATAGGGGTACTGGATAACTGTCAAGCTTAGAAGTGTCAGATTCACTATTTGTACTTTACTGGGAATAAATATGAGGAACCCTTCATTTTGTCATATTTGAAAAGGATTCTGCTGTGCTTAGACATGCTTACTTGAGTGCCTTTTGAAATAAATCCTGGGAGACAGACCTACCTTTTGAAACAACAGAACATTTTCTTCATGGATTGACATGAAAGGAAAGTTAAAGCTTTCAGACTTGAAACAGAACAAATGTCATCTGACGAACAGTTTTCCAGAAAACTGGAAATGAGCGGCAGGCTTTTCACCATCTCCTACCTCCTCCTCTGTCTGTCTGTCCATTTTTAAGTCAATCTGGAGACACCCACAGTGCCAGCACCTACACAGATATATTTGTGTCTACTCACAAAATTACTGTCTGAACCATCTCATCTGCACAGTTCGTCAGCTCGTGTATACCGGAGCCCCACAAAATATGATTGCACCTCTCAGAAATGTTATGAAAGCTTAAGTGTCTCCTGACCTTTTGTCCATGCAAAGCATGATGGAAAAAGTGCTTGGGTCACTTTGACATGATAGAGAGATGGCATCGGTAAGTGTTTATTAAAGCTGAAGGGGCTACAAGGGCCCGCATCAGTGATCAGGCTTCTATGAATGGCCCCCTACATCAAAGCTCTCCTGTCTTTAAGAAAAAGCCACAGCCGATCGGTAATCAACATAAAACAGAAATGTTGGCTGCCGTAATTACAAGCTTTCTGAAGTTTCAAGTTTTGTGAAGAGCCACAGAACACCTTCAGCAATCAAAGAGAATTGAGAAACTGAATACATCTGTGAAATATCACCCTTTTCTGTTCTTTCGATGACAGGATTTAATCAGAAAGGTGACAGTGTCAATTTGTTTCTGACAAAAAGCCCTTGGGTAGGTTTAGGCAGTATGATTTGCAGTATCTACGTACCCATTATCTCTGTTACAGAGTAAGGATGTCGATAGGTTCCATTATTCACCAGAAAAAAAGTCTGTGACATTTTGTCAAAATACATTACAAGAACATCATCTCAAAAAGAGCTTCTTTTATAAGGGGATAATTCACCTAAAAATTACGGTTCTGTCACCTTCATGTTGTTCCAAACCTGTGTGACTTTTATTTCTTATATGGAACAAAAAGATATTTTGAAAAATATCCCTCCTTTTTTCTTTTTTCTTTTTTTTTGTCTACACAATGAAAACCAATGTGGTCTAGTGTTTCAATCAATCAATCAATCAGTCAGTCAGTCAATGTCGTTTCAATCAATCAATCAATCATTGTTCCACAAAAGTCATTCAGGTTTGAAAAGACATACAAGTAAGTAAATGATGACAGAATTTTCATTTTTGGGCGAACTATCCCTTTAATTCCTTTCCAGTTCACTCTCAGTTCAAAATATGCATAATATGGTTTGGGGGAAGAAAAGCACTCTTTATTTAATTCATTAATGATATGATTAATTCTTCACACAGAATTCCTGACTTGATACTTTTCCATTTCTAGGAGGAAGAGCTGAGAAAAAGTGGAGAGGCCAAATACGCCCATTTGAGCAATGATCTTCATGTTTTAATTGAAGTTTTCGCACCACCTGGAGAAGCCTATTCCCGCATGAGCCATGCCCTGGAGGAGATTAAAAAATTCCTTGTTCCAGTAAGTTTATATACTTGAATTCCTTGAAAGAGATGGTGAGCTGGAAGCCAAGATGAGATGAGTGCACAACCAATACTGAACTCTAGTGCTCTCCTGCATGCATAAATTTGCCTATGTTTATTGCAAGGGAAAAAAGAGATGTGCATATGATTAAATATATACATTGGAGATCAGCCTAACAAAATTGGATGTTTAATGTGTTGGAATTGGCTGAAAATGCTGCTAGTTTCTGATAATATCTTCAATTTCACCCTAGGTTATGAATTTTCTTTTTAATTTTGTTTCTTCTATATAACCACCATTTTAAAGCAAGGACGCATTAAATTAAGAAATTTACTCTTTTTATACTTTTACAAAAGATTTTTATTTCAAATAAATGCAGTTCTTTTGTACTTTCTATTCATCCAAAAATCCTGAAAAACATCACAGTTTCCACAAATATATTAAGCAACACATCCATTTTCCACTGTGATAATAATAAGAAATATTTCTTGAGCAGCAAATCAGCATATTAGAATGATTTCTGAAAGATCTGGGGTAATGATTCTGAAAATTCTGCTTTTTCATTACAGTAATAAATTACATTTGAACATATATTAAAATACAGAATGATTTTAAATTGTAATAATATTTCACAATATTACTGTTTTTACAGTATTTTTTATCAAATAAATGCAATCTTGGTGAGCATATGAAACTTCTTTCCAAAAGATTAAAAACAAATCTTACCGAGACCCAAACCTTTGAACAGTAGTGTATATATACTAGCTTACTTGTTAGCAATATAAATAATGAGTCATATTCAACAGAAAAAAGCCAGTCCTGGGGCTCTCAAAGGTGATTAATGTGTCAAATGAATATCTCTATAGACTATAAATATTAATGTAGCAGTATGAAGTCTTGGCCTCAGGAAGGAAGCATTCAAGGAGAGATTCCCTTATATTCACCTCTCCCACCCTGGACTTTATGCAGGCTCTTAGCCTCTTGGGCCACATCTTTGCATCATCCATAGCTCTGATCTGGTCACATCCTCCATATGTATTTCTGTAAGTGGTGTTCCATGTTTTATCTTTATGCCCACTGCGGAATACCAAGCAGATAAGTTTTCAGTCTCAATAGCTCTGTTCTAAAACATAGTGAGCTACCTCTGTAGGCAAGCTTCTGACATAATTATGATGCCTCCTTTTTTAGCCCAATTTTAAGGAACTGTGCATATCCATTTCATTTAGGATGCTGCCATAAAAGCAGCTGCACATGTAGGCAGCTCATTAGGGTTTGTAGCTAATGTCTTTCCTTCTTTGAATGTGTTTATACATTTATCTTTGTCAGAAAGCTTGATTCCTGTCAGGATTAAAGGAGTGTGCTGGCATCTCAAGATGGTGCACTTTGAAGTGTTAATAGTATCCAGGCAGCCATGTGAATTTAATATATTTCTTGATATTTCATAGTATTTGTTTTATAGAGACATGACATTACAAATTCACTACATGGCCCCTTTGTAATTAACAATTTTTCTAGGCCCCTTATTTCTAGTGAAAACAAACCTTAATGCTATGGCACACATGACATTCTAGTGAATTGTGTGCTTCTGACTTTGTTGCAATAGCTTCAGGAAGCACTTTTGTGTTCCAGCATCACTTGTGGACAAAGCAACGTCTATTAAGAAATGTTTTTTACTGAGTGTGTTGAGGAATTCGACTGATCTGCACCAAGGTCAGACCTGAACACCTATTAAAAACCACTGAGATGAAATGGAACACAGACTGTGAGCCAGACCACTTCACTGAACATCATTTCCTGCCATTGGGGATGCTGGATGGGAGAAAATCCCAGCATCCATGTTTTAACATCTGCTGGAAAACCTTCCCAGAAAAGTGAAAGTTGTTAGCAAGGGGAGACCTAACTCCCAAATGATGCCTGTGGTTATGAAATTAAATGCTCTACAAGCACATATGCACTACCGTTGATAATTTTTAATGTTTTTGAAAGAAGTCTTATGCTCACCAAGGATACATTTTATTTGATAAAAATTACAGTAAAACCGTAATATTGTAAAATCTTATTACAATTTTAAAGGTACACCATGTAACTTTTTAAAAAATTTATATGAGTGAGCACATCATGAATCCATCTTCCGTGTTTTCGTCTTTTCCTGAATCACTATGGTACACCTATAATAAGTGTTTATATTCTGACTATTTTAGACCGGGCAGGACGACAGTTGTGTAATGTAAGATATAATAATAATAATATAAGATATAATAATACTTCGTTATAGTTCTTGAGTATTTTTGGGAGAGTTTTTATATTTCTGTCAACTTTTACTTTTACTCCACTACATTTCCTAAATAAAATGTATACTTTTACTCTGATACATTTTCCCAAAGCATTTTCGTTACTTACTACAAAATAAAGTTGGAAAAACACAGTCTGCAAGCAAGCATGTGCAAACAAGTGCTCGCACAACCGCGGTTGATTTCATTTTCCGGGTTGCGTCCGTTGCAGGAGCGGCTGAGAAGTGTGTGCTGTCATTATACAGTATGAGAGCGGCCTCTAGAGGCGAAATAAAAACTATCACTGATGCCTGGTGGAGTTTGTTTTGACATGTGACGTGAGGCTGCGCGCTGCACAGAGCGGGACACTTCAAAAACGGATTTAAAACATAGATAACAAAACGGTATGTTATACAGTGTACACTACAGTACATGTTTTCATATCATTATAAAGTAATTAGTTTGTTGACTAGATGCTGCATTAGTGGAGAACAGTAGTGTGTTTGCCGTCGAAGCTGAGAGGATGCTAACACTAGTAGTACCTCAAGCGGTTAAAACAATATGATAAAAACACAATCTGTTTAATGTCATGATTTTTACCGTTCATTTGCATTAGTTTATATCCATTTGTTCGCTTTTATGCATTTGTTATCCACCGAAACTGTATATTTAAACTGTATCCTCATCATGCAGCAACAGAAACATAACAAATCAGAATTCGATTTCTTTTTTTTCTTTTTTCTTTTAAGTACATTTAATAAAAAAAAAAAAAACTTTTCATACTAAAGTACAAAAAATATCACATACTTAAAAACTTTTACTCAAGTAATATTCTAAACAGTGACTTTAACTTCTACCAAAGTCATTTTCTGGTAAGATATCTGTACTTTTACTCAAGTATGGCTTTCGAGTACTTTATCTACCACTGCAGGACGACCACTGCAGAGTAGCCCAGTACCTGCGTGGCTCTTCATATATACATAAACGGCTACAATGTTCTTCCACAAGATGCATGCAGTTTTGTTAATTAACCGCTAGAGGGCCAAAAGTTACATAGTGTACCTTTTTCTGATGTCATATATTTTACAATGTAATTTATTCTTGTGATGACAAAGCTAAATTTTCAGCAGCCATTACTCCTTCAAAAATCATTCTAATATGCACTCTAATAAGGAATTTTTTTTTATATTATTATCAATATTGAAAACCGTTGAGCTGCTTAATATTTTTGTGTGAAACCATTTGTAATGGTTATTTGATGAATAGACTGTTCAAAAGAACCGCATTCATTTGAAATTGAAATATTTTGTAACATTTCTCTACTGCCACATTTAATGCATCCTTGCTGAATTAATTTTATTAAAAAATTCTTACCGACACCAAACTTTTGAATTGTAGTGTACTGTATGTGTGCTTGTCCGGGTACTTTTGGCCATATGGTGTACTTTCAGTTAATCACTTCAAACATTTTACTGTCTATTTTAGACGATAGACCATAAAGACTTTGAGGATGATTTGCTTGTAAATCTATATCATTCTCATACAATAAAGCTGCACACAGAATACATGTAGCTCTGGATTAAATCCCACTATGAATTGTGAAGTTCCTTTGAATGAATTTTATAATTCCAGTTTAGCTGTGGTTAACATAGTATAAATGTCTTTAAAAAAATAAACAAACAAAACGCCTTTGCATCCTAGACTACTGATAGGCCCAAACCTTTGTTGATAAGGGTTACAGAAAGCCCATTATGTGAATACGATTACGCAACCTCACACATCGCCACAGGAAAAGAGTGAATCATGCAAAACGCAGCATCTTTAGTAGGTGTGAGTGGGTTCTCCTCAGCTGCAACACTGTACGTCTATTGACTGTAGTCTCATTAAGAGGGAAACTGGGTAGATTTTGTAGGAGGAAGTCTTTTTCATATACCATTAATACAGAGATGATGTAGAGACTCATATGGAGACTGAGAAACAAAAACAAGTTCTTTCTATTTTTTTAAGCTTGACCGGCTGACTGTCCACAATTTGACCTGGTGTTTCTAAGACTCCCTGTTTATATCCTGAATCAATGCATTACCGCTGTTATTAAATCTGATTCAGAATATAATTAGCTTCACCACGAGACACTCTACATAATGAATCCATCAGAATGCTCATTACATCTGATGAGTTTAAAATACATTTCTGTCTGTCTGTGTGTTGCCCTAATTTCTCAAGGCAAGGAATGCAGTCAGACTGTTTAGGTGCTACGACACGGGCTGCCGTGGCAACAGGGAAAACCTAGCTAGTGCTGATCCAAGCAACTCCACGCACTTCACCTTACTTACCCACACCTCCCACCTTTCAACTTTGTATAGAAGCTATCAAAATTCCTGGGTCTTGGATTTCTTTGGTGATTGTCTCTGTAGCTACTAAGATGATCTTCAGAGGACTGTGTGGACTGATCACCCCCTTAAAAACATGTCTCATTTGTCCTATTTTCAAAAGTTTTACCATTTAGCACTGTGGCTGCTTGGTCAACAACAGTGGATGGATATTTATGTAGGGCTTTAGTTCATACAAACTTGTAACCCCTCTAACCAGGTCCTACCCGCCCTGCTCTGCACGGGCCTCGAACCTGGGTTTCCGGCGTGGGAGTCGGATGCTCTAACAAGGAGGCTAAAGGCTGCAACCCCTAGCGTCAATCACTAGAGCATCTCTTGAGATCAGTGAGGTTTACTCGCACAGCAACTACTAGCTGGCCTCCGTTACACTCACCCCCTAAACCTCACTCCCATCCGGGTCACGGCACCAACGTAACCCCACTACACAGGTCGTACTCACCCCGCTCTGCGCGGGACTCGGACGCTCTAACAAGGAGGCTAAAGGCTTCAAAAGTTTATTTTATATATTTTTATATATTTTAGTATATATTTTATAAACTGTTAATACTCCAATTCTAAATTTTATAATATAACAATGTCCATTTAGTGGACACAGAAGCAGCTCTAATGCAGTCTTTATTGATTGTTGAGCATATCTCTGTGGAAAGGCCACTCTCCTTTAGCTGCCATGTCTGATATTTGCCTGTACACAGCTGTTGTGCCAAACAGGAAGGGAAATAAGTGGCTGGTGGAAATGAGGCTCTGTTTATCTGCCTGTGGCAGCGACATGATAATAAAATAAGCGCTATCCACTCTGTAATCGTCCTTGTGATTCAGGGCCCTGTCATGTTCAATCAAATGAGAGAGGGACTTTATAAATGCAGAAAGTGGAATTATTCTTTCACAACAATGCACTGATAGCTGATGTCAAACAAAATTAATAAGCCAGTGCTCTATTTTTCTCCTGCTTCTACCATTCCTCTTACTCCTAAATGAAAGATATGTGTGCATCACGGTACCTCATTCTACACCATATTTTCAGTGTGTGTTGGAGTGCTTGTCATATGGTGTTGTTTTGTCAGTATGTATGCAAAATATTTCTTGTCCTCCACATCTGAAAAACAAGCTAAAACAGGTTTCATTTTGTATCCTTATTTTTTGTTTGAAGTCAGCAAAACTTTCTGGCAGTATATTTAACATTCCCTGCCAACGTTCTGGTTGTCTGGCAATGCATTTAAAGCTCGGTTGCTGGTGTCTGCAAGATGTGCATCCAACTGGATCATTTCATTTTGCAGTGGTTGAAGAGAAGCATGTCAGATGAGATGCACATACAACACCTTTACCGTGGTATATAAATGTATTTTTATGGCAGGTTTGTTTTTTCCTCCCACAGGATTACAATGATGAGATCAGGCAGGAGCAGCTTCGTGAGCTCTCCTATTTAAATGGTTCAGATGACCCGAGCCGAGGAAGAACCGCACGAGGACGTGGCTTACGTCTGACCTCCACAGCCTCCACCCGGTACAGTCGCTTCACCTCACCACCTCTCTGAAGAATCATGGAAACCTTAAAGGAATAGGACATCCAGATATGACATAATTTATTCATCTTCATGTCGTTCCAAAAATGACTTAATTTCTTCCAAGGAACATGAAACAAGACATTTTTAAGATTTCTTAAAGATAGAAAAATCTGATTTCTACAATACAATATCATATAATAAAATATCATTAAGAAAAAAAAAATCTCAATCCGTGTTTCTAAAGAAACCGAAGCCATCCAAGTTAACTCTAACCGCTTTAACTCTGACAGTTAACAACTCTAAAAGACGCTCAATTTTCAGTCCCGAACATCTGCGCTCTGCTGGATCATGAAAGTGCCCTGAGGCTCAGTGTTATTAATCAGGTTAGCAGGTGAAGCTTTAATTGTTCACATCAAAAGCATAACTTATATATACCATCATACATTATTTACACCGTCTTTAATGTTTATTTCATAAATTCCACACCGCATTTGTTCTGGCTTGCTGGAGCCACTGAAGATCCCTCTAGGATTCTCCCACAACAACGACAGCTTGCATTACCTCAGGTAGTAATAATAGATTCAAAATATGATATTTCTGTTTACCGTTCCTGGCTGATAAAGCCAGCTATAAAGTGCCTCTTCCCCTTGATGTGCTCCTTGTGGTGCCCTGAGAAGTCATTACCACAAATCAGCATGGCAAAAACAACACTGATGAGGCCATTAGTCTCTGTAGGATCTTTGGATTTGGATAGGCAGAATGTGGATCTGGACAGACCGAAACATCTGCCATTCACCCGTGTTGCCAACTCCATCTGCCATGTTGCAGCTCTAATCAGGTCAAATATTACTCCAGAAACAGACTTTACCCCTTGATTCATCCTAAAAAAAAAAACTGTAGCAGTACATGGTTTTATAGATCTAAAACCATAGATCAAAATAAAGCTGTCTCTCATCGTATTGAAAGAAACAATGTGTTCTACAGGTCAGTTTTTGATGCCATGCTTCACTGCCACTGTCATAGTGTGTAACCAGAGCAATTCTGTAAAAGAAAAGAGCTGAGGCAGTGAATATTGCAATAGCTTTGAAAACTCATGGTTCACAGGGCTTTAATAGGCTGTCTGTGATGAAAACACTAGCTAACAGCAGCCCACTATTATAGCACTGCAGCAAATTACTTCACACAAAATGCTAATTTTTCATCTGTAAACACTGGAGTTGTGCTGCACTAATTTTGCATAGTGCTGTCACTGCATGTGGTTCTGCAGAACAGTTATATTACAGTAAAGTCAAACAATTATGGGTAAATCTGGTGATAGACTACAGTCAAATTAACACTTTTACTGAAGTGCCTTGATAGTGGCTACCCTGTAAATTACATATTCAGAAGAAATAAAATTGTTTCACATTAACTCTTTCTCCACCATTGATGGAATTTTCTGTAATTTATGAAACAACGCTACTGACAGAATTTTCTGGCTTTCCGTGTTTTTACTGTTATACAGTAGGGGCATTATTACTCATCTTCTGAAAGAATCTCCGGAATCAAAACACAGGCAAAAAGCAGAAACGAGCGATAAAAGCATTGCTTATTCACAATGTAGTCTTTGACAAAAATGTGATTTTCTCAGCTTTTTGTTCAACATTCAACAATATCCACATTCCAGTGCTGATAAAAACAGAATGTTAGAATTATTTTTTTGTTTGTTTGTTTGTTTAAAAGCAGAGGCTCTGTTCTTTCTTTTGACAATTCGCATGTTCAGATAGTCATTCAACAAATATTCTGGGGGCAATGAAATTTTTGTGAAAATGATAAAAAAGTCTTACTGTGGCTGGCAAAGTTTTTAAAAATGCTAGCGGGGAAAGAGTTAAGCTAAATGTACATGACACAAACTGGTTTGAATATGAAGTTGAGGTTTAAATTCTTAGTTGCCATTAAATTCTTGACATTATTACACTACAAATACATATTTTTATTTTCATAAAATAAAATAAGCAGTTTAAAAAAAAAATTTGTGACAATTTAATTGTTCCATTTACTTATGTTTTTAGTGGTCGAGGAGGGGCAGCTCCACCCGCTCCTCCTGGACGAGGAGCAGCAGCACCAGCACCCAGAGGAACTGTGGGCACTCGCACCTCCGTCCCCACGCCCACACTAGCCAGAGGAGTCTCTGCAACCCGGACCAGAGGAACAACTGGGACCCCTGGATACAGAGCCTCGCTACTGCAGGCCACACACAAATCATATGACGACTATGTAAGTGAAGATTCAGTGTTTTTAATGACAATTACTTTTTTTGGACTGTTTATGTGTTTTAGTTAATTGGGGTGCATTTTTCTACACCAAGAACTTGGTAAACATTTGCTGATGTTATACTGTATGACCAGAGTTGAATTGGTGTCCAAAAGCTCTTTATTATTGAAAGTCTTGCTTACACACCCACACAAACACATATACACACTCACAAAATAAAAGGCTTGACAGAAGAAAGGTGTATGAATCCTTAAATCAAATCCAAATGGACAAAACCTCACAGGAATGGCCTTTCTATTTACCAAAGGCTGAATGAATCAGTGGAGACAGAACCCATTCTGACAGATTGAAAGCTAGTCCACATGTTAGTCCACAATGTTGACATACTGTAAAGAAAATCCATGTGGTGCAAAAAGAGAAACATCTGCTCATTCCATTAACTATTATCTGAGTGTGGTGATGAGTTTGACAATCACGTTCAGTATCTGACTATCATTATCAGCAGGGCTTGACATTAACACCGGCCAAATGCAGGTGGATTTCAGCAGTGTAATGCAGTCACTCCTACTAGCCACTGTGGCGGGTTGAAATTTATATATAATATATACATTTTTGTCAAAAATATGGATTTTTCGATACATATCAAAATTTAAATATATCAGAAACACTTCCAATTTCCACAGAATAGATACACGATACCAGCTGCTCTTTCTCGTTCTCTCATCTCTCCGACAGCGAGTTGACGCACAAACCCGCCTCCCTTCACTCACTCGTTTAATTTACTCCGGCTGAATATTGTTGCTGTTACACGGCTTAAATTTTGGAGTGGGATTGCGTGTATTGGGCAATTTTTGTGATTTTGTGCTCACACCTAAAGTGCACGCACTTAAAGCCGCCTCTCAGTACTAACAGTATGTGTCAGGTCTTAAAGTGACTGCAGCCTAATATATCTGCTGCCAAATTATGAGATAATATTAAAAATATCTATGTGGCAGTTTTCCCCTATGGTATCAATGTCAAAAGTGTGGCCAGTGAAAATGCTGAGTGGCTAGTAACTTTGGATAACCACTAGCCACAGTGGCTGGTCAGCAAAAAAGTTAATTTTAAGGCCTTTTTATCAGTATTATAGACTATTATAGATTCTAGATTATTATTATTATTATCATTATTATTAAATAATAGTGGATCCTTTTCCCATTTGTAGAACAACACCTCCACATTGCAGACTTTTTGCACCCAGGTGTGCACAAGGTTATTTTTGAAAATTCTCAGCCAAGTGAACGTCAAACTCCAACCTAATGAAAAAAGCAATATCTCATGGATTCGATTCCCTCTGAGCTTTTGCCTAATGCAAAAGTCCTATATGTGCAGCGCTGTGGCAGATTGGTCTGTCTGCATGGGGAAATGTTAGAGTACAGACTCATTACCAAGGTGAATTGAGTTCTGCTGGAGAGCCTCTGTATTACGGGAGACATGGAAAACGTGGACATATTTCTGTGAGTAATTGGGTCTTGGGTAGACAGGTAGAGGAAAGTGGACTAAGAAATGAGTAGTTCACTAGGAACACCTTTCAAGATCTAACCTTGTCCATCTTCAACCTCAGGGATTTTTCCCTAGAAAATTTGGGAATTCCAATAGTTATATATACATTTGTGGAAATGTGTATACGAGTATGTATATCTTAATGTCTTCTATAATTTTATATACATAATACACAAAGAGAGAGAGAGATTTGAATCTGAAAATTGTATCTTGCATTACCTATTCACATTTCATTGATAAGAATAATTTTAGAGGTTTGAATATCTTTCTGAATCATATTACATGTGCACGATTAACATAACAGCAAAGTTATATTACAGTAATATCAAACAATCATGGGAAGTTTGGTGCTGATATACTAAATATAGATTTTCATACACTGTCGATTGAATAATCATAATAATCACAATTCTTCTACATTAAGCTAAATTTATAAAGACCAAACCTGTTTTGAATATGAAGTTAAGTTTTGTTTTGAATGCCATTAAATTATTGACATTGTAGGAAAGTTGGTTTATAAATATCTTCTGATGTATATTATTTAAATATTAAATAAATAAATATAACATTATTCATATATTACAATAATTATTAATATATAAGCTTGGTAAACTTGGAGAGGATTTCTTATTTGATAAAAAAAAAAAAAGAATAATGTCTAAATCTGTAAATGAATAATGTCTAAATCTGTACAAAGGATATTTATCCAAACCCTTAAAGTAATATGCAATGCCAGTTATATTCTTTAATGAAATAGAGGCCTGGTTTCACAGACAGGGCTTAGACTAAACCAGGAGTAGGCTTTAGTTAAATTAGGACATTTAAGCAGCTTTTATAAAAGTCCCTTAGAAAAAAAAACATTATTGGTGTGCATCTTGAGACAAAACAATTGCACTGACGTATTTTAAGATATGTCAGTAAAAGTTGCTTTCAGTTAAGACAGCTCAAACATGCATTTTAGTCTGGGACTAGCTTAAGCCTTGTCTGTGAAACCAGGCAAGAAATTTATTTACAGGCTTAATAAAAATGACAGATAAGGTTGAGAAAAGATTCTATGGGTGGTTGTGTGTGAATATATATATATATTCAGTAGAAAGGGTCAGGCAGTTTTTGATGGATTTGCTGTCTGCATTTATTACAAAAACGTAACTGTCATCCAGGTTTAAAATGTATAAAATAAAAGACACATGAATATCCATTGTTGTGTGGCAATGTTCTGCTTTTTGTTGGTGAGCATTTGAATCCAGTTAATCACAGCTCTTATGTATATCAGCTGAGCCATGCCAGACTGCCTCCTCCTCCCCTCTCAGCACAACAGCTTTACTCAAAGATCACAAGAGCTTTCTCAGAGGGCTCTTCACTCTTCTACAAACCAGTTCGACACTCCTCTATGAGCTGACACCCCTTTTCTTCCCACAAAATAAACAAACCTCTGAATGTGGCTTAGTAGAAACACAGACAGATGTCTGTGCTCTTTTAAAATTTTTATTTTAAAATAATGTTCAAAGCTGCTTGTTGATTTGCAGTTATCCAGTTTTTCTTATCTGTTGGCTGTTGTTTGTATGTTGTTTGATGTTAAAATACTTTCTCCTATCCCATCTTAATATGCAGACTGACTATAAGTCATTTGTAGGTTGCGTATGCTGAAAAGTGTAAACACTGAGGATCAGTTGTGCTATCAAACGTTGTTTTGTTTGTTTGATTATCCCGACCAGCCAAGCATAGCAACAGGGTCTCAACCAATGGTGTTAGATTGGGGCGGAGCTATATGCTTATCTTGATCAATGGCAGATGGGGAAAGCTGTTTTTTTCAATTCTGTTGGATAACATTAGTGTTTAAAGGGATAGTTTGGCTTGTTCGCTGATTGCCCTTGTCTTTTATCGGGTGTGAGGGTTTACTATGTGAATATAAAATCTCTTAATATATGTTGTTCTTATTGCCTGACAAAGACCTTGTTTAGTCGAACCATTGCAAGTTATGCACGTTTCATGGGAGCAGATAAAGCAGGATGCCGATTTTTTTATTATTTTTTTTCTTTGATTTTGACTTTTTCTGAACGAGCACGTTCCCAATTTTGGATGTGCGCAAACTACTCCGAATTTAAAGGGATAGTTTTTTTCCAAAAATGAAAATTGTCTTTATTCACTCACCCTTGAGACCTTCCAAACCCATAAGACTTAGGTCCATCTTTGAAACACAAACGAGGATACTTTTAATTAAACCTGATTTCTGTCCCACCATTGAAAGTCCATTCCACCAAAATGTTAGCAATTTCACCATCCGTTTACCATATTTGATGTGCTCTTTGTACCGTGTGTGCAAAAAAAAAAGTTTAATTTATGTATATATATATATATAATATGTATATATAAATATCTTCATTTCTGTTTTGAGGATGAACAAAAGTCTTTGGAATGACATGACGGTGAGTAAATGACAGAATTTTCATTTTGGGGTGAACTAACCCTTTAAGATAGGGGCTACGCTCCTGAAAACACATCTGAATTTTCATTTTCCATCTATAAGATACTGTTTTAATGTACAAACTGTTCAAAAACCCAATTAAAAAGCATACAGAATTAATTCTAAGGTCACAACCAGCTCAGTGTGGATAAATAAATGAAAAGGGTCAATGACTGTGAAAGAAGCCTTTGAGTGTCTCTGATATCACAGTAAACCTCTTAGACACGCAATCACACACCACTTCACATGGCAAGAGCCGATTCAACATGCAGAATAGAATGTTGCGAAAAGGCTTCACTCACACGGTTCTCACAAGGTTCTCACCACGGCTGTAATTGTTTTTTAACAATGGGCTCGCTTACACCGCTGACTTGACATTTTTGAGGTGAACTAATTATTGAAATGGAATTCTTCATGCAGAACTCCCTCGTTTAATAAAACAGATGTACGACATACACCTCGAGAAGACGTTTAATAATTTCCTGCTGAAGAGAAGCATGTGAAATGCCTAGAGGCTCTGCATATTATTTCAGGTCTGAGAGCTGCATAAAAAATAGGAAAATGTAGCACTTGTGCTTTTGCTGTGAAAATATCATGAGCTATATGGTTTGCAGTGGCGGTTAAATTTTGTACAGTGCATGCAAATATCCTTATGCTTTCTATGAGCAACAGTACATTTACTGGTCAGTGATTACTGAATCGTAGCTCCTTGTCATGCATAAATAACTCCTATTAAAAATTATTGTAACATGATTCGCAAATGCACAGCAGATTACTCTGTTACACGAATTGCGGCTTCTGAAGGTTAGAAGTAATAGCCTACTTGTCTGTCATCAGCTTACTGAATTAGTTATTTTATTTGGGTGATTGTAAAAATTTATATAACAAGTAATAAGTCCCCCTTTATTTCTACTGTGAGATCTTTGGCAATAAACAGTCCTAGTTTATTACAGCGCTGCCTCCATACATCTCTGCTGCCACCTTCTTAGTACTGGCAAGCGATTGTGCTTTCAGGCTAATCCTGTGCTTTCAGGATTCTCTAAATTGTTATTTTAGCTCTATAAATATTCATATAGTTGTTCTTGAGTTGGTGGAAAGTGTCTTAATTCAGTGAGCTGTTATTATATATGAATAAACATATCAATTATTTGCATTTCCAGGTGGTAAGTAGTAAGATATTTGAATTCTTTTAAATAAATTAAAACCTGACTCCTGGCCACAGACGATATTTTGCTTGATTCGATTATTTGGTGTATTGTTTGCCTAAAGCAAAGAAATCTGTTTCTGTTAAATCTGTTCTCTTGAAATCTTGTGCTCCTGAATATGTGATGATTTCTCCACATATGGAACAACACATGGTAAATGATATATTTGCATGGAAATGGAAAACTCAGAGAGCAGCTTTAAAAAAAAAAAAAAACCTATGTAACAAATCAAGTCAACAAATCTATTAAATTTAAAATTGCACATGTTAATATAGTTATTTTACAAAGAATTTACTTGTGTTAAAGGATGATTAAATTCCAATGATACTCAGGACCCAAATTTATTTAATACACTACCTAATTGTGGTTATTTATTTCCTAAAGTTTGGCCGAGCAGTTGACTAGTGAATGTTTACCTTAATGCTATGAATCCAAACACAAGCCATCCTAGGTGTATATGACTTTCTTATTTCAGACTAATACAATCTGAGTTATATTAATAAATTTTACCGCCTTACGTATTCAACTTACGAAAAAAGCGTAACTGGCGCGTAGGTGTAGGACGTAGCATAGCATTTTGGACTGCGAGAGGCGTTACAATTTCTTTGTAAGTTGAATACGGAAGGCGGTCTGGCGGAAGCTAGTTATTTTACTTTATAACGTGTTAAATATAGATGTTTTTCTTACACAAACGCATCGCTTCGCTTTAGAAGGCCTGTATTAACCCCCCGGGGCTGTGTGGAGTACGTTTATGATGGATGGATGCACTTTTTTGAGTTTCAAACAGGTGGTTTCTGTGCACTGCCATTATAAAGCTTAGGAGCATCAGGGTGATTATTAATATAACTCCGATTGTATTCTTCTGAAAGAAGAAAGTAATATACAACTAGGATGGCTTGAGGGTCATGGGGTTTTCATGGAATTTTGTCTTTATCATGTTGTATGCAGGAGTTATTCAAATGCACTTGAAGGGAAGAATATTACTTTATGTAATTTCCGCCTACCCAAATCTAAAGTCTTTCCATACCCATATACAGTGGTATAAATGCAATATCCAAGTGTCATTTTACAGAAAACCCCTTTGAAATTACACGACAATGATAAATATTATAGTATATATTGTCTATTTGTAGCTGTTTGTGACTGGTTGAAGCAGTCATTGGAGCTTATCTTTTTGATCATATTTCACTGCGCGATTCTTTGGACGATCATTCAATCTATGATTGTCACACAATGAAACAAACTACATGAGGAGTTTTAAATAGTATAACATGCTGCTTAAGATATGCATAGCACTCTATCAAGAGGTAATGTTAAGAAACTAGTCAATTTGTGGAAGAGGACAGAACCCTGACCCTATTAGCATGAGGAATAACTAATAGAAGGAAACTTGTTTTTCTGTTTTCATTCTCCTTATTCCTATAAACTGTAGTCAACTGAACATACCTAATTCATCATTAAACCTATTAGTCTCTAAACATCATGATATGAAATGCAGTTTCCCTTTTATATAAAATTGATGTGCAATGAAATCCCATTTTGATTATGTTATGAAAGAATTATGTGTCCTTTCACCGTTTGCAACAATCAGAACGGACCATTAAATAGATATATGGCCTGTTGGATGCCAGTATATTTCAGACTGCAGATTGGCCTAAAGCCCATGTTTGCTCATACTTCAAACTGAAAATATTAGGCCAGAAAAATTGGTTGAGAAATAAAGGGTAGACAAAGAGGCTTCATTCAATAAGCAGACGGAGCCACCGCCAAAAATCATTTTCAACCATTCATTTCCTTTTGCTGCTCTCCAGTGAGGAATCATATTCAGTTGCCGTCCCACACAGAGATCAGTCACTGTCAAGAGGTGTTGGTGGTTGTCAATTGATAATGAAGCTGAGTATTGAAGACCTTTGGCTGTCTGCTGTATTAATTACTCTTGCAGTGCTCTCTACCACTTGATTTATTTCCTGTTAGCTTGCTCAATAGGACCAGAGTTAATTGCTCTTTCAAATGAGTGTTGAAATGTAACGATCAAGCACCATTAACTAGAGCTTGCTCGGATTATACGCAGTGGCTTGTAAGTGCATGGTAAAGTCGGAAAGGTCAGGCACAAGGACCTTTTAAACAGCACTTTGTTATTATACTAATATCCTGGTCACACAATGTTTGCATAGTGCAAGGCCTCTGCATACTGTAAGATCCAAAATAGTTTTAATATCTGCACTGCAGTGTCATGTAGAGGTTTAAATGTGTTTTTTATGTGTTCATATTGTAGTATGTCAACTTCTTTTTGGCGTATTATGTAGTTTTAAAGGAATAGTTCACTCACACTCATATCTTTTTTCTGATTTTCTTTCTGGATCAAACAGTTCATTGAACAGATCATAACATGACATGAGGGTGTGTAAATTATGACAGAATTAAAATTTTTTGGTGAACTATTCTGTTCGTTCATTAAATGTCATAGCAGACAAAAAGGACACATCTTCATTTTCATGAGTGTTGAAATGGAAGCTACTCTTTCTGCTCTTGATGAAATGACCTTGTTAAACGGGTAGGTCAGCCACTTCCTCTCACTGTACTACTAAAATGTATTTCCTTAGAGAGCTGTTGGTATTAGTGTGATTGACATCTTCTGAAATATGCCATTAAATAGTAAAACATGCTGCCTCTTCTATACTCTGCTGCTTAAGATATGCATAGCACTCTATCAAGAGGCAATGTTAACAAACCAGTCAATTAGTGGGAGAGGACAGAACCCTGACCCTGTTAGCATGAGGAAAAACTAATAGAAGGAAACTTGTGTGTTAGATCTCCTGAACAACATAATCCCTGGCATAATCCATGACTTTAATTTAGTCTAATCCTTCTTCATACTCATAAAACCAGACTCTTGTGCAGAATTTTAATGTAAAGGGAATAGGCAGGGTCAAAATAGCTTGCCCAGGTTTTTCTGACAGATTAGGCCTAATAAAAAAGGATCTGAACAACAAAATGGTAACACTTATGAGTTTGCATTTATGAATTCTTTGGAGTTTACCTAATAGATAGGTACTTTAATCAATGCAATATAGTGTTTCTGATGGCATTTTGCTGGTCGAATAGGGACCTCATGGTCCTTATGAAGGGATTTTGTTTGAGGAAAGATGAATTTTCATTTTATGATGCTGTATATCTACTACAGACCAAAAAGTCTTCAGACTTTTTAAATGTTCAGGTGAATCACTCACACACACACTTTTTAATGGTCATACAAATGGGCTTCCTTTTTATGCAAAATATAATGTCTTATTCTTGAAGTATAGTTTCCCTTTGAGGTTCACCTTTGTGTAGGGTGACCATATGTCCCGGGACAGTCCCGTATTTCAGCTCTATTTTTAGTGTCCCGACTTATTAAGAAAAAAAACATGTTTTGTCCCATATTTCATCTTTCCGAAAATTTTGTTATGACTGATAGAACAACAAGTAGTGGTGTTGGTGTTGTTCTTGGTGTTGTTCTTGGTGTTGTTCTTGGTGTTGTTCTTGGTGTTGTTCTTGGTGTTGTTCTTGGTCTTGTTCTTGGTCTTGTTCTTGGTCTTGTTCTTGTTCTGTCACGCGAGAACAGCCCAATCAAATTCATCATAGAACAAAATTACCATCCAATCACAATTCGTTATCGATTAACTTGCAGTTAGTGAAGGCGGAATAAGCGGAATCAGGCTGAATGACACACACCAGAAGCACTCTCTTGCGCACACTCTCTTTCCTTGCGTGTGATCACATGCACACATAGTTGCCAAAATGTCTATTGTGTGGAGTGTCTCATGTAAATACAGTCAGTTATGGCTTAAGTAGATGTAAACAGGTGGGTGAAAACAGGATATGTGTAGGTATATTACATTCATGAATTCGGGCTTAAAGGAACAGTAGACTACTTAAATATTTGTCTGTCATTAATGTTAATCAAACAACAAAATATGTAAAATAAATGTATACATGGTAAATAAACCTACTGTATCTGAAAAACAAGTTTATTTAATTTGTATCTCTGTTGTATTTGTTTTAATGTTTGTACATTNTCTCTACTGTATTTGTCGTAATGTTCGTAAATGTATTTTTTTATATATAACAATAATTATCGTGAAATAAAATTTCTCATATTACAAATAAAATGGTCATATTGCCCACCCCTTGCTCACCCGTCCCGTATTCCACCATGAGAAATATGGTCACCCTACCTTTGTGTCCTTTTTTGACGCTTCAGACACACACACACACACACACACACACATACACGCACAAAAAACAATATATATATATTTTTTTATTTTTTAAATATATAGCCAGACATTAAAAGTCAGACCGTAAAATATGTGCACATTCAGTATGTGCATTGTAAAGATAATAATTAATAATTCCTCTCAATATCAATGTTAGCTCTAAAAAGAGTAAGAATAAGTGTATGGATCACACAAGTCATGTAGGATATCTTGAACATCTCAGTATGAATTTTTAATCTGTTTATTGTTTCTTTTGTCTGTAATACTGAATCGACCTAGGCATTATCCACTTGTCTTCAGACATGGCAAATGAGACAATTGTCGCTTACTGATCAATATTTTCTGTTGAACATGATTCAGCTGTGCCAGTCCACCACTCTGGGAGTATATTTATTAGAGAAATCCTATTGCAGTGTAATTAAACATTGATTTTTCAACCCTAAACAATTAGAGTACTGCTTTGAGACGGATTCAGTCCTCTTACGTCTCCCTCTGTGATTATTCTTTTGTGTTTCTATGATTTCAGGGATATGATGATGGTTATGACGGAGAATATGATGACCAGAGTTATGAAGGCTATGATGACAACTACAGCAACCAGTCGAAAAGGTGCACATTTAATTTTGAAAGACATTTTGTCACAACATGAGCTAATTAATGTGTACTTTCATTCTAAGAATCGGTCAAAATGTCTCATAACAAATATTTTTTCTCTTACAGCGTCTCAGAATATTATGAATATGGACATGGCAATAATGATGAAACCTATAACAATTATGGTAAGGAATTTATCTGATCTACAATTCTGCTTAAAGCAACATGACTTTCATTGCAGACTTTTTCTTTTTTCTTTTAGCACACTAGGAAACTATTAGGATTTTAGGTGAACCATTTTGAATAGTGCACCACAAAGAGAAACATCCTCTATGCATAACAGTAGTTTGCGTAGCAGGCGGGCTGAAACTCAGTCATGGCACATTGCCCACACCAGTGAGAAACCTCTTTGCCTCATTCATTTTCCATATTGCTGTTAAATGTTTCAGAGCTAAAGGTAAGGAAAAACACCTAGCGGCATTCGCCAGTTGTTAAATCACAGAGGCCCAGGGCACAGCAGCTGCCATTTTACCTTACTAGTCTGCTTCAGGGCTGGGTTTTAAGATGCACTTGAAATCATGGACCAGAGCCAGTAGAGAGCTGGAGGCATTGCTGAGGCCCACCAAGAGAGGCAGAATGGCCTTTCAGCCCATACTTTGCCTTTTGAATATGTGCCCTCTCTGGATTATATTTGATGCAGGATTCCCTCTGTTCTTGGCATGGACTGCTGTGCTCCACTGATGCCAGTTTCCCGTTGTATATGTGCCTGCTCATCCATTTTGCATTGTGTCAAATTGTGCAGTGGAGTGTCTGTGTTAAAAGGAATGATTTGATATTTTGCCACCTTTTGACTTGAAACCAAGATTTTTTTGTGTGTGTTACAAAAGGATTTGCTTGTTAGGCAGTTAGGATCATATGGATTTCCACCTCAGAGTAAAAACAAAAAAGGTAACTTGTGACTTTATTTCGCAGTAGTGACTTTATGTCTTGCATTTGTGGCTTCATATTGCACAATGTGTTAAGTCTCACAGTTGCACCTTCATTTCTCCCAGTTGTGACTTTGTTTCTCAGTTGCAAACTTTTATTATATCTCACAGTATATTTTATCATTTGCAATATGATGTCTCGTGATGTCATATCACAATTGTGAATATTTCTAGAAATGTGACATTATATTGCAAATTTGACTTTATTTGTCACATTGTGTTTTTATATCTCAGAATCTGACTTTATTTAAGACTATTTCTTGCGATGTGATTTCATTTCTCACAATTGTGACTTTCTTACAATGTGACTGTATCAAAATGTGACTTCTCGCGATGTGACTATATCTCAGAAGTTAACTGTGACTATCTCAAAATGTGATTTTTTTTTTCTTGCAGTGTGACTATATTTTGTGATGTGATTTTATGTATCGCAATTATGACCTTTTTTTGCAATTTGACTTTCTTGTAATTGTGACTATATATCTCACAATGTGATTTTATTTAAAAATGTAACTTTATCTCACAATTACATGTTGTGTATATATATATATATATATTTTTTTTACTCAGAGGCAGAAACAGACATCCATAGGATCATTGTAAGTTGCCAAGATCAGAGATAGTTTTTCACAGTGAGGAGGATGTAAGAGGAAAACATATTAAGTGTAATGTGAGTAAGGGAGGGCTGTTTGTGTGGTAGTGATCATTACACAGAATACTGGAATGTAAGGGATTTTGTCATGATGTATAATGGTTTTTCCTCCTTTCTCTGTGAAACGGTAGTTAGCAACAATGAAGGTTAAGGTTCTTTGCCCTGAAGGCGTGCTGATTGTTTCCTCAATGGCCCAGCGATCACACTCAGAGAACCTAATGGAGCATCGGCTCCCAACACATACTGTATTTAAATGACAGCAGGGTCATACTGTGAGCTCAGCCAGGAGTTCATGCCTCATCTGCTCTGCCTTTGGTAACTGATAATTAGGGCAAAGTGACATTGTATATTTCTGAAATCTATGATAATGGACCGAGGCGAACATGCCCAAGATGAGATGTGCGAATGGAGCTCGAAACTAATTATTGAAATGTATGTGTAAGATGATCAGCTGGTGCTCAGTTTATCATTTTGTAATGCTTTGATAAAAAAAAGCATTAAAAATGGCTAATGTCACATGGAATTACATGGCCTTGGGATATCCATCACTTGATAAATCATCATAGCATTGCATTTCAGCCATTTAAAGAGGCTTGTCTACTTTGTAACCTCTACATATCACTTGTGTTAAATTCAGTTTTTCTGTCAGATACTTTAAATGAAGATTGTTTTACCTGATTATTTATTACTTCTACATTTTTTTACCTTTTTAATCATCTTACTTTTAGCAGAAGAGGACTGGATATCATCCCGGCCCAACCTCAAAGCTCCAGCATCAAGACTTAATCGAGGGGGCTACAGAGATCACCCCTATGGTAGATATTAAAGGTGCTCCAGATCACGTGACCTCCATACAACGCAAACCGTATTGACTAAATAATCTAAAAAGGGATTTTTAAGTGATAGGTCAACCATGTTTTTAAACTCATCCTAATCTTGGAGGGAAAAAGCTACACAGTCCCTTCTTTTCTTATCTGAAACTGTTGACTTCTTTGTAAGATATCATATGAACATTAGTTCTGGCCAGAATTTGGCAGTGTACTTTTGTCATTGAATGCTCCTCCCTTTAGTTTCCCATTGTTTGTCCCCCAAATGTAAAGCATGGAATTAACTACACATTGTGCTTCCCTGATTTTGGGAATCTTTGCGCTAAGGAAAAAATGTATCGCCACAGTGAAAAGACTCATTTTGTACATAACATCTTTCTTAATACTTCTTGATTTGATGATGGTAAATACTGAGTTTGTATATTTAATTTTGATATCAGTAATGGGTTTGAAAGCAATTGGCTATGTACGTAGCCACATCCAAGTGCTTTGCTTTGTGTGTAGCTTGTATTTGTACATAAAAATGTAATAAAAAGGATGTAAAGCGCCTTGTGCAAGCTTCACTAAATAGGTGATTATAATTGTTAAACTTGTGTTGCTATAATT
Organism: Anabarilius grahami; assembly: GCA_003731715.1. Lineage (NCBI taxonomy): Eukaryota > Metazoa > Chordata > Actinopteri > Cypriniformes > Xenocyprididae > Anabarilius > Anabarilius grahami. The sequence continues at coordinate 9,149,512 of RJVU01026577.1, forward strand.
TGTTAATAAGGATGAGATCATTTTTGTAAAATTAGATTAGATACGTACTTGTCTCTAGTACTAAATGCCTGTTTGACCTGAGGAAATGGCTAATATGTTTTTTTATATATATATTTAACAGAAAAGCCACAAAAAGGAACCGTAGAGACGTTGTCAAGTCATTTTGTGTAATAATAGATAAGCTACATTAATAGAATTAAACTTTGTTAAATAATTTTTAACTTTAGCTCTAAATTGTTCATTGACTCTTGATTAGTCATTTAAATGTTTAACATGTTAATGGAAATCAACTGTTTAGATCAATAAATTGAATCTTTTTTAACACACTCTTTAAGCTTCAGCTTATTAAACAATAAGTCGGACTGACTTGTCTGCACTAACGTGACTCTGAGAATGATATGGAGATTCAGGAGGTAAGAACGTCCCCATATTCCAATAAGATGTTCTAAGTGCCTTCAGCCTTTGGTGTTAACCACTGTAGCCAATGTGAATATGGCTGATATTCACACTCATATTTCATCACTCACAGGAGTGAATGGGATCCAGTTAAATTGCTTTATCTCTGCTACCTACAGTATATTTTCTTCTGCTATTTATGTTAATGAACATCAGAAGGCTGCACTTGTGTTGTAATACCAATGCTTTTAAATATCAGCACTATTCAAGGCCCCATAGAGACCTAAACTCTTTTTTGTGACTATTAGAACTGAATGCTGACGCGTATTAAGACTTCGAAAGGATGACTAAACGTTAAGCAGGTAACCCTAATAATAACTCTAATGTTGCGAATGCCAGTCATAAATTAAGTTATTTATACTTCAAAAAGTAAACCTGCCCTCACTAACCCCAAATAAATGCCTCGGCCCTCTAAATCCGCTAATAAAGTTAACTAGTGACATCAAAAATGACTTCCTAACACATAAGAAAGAAAGAAAAACAATTAACAATCCATCTTTTAAAACAAGCTAAAACTGATCTTTAATACCTGACCAGCTAAACTAAGCTTTTTAACCAGAAACGCTGAAAAAGATGGTTGCTCTCAAATCATATTCTGCTCTGACAGCTTTTGTCCAGCCCCACAAATTGGTTTACTTTTTTGATAGTAACATATGCTTTGTCAAACTGTTTTCAATCCATCTGTTAATCGTGCATGCGAGTGTACATTTGTTTTGACTTGTAGTCTCACTCATAGTCTCTTCTTCATTTTGTGTATTGTACTAATATCGCCTCAAAATCTGTATCTTAAATATGTATGTATATCCTTCCAACAGGAACCAGTCTCTCTGTGAGCTGAGATGCAGTGGATTGAATCAGACTGGGTAAGATGCAAAATTGTCTCTACATGACAACAAGTGCATTTAAATATACTGCACAGCAAATCAGAGTTAAATCAACTCTGCTCAGATTACATATGGTCCCTCTCTATATAGTGTTAATGTAACATTGAAGCAGAGTTAAAGTTAATGAGATAATTAAATGATTAATTAAGTGATGATTGAGCATTAGTGATGAACACCTGCTGTTAACAATAATCACTGAAGAGAAACACAAGAACTACAACTGACTTCCAGCCACAGCCTTAGATGAAATCAACTGAAGATAAAAGACATTAAATCTCTTAAGATCTGATTAAACAACTCCACAAACAGCATATTATCTCATTAACTTTAACTCTGCTTCATTGTTATTTTACCTCTATGTAGATATGTTGATTTAACTCTGGGGACTTTTCTGTGTGGGGTTTATTACAACCTCTTACCTGCTTTGATACATAGTTTTATTATTATGGAAGTCCATCCATTTTCCCAACATCCCATTCTGTATAGGCAGGGAAACACCCTGGGCAGATGGATTATGAAAGTCATTTAGCATAAATCTGTCATGATTTAACAGAAACACCAAGTACCTATATGTACCACAGAGCGTTCTTTTAGCAAGAGAAAACAATAAAGCAAACAATTTTATTTCAGAGTGAGGAGCATGTATTAATGTTTTGTTGTGACAGTACAATTAATAAGCCAGTTAGCAATTAACACAAACATCCCTTTAGGTTCGCTTGAAGACAGAATCCCTCTCAGTATGAAGTAGACTTGTGAAACTATGCACAGATTAATTGCACACACCACTAAAATATTAAGAAGCAACAGTATGACCTCGAGTGAAATGTGGCCTTCAGGAACAATGCTTTGAACATTTGGGTAATTAACAATTTTTTTATTAATTATGATGCAGGCGATCCCCACATGTGGAGCATAACAGCAACAAGAGACTAAAACAGTGTTCTTTTGGTGTGTTTTTTTCTGCTAGAGCAATTATGAGCAAATAAAAAAAATCAATTAACGCAACCTTTTCGTTATCAATTTAAGCTTTTTCAAAGATTCAAAGCTTGTAACTTCATATATCAGTTCATCTATTAATTTTGACCATCATCATGTTATTTTGGTTCTCTTGATGGATGGAAGTCTTTTGTAGAGGTCAGCCATGTTTTATAGTCTAATTAAGGACAAGACAGGGACATGCTCAAACAGATGCGTTTTTCACACCGAGAACCATTTGTAAGGCAACAAAGGATGATTAAATCACATTGCCAATCAGATAGCTTATTTTACAATGGAAAGGTAATAGGAACGGAAACAATGGTGAAGATGTTTTAGCTGCATTAACACTGCTGTGGTTTTTGATGTTTAATGGTCTGCTTGAATAAAAATCTTCAGCTGCTATATTTCATTTGTGTAAAATAGCATATAATTAAATAGAATGAAAAATAGATTATGCATTATTTAAATAATAATTATGGTATTAATGTGATTTGTGAACAGATATGACTGAATGGCTTTAGGCTTGCTAATTCAAATGGGCAGTGTCTTCTAATCAGTGGCACGCAGGTGGCGATTTTGCAGTTGTACCTGCGGCATGAACATGTCAGCAGTGGATTTTGAAGCTTGGATATATAGCTCATTTGTCCTGAAACACTGTTCCACAGTGAAAGAGAGTGCAGGAGGTCTGATATTTCAACTGCAAACATGAAGGTGCTTAATATGAAAAAAGGGGTTATGTCTCATATGTGCTTGTGAATTAATGAGACTTAGTTATGCTGCCTTCACAGGCTATCGGAAATTTGATAATTCCCTGAAGTCGTGATTACGAGCTCATCGCATTCAAGTTTCAAAATGGGAGTGTGTTCATATGCAATTTTTACATATAGGAAACTCGTATATCTGGTCTTATGTGATACAATCTTTTTGCATTTTCTGTGGTGAGGAGGAATGCATTTATGATGACAGTAACATATTAATGCATGATGCTTTCTTCTGGGAGACTGTATTCACACACAAGACATTGAATTTGCTGTGAAATACTAGTGGAATTTCCATCTCTGTTGAAAATCACTGTCATTTTCTGTGACAGTTGGTCATCACGTAGAGAGACTGAGATGGAGAGTCATTTTAACAAAAGGGCTTTAGACTTGTCATCACATATCTTTTCGCATTCTGGGAATTATTTGTTTGTGTAAAGTCGTGGCCCAAACAACTTTTAATATACCCATGATATTAAAAACTAAGGGCACTTGCACGACAATACAATAACAAAAATTGTAATTGCTATATAAACACCTGCCTTAGCTATTGGCAATTTTTTTAAAGAATAACTACAGTGCATTTTATTAAGCTTTATAACTTGTCTGTAGGCCTTTAGCGTTCTACATAACCATCAGTATAGCATAAGGGTAAAAATATCAAAAATATCAACATTAACTACCTAAATATTAAATCAAACATATAAATATGCAGATTTAACCATCTTAAACACAAGGATAAGTTAAAAAAAAAATTGTCAGGCAGCATGGTGCTTGAAGATGTTACGTGCTGGTCCTGTAATTAAATTCCTATGGGTTTTTAACACAGCGGGAGAGCAGACAAACAAATGTTAAGGACACAAAGCTCCTAACTGTACAAAATGAGAAATCGACAAGCTCTGATTTCTTTGCAGTGTTAAGTCCTTTGAAATGTTAGATGAGGGGTCTGTTGGGCCTTTTATCTTTTCAAATGTAGTGTTATTTTATTTTATACCCTTGCGATGTTGATATCCCACAATGTCAATAAAAGCCATTGTACAAGAATTAAAAAGACTAGTGCCTGAAAGGGTGTGCGAGCCTAAGCCTCTTCAGAGGATCCTTTTGGAATGAACGTGGATAATAGAAAGAGACCAGTTAATCCAGCCTCCATTAACTTTCCATAATCATTGATCATCGCAGACGATGAAGAGATTTGAAAATAAATCCTCTAAATTCTTTTAAATGAAGCTTGTAGCTTTCATTTAAGCCTGGGAATGTTATGTGAGATGTAATCATTACCTACTTTAAACCATCGGACAGTCAATGTGGAGGAGAGTGAAAGAAGATACAGCTTTTCCTTCAGTAGATCATGAATCATAAGCAGGGTATAAACATGATGTAGTTGGAGGCTAGGAAACCTCTGAGGCATTTTAGGCTATTCATTTTTTGACAACTACCACTGTCAGACAAAATACACTAGTCATATTCATATTATCTTCAGGCAAGATTTTAGGACACAAATATTATCGCTGAGAAGGGTATGACTATCATCAGCTGCTTCCCCAACCCAAGTCCTCCCACATATCCAGCTCTAGTCTCTGCCTTTTATGCTGCCAAGAGTAGGATATCCCTTCTTAAACGTTGTGTCTGTTTAACGCGAGTAACATCTTTTCCCTGTCGTTGCAGGTGCTTTGCAGTTGATATGTGGAGCATATTGATAAAACCAATCAGTGAGAAGTGAGGGGGCTCCGTCTCATTTGGCTGAGGAAGTGCTTATAAACAGTCTTTGTGCAGATGCTGTATGCCAGGTAATTCGTGTTACATATACTGTAGATTATACTTGCCTCTTACAAGTGTACAGAGCTTAGTGAAAAATAAGAAGACTGCCTTTACTTGTATAGATAATAGCAGTATTAATAGCCTATACTGTATATCAGATTATACAACAATTGAATATATAACTATTTATAACTATAAAGTTTTAATCAGTTATAACAATAACGGATCATTGGAGTCATTTTCAGAACTTTTTTTCAGCTGATGAAGGATAAAAACATTGATAGCCAATCAGAATTCACCAAACTTTAAGTTGATCAAGCATTTAAAGTGACAAATGGCATGACTGAAGCGCATGCTTACAATAAACATAACATTATCATGCGTTTGTGTGGACTCTAATATAGTTATCTTTATAGTTATCATTTTTGGTGTTCATCCACACCAATGCACAATAACGTTCTGTTAAATGCTCAAACTCAGTCAGGTAGATTCTGATTTGTTGTCAATGTTTTTATCTTTCATCAGCTGGAAAAATCACTCTAAGAGTGATTCCAATGATATTATCATTATAGAGTCTCAAAGAATTAGAACAGTTATTAAAATTTATAGTTATAGTCCTTGGCATGAAGAGGCCTTTAGTTCCGTTCCTCGAATTTGATCTGCCAAGTGGCATTCCAAGAGGGCTAATAAACATCCCAACAGCCCTGGGACTTTGAAGCACTTCATTTGTCCATGTTTGCCTGTTCCAAGTAGACAGACTGTCATTCTGTGCAATAATGGTGTGAATTGTTCAGCGACTCTTTCTGTTGTTTTCATAGATACACCAATAGGAGTGAATCATTTATTAAACTGATTTGTTTCAACAACATCGATTCGTTCAGGAACAAAACAAGTGTCTGTCTGTAAGTGCGTCATTGAATCAATCACTCAAATGATTAGTTCAAGCACTGCTTTGACTTCATGTGTAATTATTTTAGTTGTCACAGCAAGAATAGACAAAGTGACTGGCAATATTGTGTGTAAAATGTGAGTTACTCAATATTATCATCAACAATATTGAATTATTGTTAAAATATTATACTCGCAATCATTCTGTCGGTCTGAATCAGCACGACCCACAGCCGAATCACAGCTGTGCTTCGAAACCACAGCACTCTTGATCGTGTGATAATGAAATATTCTATTCAGCATGCTAGACACAATGTAATTATCCTTTAGTTTTTAATGAATCTCAATTAGCTGTAGTCCCACTCTTCTCATTATAGAGAACTTTCCTCTTCATTTAATAAACACTCCATATGCTTTAGGAAGACATGCATTTGTGGCTTATCCTGTCTCCTCTTGTGAAAATCACACTCCGGTAGTCCCTCCTGAACATAGCACCTGGAAAATGCAGCCATCTTTGCATAGCTTCTGTTTAGTGTTGGTGTTAGACTGATTAGTATTATAGTAGTATAATGGATTTCAGCATTATTGGTGTTCTTTTGGCAAACGCATTGCACAGAGCCATTCTCATGCTGAGCTTATAACTGTATGAGCCAGGGGCCACATTCCCAGAGTGCCTAGCGCCTGTTTGTGAATTCAGAGTGCAGCGAGCCTTGTTGTTTTCACCTGTTTTCGTGTAATCATTTTACCACTCACCCATCTCTTCATCTGTTTAATTCTTCACAAATTACAGCTTTTTAGGAAGTTAATTGTTCTGCAGTGATTCAAGGACATTTGAAAACAAGACAATGAGTGATTAATTACAATTTTGATTGAAATCTTTGTGGAAAATGATGGTTGTATCAAGGAGGTCAATAATAACTGTGCAAATCAATCCATTAGCATCTTAAAGGCAGTTGCATGTGCTGTGCTGTAATGGAGTGATTTTGTACATCATTGATATTATATACTGTTTTTGTTTCAGAAAATGCAAATAATTCGAAAGTTGGCATGAAACAGGAGTTGCGATAGTCTTTTCTTTCCTGTTGTGACATATATCCGAGTGTAACGGCTTCTTGAACAAGAAAAAATGCAGGGCGGGACTTGATTTTGTCCATCAGGAATTGATTGGATCGTCGGATCAGTGTTGTTTGCTATTGCTGTGATCTCATGTGAGTGACAGATTACTTTCACTTCAGCAAACATGTCATTTTGTTTAAAGATTATGAGGGCACATGAATTTAAAAAATAATCATTAATAATGATGGGTTACACTTCATTTTGAAAGTCTTCTTTAGACATTATGTTGACTATAATTAAAGTCCCACGTAGAAGGATATGTTCTCGTGACCTTGCGCAACGTTCCCTAAAAGTTCTCTAAAGGTGAGGAAAATTACGAAACTTTACAGAACATTAGGGATGTTCCTACAACGTCCTCTTTTGGTAATGAAAGTACTGCAGTTCAAGGTTCCTTATATGACTTTAGGGGGACATTCCATATTGGTTATTTTATGGTCACATCAGAACGTTACAAAGAGGATATTTGGGACATTAACAGAACGTTCTCTGTTGGTCATTTAATAACGTTCCCGATATGAGTTTAGGGGGACGTTCTATTCTGGTTATTTTATGGTTGTGCGAGAACGTTACAAAGAGGACATTTTGGGAATTTAACAGAACGTCCTATAGTAATAGTCCCCTAAACATTCCCAGAACATCCTGAATGTTCACTGAAGGTCCACCAAATAACGTCCCCCAACCCTTAAAGGTGCCCTAGATTCAAAACATTTATTTACCTCGGCATAGTTGAATAACAAGAGTTCAGTACATGGAAATTACATACAGTGAGTCTCAAACTCCATTGTTTCCTCCGTCTTATATAAATCTCATTTGTTTAAAAGACCTCCGAAGAACAGGCGAATCTCAACATAACGCAGACTGTTACGTAACAGTCGGGGTGTACGCCCCCAATATTTACATATGCCAGCCCATGTTCCCAACATTATGAAAGGCATTAGACAAGGGCAGAACGTCTGGATGTGCACAGCTGAATCAACAGACTAGGTAAGCAAGCAAGGACAATAGCAAAAAAAGGCAGATGGAGCAATAATAACGGACACGATCCATGATAACATGATATTTTTAGTGATATTTGTAAATTGTCTTTCTAAATGTTTTGTTAGCATGTTGCTAATGTACTGTTAAATGTGGTTAAAGTTACCATCGTTTATTACTGTATTCACGGAGACAAGAGCCGGCGCTATTTTCATTTTTAAACACATGCAGTCTGTTTAATTCATAAACACAACTTTATTCTTTATAAATCTCTCCAACAGTGTAGCATTAGCCGTTAGCCACGGAACACAATCAAACTCATGCAGAATCAAATGTAAACAGCCAAATAAATGCCATACTTACGCGATTAGACATGCTGCATGACGAACACTTTGTAAAGATCCATTTTGAGGGTTATATTAGCTGTTTGAACTTTGTTTATAGCTGTTTAAGGCAAGCACGAGCTCCGTGGGCGGAGAGCACAAGATTTAAAGGGCCCGCGCTGCATAAATCGGCGCGTTTATAATTATGCCCCAAAATAGACAGTTAAAAAAATTTATAAAAAAAAAAACTATGGGGTATTTTGAGCTGAAACTTCACAGACACATTCAGGGGACACCTAAGACTTATATTACATCTTTTGAAAACATGTTCTTGATGATGATGATGATGAAGTGACATGTGGCCAAGTATGGTGACCCATACTCGGAATTTGTGCTCTGCATTTAACCCATCCAAGTGCACACACACAGCAGTGAACACACACACCGTGAACACACACCCGGAGCAGTGGGCAGCCATTGCTGCAGCGCCCGGGGAGCAGTTGGGGGTACGGTGCCTTGCTCAAGGGTCTCACCTCAGTTGTGGTATTGAGGGTGTGGAGAGTGCTGGACATTCACTCCCCTCACCGACAATCCCTGCCGGACCTGAGACTCGAACCCATGACCTTTGGGTTACAAGTCCGACTCTCTATCCATTAGGCCACGACTGCCCCCGGGGAACCTTTAAAAGAACTCCACATTGTGACAGTTTCTGAACATTCTGGGAACGTTACCAGGTGACAGGTTAGATGTTGAGGTTTTATAGAAAATAATAAAGTTTGAAGTCACCGTTATGGAGGTGATTGTTTGCTTTAGATAGGCTCTTGATTCTTGACATTTTAACATTAGATTTTCTCTGGCTGCTTTAACTGTATTTCCAAAACACGCTTGTTACAGTGAAAATGGCAAGAGAAATTCTGATCAGATGAATTTGGTTATTTAATGATGGTGATTCAAGCATCATGGAGTGTCCTGGTTTTCTCTTGAGTCTAAACTCTGAGTGTGTTAACTGCTAGTTTTTCATTAATTGTTAGTTTTTTTTTTATTCATTATATAGAGTTTTGAGCAGTCTTTTAGACTCACACAGACATCATGAATCAGCATATGAACCTCAACAATGGTGACAATAAACAAAAATCTTTTTTGTGACTTTAGCAGCTTGTTTTGTAATGCTCAGAGTTGATCTGTTTATCTGAAAATGTTGTCACCATTGTTGAGGTTCAAACGCTGAATCTTGATGTCTGTGTGTTTCTACATGATCCTGTCTGAATAATTTCTGCATAATGACAAAAGCTTTCAAAATATCAAAGCATGCAGGATTTTATGCAGTATTATAGAGCTACAGTAATGGGAAAAGAATACAATATTCAGAGATCAGTGAATAAGGCCACTGTATGACAATGATGAAATCATCAACAATAGCCAACCAAATTCATCTGATCAGATTTTTTTTCCCCTCATAATTTTGTTTTGTAACAAATGTGCTTTAGAAACACACAGTTATAACAATTAGAGAATTAAAAAAAAATTGAATTAAAATGTCAAGGGTCAGGAGCCTAACTAAAGCAAGTGCTTACCTCCATAACGGTGACTTCAAACTTTATTCTTTTCAATAAAACATCAACACCTTATTAATAAGTTTTGAATGAAAGAAATAAAGTCAGAGTGGTTTGTAATAAGTGAAGATGTAATAGAGAGATCTGTTAGTTTTTAATGTTCTGTTTCTGTTGTCTGAGTTTTGTGAGGTCACCATTGTGCTTCAGTCAGTGATGAGCCAGAAACACTGATGTTCTGCTGCATGTTTCTTTATTTAAAGCAGTAACTGTGTAGTTGCTGGTGCAGTGATACAGTAGTTACATTAGCTCATGCATTTGCTGTTGTCAGCTAATGACTTACTGCAAGAGATTTGCATTTTAAAGAAAAGGTTTCATTATAATAATCCAGGAATTACCTGCAAAGTGCTTTTTTTTTGTAAGACAAAGAAAATGTGGTTTTTGTTTGAACATACACTTTTGTTAGTCAATTTAGGTCTAATTTTCAATAAAAAATTTTGACAAGGGCAGCAGGGACGCTCTGGGAACATCACAAATAAAATATGGTTCCCTAAACGTTCAGAGAACGTCCTGAATGTTCTGTGAAGGCCCGCCAAATAACGTCCCCCAACCCTTAAAAGAACTCCGAACATACTGGGAACGTTACTAGGCAACGTCCTTAACACCAGTGGGGATGTTCTGGGAATGTAAAATTTCTAGCGGGGGTTGCACTTACATGTCAACCAACTCATTAGATTATTAGTTGAGCATTAGTAGACTGGTAGGGTTAGGGTTAGTAGAATAAATTGACATGTACTTGCAAAGTTACTTAAATCCAGTAGAATGTCTGTTGGAGGACCATCACAATAAAGTGTTAGCAGACAGTCTACTAATATACAGTCTCTTGTATAGTCAACAGAATGTCTAAATAGGACCATCAAAATAAAGTGTTCTAGTGATGTGCACAGATAAATCATTTCTAATAAATACTGCAATATTCCATTTGAAAAGAAAAAAAACAAGAATTGTCCAATTTGATTTCATGGTGAAAAGAGAAAGATTAATTGAAAAGAGAGAAATTTTTTTTTTTTTAAGACTTTTTAGGTAAAAAAAAGAACCAGATATGGTAGTGACGGCATCCCTAACATGCTAACAAGCCAAACCTTGGCCCCCTGATTTGAATAAGGTGTTGTATTGCTCATAATGCATAATACTATTTGTATTCATGATTCACTTTAACAAATTTCATTTAGTCTCATTTAGGTTTTTTTTTCTTTTTTCTTTTTTTGCTATGCACCAAAAGCAGTGAAGATTGAAGAGTCAATTAATGCAGTCGGACTGAAAATTCAGAGGTTTGACAGTGATACAATGACACCATCTGCTTGCAGGAGTGCACTTGCACTCTCTTATTCTCTGCCATTATGGTAACGCTACACACTTGGCAAGTCGACTGAGGGATTTGTTCTGGAAACCAAAGATAATTGCAGGGCTGTAGACAACAGCTTCCAACTGACAGACGCTTGTCAATGTAACTGTGCTTTCTCGAGGTCACTGCCAACATTGCTCGAGATGTGTTTCAGCCCACAGTGTTTGAGCTGTCTTACTTGTATGTGATAATGTTCTTCTGTTGGGAGATGTAAAAGTGTACTAGAATTAATGGTGTTTAGAATCCATGATATATATTACTTTCCTCTCTCTTTTCTTTCCCCAACAGTGTGGAACTTCTCACTTCTATGGATCCCCCAGCCGTTCAATGGAGCTGACCTCGACAGAACATCACTGCAGGGCACAGATGACCACTGCGTATACATCTTGTGTAAGTCACTGTACAGACACACTTGGTTTGTGACAGATGGGAAAGGACGGCATGAGAAATTACATAAAATAAAAAGCACAGGTACTGTCTGCTATTTATTGATGTAGAATACAGTGCTGATCTGTTTTTGTGCCTATTTTTCCCTGTTAAAAATATACATGTATAGGAATTTGTCTTTTGAGTGACACTAAGTTGCAACGCATGTTTTTATTGTCTTTTTCAGCAAAATCAAAGCTGAACAGTATCTTATGAGGCTGACCTCACTCCTGGATTGGCTTATTCAGACCACCGTGGAAGGTCCAAGAAGATACCTTTCTTAAGCTGTATCACATCTAAAAATCCAGTTTGAATTCTTCAGAGATATGGTAATACAGTGTTAAAATTAACATAAGTCATGCCACATATTGTGGTGTAACATAAGGCTATGTTGATCCTGACATTGTTTTCAGGTTTAAATAACAGCTAAATCCTTTCTCATGCATAATGTTGCACTGTAAGGTCTTGCATTTTTTGGTCATATATCCTCTTTTAGCTTAATCTTTTTATCCCACAGGACAAAAAAGGACATAATTGGATTAAATGGCTGTTGAAGATGGAGTATATTTTGTCTACGCTATGTCACCTCAATGACAGCTAAATGGGAGGGTTTAACATGGTGCATTAAATCTTGATATACAGCTACTTGCAACTAAATACCTATAAATATTTTTATGCCACACAAACAGTTTTGCTTGTATTTTTTGGGGTTATAGAAGCAGCTTGTTTCTGTGCTTTCTGCCACTGTGACATCTGTGATCAAATGACTCAGTTTGCTCTGCGAATGTCACTACTAGCAAAGTCGGAATACAGCACATATTACTCATCAGAACCTGTGCTTTCAAAGCCTGAGGCTTTAAAAATTCTTTAACAGTTAAACAAAACATACAGTAAAAGAATTTCACACAATATCCAGCCCAAAACTCTTTTATGACAAACACATATTCTCATTAATGCTTTGAGTTCCTCAGTTGAATGTGTTTGAGCTTTTTCTTCTTGCAATGAAAATTCAAAACATCCAATCATGTTTTTCTAAGTGGCATTTTAACGCCGTCTTAAGTGCCCTTGAGGTTATCAGCACAGCTCAGACAGAATTTCAAAATTCAATTTTCTTATGACTACGAATGAAACAACATCTTTTTGAAGAATGTGGAAAGCCTGTAGGATTCAACGCATATCCCTGAAACCAATCAAAAGTTTTTCACAGAATCGTCTATAGGCTTGTCAAAGATTTAGCATGCATTTCAACTGATACAATAAAACTATAATTGTTTTTATAGTCGTATATAAACAGATCTTTTTAATCCTTTTATTTCTGAAACCAATTTCGAACCAGTTTATTGCCAGCTGTTGTCAGCTAGTCTAGCAGTTCTGTCATCATCTCTCTGTTATGTGCTGATAGAGAGAATAAATTGATAAAAGTGATTTTAATTAATTAATTTTGATCACTAACCAGACCAGGTAATGAGACTCTCATCACTTGTACCTATAGTGAGACATTCTGTAAGAACTCATATGAACCACAATAAAAAGCGAATTCTCTCAGGTAATGTAATGCATAAAAGTAACACTGATAAAATCCTGACCAGCAACACAGTTTTATACTTTACAGAACATAATAAAACTTTACAGCATATCAATGCACGATGTCTTATGAAGTCTTCAGTTCTAGGGTACGCTTACACAACAACGATGTACTAAAAATGGAAAAGCTTTTCATTTGCGTTTTTCAGGTATTGGATGACAATGTTGTCAAAATTATCCCCATTCATACGGATCCGCAAATCGATTAAAAATGCTGTATTCATGCCAGGCCAGTAGTTGGCGATGTCACTTTGTAAAGAAACACTACATGCCTATAGACTAAACATGTAATAAGCATGCACATAACGTCACCGTTTTTTTAGTTTACACAGAGACGATAACGCTATCGGTTTAAAAAATATGAACTATGAAACCCATTTTCGAAAGTTTGCATTTTCAGGCCCCCAAAACACTGTTGTCGTGTAAATGAATGGTAAAAACGCATAAAAAGTTTTCCCTTTTTTAGCTGAAAATTTTGTTGTGTTAACAGGCCCCTAGATGTAGTCTTTGGGCTAGGAACTTTGTGCAACTGTTCCCATCATGCATTATTCTGCTTCAATACTAATCAAATACACCATCAGGCTTTACAGTTTCACATGGAAATCACTGGCAGGTGTGCTTGAAAGCAGATCCCAAGGCCTTTAATATTAGCAAATGCCTGTTTTCAGTAGCCTACTTTCAATTTTGGTTTAGAATTGTATCAAAAGGTGTAGACAGTCGACAGTTGTTTAAAATATACCCCTCACTTAATATTTTGGAAAATGTATGCTGCGTGGGTTTTGTGTGCCAATTTGTTTACTTACATATAGGAATACAGAGAAAGAGGCAAAGATCTGCCCCTGACAGCAACATAGTATCGGCCCAGGGCCCAGATCTGGCCCACATCTGGTCCGCATGTAATCCACATGTACCAGATGTGGGCCAGATCTGGGCCACACTATGTTGCTGTCAGGGGCTAGACTAAAAAAAATTTATGAAATTGTTAATTCAGTGAAAATTAGTATTAAAATTAGAAATCTGATGTTGGATCTATATTTTGAACTTTGCATCATTTCATATAATATCATATTGAATGTAACTTCTGTTAGTTAGGAACACATTTTACAAGCACTCAAAGACAGGGGAGCATGTATGAAGTGTAAGCCTGTCTGAGAGGACTAGCTTTCTCACACAAATGCTAGCAAACACTGTGAGCTTGAGTGTGCCATCATTAAAGTGTGCAGCAGACCCTGGTGTGACTTTCTCTGACGTTAATAAATGGTGTGCAGTGCAGTGCCAAGCACAAGCATGTCCCTTCATTAGGCAGCTAGGCCCACTGCCGACATAAGGGCCAGATGTCACAGGGGTTCTTTCCTGCACAAATCTGTCCCCAGCAGCAGAGATGCCGACAAAACGCAAAGCCCCTGTCTTACGCTGCATCTGAGGGCCGTCGCTGTGACAGTGAATAAGCGTGTCTGATGTCTGGCATCTGGCAAGTTGGAGCTAACACATGGAAAAGGCTGCAGTGGAGCTTTGAGAGGCGCTCTGTCAACTGCAATGTTTGGGGATTTTCATCATGTCTGTATTATTACCACAAGGGGGGAAATCTGTGTCTGAATGTCTAGTTATATTGCATTGCATATTCACTGTTTAAATGGCTCAGCTGTATATGCACTGCGGTCACCATTCATAAGTTTTCAGTGTATAATATCAAATCACTATGTAGAACACATTTCACTTTTCATTTGTCTCATTCAAAAAAAATATTTAAAAGGGAACATCACAGCGTAAAGCTCTACCTAGACCGATTATGAAATACAAAAAAAGAGGGAATTTTAAGAAATCATTATGCCAGTGACGCTACAACCATCAGGACATTACCATACAAATAAAGGTAAAAATAAAGGTTACAAAAGGAGGTTTTCGCAGTGAAGCCGTGAAGAACCATTTTTGGTTCCCCAAAAAACATTTCAGTGAACCGTTCTTAAAAGAACCATTGTTTTTCTTAATGTGAAGAACATTTTAATCTAAACAACCATTTTTCACTATAAAGAATCTTTTGTGCAATGAAAATGTTCTATGTATGGTAAAGGTTCTTCATGGAATTATTGATGCCAATAAAGAGCTTTGGTTTTTAGGAGTGTAGGACTGCCTTACCAGCCAATCTGAATAAATGTAATTTACATGTGGTCTTAAAGATATAGGCTTCTTTAACTCGGCAAAAAAATGCCTGTTTAAATCTAAGAAGGATCAAATAAAGCAAATTTAAAGAGAAAGAAAAGCAGATGGAAACTAAAATTTAATTACCACTGTGTTGTGTTGCAAGGAACCTTTAACATTATCAATGGGCTAAAAAAACAATAAAATGTGAAGAGGAATATGATCCCTTTAAATGCTCAAACAGATATGGACGTCTCTCTTTTTTTGCTGTGCTCTTGAGCAAACTGCTTCAGTGATAATGTTACGGTACGACATGACGGGACACCCTGAACCCAATATGACTGCCTTGCAAAATACACTGAGTATATACATTTTTGTTTTGCCATTCAGTTTTTTTTTTTCATAATTAAAGTGAGAAGAGAAGCACTGAGGAAAAATTAATCAGCTCTCAGAATATTGATCTAAAAATTAAACTTTTAGAGTGGAAGCTTTCCCTGAGATAAAACAACAATGCACTAGTTCAAACAGCATACTTCCTCCTGGATGGAGACAGGTAGCTTAAACAATGTCATTTGATGAGCTGTAGTCTTATCTCGAAACAGTCTAAAATTAGAATTTCAATGATGAAACAGAATTCTTTTTTTTTTTTTCTTTTTTGCTCTGGCAGGGAGCCAGGCTGGATGTGAGGATGTAAGGATGAGCTGACAGCTCAAACAGGTTCTTTCCTGCACACATTCTGACAGTATCAAATTCAAATCTGTCTTTCCAGGATTTGTACTATTTGCTACCAGCACAAATGTCAGCGATTTGTTGAGCTCAGAGTGAATTGTAATGTTCCAGACTGCAGCGTTCTATAAGCAATGTTTCACATTCCATCACACTGCAGGACTATTTCAAATGAACAAAAAAAAAAAAAACCCAAAACAAAAAAAAACTTTAAATGGAGACCAGTTACAGGACCTAGCGAGTCATTCCTGCGATGCAGTCAAGATATTTTTATGTCTTCATCAAGTCTTAATATATTGGATGATATGTTAATCTCTTTATACATGTAAATCATATTAGTGAGTTTTCTTTCATTACAGTTCACAATATAAATGAAAGAAAATGAAATAGCAATTTATTAAGAAATATTCGGTGTTTCCCCCATTTTATGGTATTGTTTTAATTGATAATCAATTTCACTCTCCATCTTGTTAGTCTTGTGTAATATTAGGCTTGTTCGAGATCAGCTAAACAATGGTTGTTTGGTTTAGATCAGTCTGGGGTGTGTTTCCCAAAGCGAACTATGGTCGCAAGTTCCGTCGTTACCAATAGACTTCAATTGGACTTACGACCATGGTTCACCAACGATTCTTTCGGGAAACGCACCCCTGTTCGATGCATCTCGAACAAGCCTCTTGTTCCTTTAACTAACAAAAGCCACTCCCATAATGGCATCATCCCTCAGGAAGTGACATCACTTTGGTGGGAAAACAGCACAAGCATCAGTAAGTAATAGCAGTGGATTTGATGAATTCTGTGATGTTTTGTAGTGATAGTTTGTTGCTCTTACTTTAAAACTTTCCATCCCATTTGATAAAAATACTGAAATGGGTATATCATAACTATTTTAAAAAAAATCTAAATAATCTTCAAGTAGACAAATTCTCAGTGCGCAACTTCATTTCTCACTTTAATTCTCACTGAGAAACTTTGGATCTTTGTCAATCATCTTAGGCATCCTGTTCATTTTCTTGTCACTGTGTAAATAACTACTTTATAATTAAAAAGTTTGAAGTGCCTGAGCTTGAGCAGAGCATATTTCTGAAGGTCTACCATTTCATAGAAATACTTGTTTTTTACTACAGAGATCAAAATGTGCTACAAAACCTAAGTAGAATGAACCTAAGATACACTTTCAATTACGTATACATAAATTGTAACCTGTAATCTTGGTTCAACAAGTCTGTTGAATGCCAGCTACCCATTTCAGTTATCCTACAGTAAATCCTTGACAAATGCTTACTTCAAAATATGTAGTGTACTATAATTTGTGACATGAATGCTTAGTCACTTTAGTTATATTGGCACAAGATGTGTCTAATTATCAAATACAGACATCAGAGCTTTAGCCTTTCCTCCTCAAAATCTCAAGCTCTTTCACACTCTCATGAATTTATCTTCTCTAATAATGATCTACTCAGCCTTTTTCCTTTTGAGTTAATCACATAAATGAATTATTTAGTAGGTTTCAAACCCAGGACAGAGATTTGTTTTAAAAATGCATACATAGCACTTTATTATCAGATTTGTATTAAATCACCTTTGAACATGCAGGGGTTTAATACAACAACACTTCCCTCTTCCTTTTAAAATCCCACAGCATATAAATCACATCATCCATTATTAATTTATTAGTTTTGCCATGTTTTTTTTCACATGATAATACAACCCACAAATGGCAGACACGATTTGTTTTTAGAGCCACCGCAATATGGCTTTCCAACACCACGTTGCTTGCAAATTGTTCATATGGAGAGCACTTAGCAGTTAGCACATGAAGGCAAACCTTCTCTGGTTTGTGGTGACAGCTGCTAAAAATAGGCTGTTAAAATCTCACTGTAGTCAAGGACTCTCCAGTGATTTAAAAGCAAAACTTCAAACATGTCACTGACAGGGGTAATTTCATAAATTTCCAAGAATTTTTGGCTCACACCTTCTTACCAGCGATGCACTTTTCTGTGAGTAGAAGATAAAAATTTAAAACGAGCACGGTGTGAGTTCCAACACACGTTATCTTCTAAACCCATAGTAAAGTTTCTTGAATGGAATATTTTATAACACATTTAGAAAAGCTGCATGTGAAAATCTTCCCTTTTTCCTGAGGTATATTGTGCTTCTGCACCTCTGAAGTGAGAAGAACCTTGTAATGAGATTCAGTGAGATTTTCACCAGCTGTTCGTCATTAAGGATTCTTTCTCATATGCAGCAACACCACATGAACCAACACTTACACACGTAAGCATCACATATTAACATGCCTTTATCCAAAAAGCCTATACTGACAGTAGTTTACTTGTCCGGCGCCTGGATTGTTTTATGATATTTAAGTGTATTTTAATGAACCATTTAAAATGAAAATGAAAATTCTGTCATCATTTACTTACCCTAGAGTAGTTCCAAACCTGTATGAATTACTTTTGCTGAACACAAAAGAAGATATTTTTGAAGAATGTCAGTAACCAAACAGTCGATGGGCCCCAGTGACTTTTTCCATACCTATCCTGGTGAGTTTGTGTGTTCACCCATGCAGTCGTGCAGTTATGTGTTAGAAAATCATCCTTATGGCCATGAGAGAACCCCTCCGTCAGCACTTTTCAAGACTAGGCGTCTCCAATTCACTCTATAGTCTCAAGGCCGGTCAGTCCAGTTCAAGTGCAGGTGAGCCATTTTATTATGCCCGCCGTTGCACATCTACAAAAGAGGCCATGCATAGTTTTTCTTTCTTGTGATCTCGACTTAAACACCCAACCCATTATCTGACAGCAGCAGTAAATAAATACTGAACCGTGTCTATAGAGTGTTTCAGTGATAACGTATTTTTGGGGAAGTTCACCCTGGTTCCCTCAACAAAAACCCAATAGAATTTTTCCATTGGCTTTTGGATTATTTGAAGCATAAATACATAAAAAAAGCTAAATGTAGACTTTATACTATTAAAGATTTGAATTATAATGACTTTAAGCAATGATTAATTACTTAAAAGTCCCCCTGAAATCAAAATGTAAGTTTTTTTTTAGCTTCAAGTATGAATATGTTAGCCTTAAGGTTATGAATAAGCTGGTGTGTTCCAAAACAATGACAAAATTCACATTTAGGAGATATAAGCATTCAAAACTTTTTTTGATTTTCATGGCATCACCGCACACTTCAGCTTCTCATCAAATCTTCTGTCCAATCAAATGCTCTCTAGAATCTAAAACATCCCGTCTCCTACATTAGAAATACACGCTGAAGCTGCGGCTGAAATCGGTCACTTATTTACACATTTACTGTTTTCTACATGGTGAATGGCACATAGTGCACTAAATAGGAGACAGGGAACGATTAAGACAGTGTAAATATGCTTTCCATTGAGGCCAATGAAGTCTGGTTTCACTTAAGTGTCACGCAGTCTGTTCCCGGTCCAGAGACATGAGAGCACAGAGCTGATCATAACCACGCATCGGCGCACCACAAAACTTAACAGACCCATTTGAATTCTGCACAGAATTCTATCATTTTATACAGAGGAGAAACGGTTAGAGATTCGTAGGAAACTGAGGCTTTACCAAGCTTAGTGGCTCTGACTGAGCTGTGATATAAACAAAATGCTATTGGCTATATTGTAAAAAAGGGGAGGGGCTGTTTGATACGTCCCGCCCCATCTTCCTGTTTCAGATGAAATTATGTCAACACATTGAATAATGCTGCGTGTTCCAAGGCACTTCCGTGGGCATTTAAATCTCTGTAATACATCACATTTTTTGTATGACTTTTAATTTAGAGCATGAGACAAATTCTATAGAGCTTAATAGACATGGTCACCATGAACAATCATACTGTATATTAAAGCTACATGAAGATTGTTCAAAAAAGCTTTTGTATTCAACAGGTAATATAAAAGAAAAAGGATTTGGAACATCTCCTCTAAGTAAATAATGACAGATACAATTCCTTTAATGTGAAGAGTGAAGTAGGCTTAAGTCTGTAGAGGCACATTTCAGATTAAGATATTTGACCGAAGCATCAAAAACTGTGATTTAAGGGTGATATTTGGGTGCTTCAACAAGCCATGCCCTCACCAAAACTACTGCTTCAGTGACAGCCACTGCTCTCAACATTTCAACATTGTCACAGCTAAAAGTGTGTTGCACCATAACTGGGTTTGATCCTAATGCCTTCGGACTGCTGTGTCAAAACATAGAGGGCAAATGAATTCATGAGATATGTAGAAGGGTAAAAATAATGATTTTATGGGGTCTTTATAATGAAGGTCGTGTGCTTTTTCCCTCTGCAGCATAGCGTCACACACTTGAGTTCTGGCTGGAGGGATCAAAACACATGACAGCATGATGTATACCCCCCATGTCACACCGCAGAGAGTTCATGATCCATCACAGTGACGTGTCCTCTGATACACCAGCCTTTGCTTACGGTTTGGCAGGTGGGATTGTTGGATTCCTGCACTGAATCAGCTTCGGAGGCAACATATTTTACTGAACAATCAATGACCAACCAAAAATTAAGAGAAAAGTTTGAACGATTCCTGCACATTCATTATGATTTAGTTACAATTACACCTTGAGGCAGTTGTGGCCTAATGGTTAGAGAGTCGGACTTACCGGCAGGAAATGTAGGTGGGGAGGAATGAACAGTGCTCTCTTCCACTCTCATTACCCACAAATGAGGCGCCCTTGAGCAAGGCACCTAACCCCCAATCACTCCCCAGGCGCCGCAGCAAAAATGGCTGCCCACTGCTCCCGAAGTGTGTTCACAGTGTGTGTTCAATACTCCCTGCTGTGTGTGTGTGTGTATTTTAATATAATCCTTTTAAATGACACCAACACTGCTGAATAGAAGCAAGTAAATGGGTCATGAACAACAAAGCTGATTTGACACACGTCAGTAGTCATTACAAATGTTGACATGTCATTTAGGCTCTCTTTGAGTTATTTGTGTACACACATTCGTTTAATTTGCCCAGAGACGACAGCACTTTGAATATGACATGAAGCAATATAGAAACTGAGAAAATAATAGAATACTGAAACGAAACACACAGAAACTGAAGAGAGCATCCATGCCAGTCAGAACGGCAACTACAGACATTTCAACTGCAATTATGGAAAGAATAGTTTTAGTTAAGCAGAAATGCATTTCCAGAGAGTTTCAAAAATATGAAGACAAAGGCCTCATAGAGTATTGATAAATTACTTAAAGCACTCTTCTCTTTTTTAGAAGGGATTTGTTTGGAAAACCATTTCAGAAAGCCGCTGGCGATGGTAGTCCCATGCCACAGTCCAGATATCAGCAGATTATTACTTGCTCCGCCGAGCTGCTTTTGTTGATATGTGGAAATTCCCAGAGGGCAAGCGCCATAAGCTGTTGAAGTCGATTATGAGCTTGCATTGACCTCACCTTATCAATGTGGCAAGCCCTGCAGCCGTGTTTGCTTGGCTTTTGTCTCTTGTGAAAACACTGCACCTCAATTTCTGCAAGGAACAGAAGTGAAATCTCAGGGACTTCCAAAAAGAGACACTTAGACATTTTCTAACATCTCTTCTCTCTTTTCCATTTGTTCATGGACTTCAGATCTCAAAAACCTATTTACTCTGATATTTTTAGCATTATATAAATGAGCAAGAGGTCAGGCAGTTTTCTTTGAGTGATGAAACTATGTGGTTGGCCATTTGGTGAAGTAGTTGTCCTTCATGAATCTCTCAAATTTTAAATAAAAAATCTAACCTGAATAGTAATGCTTTCAAGTCAAATATTTGTCTCAAAACTGATGTTATGATGGCTGAATTCACCTTAGAATTAAGTGGAATTCCAGTGAACGCACTGGAAATAACTTTATTGAAACCATGTCCTTGATTTTATAAGTAGCTGTTTAGGCAAGTTAGACTTCAGATTTGCCTGTCTAAAAACTGGCCTGAAACAGTCCTTACAAAAATACCCCCCACCCCCAGCTATTTTATTAGTTATTTGTGCTGAGAGATTGCACTCTTATTCTGTTGCATAAATTATTAAATGTATTTTAAACTTGGAATAAATTACATGGAGAAATTTCTCCTTAAAAGCTAAAAGAACACCTGCAAGGATGAACAATCAGCTCCTTTGGGGGGCTCGTTTTGTGAAAGAACTTGAGAGTCGTGCGAGATCCGGCCATGGGAATAATTGACTCATTTTGAACAGAACGAATGGAACTCAATTGACCGGTAATCTTTTCTGCTTGAACTATCTTCTTGACATTACCAATATTATTCATCTAGCAATGTCAAGAGAACAATTACCAGCATGAGTGAAACTGGGCTCTGTTATTCAAACCGCCAATGAGGACTTTTCAAAAAAAAAAAAAAAAGTGAGCAAAAATTGAACGTATGCTACATGCAAATTGCAAAATCACAATCAGAGATTCTGAAAGAAAGGGGGATGTGGATAAGTGCAGAAAAATATACAGATGTAAGGCTATTTTCTGTCATTCAAAAAGATAATGATACAAAGGTTTTTCTTAGCTGTTATTAATTTTCATCTGCTCAATATAAAGTGTTACCCAGGAGGATGAGCTTTTCTTTAGCTAGCCAAGTTCATTATAATTCTCCCTACCAGCGCCGCTTGTGTCCTTGTATAGACACAAAACACATGTCAGGAGAGGAGTGATAAAGGCCCAGAGAACGTGAGCATGAGATCCAGGGAGAGAAAATGTTCATTTCCGCATATACACCACAGACGGTGCACAGGAACATTTTTGCTGTTTAACAAAACATATGAATGACTCGCTGATATTTGATACGCTAGACTCAATTCTTCAAGTGTGACTCGTGTACTTTATTCAGAGCATATTTAAGGACATCCATGAGATCTCTCAACAAGATTTAATGCGAAAAAGTTTTATTCACTATGTCTTCATATTTCAAACTACACACAAGACTATCTGCACAAGTTCCCATGGTAACGAGAAAGGGATAATGAAGGAAAACAATTCAGATACAGCTACTGATATTTTAAATTATAGGCAAGAATAAAGAAATAGGTTTCCTTCAATTGTCATTCCCACATGGCAGTTGAGCTCATTTCAATCAACAGACAGTTCAGTTACATAAAGCAGTGAGGTTATTTAGAAACCGTGTTCGTAGGTGTATTAGCACTAGTTTGTACTGAGGTGCATTAATGCAGTTCACAATTTAATTAGTGAGTGTCAATCAACCTAAAAAATATGGAATCCGACAATCTGCTTTCTAGTGCTATTTTAATGATGCTAGTTGCTAGTTGATACAATTTGTCATGTGTTATTGATACTAATTGTTAAGATTCTTTTTTTTTTTTTTTGGTAGTGTTTTCTGTTTGCTTTTTTATTTTGTCATTTACTTTGGCATCTAGATGGGGCACATTTCTCCGAGACAAAATCCAAATGTCGCTATTTATCTTGTTAATTGGAGCTCTGGTACTCTTGTGCAGTGTCTGTAATGCTGCTTTAATTGGTTGTTGTAAAGGTCATGAAGGTGATGTTCTCCATCTGTAATGTTAGCAATGCAGCTTTCAAATCACCAGCAGTTAGTGAAGATTTGGTGTATATTACAATATACTTTCTCGAGTATTCCTCACCCTCTCACATGTCTGTTTCCAAAACTTTTCTAAAAATGTCTTGTACTTAGTTGTTTGAACCTGAATTAAACAGCAAACTTTAAAAAACAGTTAATTTGTGTCAACATTTGTGGGATAATGTTGATTACCTTATAAAAATAAACTGGACTCGCCCCTCATTTTCTTTAAATAAAAAAAGCAAAAATTAAGCTTGTTGTGAGGCACTTACAATGGAACAAAATGGGGCAATTTTTGGAGGCTTTAAAAGTTTGTAGTTTTATGGGAAACATTTTATTTTTCACTTTATTCAAAGTGCTTATTCACCTGTTAAAACTTTGCAAAGTCTTTGGGGTTTTAGGCATTATATTATCATGTCAACAAAATTGTAAGTCTGATAAGACTAAAATCATGTAATCATGCGTATTGTTTACGTTTGGTTGCTATACTGTTGAAACAGTATTTTAATGTTTACCAATTACCCACATTCACTTCTGTAAAGCCCTGGGTATACTTAGTTTTTGTACACATACGCTAGTGTACGCACACAATCGAACGCACAGCCTTGGAAAGTATACACACCCTGCGTTCCATTCGGAAGGGCTCATCCCTATGCCCTAATCCCTTCAAAGGGTTTACCCTCCGGAGTGAGAGCTTCGAAGGGATGAAGGGTGTAGGGGTCAAAAAAACTCTTTTTTTTTAACGCACTTCTGCATCATCTTAACGAGACAATCAAGGAAGAGTAGATTGTGCAAGCTGCGCCCTTTGTTTAACGTTAGTTTATTTATTTATTTTTGGTTTATCGCACCATATTGTATATTGTGTCTATGTATTTGAAACATTTGAATGGACTGATAAAGGGAGCTGTAAAGTATTTTTGTTGAAGTACAATGTCATTTTGACCATAATAATGTATAAATATTACAATAGTATAGAAAAATACTATACATATATTTATAGGTAAAATGGAACTCCTAACCTCCTGTACCCATTCTGTGACGTCAAAGAACTTCCCTGTGCAAAGGGTCATGGGGGCCCGAAGTGTCCATCAGTTGTACCCTTCGAAATCCTTCATTCCGAAGGGCCCTTTGAAGTGGCCAGTTTTGAGCACTTCGGTTTGGAACGACCCTTCAATATGGCGGCCATGATTATTTTCACTCCGAAGTGCCCTTCTGAGGGCGATATATCCCGTTTGGAATGCACCGTTAATTTGACTCGTAGGCATACACAGGCATTTGACACATGCGCAGTTTTGAGCAATCTCTCGCCACGAGTTACAACCCATGTAAACATCTTTGTATCCTTTCACGCTAGAGTTGTACAAATAAGGGTACTTTCTAACCTCTTCGCACAATCTCTCGTCTATGTAGACCTCCATTGTTGCATGTGCATTGTTGCATGATTGTCAGGCACATATACAAACTATTGTAATTCCTACACCGTTCACCTGATTTGGATGTAAATACCCTCAAATTAAAGCTGAAAGTCTGCAGTTAAAGCACATCTTGTTCATTTCATTTAAAATCCATTGTGGTGGTGTATGGAGCCAAAAAGATTAGAATTGTGTCGATGTCCCAATATTTATGGACCTGACTGTGTATCTACATATTTGCAGTACTGTGTCCTGTAATTATAATATCAAAGCTGACAGTAGGATGTCTGGTAACCTTCATTTAACTGGGTATTTGGACATGTTTATGAGTGTTCCATCATGTTTTACATGTCATAAAATTAGCTCGAGATGTTCATTTTCTTTTTTAATGAGGCATCTATTCAGATATGCAGTGGCTGAATGTTTGCAATGTGCACTGCAATCAGATTCCTTCACAGAGATAAACAAGTACCCAGTAAGGAAAAGTGATTTTAAATCTGTTGTTTACTTTGTTAAAGGTGCAAGGTCTGAGAGGAAGAAAAAAAGCAATCACACCTCCATCAGACAGAGCTGTGATGGTTGCTATCTTGCCATGGAACAGTTTTTTTTTTTTAAAGACTTATATTGTGATGTATTAATTCGCGGCCACAACAAGCTCAACGCTGAGCTCTGAACATATGAGCACTGATTTCCTTTTTTTTTTCTTTTAATCTATCAATGTCACAGGGCGGTCTGTGGGATTATGGGTAACTGGGTCTCCACACGGCCTCCTGGTGCTTATCTCTGCTCCACTTAAGTCGAGCTGACTCCCCGGCTCTGTGTCGGGTTCAAACAGACACAGACACAGGCATCCCCCAAATCCCAGCCGATGAAAAGAGAACGAGGAAGGCACTCAGCTAGTTGATTGTCAGTGCCATTATGTCTTCCCAGCATCCTCTGAGGACTCCACTCTTGAAATTCACTCTATTAAAAAGAACCTTTCCGCCCTCCATTTTCTTCCTTTTGATATGTCACACTCTGATTTAATACATGTGACGGTATTCAAAAAGGGAAAGAAAATTTTCTATACTGGTGTTTTGGATGGCAACGTTATGTGGAGAGAAAGCATCTACTCTGTGTACAGTTGTTTGAACTGGGCTAAATGGTTTTAAAAGCAGATCATCATCAGGGTGGGAATAATTCAAATGAACATGCATCACACACGGCTAAGAAAAGGGGACAGACAGGCCGCCGCCGCTAGATCGCCCGCTCTTCCACTGCTATTTCTGTGTGCATCACATCACATTCCAATTAAAATTAATTACATGCCCAAAAGTGAATCTTTAGGGAAAGGAGCCAGTAACGGGAAAATGGAATCAATTTCACATGTCCTTTCTTGAGCTGTGGAACTCCAGCGACTACAAAGTGAAAGGAACTTTCCTTAGTGCAGCTTTGTATTGCTGACAGACTGTTACAAATTAACGTATTTTCATTCGGTTTCATGATGTCAAACTATGGCAAAGGCAAAAGAAGAAAAAAGCAGTTCATTTGAATCTAATGTCTGCAAACACTGGAGAGCAATATGGCACAGGGGAGCAAAAATAGAAAGGATTTAATGGACAAAAAACTATTCTGAGGTAGAAAATTAATTTCACTTGTGGGTTATAATTTGATTTGAGATTAATGGATGTTAACGGACTGATCTGGTATCACCTGAATCAGCAGATTCTCTTGTTTAATTTGATATATAGCCTAACATTTACTTACTACTTTGGAGGCCCGTTTGCTTCCAATTTACTGGGCCCACAAAGACTAAATAAAAAGGGAATAGTGTAAGCCAACATTCGGCATAATTGTGACAACACACACACACACACACCCCTTCTGTTATGATTTGAATTCTCAGCCCATGTTTTATGTATTTCTTCAGTTAATTTTAAAACTTGTTTGCTGTTTTAGAGTAATATATATAGTTATTTTCAATATTTTTGTCTTTTTAAATTAAAATTCTAAGGGTTGGATTGAAGATGGGTGAAGGATTTGAAGGGCGTTGGTATAAAAATAATGTTGAATAAGTACTTTTTATCAAGAAAATTTAAACTGGTATCCATGTTTTCTATAGTGTTACAATTGACGTTGATAGGTTGTAACAATAGCACTCTTTGTACATGGCATTGTAGATTTCAAAACAACTGACACCGGAAGCAAGAAACAATTGGCTGTGTCCACTCTTACATTAAAAATACTGTGGATATATTGGATATAAACTGTTGTGCTTTCCCCATTAATGAAAATAAATTAAACCTTTCCTTTAAGTTTGATTCCTCTCAAATCTCTATTCCAGATGTCGTCTCCTTCTGCAGGTTTAATGGCTTCTGACAGCAGCGCTGCAGGTGAGGCTTATTGAAATGAGAGAGTTAGGGAGTGAAGTTAATCAAATGTGCTGTGGAGGTCATATGGTTGAGAGGTTAATGAAGTGAACTCCAGCGGAATAATGAACAGTTTACATACAGCCTCGAGAAGTCCACTCCCACTTTTATTACCAGCAGGTTTTTTTTTTTGTCTCTAATTTTGTCAAGACGACTTCAGTGCTATGAGCGTTTCATGCAATTGGATAGTGACAATGACATTTTTGGTCCTTGGACTGTTATCAATCAATTATCATTTAGCTCAATTTATCAGACAGAGGAGGAAGACAGCCGTACTGCACTGTGGGAAAACCTGTGCTACATGAAGATGCTCCTGCAGTCCTGTTTATGAAACAGATTCCAGGTGGGTGGGCAGGTTGGTAGGTAGGTTGGGTAGGCGGGTGGGTAGGCAGGTGGGTAGGTAGGTGGGTAGAGGTGGGTGAGTAGGAAGGTGGGCTTTGGCAGGTGGGTGG
>RJVU01026577.1:9178005-9188664 GCA_003731715.1 Anabarilius grahami
CGCTGGGTTTGTCCATTTTCAACCCAACTTGGGTTGTTTTTAACCCAGCATTTTTTAGAGTGTAGGTTGGGTAGGTTGGGTAGGGTAGGTAGGTTGGGTAGGTAGGTTGGGTAGGTGGGTGGGTGGGCAGGTTGAGTAAGTGGGTGGATGGGTAGGAAGGTACAGTAGGAAGGAAGGAAGGAAGGAAGGAAGGAAGGAAGGAAGGAAGGAACATCACTGCTGATCACACGTCACTTAATGTATGGTTATGAGTACATCAGAGGACCACACCTCCCCCTCTTAGTTTGGGGCACCAGTCAAGGACTTTAAACCTGGCAGTATGAGAACACTCCCAACAGGGGGCTGTTCAATCATTTAGAATGAATGTAAACTGGAGGGAGTTGGTCAGCTGATTTATCAGAAAGATTGGTGAGATATTGTTAACTTGTAGAGCCTCTTCTGTGTTATCAACACAAGACAGACACAGATGTAATAAAATATATTTTATTAACAAAAAGATAAACAATAATAACTAGCACAACTAATAAATGAATACCGTGAATGATAAAGGAATAAAGTGCATAAGAAGCATAAGATACAAGTGATTAAGCTGGATGTGGCTATGATAGAGTTACATTATCTTATGGAAAGATAAACTGTTGTTTCTCTGAAACTAATAAGGTGAAGAACCTTATTATTAACTAGTATCAGCTATATTAATTCTAATGTAAATTAGAAAATCATATACTGTTAATACACAACAATGCCAAGGTCTCTGGAAAGAGGTTTGGTTAAGTGATATTTACGTTCCACGTGGTCGAGTGAGCAGTCTGATGGCAGTGATATCTTCCACTGGATGTGCTGGGTGACAATGCAGTGGGGAAAGGAGCCAGAATCCATTTTAACAGCCTTTAACGTAAAACTCTTTGGGATGTTGATCTGCTAAAGCACCAAAGGGTCCTAAAATCTGGAACATGCAGATGACGCCCAGAAATAGGTGCAGAAGAACCGTAACAATGTGGAACATGCAGACAAAGGAACCTTGAAATTAATGTTTGCTCTCCTGAGCTTAACCTTGTTGCAAATTATGTATGTCTTCTGCCTTTCTGGGCCAGACACTCAGAACTTGGTCAATCCGCTTTTGTCTCTCTGACACAAAGACTCAGGACGTGCTGTAGTCATTACTGTCTTGATGGACAAAAACTCTGAACATAGTGTTTGCTAATGTCTCTTTCCTCACGACAGGAGGCTCAGAATGTGGTCGTATCTGTTGCTGCCTCACAAGAAATAGGTGCAGAAGAACCTTAACAATGTGGAACATGCAGACAAAGGAACCTTGAAATTAATGTTTGCTCTCCTGAGCTTAACCTTGTTGCAAATTATGTATGTCTTCTGCCTTTCTGGGCCAGACACTCAGAACTTGGTCAATCCGCTTTTGTCTCTCTGACACAAAGACTCAGGACGTGCTGTAGTCATTACTGTCTTGATGGACAAAAACTCTGAACATAGTGTTTGCTAATGTCTCTTTCCTCACGACAGGAGGCTCAGAATGTGGTCGTATCTGTTGCTGCCTCACAAGCTGTAGACAGAACGGTGTGGTGAATCTGTGACAGTCTCACCCTTTCCCCTGTGGAAATCATTTGCATAAAGCACACAGAAGTATTTAAAGTGTCTAAATTCTTACCAATGTGTTTCTCACTTTCCAAACCACCACCAAAATACCTTTGGCAATATTCTAAACAAATAGAGTCCAAAGAAGATGCATTAAAAATTTTACTGTCATGCATTCAGAAAGAAAGAGTCAGTTTAGAATGTGTAAAATGATTGAAAGAAAGACAATTATTGAAAACAGGAAGAATTTATAGAACAAAAGAAAAGAAATGATAGAATTAAAGTATGGAATGAATGAATTGTAACGACTGAGACAAATCAGACACAATTATTTGTCATATTGAACAAATAATCTTTAAACTCACTCTGTCCCCATCCCCTGAGAAGACCAGTCTTTTATGAACCGAAACTATGCAGCTATGCAGAACTCTGCATCCAAAAGTAATTTTGAGTCAGGCCCATAGAAAAGGCACACAAAGCCTGAAAACAGACCTTCCTGCCTTAATTTATAGACAGACTGTTCTATAAATGAACATGCATATCCCCAGGAAATGGTATCCATTATTACTGTTTGTTGTATTGTACTCAGTATTGTATTCACATGTTTTATGATACATGTACTGTAACTTCAATTATGCCATGTTTAGTGTCTATGGGTTCGTATCGAGAAGATTTAAATGCTTGTGTATACGACATGTCGATACCTGTGCAACACATCAGTATTACAAGAATCTTTAATAGTTCTTCTTCAACAACTCAGCCAGTTTAATCATGCTCGGTCGTAAAAGCCCCGACAGGAGGAATGTTGTCGCGCGGAAATTCAACCTTCTCATTGGTCAGGTCAACCCTAAGAGGTGTGACTTTGACCAGAGGTTAAAAGCCAGAGCATAATCCCCCCAGACTCAAGGAATCTCCGGTTGTGTGGCATGTAGCCCGAGGCCTGCAACCCAGCCATGTCTCATCTATGAGAGAAAGAACTCTTTCTCCACTAAGAGTCAAATTAACAGCTTAAGTTGTTTCATATTTCTTCATCCAATGCAGAAGATACTGATTACAACTTCGGACCGAATCATCAAGGATTTCTCCTCAGCCTGCAAATCCGATGCTCCTCAACCTATAGGCATTTTGCCAGTATCGTACATTTGAACACTAAACAGCGATTTAGTACTAATTTGTGAACCACCTTTGTTAGCAAAGGTGCTTCATTACAGAGAAAACCGATGGTCTTTTCCAGATTGTTTTTGACTTTTCCCATAGCTCCATTTCCTGTCCCACTTCCGGTTCAACTCTATCATTGCTCATTTTTACCTATGTATGTGTGTGACCTGCGTGTATGTTATGTGTTTGTTAGTTTAGATGTGTGTTCGTGATTTAGTTAATAAAACTTGTGCACAATACATATTTGGTTCTGACTCTCTGTCTGCAATAGATTGCCTCTTAAATGATCAGATCTTTTTACCTACTCTGTAAATGCTTATTACAAAGCACTGTAAATGCTAAGAAATAATTATTTTTCTGTGGCCATGAAAAATACCATTCTCTTTGAATTAATTAATAATCAATACTGAGTGTTCACAGGATGAACTGATTTACTGATTCATCTACATCAAGTTCATCTGATTAACTGATTCAAATATTTACAATTGACCATAATTAATAATCATGAGTTATGGATAATTATTAATATTCCCTCTTTGAGTTAATTCGCTACATGAATGAAGATTAAAAGAAAGAAAGAAAAAAAGAAAGAGACATTTTAGAAAAACAATTATAGAAAAAGAATTTATAGAACAAAAGAAATGATAGAATTAATTTAAGTATGGAATGAATGAATGAAGATTAAAAAGAAAGAAGAGAAGAGAAGAAAGAGACATTTTAGAAAGACAATTATAGAAAACAGAATTTATAGAACAAAAGAAATGATAGAATTAATTTAAGTATGAAATGAATGAATGAAGATTAAAAAGAAAGAAGAGAAGAGAAGAGAAGAGAAGAGAAGAAAGAGACATTTTAGAAAGACAATTATAGAAAACAGAATTTATAGAACAAAAGAAATGATAGAATTAATTTAAGTATGGAATAAATCAATCAAATGAATGAATGAATGAATGAATGAATGAATGGAGATTTAAAAGAAGGAAGAAATACATTTTAGAAAGACAATTAAAGAAAACAGAAATAATCTATAGAACAAAGGAAAAGAAATGATAGAATTAAAGTATGGAATGAATGAATATTAAAAGAAAGAAAGAAAGAAAGAAAGAAAGGTAGATTTCTCAGGTGAACTGTGCTGCTCTTATTGAGGTAACAGCAGATGATCTTGCAGTAGGACATACAGTAACGGTCATTAATCTGAATGCAGCACAAACATCTGTTTTGCTAGTGAGGATTATGGCTGTGCTCTTTGGCTGGAGCAGTTATTCATTTCTTTATCCTTTGTGTTAAATCACAGCAGTCTGTCTCTACAGCCCAGAGCAGTGTCTAAAGGTGAGCAGAATGTATGAGAAATGTTATTGGCCCATTGGGCTTGAAGAGATCATCTTCAGAGCGGCTCACAGGCACTGTTTACTCTGGGTCACGGAAGAGTTTCACAGCCTTAGTTATACGCATGCACAATTGCTGATGCTAGTAAAACAATTTATTTGAGTAAAACACTATATTGCTGTGTGTTTATTACTTGTGATTTAAAAGTCTCTGCTAGTTGCTTTTTAGTATGAGCAAAATAATTAATAAAATGTATTATCAAAACATAAATGAATAATTTTTGCTTTTAGGCTACTTTAGTTCTTCAAATGCTTTTCTATCTCCCTCCATGACCTCCTCTTACTTTGCTTCACAACTACTGACATGTAGTATATTCTTTGCAGTATACTGACAGCTTGATCTATTTTTGAAACATGCATGAAATTTTGTTAAACACACCACAGTCCCTGGAAATTGTGCTGTCAAATGAGAGCTGTTTAAAACAACACCACCAGCTCCTATAATGAACGATACAGAGATGTCGATTAGCAGACAATCATACATAAATCAGCATGAGCAAGCGTACTTTACCACATCAAATCAAGGGCAGAGATAATTAACCTTTAACAGTGAAATAAAGTGAAGCTCAGCAAAAAAATGTTTTTTTTAGGTGGATTAGATTCATATCAGAACTCTGTTCTTATCTGGTACTGAAATAATCGTTCAGTGCCGTTCAATTGTCTTTTAGTCACTTGGACTGTATTGGAATTGTTTGAATTGAATGCTTTTGAGCATTGTGAATAGGGTTGGGAAATCATTTTTACATATATAATATATATAAATATATTAAAATTGGCAGCCCCCTTTCAATTCATGATTTGGAATTTGAATAGAACTGGCCACAAACCACAAGAGGTTGAATTGGAATTTGAATTTAAATGACATCTATAACATTCAAATTTGCTTTTCAAGTTAAAGATTACAGTCATATGAATTTCAAATTGAATTTTACGAATGCTTCAAATTCAGTAATTAATCAGAATTAAAAGCATTCACATTTTAGGCCGCGCATGGACGTGATACGTTTGGCAATTTTTTCAGCACTTGTGCCGCAATTAGCGTGTTTTATTTAAGATGTTGTTTCAATTTAAAACTGTTAAAAAAAAAAAGTGCTTCTTTGAGGTCTGAATTAAACTGGCCTTAAAGTGAAGATGTTCATTGCTGTTTCCAAAATGACATTGTTGGTAGCTGGGTCTGATTTCGCCTGGAATATCCTTGGCGTAATTTGAAAGTGATGAATAAGTACAACCTTGGTATGTTGCAAAATGTGTATGTCTCTAGTCTGGTATTACAGAGTACTCTATTAAAAGTAAATTTTTTCAGACATTACATCCTCACCTGAGGCCAACCTTTGAATTGATGCAGAGAACAATACATGAAGGCATTGACACATTAATGCAAGCAAAACCAGTTAGATGAAAATTTAAAGTGCCTCTAAAATTATTTTTTGAATTCATGCAGTGTGTAAAATAGCTGTTTGTTAATGTAAAAGGTTGTTAAAGTTTTAAAGATAAAAGTGCACAACAAATAGTTATTGTCTTCTAAAAGAAAGAATCAATTTTGAACTGCTGAAACAAGAAAAGAGGTGATCCCACAATGTATTTGATCAAATTAAAATGGATGCATGTAAAGCTATTGTAGGAGACCTCCAAAACAAAATAAGAAGCCAATAAAATAGCTTTGGCTCACTTAAAATCATATAGGTTGTGTGATTTCAGTTTAAACCAAGCTAATGTTTGTTTGGTTTATTGGACAAGAACAGCAGGAAACATGCAAAAATCTGTTTGTGCCACTGAATAAAAAATTGTTTTAAGTCTCCCATGGGAGAAGTGTGTCAGTGCAGGGCTGGTTTTGAGATGATGTGTAAACCAAACCCCATGAGAAAGAAAGATGAGGGAAAGAAAGACAAACACAGAGAGAACAGAAATGCACATGTTCCTGATGAATGGGGGAACACCGAGTAGCTCATTTGTTTTCTTGTTCCTGCAGCCATAGCAGGACATCTTTGGGGATTCAGGCCCATCGCAGAAACCCCCTACTCTCAACTTAACGTCGCAGTGATACCAGCACACAACTTATTAAGAGGTATTTGAGGCATGTACAACTGGCATAATGATGCCAGTCTGCAATGAATTGCCAGTGCCTATCTCTGAGCCTGCAAGACGAATTGAGAAAGAAACGTGTGGGAGGATAGAGAGAGGAGACCACTGCCAGCCTGATGCATTGTGGGTGCCGGGGGGTTATGGTGGATGCAGGGCTGTTTGTTTTCATTCCTAAGAATACACTCTGTGCCCTATTGACCTCTGCTCATGCTACTCTGCACAAAATATGCCACAAATTCTGCACACAATGTGCAGAACATTAATGCTTATGGATGAGGAAATCTAATTACATCCCTTGATTGTTTTATTGCAGGAGTAATTTCAGACATAAATCTCACTGGAAAACTTTGAAATGTACCTCTGAGGATGAAATGAGAGTCTTTTATGTTTCTGAAATCTGCACTATCATTAAGAAACAAACTACCGCCAGAATCCGAATCGTTCCGTTCAACTTGTCCTGTGAATTTACGACTTCCTCCCTGTCATTTTGAAACTAATTATTTCATCATTAGCATATCTGAGCCTATAATTGAGCGTTAGCTGCCTATTAAATGTTGCACATGAACATTATCTGTGATGAAAAATAACTGCTAAATATCTTTTCATCACTCATTGCGCAAAATAATATCAAATTTTTATGCTGCTCATTGTCAGGAATGCCTGTTATGCCTGGAATGCAATGCTAATTAATGCAATTAAGAATTCTAAACAAGCTATAGAAAGTAAATTTGACACTGTATATCATAACACTGCAGAAATTTTCAGACCTAAATGCCGCATTACATAAAATTACATTTTACATAAAGTTTTGTGAAATGATCTTGTTTTTCTTTGAACTAGCCTAACGGATAACCCGTTGCATTTCTAATTAACCTTAGATTCTGACCAAAATTAAAGCAATAAGACATAGTAACAAGACATTCTGTTTAGTATGCAAGCTAATATAGTGTATGCATGCAATGACACACTCAATGAGTTTATTCAGATAAACACATTTTCAAATTGACAGCAGAAGCTGCATGCAATAAAGGTAATTGCAAAGGTCTCAATAGTTAAAAATAATTTGAAGTAGGAATAAGGATATAGACATATAGAAAGAACACTGTGAACCCAGACATCAAACTAGTCTAAAAAAAGATCACACTAGCCCAGAAGCCTATGACCCCTGCTGAACAGGACAATCACTTTCTGTCCACTGGCACCATTTCTTAAAGGTCTGAACAGGACAGGTAAGAGATTGCCTTCTCAAATTGGTATTTTCTTATTTGGAAATTGTTAGGCAGTCGTTCTTATTTCTGAAACACAGTGAATCTTAGCATTTTAAACAAGTTATAACAACAATGAATATTTATTGAAAGCCAAAAAATGTGGACTTTTTTTCTTCTTCAAACATTCTCTTCACAAAAGGCAAGAGTGCCAAAAACAGCCTAGTTAAAAGAGGTAATATTGAGGAAATGTCCCATTTAAAACTGATGAACTCATCGTCCCAGATGTCATGAAAAATTGAGTGTGTTACTCGGAGGTGCCGGGAGGGAGTTGGAAGGAACGAGGCAGTAGCTCAGAGCTCTCCCATTAGACGTATAAGTGACTCATTTACAGCAGTACAGGTTACTGACACTCTCCTCTTCTGTCCGAACCACTCATTTGTATCCTCTGAGACATAAAAGGGGGGAAAAAAAATCCAGGGCGTTAATAAGTTCCCAATGCCCCTGTCTCCCAAGTTCATTTGCATTTTTGGAACGAAAAAAAAAAAAGAGGAAAAAAAACCCTGTGCTGTGATACACAAAGAGGACTGAAGTATTACCAATGCTTCAAACTCCCACTGGCTTTTCTTTGTCAGGGAAAAAAGCTAGCCACCATATTGGCCTACTTCCTACTTGAGTGCATGTTGTTCATTCACTTCACAAAGTAGAAACAAGTGCAGCTGGGAGTCAAAAAATGCTCAGGTTGACAATGACTGGTCTCTTGTTAAGTCATTTAGTTTTGTTTAGTACAATTGTTTGTAGTTGGAGAAGGATTTTGCTAAAGTTTGGATGACCATTGTGTACTTGTACTTGTAATTTTTTTCTTGAAGTCCTCCTGTAGTCAATAATTTTATCCTTTAAAACTCATCTTTGATCACCAAAATGACATTTTAAAAAATTGCCTTAAAATAGCTTGAATGTAAATCAGACCCGCCTCCACTCGTTCACGCCAGCTCAGAGATCCGCTCAGTCAACTTACTGAGGTAAACGCTGCACAATGGTACCGCTCTTTACAACATAAGACACATAACTGTAATTAACATATTTTGCCTTTTGCTTGATTATGTTATCAAACGGCTAATAATGTGTTGCTAATGTTACACAAACCATGTTCCCGTTTGCAATGTCAGAGTCAGATGCCTTCCAACAATCAGTACCCTTACAAATGCTTTAAAAACTCAGTATGTCAGTGGAGAAAGCCATATAGTTCATCATAACATAGTAATATAAATCATACACCCGCCATATTGCTAAATCTACACAATTTGTTTTTATCATCAACAGAAAAATATACCGGGACAACCTGGCTTCTCTCGAGAGACCCCTGCTAGTTCGCTGTTAATGATATGCTAAAGCACGCCGGCACATTGACGTGATTGGTTACAAGGTAGTTTGTGACGTCACAGACACCAGCGATTTCAAACCACGGGATTGAGACTGTCTTTATTTCACTGCAGTTTTAAGGAGAAAATACTCAGCAATGGTGTTGACATGAATTTGCACATGGTTTGTCTTAAAGCATATTAAAAACACCACATATAAACAAAATTAAACTTGATTTTCACCACAGGGGGTCTTTAAGTTTAAGATTAAAATTCTGGGTCTAGCTTTCTAGGGTAAAACAAAATCTATACATAAAAGGCATTTGAAAAATGTGATCATGCAACAAAAATAAAACATCTGAAATCTTTTAGCTTTAATAAAAATCAACTCCTGATATATAAAAGAGCACAAAGTTAAAGAAACGCCCAAATATTCTTTTACAGTATATGTAAACAACACACTTCATATCACAAGAGGAAAAGGAGATCTAAGGATGGTTGGTTATGTATGAAACCTTCAGTTGCGCTTCATTTGATGGAGGTCACATATCTTGAAGTCTGGCCTTGTGAAATCTACTCCTCCTTTATTCCATAATTCATTATAATTTCAGCAATATTTTTCAAAGACAAGGAGTGCCATGGGAGATGGTGAACTTTGCTATTGGCACGCATCTCCGCCCTTCTAAACAAACACACTACCCCCTTTCTTGGCAGGCAGTGCAATAATCTATCAGTCCAGGCCTAGATTAAAAAAGAAACACATGACAAGGTCAAAAACTAATTTTCAGACACAGTTGGGCTCCAAATAGAGATGCAGAATCTGTCCGTGCCACGCTAAAGTTTTGGCTGCCATTTGTCCGTTGAGCTGAAGTGCGCTTTAAAGGGAAAAGGTCATGACATTGTACAATTAATAAATTGGGGCGACTGTAAATTTGCACTTTTCTCCCTCATGAGAGTTTGAACTGCCCATCCGGTGGGATGGCGCCACATTAGTACGAGCTAGCATGATTAATGAGTATGGATGGCTACGGCACTGTGGTTTTGAGAGACATGGTTTTTGAAAAAACAGACTACCTCTCACCAACATCTTGGCACTCATTTTAAATGAAATGTTTAAATACGGGTGAATGCAATCACGCATTTTTTGACATATTTGGACAGGGACTTGGACATAATTGCAAAGCATGTTTGAGAGCTAGTTAGCATGCGAGAGAATCAAGTCCCCAAGCTCTAGTCTGACAAATTCAATTCATGAAGAGCATCTCAATGCACTATATTTAGCAGACCATCTCCCATGTGTTATGGGGGTCTAATAAACGTCTTTGGGTCAAAGGCGTTAAGCAAACTTTAGGGACCATTCAATTTGTGTAAGACTAGTCAGTCAGATAATGCAATTTTAAAACAACGCACATCAAAATTAAACCAATACCTACGGTCGAAAGTAGAAATTTTCAGAAGCCGCAGCAAAGCCTTGTCTATATTATAGACTTGATGAAAAATGACCCCCTCGGGGCTGCTATTCAGCATAAGAAATGCAAAGGAAATCACTACAATAGCTTGTCTTCATGGAAGACTGAGACTTCGAAATGAATAAATGGGTTTTGATTCACCTTCTGTTTGGATTTTGTTAAGCAGGACAATACCTTCTGAAACCTACATGCTTGTAAATAGAATGTTATCAATTCCCCAGTTTACTAATGGAAAGATCATACATTGTGTGCTTGGAGGAACCCATTAATCTCCTTGCACGGATTTTGCAGTCTAACTTTCTTTAAGACCTCAGATGGAATAAGCTGATATGGTAAGTAGAAAAATCAATTGCACCTCTTTGACATTAATTTAAAATGTTTTCACACTATCTTAACATTAAATGTACAA
>RJVU01026577.1:9189258-9215366 GCA_003731715.1 Anabarilius grahami
GTCTGGCATTGTCATGTTGGAAAATGCAAGGTCTTCCCTGAAAGAGACGATGTCTGGATGGGAGCATATGTTGTTCTAGAACTTGGATATACCTTTCAGCATTGATGGTGCCTTTCCAGATGTGTAAGCTGCCCATGCCACACGCACTCATGTATATATATTATATATTATTATATATTATAAAAAAGGACAGAATTCAGGAATCACGGATGAATGAGTAATAATGGAAAAGATCCTAAAATAATTGTTTCTATGCTTGCATTTCATTCAGTTCGATTTGGTCTCTCAATGAGTGTTCTTATTTAAGTACACATTGAGCAAGTTTCTGTTTCTCAGCTACTGTACACAGCTGCTTATTACAATACCTGCATCTCTTCCCAATAACTGGTAATGGAAATGCGTGTGCATCCATGGATAATGACATCAAACAACACTGCATTAAAATTTATAATGTACTTCATACAGTAAATCAAAGTAAATGGGATATTCTTTGGGCATGTATTTGTTTTGAGGCAGTGAGATGATGCTGCTACTATTGAAAGAAAGAGGAGGCCATGGACTGATCTCTCTTCAGGAGGAAACAGATTAGAGAGAAGCGTGTAATATGCAGCTTAGTAAGAGCATGTAATTTAAACTCCTCCATTGTAGTCACGTATAGCTGGAAAGTTTTGATTCAGACTTTGAATGGATTCCTCTATTGCTGGACTTTGATATCTGTTGTTTATTCCACAGCTCTCTGGAATACTGATTGACCAAGTGTGGAGTTCGTGGTCAGATGCTCACACTCATGGCAGTTTATAACTATTTGACATTTTGGCGAATTTGTACAATCTCATTCATATGTTTTCAAAAGACCTGCTTACAGGTTTAGGGGTGGACGTTCATGCTTTTTTTTCCCCTCCCTTAAAATCATATGTCTTCATACAAATTCAGCTGTACAAATTCATACAAAATTGCCAACATTTAAAATACTTCATAAGATGGAGTTGGTTAGATATGAATATAAATATCTAATATTCGCTGTTGTCTATGGGAATGCTGTATAACACTCTCCTCATGTGGGCAAAAAAAACAAAAAAACAAAAACGTGACTACTTTCATGTCTCTTCTATCACATCACTGCCTCGCTCTGTCTTGTTGCACAGAAACAAAACTGGCACCATCTTGCATCTCAGTTATCGATTGTAGTGAAAATAACTTTGGTTAATATTACTGTAATATTGTTGCAAAGCCGATTTTTGATACATATTTTTTGGCTTTAATATTTGTATTGTGTGGTAACCATTTTATAAAAGCAATAAGCCCAGTGAAGCTGTGGTTTACAGTGAATTTATAATAGCTAAGGGGCGTTGTTAGGCACTCACTTCACTGTAAACCACGGTTTCTTGGGGCTTTAATAATGACTGACTTGCATTTCATTGCTATATAGCGTGGAAAAATATGAAATTTGGTCATAGTGGTGGTACTGTAAATAAGATGTTCTAAAAGTAGAAAAGATGAACAACTGGACTGCAGCACAATAATTTCTTGTACATATTGGATTGTATTACTTCCAGCAGCAATAACTTGCTCAATGCCATCTACAGTGGTTCAGATGTAATCTTCAGCTCTTTAATGCCTACTCAATGGCTGGTTAAGACTTCAGCACGGCTGAGGAAATGGGCTACAGTACATTTAAGCTCGTTCCAAAGATTTAGACTCATCATCCATGTGCTGTGCAGATCAGAGCATCACGCCTAACCCACCACCCCCACCGCCAGCAACGAGAACTGCTGGCAGAGGCTCTAGTCAGAGTGGCTTTTCCACCAGCAGTGCAGGCTGTCACTGTCACAGGCATTGTCAAAGACATGATCAAATACTCTTCCACTCTGCTGCCTGAAACACACACACGAGCACACACACTTGTCTTCCTAGCTCCCACATACATTGAGACAAACTGTCAAAGAACCAAAGATTAGTAGATGCAACTCACAGCACACTTATTGTTATGCATGGATTCTGAGCAGAGAAAAGGTGAATAAATTTATGGGGAACCACAGGAAGAGAAAGAACATCAGCGGGATGCGTACAATTCATTCATGACCGGAAAATGCA
Organism: Anabarilius grahami; assembly: GCA_003731715.1. Lineage (NCBI taxonomy): Eukaryota > Metazoa > Chordata > Actinopteri > Cypriniformes > Xenocyprididae > Anabarilius > Anabarilius grahami. The sequence continues at coordinate 9,191,353 of RJVU01026577.1, forward strand.
CCGGAGGCCTGTGCTAATTAGTCAATGTCCAGACAGATTAGGTACAAGGTGGAGAAGTGGCTGCAGGATATTTCACATCAGTGTAATAGATTTTTTTCCCCTCCAAAATCTAACTCTATATACAGCATATATGGATATATTTGGCCTCAGATCCGACAAGGCAGGATTCGTCTATAAATTTCATGCACCAGTAAAAGCAATTTAGCTGTGAAAATACACCAATGTAATGAGGGGAAAAAAATGGGCCTGAATCTGTCATCTGTACATTTCTTTGTTTGTTCGTTGTTTTTTTCTCTACTTCCATACCCTGAAACTGTAGATAAGGAAAACAGGGCCAAATATCTTCCAACCCATTCCAATTCGGAAATGTTTACACACCCATATTTATTATTCATAGATCTAGGACGGTTTCTTTCGAAAGACAAAAACACAAAAACATACATGATAAACTGCTGTACCCTTTTCCGAATATCCTATACTTGAGCACGGCTAAAGAAGTGAATCAAAACACTTCTGTACAAATGCCGGTGTCTATACTTCATCTCTAACACCAAGGTGGAATGCCTGAGAATACCAAATGATTCCCTCTAGGCCACAAACAACTTCCAAAAAGTGCTTATCTATGACATTCAAGCTTACTTTCGGCAAGATTAGAGGTGGAGAAATTACACTTCGAGTCGATAAAAGCTACAACAAAGAGTCCTACACATCAAGATAAGGGAGGTTGCTGCTGGCAGAGCTCAGGAAACCATAGAGGGCTTTGTCCATGTATACAACAGAATGCAAAATAATATTTCAAATGATGGAGCCACAGTTAGAGGCTCGAGGTCAGAGTAAACAACTGCACAGACAGGTTTAATCACTACAGTTTTACACCCCTTCTTGAGCTGGAGAAAAGAAAAAGGTATTTCAAAAAACAAAAGCCTTTTCAAATGATATAACATGGGATTCTACTAAATCTAAATTAATATTTAAACATTTCTAAATTTGACAAAACCCCTGAAGCTTGAACAGAGATGTGTTTTCCAACCTTTTTGTCTCATGTAACACCACAGTCCTGTCAGTATAGCTCAAGTACCCCATCATCAACAGAAATGTCTCTTAACTGATCTCATGCTATTAATTTGATTCATTTTGAACAAAACAAGCACAACTGTGTCTCACCAAGAACATTCCTTTCCTTTTGATAAGACACCTGAACTAGCTTGTCTAATCACAAGTTTTGACAGTTTTGGATGGAACAGAGATAAACTTTTTTTATTTTATTTTTTTTATTCACAGTTATTTCTGTTCAAAATGTTCAAAAGAAAGCAAAACTAAATTCTTGGTAAGTACCGCCACATACTTTGATACTTTGGGAGAGTGCACCCAAAAATCTGTCATCGTTTACATAATTTAATTTCCCATTTCTACTGGAGAAAGTCGTATAGGTTTGGAATGACATGAGAGTGAGTAAATGATGACAGAATTTTCATTTTGGGGTAAATTATCCTTTTAAAGCTACTGAGATAAAGGTTAAAGAAACATGTCAAAGATTCAGATTTGGTAACTTGTGTTCCAAATGTGTAAGGCTAGGGTAAGTACTTCTGTTACCCCATGCAGCCAACTGCATCTGTCCCAGTCTCAGGCTGGCCATTCTCAGATATTAACCTCATGAAAGACTGACAAATGGAACTAATTACCATCCTGTGGCATGAGACCTCTTGGTGTCCACAGAGAAGGACCGCACGCTCTGCACCCTTCAACTCATCAAGGTCATGTTTTATATAAACCACTGGGCAGGGTTCATTACAGAAAGTTCCCTATCAAATACTGCACGTCCGTTGCTAATGCACCGATTTATTCAAATGAGTGAAAACTGACTTAAATACCTATACCTAAAAAATGTGAAAGCATAGCAGAAAGACTGTGCTTCTATAAAAATTAGCATAAAAATTACATTTAATTCTATACACTACAAAGTAAATACATGTAAACCAACGAAACCCATTTATCTCACTTACCCAAGATAAATGGACAGAAATTATACTTACACGCAGGAAAGTAAAAAGCATCATCGCTTCTAAGCACGGACAGGCATGTCATTGAATACATTAGGTTTTCTCTTCCTCCACCAAATGCACTATCCTCATCTGGCCTCACTTCCACAAAGCAGTTGAAGCATATTATGTGCAGAATTTATGCTTGATAATACAGAGTTCAGGGTACATTCACCATTCAAAAATAAAACTAAGAATGCCTTTTAAATCTGAATTAAGTTGAGGTTGCAAACAGGATGTAAAAATGAATTAATTTACACTGCTGTAACTATTTTTTTTTCTATAAACATGTTAAAGGATTAGTTCATTTTTTTAAATGAAAATTACCCCAAGCTTTACTCACCCTTAAGCCATCCTAGGTGTATATGACTTTCTTCTTTCTGATGAACACAATCAGAGATATATTAATAAATATCCTGACGCATCCGAGCTTTATAATGGCAGAGTTGAGTGGGATCAACGAGTATGAGCTGAAGAAAGTGCCTCCATCCACATCCATCCATCATAAACATACTCCAGTCCACACGGCTCCGGGGGGTTAATAAAGTCCTTTTGAAGCGAAGTGATGCATTTGTGTAAAAAGAAAAAAAAAATCCATATTTAGCAAGTTATGAAGTAAAATATTTAGCTTCCGCCAGACCGCCTTCAATATTCAACTTACGGAAAAAGCTTAACTGACGCGAAGCCAGTTCCGTTAATTTCGTAATTTGAATACGGAAGGCGATCTGGGGGAAGCTAGATATTTTACTTCATAACTTGTTAAATATGGATTTTTTTTTTTTTTACACAATTACATCGCTTCACTTCAGAAGGCCTTTGTTAACCCCCCGGAGCTGTGATGGTACCAGAGTACATGTTCATGATGGACAGATGTGGATGGAGGAACTTTCTTCAGCTCATACTCGTTGATCCCGCTCACTGCCATTATAAAGCTCGAATGCATCAGGATATTTATAAATATATCTCCAATTGTGTTCATCGTAAAGAAGAAAGTCATATACACCTAGGATGGCTTGAGGGTGAGTAAAGCTTGGGGTAATTTTCATTTGAAAGTGAACTAATCATTTAAAGTTGAGTAAATGATGATAGAATTTTCAGTTTTGGGTGAACTATCCCTTTAAATTGACCAAAAGTGAAAGTAAATAAATTTATATGGTTACATCTTTCAAATAAATGCTGTTCTTCTTTTGAACTTTCTATTCAAAGAATCCTGAAAAAAGATGTATCATGGTTTCAACAAAAACATTAAGCAGCTTAAAAAAAAAAAAATCTTATAGACGTTGTGAACGTATAGAAATACAATAGACTGAAATAAACTGATCAAATTTCGATGTCAATATTTATCTAAATGCAATATGGTGGACAGTTTTGTAGCAAAATAATTGGTCAGAATTATTATTATTATTTCTTTTACAAAACTTATGTTGAACTAATTAGACTTCTGTTGTGTGACTGCTGAATCCTGTGGCAAATTCCAACACATCAATGAACAGGAAATACATATTTAAATTTAGGTCAAACTTGCTGTAATACGGCTAAGGACAGCAACCTCAGCAGCTGAAAGCAACACCAGTACAACTGGTGTAAGGAGGGTATAGCTTTGTCAAACGCAGTCAAGCTCTACCAAATATAAAAACATGAAGGTCTCTTGCTGTCAATACCCCAGCTGTGCACTGCTTATATCCAGATGCATATTATTTTGCACTAATCCCTTGTCTGCCAAGCTCCATTTTTAAACTCCAAAGCTAATTTAATTCCGCTAGTGTGACGTGGTGAAGGATTGAAGCAAAGCTGGCAGTGCATTTCCACTGTCACAACATGCTTCATAGCCCAACACTATGGCCTGAGGTCGAAGAGAATGAACCTCATATCCAGTCAGTCCGTCATCAAGCATGGAAATTAAATTTATTTTGCTTCCTCCATTCAACATCATTAATGTTGTTTAAGACTGAACACAGCAATACAACGTTTTCAATGCTTGAGCTTTTGTATTGCCTGCAATTCAAAATGAAAGAGGTAAAGATGTTACAACATTAATCATTATGCTTCGAGATGCATTGAACTGGAGGGGGGTTATTCTTTTGAAAGCAGATTGTTAGTTTTACCTAAGAGACCATTACTTCAGGATGGAGAAACCACAGGACGTTTTAGTGATTCATATATATATTAACTCAGAATAACAAAAGTAGTGCGCACACATTTGGAGAATAACAATTGGGCTGAAACCATATGCACACTCAAAGGTAAGAGCATTCATTAAATTTGTCCCTTAAATGGTACTATTACTTGTCTTTGCCCTTCCAAGGGGATGTATTTGCATTCACAATGCAGGTCTAACTCCACGGTGCCTCTAATTGCCTCTAAATTTAGCATGTTGGCTTGTCCAGGGTACACGGTAAGAAAGAGAAGGCAAGAACTAAACCATTACGGAGGGAGTGAGAAGTAAGGCAACACGAGGAGGAGGGTTTTGATCATGCGAAGGGCATATTTCAATGTTCAAGGATGTTTTTAGAAAAAAAACTATGTGACACTGCATAGCAACGGCACTACCACAACAGACATTTAGAAACATCGTTTGTGACATACAAAGAACAAATGCTGCTCCACTTAATGATGCTTGACATTCAAAATAAATGTTCATTTCAAGCGCAATTATGTTTAAGAGTCAGAAGTGAGGATGAAGGGTTTACAGATAGCTTTAATGTGAGCGCTGAATGGAAAGCACCTCCTGTGAGGCCAAAATCAACATCCTTCATGTCCTTGAGGATTTTGCTTTGCTGTAATAAAATATAACTCTGCTTTACTTCTTCCTCTGGCATGATGAGCAAGAAAGAGGATTTCAAGGTTTTTCCATTCCCAAAATAATCTATTTTACATTCAGATTTGTCATTTAAATGAAAAAAGTGCAGCTGGTTCAGTCTGAAAAACCCAAAGTATTGGCACCTAAGTTTTCGTCCGCCTACTGTATTGTTTTTATTTTCTATATGTACGATCAAATGCAGCACTACCTTGTGGCCAAACGAGTGGCTGCATACTTTTGACACTCTAGATCAATTTCTGCCGCTGCAGCTTAACTGGTACAGCATAATGCTAACAACATCAAGGTCATGGCTTTGATTGTCAGGGAATGCATCCTGATAAAATGTATAGATACACTTGGATACACAATGTAACATCTGATTAAAGCATCTGTAAAATAAATGGAAGGTAAATGTAAATTCTGAGATTCCCTTTTGGAGAAATACAATACAATTCAAAAGTTTGGGATCTGTAAATTTTTTTTTTTTTATGTTTTAGAAAGAAGTCTATTATACTCACCAAGGCTGTATTTATTTGATCAAACATACAGTAGAACAGCAATATTGTCAAATATTACAATTTAAAATAACTATTTTCCATTTCAATATATTTTTTTAAATGTAATTTATTCCTGTGATGGCAAGGCAGAATTTTCAGCATCATTACTCCAATCTTCAGTGTCACATGATCTTTCAGAAATCTTTTATATGGTGATTTGCTGCTCAAGAAACATTTCTTATTATCAATGTTAAAACAGATGTTCAGGGTTTTTTTTTTATTAATTGAGAGTTAAAAAAAAAAGCATTAATTTATTATAAATGTCTTTACTACCACTTTTAATTAATATAATACGTCCTGGATAAATACAAGTATAAATTAATTAAAAACAAAAAACTTACTAAATCTCAAACTTTTGAGTCATAATGTATGTCAAGACAAGACTGTACCAGCAGGAAGAAAGAGACTGAGCAGTTGATCATTACACTGATTACTAAATAAGTTGAGGTGAGTTATCAGTTCTGGTTATAACTAAAATAAAAAGTAAAAACAGAAAATGCTTTTATGAAAAATGAAATTTTATTCTATTTATTTTTTATAAAAACACAATTTGAAAAAGATCTTATCGCCGAAAAGATAAGGAAAAAACAACCAAATCAAAGTTTTTGAATATAGAAAACACAATTTGTATCAAATACAGTGAATGCAAGTAATGGCCCTATATGGTCTATTAAGCCCAGATTTAAAGTTCTACAAAATCATTCATCCTGGAAGAAGGAGTCTAAATCCCCCATCTCCTCATGGGCCTGTTTAGTGCTTGCCTGAGATGGACGGGAAATGTTTGGTGGATTTTCTTGGCTTCTTTGTGACATCTCAACTTCTTTCTTGATGTCCCGGCCTCCACCCAGAAGCTTCTGACTCTCAGTGAAGTACTGGTTAGGATGATTAAGAGAAAACCCGGCATCCTCTACCTGTAACAAGCAACAGAGTTTAGTAAGCAAATTACTGTAGTTGCTTTTGAAATAATGTTTTTAAGCCAAGTTTAAATAACCACATTGAACCTGGAACATTTAAAGGGTACACAGGGAAATTTAGGCTATTTAATCTCTCCTTTCTTTCAGCCTTGTTTATGGCAAAGCCTCTCACTGATGGATCCCTGAAAGCTGCATTGCATTCAGAACGCTGCACAATCCATTTGTTTCTAAGTGCAGAGGATATGGCTGTTTAATTATGCTTCAATCACAGCACGCCCCTGATACTCCTCATGAATCAAAGTTTCAAACCCATCTCTCTGAATCGAGTGCACAGGGGTCCCTGCGGTAGTTAAGCTGTGGACAGAAAGATCCATTACACGGATCCATCTCAGAGTTAACACATTACAGTGGACTACTCTCGCCCAGCGACTCTTGTGCCAAATGAAATATGCATAAACATGAAACAATCCCAGCCGAGGCCTAGAGACGGATCAATCCGGTGGATGCGCAACAAGCTCTCCTCCTTCCAAAGTCCGCCTCTCTCAGCTCCCCTCCTCCTTTTCATTATTCTCTCTATTGTTTGATTTATTGCGGTTGTGTAAATATTTCATCAGAGAAGTATTACATTTTGACCTTTAAATAAATGCTGCCAGGGAGGGAGGAATGCAAGCTTCTATTTGTTATGTGTCACGGATGTGAAAGTGGAGGGCACATATGGCAGTGATTAAAGTCTCCTACGCTTGAGTACAACAAGCGTGTTTTTGCGGCTAAGAAGGTTGTGGCATCGCGTATCAGATGTAGGGAAGGTGAGGTGGTGCGGACCCACTGATGCCCCAACAAGAATGTTTTATTGTGCCTGTTAACGTCAGAGGTTTCTTCATTCACCTACTGTAAAATATGAGTCATGAATTTCAGAGATGTGATTTTCATTGGGGTTGGTGGGGGGGAGGGGGCAGTTTATCTTTCAGATCCTGTTATTGCAGGCTGTTCATCAGGGAAGCCATCTTATTCATTTTCCCGCATCATAAGCCGTTCGCACTGTTTGGCTCAGGGCTATTAGTCATCAGCAATGACCCCAGTCCCGAGCGCCCCGGGGCCACGAGCTAAATGATGCCCTTGGACTGCAAAGGCGCTGCCGTTTCACCGGGAGCCATTAAAAGCCATTATATCCTATCAATGACACTTTGAGTGCATTACGGCATTAAAAGAGGGGTGGCGCAGACACAAACACTGTTATAAAGCTTTCTTATTGAGGGAATAAATCTAGACGTGCAAGAGATTAGAAATTTATACACGCGCTCTTTGATTTACTCATCTCGACATTGAGCTAAAGCATCAACAACAAGCATGAACATCAGCAGATTTGAAGTGCTTGCAGAGATCTGTGTGAGACTTTTACAACAAAGTGTTATTATTAATGAAAACTAAAACAAAAACTAAAATTCAGCTTTGCCATCACAGGAATAAATTAAAATGTTAAAATATATTAAAGCGATAGTTTATTTTCACCCAAAAATGAAAATTTGATGTTTTTCTGCTTACCCCCAGGGCATCCAAGATGTAGGTGAATTTGTTTCTTCAGTAGAACACAAATGATGATTTTTAACTCCAACAGTTGCGGTCTGTCAGTCGTATAATGCATGTCAATGGGAATTCCACCTATAAGAGTAAAAAAAAAAATGCACAGACAAATCCAAAATAAACCCTGCGGCTCGTGACGACACATTGATGTCCTAAGACACGAAACGATCGGTTTGTGCGAGAAACCGAACAATATTTATATCATTTTTCACCTCTAAAACACCACTATGTCCAACTGCCTTGAGCATCCGGTTGGTGAGGTCTGAAAACGCGCTGATGCCAGATGTGATCTCTCACGTGTATATGTCAATGAGTGCGAGCGATCACTTCCAGCATCAGAGTGCATTCAGACCTCACTCACCGGACGCTCAAGGCAGTTGGACATAGTGGTGTTTTAGAGGTAAAAAAAATTATATAAATACTGTTCGGTTTCTCAACAAACCGATCGTTTCGTGTCTTAGGACATCAATGTGTTGTCATGAGCCGCAAGGTTTAATTTGGATTTGTCTGTGCATGTTTTTTAGACTCTTATATATGGAATTTCCATTGACATGCATTATACGACTGACAGACCGCAACGGTTGGAGTTAAAAATCATCATTTGAGTTCTACTGAAGATACAAAGAGAAGAAAAGTCAGAATTGTGGTATATAAGCTCGCAATTCTGACTTTTTCCCCCTCAGAATTGTGATATAAACTCGCATTTGTAAGTTAAAAAGTCTAAATTAGGAGATATGTTATATTTTTAAATGTTATCTATGTAAAATGCTATAGGCTTAAATATTATTTCAACATTATGCCCCCAATGAACTGCATATATGAATATCATCTTGATCTATTATTTACATAAAATTCATGCTTTAATAGTAGTCTAATCAATGCGATTTTCATCAGTCCATTCTGTTACTTTCAACCATAAATTTCTGCGCTTAGCTTCAAAGAGTGTCTTTGATGATGGTATTCTATAAAAATGAAGATGATATTTTTTGCATTCCAATTCTGACATTCAAAGACAAGACATTTTTCTCTTATTCTGTGGATTTTGCCTGTTTTCCCACACTTGTTACCACTTTTTTTCTGCCACCACAATGTGCAGGTGCAAGAGACAACTGTGACATCAGCTCCCAAATAATCTATAATATTCTATATTCTAGGAGTTAGAAAACTAAAAAATAAATAAACAATGATCAATTAAAAACTACTGGAAATTAAACTAAAGGGAATAAATTAAACAAATTAAATAAACTATGAACTAAATTAGAGAAAGGTAAAAAATTTTATAAAAACCTATAAAATTTCCTTTGCTAGAAAGTGAGAAATAGCTTCATCATTTACTTGTTACTAAAGTTTGCCCGTTTAAAATCCATCTAGTAAACACACTGCTGACAAACATCTGAAAGGTTTACCAATCTCTCTCATATCCAAGACTGTCTCTTCAACCTCTTCATATTAACCTGTCACCTAGCAGATACCGTCTGTTTGCGTGGCGTTGGTGTGTGCACATTTTCATTCTCAACCTGACAGCTGGGCTGCTTTTTTAGCAGAGGGACAGGGCACAGGTGTCACATAGGTAATCTTGACTGACATAGCTCTGAAAAATTTATTTCTGCTTGGCAAAAAAATAAATAAAAATACAGAAAGGTTGCCGCCAGAGTCATATCCACCCCCTCCACCCCGAAGAAGAAATAAGAAGAAATCCATTAGATAACCATTTAAATAGAGCTGTAATCATTTGCTTTCTCAACCAGCTCTGACACACAAATCCAATGCTATTACGCCCCTGTCAAAAGAAAGCATATTGGAACTGCAAAGCCCAAAGTCCTATCTGAAATGGCAATCCAAATAGAAAAAGCAAAGATTCAGCACATTTATCACTTAAATTTTCCATTACCTTGAAAATATGACTATAATATTAGCCTTAAACATGCAGGGAAAATATTAATGACCTTGAATGGACAATGTTGATCTAGTCTTTACCAAAATGTTTTAGATGATAAAATTTTTACATGTATTGAAGTTGTAACTCTTTGATGCATGATTTATTAAATCAGAAAAAAAAGAAGAAAAAAAAAAAGAGAATTACACATCTGTCCATTGCAGTAAAATACAACTGTAGATATTCCAGAGATACTTGGTGCATCACCACTTCCATCAGCCATGCTGAATTGATGTTATAAATAAAGGAACACTATGACATAAAGGTCCCAAATGCCACCCTAAGCCCTCAAATGTCAAATGGGACACCCTACGGGATTATGGACTTCACTGACACAAGCAGCGGTCATCGCAAGTCTGCAAATTCACATCAAGCGCACCATTTGGGACAGAGCCAAAATGGACAGTCATACAGAATTATGGCTAAGGATCAAATGTAATCACCCGTGTGGCACATAAATAAATTTAAAAAAAAAGGTCTGTCCATTGTAGTGGACACCACATATCAGAGGGATAATGAACCTTAAAATCACTTTGCAAAACATTACAAATTAAGATTCTATTGGAGGTCAGATAATGGCAGATGTGACTACAATGGTCAGGTTCTGTAAAGACTTTTCAGGGCTGTCCCTGAGCTGACAAAAGCAGGCCCAATTACAGCAGGCCAAAATGAAAAGCATCCTTACACTGTGTGTCAGCTCAAAGTACTTCTGGCAGGCCAGCTGATAGTGCATTCCCTTGACCAGCTCCAGAACCTGTGAAAAAAAACAGAGAGGGGAAAGTGGTGAGCGGTTGGGAGACCGCGAGTAATAGGAAGACAAATATGAAAAAAAAAAGTGGGCAAAGGCCAGAAAGATAATGAAAAAAAGAGTCCTAATTATTTATAATAATATTAATTTACATGTACACTCCAAAAAGGTATCTGCTTATATTATTAAAGAAAATATTAAGAAGAGAAAAAAAAAAAAAACGCTTATTGGTTCCACACAACAGTGAAAAGCATCAGATGTCAAAAGCACCTTAAACTTGCCATTAACTTGCGTTTCATATCCAGAGTATCTAGATGTTTTTTAACTAAGATTTTTTTTTTACACCTTCATTCTAATGTGTCTCTAGCATGATTAGATAGAGGTCAGCACAAAATGGAAAACGCCACTTACATATTGCACCACAGATGTTATGTAAACCAAATCATTGATGGAGAACTCGAAATGTGTTTTGCCATATATCTGGTCTAATGTGCTTCCATACTTTAGAAACATCCTCAAAGGAAACGTGCTTTGCGGCAAGCTTTATGCATGCACAGAATAGGCTATATCACTCCTATATATTATTATATATTAAAGGCTCATTATGGTTTAGTATTCTCCTCAGAATATATTTAAGTAATTAAATTAATATAAATGTGCGATTAGTCGACTAATGGCTTAAATGAACAACTAATAGTCAACTAAAAAGTCGGGGACAGCCTGAGTAGTTATATAACACAAATACATTAGTGTTTACGTTTTGCTGAATGTGGTCAGAAATTGTGCCACTTCTGAATCCGATCACAAGTCTGGAGGCGCATTCACATCAGGCTTTTAATGTGGCCATGTGTCATCCAACCGTGCAACAAAGGGGGCCAAAATGTCAAATCAATATCTAAGCCGTCTTTGATGAGCAATAAAAATGAATAACAATGTTAACAATGCATTGTGCTATTTTTGCTGAGACAGCACACGTTTATGAGGTTTCAGGTGAGAGACAGAGGGAAAATGCCATCAAAGAGAAATGGAGAAGTGGTTACAATATGCTTCTCTTTTTTGCTCAGACCTCCCCCTCAGGTGATGCTTTTAACACCATGTATTCCCTATAGAAAGTATGGCATTCCATCTTAGCTAACATTGGCAAGAGCAGAAATGCATAATACATGGATTTAAAGGTGAGAGACAACACCATCCAACACCTAACTTGAAGCTCCAGAGACGAACGCTACTGGGAAGCAATGGTAAAATATACAGTAAGACACCAACAAGGCGTTCAACGTATGCTGTGAAAAACAAGATAAAATCACTGGTTTACATATTGCCTGCGGATAACATGGCCAAGAACAGCTAATAACATGCATTACACATTTACAACTGCACACTTTTACACTTGTAGCAATTTGTAAGTGTCTTAAAATATTTTTTTAGGTAGCTAAAGATATTCTTTGCATATTTAGCTACCTGCTACGATTGGCTGATTTTTGACAACATTTTCAGACTTTTACCTCTAATTTAAAATATTAGAATAAACATCATTTAAAAACAGAGCTTGTTACTAATTAGATTTAAAATGATTAATCAAAAGAATAAAAACAGTAAAACTCTGGAGAAATTGTGTTTTCCACATGGTTTTCCACTAAAATTGGCATCAATTTAACTCCATTCAATACATAATAATTAACAGCAACATTTACATTTTAAACATTATAATATAAATGGCATATGGAGAATTTCTAGAACATGTCTTAGTGATGATGCAAATGAGTCGCTGAATAAGAGTTTTGAACCGTTTCCTTGAAGTGATTCACATAAATGACTCAAACTTATAGCACCCTCTTCAAAATGTGAACATGGACCACAAAACCAGTCATAAGGGTCAATTTTTTTAAATTGAGATTTAAACATCATCTGATACCTGAATAAATAAGCTTTCCACTGATGTATGTTTTGTTAGGATAGGACAATATTTGTCCGATACACAACAATTTGAAAATCTGGAATCTGAGGGTGCAAAAAAATAATAAAAATAAATATTTAAAGTTGTCCAAATGAAGTCCTTAGCAATGCATATCCACTCACAAAAATAATTTTTTGATACATTTAAGTTAGGAAATTTACAAAATATCTTCATGGAACGTGACAATAATTTTGACTCATACAATATATTGTTGGCTATTGCTACAAATATATATATGGTATGGTCACATATTGTAACATTTTAACACTTTATTTGTGTGGTGTCAAGGAAAGATCATGAAAGGATTTTCAATGGCCAAAAAAGCACATTAAATTTGCAAATATTCATGATGTTGCTTAATTTATTATTGGTAGTAAAATCATTGTTAACCCTCTGGGGTCTGAGGATTTTCGGGGCCCTGGAGAAGTTTTGACATGCCCTGACATTTGTGCTTTTTTCAGTTGTTCATAAACATATTAATGGAAAAAGTGTCATTACACTGTATTCAGCACAATCTAGGCTACAATAATATGTGAAGAACATGTATGTACATGTTTGTGTTTTTGAAGGAATAACGTTTATGCGTGGCTATTGAAAAAACGAAAAACTTAAGTCACTGAAATAAAGTCAAAAAATATATATTAAATCTGTGTTCACAAGACTTCTGGGTATTGGAGGTTGTAGACTAGAGTTTTTGCTTCAAAATTATGTAAAAATTATCCTGCCTTTCATTTATAACAATATATTGATTTAGTTTTTGTAAGACACTTTTTGTCAAGAAACACAGTATGCGTGGAGGAGTGAATCATCATGAATAATGGGTCATTTACACCTCAGTAGACAAAAGAATCGTATAAAGAACCTCTAATGAGCTGCATAATAATGAGGCCTTACAGTCAGGTAGGCTATGAAAAAAACCCTCTGTAATCATGTCTCAAGCTCATCATGGTGTATATCAAACATACAGAAAAAACAGCAATACTGTGAAATATTATTACAATTTAAAATAATGGTATTCTATTATATACTTTAAAATATAATGTATTTCTGTGATGCAAAGTGTCTGAACAATTATGTTACCTCTATGGCATTTCATATAGGCTTCTAGCTAAAAAGCATGCACATTTGGAGAAATATTGATGGATTCTCATATGTTTATGTCAATTTTCTATACAGGAGTAATATTTATTCAATATTTATTGTCATCACTATGAGCGCTGAATACTGTGTTTTCAATTCATACTTGCAGCCGGAGGGCGCTCTGTGCACCTTTAGTCCACAAATTAATCTAAAGAAGAACAGACACCATGTGACATTCCATGAACTAACAGGCTTCCAGAGATCGCTAACTATGGCTATTCAAAACACTTTTGAAGACAATAAATACACAATTGAGACATTGTATACATGTATTGCCTCAGAATTTGCGTCTGAATAGCGCTGGCTCCGTGGGCGTGGCTGCATTAGAGGATAATGAGCTGAATCACGGACGTCTGACATGTGTCTCTTTTCATACAGATTACATAAACACAGAATTTTTGTTTTCAATTTGACTTACACGGTTTAAAACCTGACATTTCAATGTTTTTTTAGACATAAGTCTAATTTTTTTGTGATTAGTATTCACTAAGTTATAGTTTATTTTCTGAGAACTATCAGATTGGACTTCGTTCAGAGGGAGACGAGAGATCACGCATCATGTTAGGTTTTCTTTATTTTACAAAAAGCACAACATTTTGTTGTTACTCTCAGTGTACACAAATAAAAGAAGATATTCCACAGATTAAAATGGTGTATAACTCTTAATTGTATGTGCAACACTGACATAGTATTTTGAGTCTCTTTCACACTGGTAAGAAAAAAACCGAGGTGGTATCACCGGCGTGACTGCCTACCCGAGGGAGTTAATATAACGTGAATATTCAATACATCGCCAACACAGTTGCAAGAAAAAGTATGTGAACCACTTGCAGAATCTATGAAAATGTGAATAATTTTAATAAAATGAGAGATCATACAAAATGCATGTTATTTTTTTATTTAGTACTGTCTTGAGTAAGATATTTTACATAAAAGTTTGCATTTAGTTCACAAGACAAAAAAATAGCTGAATTTATTAAAATGGCCCAATTCAAAAGTATGTGAACCATTGATTCTCAATACTGTGTGCCATTATCTGGATGATCCATGACTATTTTTATGTTTTGTGATGGTTGTTCATGAGTCCCTTGTTTGTTCTGAGCAGTTAAACTGAGCTCTGTTCTTCAGAAAAATCCTCCATGTCCTGCAGATTCTTCAGTTTTCAAGCATTTTTTGCATATTTGAACCCTTTGCAGCAGTGACTATGATTTTGAGATCCGTCTTTTCACAATGAGAACAATTGATGGACTCAAACACAACTATTAAAAAAGGTTCAAACATTCACTGATGCTCCAGAAGGAAACGCGGTGCATTAAGAGACGGGAGGTGTAAACTTTTTGAATTTAAAGATCAAGGTAAATTGTACTTAATTTGTCTTCCGGGAAACATGCAAGTATCTTCTGTTGCTTCTGAAGGGCAGTACTAAATAAAAAACAATGATATTTAAACAAAAGAAAATCTTCATCCTGTTCAAAAGTTTTCACCCCCCGACTCTTAATGCATCGTGTTTCCTTTCGAAGCATCAGTGAATGTTTAAACCTTTTTTAATAGTTGTGTTTGAGTCCCTCAATTGTCCTCAGTGTGAAAAGATGAACTCAAAATCATACAGTCACTCCTGCAAAGGGTTCAAATATGCAAAAAATGCTTGAAAACTGAAGAATCTGAAGGGACAGAGGATTTTTCTGAAGAACAGAGTTCAGTTTATCTGCTCAGGACAAACAAGGGACTCATGAACAACCATCACAAAACAAAAAAACAGTCATAGATCATCCTGGTAACCACACACAGTATTGAGAATCAATGGTTCACATACTTTTGAATGGGGCCATTTTAATAAATTCAGCTATTTTTTTGTCTTGTGGATTATATGTAAACATCTTTTATGTAAAATATCTTACTCAGGACAGTACTAAATAAAAATAACATGCATTTTTTATGATCTCTCTTATTTTATTAAAATTATTCACATTTTCACAGATTCTGCAAGGGGTTCACATACTTTTTCTTGCAACTGTATACAGTCCTACTACCTAGTAATGATCACACTAAAAATGCAATTCCTCCATGTAAAACTTGGAACTTGAAGCTGCATCGTACACACATTGACTTTGTTCTGACTGCTTTACCATACCCGTCACTTAGTAACTTAATAGCGAACAATCAAACAGGCACAACATAAGACTGTAATTTCAGAAGATTTTTAAGTACAGTGGTATGCGAAAGTTTGGGAACCCCTTGCAGAATCTGTGAAAATGTGAATAATTTTAACAAAATAAGAGAGATCATACAAAATGCATGTTATTTTTTATTTAGTACTGTCCTGAGTAAGATATTTTACATAAAAGATGTTTACATATAATCCACAAGACAAAAAAGTAGCTGAATTTATTAAAATATCTCAGTTCAAAAGTTTGGGAACCCTTGATTCTTAATACTGTGTGTGTTTACCTGGATAATCTATGACTGTTTTTTTGTTTTGTGATGGTTGTTCATGAGTCCCTTGTTTGTTCTGAGCAGTTAAACTGAACTCTGTTCTTCAGAAATGTCCTGCAAATTCTGGACATGTGTCTTCTGGGACACATGCAAGTATCTTCTGTTGCTTCCGAAGGGAAGTACTAATTGAAAAAAAAATAAAAAATTCAACAAAATAAGAAAAATGTTGACTTCTTCATCCTGTTCAAAAGTTTTCACCCCCCGGCTCTTAATGCATCGTGTTTCCTTCTGGAGCATCAGTGAATGTTTGAACCTTTTTTAGTAGTTGTGTTTGAGTCTATCAATTGTCCTCAGTGTGAAAAGATGGATCTTAAAAATCATACAGCCACTGCTGTAAAGGGTTCAAATATGCAAAAAATCCTTGAAAACTGAAGAATCTGCAGGACATGGAGGATTTTTCTGAAGAACAGAGTTCAGTTTAACTGCTAAGAACAAACAAGGGACTCATGAACAACCATCACAAAACAAAAAAACAGTCATAGATCATCCAGGTAATGACACACAGAATTAAGAATCAAGGGTTCCCAAACTTTTGAACGGAGATATTTTAATAAATTTAGCTACTTTTTTGTCTTGTGGATTATATGTAAACATCTTTTATGTAAAATATCTTAGGACAGTACTAAATAAAAAATAACATGCATTTTGTATGATATCTCTTATTTTGTTAAAATTATTCACATTTTCACAGATTCTGCAAGGGGTTCCCAAACTTTCGCATACCACTGTATTAGGAGGTGGCATGAAAAATGTTGATATTAAATCCATAACATGCATGCTACACATGAACTCAACATGTTCTCGCTGCTTTTTGCACTGTTTGAACTGTGAACCAAACATGCAATCCTTTAATCTGCACTTCCCATGGTAGGAGCCACGCTATGAAGGGCTCTAACTGTGAGTGAGAGAGGTGAGCCGAGTTTTCTACAGTAGCTCTCCTCCAGACTGGAGTCTCGCCCTTTTGACTGTAATGTCACTTTGTCAATAGACAGGTTGACTGAGAAGGTTGACGTTCTGCATTTTAATCACCCTACTGCCCGGGCTTTTCACATTTTCTGAGGTTTTTAATTATCCAGCGCACTGGGCTGGCTCTGCAGCGAGAGTGCCACGTGCTGCGAGAGCTCCTGGGGTGAACATCAAGCTGTTGCTTCACACGCCCACAGGTCTAAGACTCTGAACACTGAGAGTGTATAAGGACACTGCTTGGGGTCTCCAATGAAATTATGAATTTAATTGGATTGGAAATGTGCTACCCTTGGGCTGGCATGTCGGACTGCATTAGGCAGCCATCAGCCATTTCCCTCAACCGCACGATGGGTGGTAGTGGATGAGCCATGTGAAACAAAAAAAACCCAGCACACCTTACATTGGGAACATGCTAACGATTCTCAAATAGCTAAGAATGATTTTCATGCACTATGCACTTTATATAACTGAATTTCAAAAGAATTATTTTTAGAAGCACATCAACATTATGTTCAGTAACTATTATTGTAATAATTTTCAGTTCTTCAGNCAAAATAATTAAATAAACAATATAAAAAATGTAATAATTCTATTGTATTTATATGATATATTAAAGGTGCCCTAGAATAAAAAATTGAGTTTACCTTGGCATAGTTGAATAACAAGAGTTCAGTACATGGAAATGACAAACAGTGAGTCTCAAACACCATTGTTTCCTCCTTCTTGTGTTAATCTTTTTTGTTTAAAAAACCTCAGAAGAACAGGCGAATCTCAACATAACACCGTTACGTAACAGTCGGGATCATTAATATGTACGCCCCCAATATTTGCCAGCCCATGTTCAAGGCATTAGACAAGGGCAGGCAGTATTAACGTCTGGATCTGTGCACAGCTGAATCATCAGACTAGGTAAGCAAGCAAGGACAACAGCGAAAAATGGCAGATGGAGCGATAATAACTGACATGATCCATGATTACATGATATTTTTAGTGATATTTGTAAATTGTTTTTCTAAATGTTTCGTTAGCATGTTGCTAATGTACTGTTAAATGTGGTTAAAGTTACCATCGTTTATTACTGTATTCACGGAGACAAGAGCCGTCGTTATTTTCATTTTTAAACACTTGCAGCAGTTAAAAAAATTTATTAAAAAAAATCTATTGGGTATTTTGAGCTGAAACTTCAGAGACACATTCAGGGGACACCTTAGACTTATATTACATCTTGTGAAAGAACGTTCTAGGGCACCTTTAAAGCTAGGGTAGGTAATTTATTTTAAAAACACTTTGTTATACTGTTTGAAACTCTCTTCATATCCTGACAGCAATCAATTACAGAAGTGGTCTAAATATTAAGACATGAACATTTATCTTCTGTGGAAGTCTTAGAACCAGAAAAATGTTTGTCCAATCATTGCATTCAGTCCAAATGCAATGATACGATGTCCTACATGCCTGTCAACATATGTATATCCATACCTCAGACGTGGATTTAAGCGTTGCTCTGGCAACACGATCAACTCCAAAATTAATCTGCAGCAGTCAGGTGGTACAAGTAAAAGCTCTGTCAGTTGTTTACGTTCATTATTATTGTGATGTTTTGTGCTTTGAGACAATAATATTTAGGTAATCTAGGTAATTTAAAGGGGGGGGTATCACATACAGTTTCTGCCAATCTCATGTTAACCTTGAGTACATATAGAGTAACAATGCATCTTTCATATCTCCGAAAAGTCTTTAGTTGTGTCATATTTATAAAAAATAGATACACTAAACCGAGTCTTTCCGGAAAAAGCAGAGATCCTAGAGGCATATCTGCCATCAGTACTGTGGGCAGAGCTGAAGAGCGCGATGTCTGCTAGCTGCGACATCATTATAAATACAAAGGGAACAAAAGCGTTCCTGTTGATTACATTATATGCACTTGCGTGCCGATTGCCAACAAAACACAGGCATCTGATGCAGCTTTACTCACCACCCGCGATCTGCAAATCCAGCGCCGAACTGGGACTTGTTTACAAAGTATTCATCACCGAAATCCCGGGAACAGACAAACAACTCCGTTGGGAAGCTTAAAAAGGTAATCTTTCCCTCACAACCAAAAACACACTCCTTTGTTGACAGGAGCTGTGTCTCATTTCGGAGGCTGAGTCCTCCGGAGGTCGCATTTAAAGGCCGAATAATTTATCAAGGATGTCATATTTAAGAAAAGTAACCGTAATAAAATTGACTGATATTCATTGTGAGGTGCAAAATACTGTAATTTCTTTCTTACATTGCAATCTAACGGCTATTTTTCTTAAATGAGACCGATAATGTATGCAGCCTTCAACGGGTGCAGCCCCTGAATTGGGACACAGCCATTGTTGAAAAATTGCTCAGCTTCCGTATCCCGAACGAAACACGTTGATGGGCGTGCTCTTGCTCTGGGTGATGTGTGTGTGCAGCTTATCAGGGAGAAGTGTTATCAAAGGAATTCTGCTCTCTTTTGACATCATACAGGCCATACTTGAAAAAAACTCTCCGAAACCTGTACCGAAACCGGAAGTAGTAATTTGGCACAGAAATACTCCATCATACGTTCAACTCGTGTTTTGAAACTTTGACCATGTTTAGCAAGAGAATCCAACTCTTCAAAAGTGTAAATAAGTCAGAGTGCATGAAATAGCATTACACCCCCCCTTTAACTAGTCTCGTGATGCTTTGCAGACTCTTCTGTGTGCATTCAAGTGTTTTGAAGGAGGCGTGGTTTTGAAGAGCGCTCTGAAGCAAGTGCCTACACAGCCTTTAATTTTTCATAGCTACCTTCAATCATATACACTATAAATCATAAGAGTACAACCAGAGACAGTACACAACATTTGACTTCATGTATATATTCTTTTAAAGAGCTTTTTAACATGGAACTTAATGGCCTTATTAAAACCAGCCCGTTAATTACATTAGCGTCAAAGGATTATAACTCCATGAAAACATTACGGCAAGGCTGGTCCATCTCATTTCCTGGCCTGTTGCAGCTGCTTTAATGTGTGGGGAAAAAAAGTCAGCTGAAATGACTTTTAAGAGCACTTTAAAGAACGCATCAAATCACTGGATACAGCAAAGGTCAAAGTAATCAACACAGAGAGCTGAAGCTGTCATTACACTGGAGAATCCAGAGCGTTATTTCTTTTTGTCATTAATATTCCAGAAGTACAGCGGATTCATTAATATTCCAAAAGTACTGCAGGATGGGGCTTTCAGGGATGCCTTGTTAAAAATGAATTGCACCATTTTTCTATGATTATTATACAATCGTATCATTTTAATTGTCAAGCTAATGTCCTTTCTACTCAATATATGGTAGATTTTGTTTAGTCTGTGGTTATGTAGAGGTGAATATATGCAAATCATTTTAATGGATGCCAAATTACATTTTAAAAAGCCCTTTACAATCTCAATGACACTTCGCTTAAAACAGACCCCCCTTAACCAAGTGGACACCTCTCTGTCTTCGCACATTGTGCTGAGCCTGCTCAAATGTGTGATTTAGTCGTCGGACAAACCTGATTGATTCCACTAGGGGAGATTTTATAGGACTGCAACTTCTGTTTCAGTAGCTCAGGGTCGCTGTGGCGGAATGGACACCCTGTGAGGAAGAAGGCGAAGAGAAGGAAAACATGGGTTTACAAGCATCACAAACAGTCCAAACCAATATGTTCTACCAGACAGTAGAAACACAACCCATATGTTTTTTTGTGCCCTTGAAGGCCACTGCAGGATGGGGGTACTACTTGTGGGGTTGTTTCCAAAAAAAGGGATCTAAATGTAACTAAGTGCCCTTTCACAAATCCATAAGTGAAGGGTCCATACTGTATGATGGTTCAAGTAAGTATTTTTGCAGTTATGTTCATGTGATCCAGGGTGGAGAGTCCTAACGACTGATTTGAAAATTTAGGAAATTGAAGATCTTTCCAGGGATTTATAACCCTCACTTGAATTCATGCACCCAAAGACTACCAGCAGGAAATATTTGCATAATTATATATAGGAATACACACACATGAATAGAAAGTTAGAAATGTATTTGAAATAGAAATCTTTTGTAAATGACAAATGTTTAATGTCTTCACTGTCACATTTGATCAATTTAATGCATCCTTGCTGAATAAAAGTATTAATCTTTCTAATAAAATGCATCTTTCTCTATATATACACATATATACATACACAGAAGGAACATTTGAGTTTAATTGAGTTAAATAATTAAACGTGTCATGTTTTTGTCATTTTTAAACATGACATGGAAGTACACAAGTTGAAATAAGACAATATTTGGCATTAAAAAAGGACAAAATTCAAGCAGTCTTAACAGCTATAAAATTTTTTTTGTTATAAACCAAAAAATTTGATGCCATGTTATCAATGCAACATTTCACTTTTAAACAGTGCCAGTAACATAGCTTTGTGACGTTGTACTGACCCCGCACATATCAGACGGTAATGCCCTCCACCATTTAGTGTACTCAACTTTAAGCTCTCTGGCCTTCATAGTGAGGAGAACAGTGATGCTCAATTTAGAATGGATTTCACCTATTATGTGCATTGCGAAAAGCAGGTGTTATCAATTAGGCAGCGTGGACTTGGGTATGTTTTTTATAACTAATTCAAGACCACCTGCGTACTAAACAGTCTTTTAATTCTCTTCGCTACAGAACTAAACACGGGCCTCAGGGGGCTGATCGCATATAAAACCAACAGTCTGGCTCAGTATGACTCACCATGGTAGTCGCCTTGGCTGGGTGGGTTTGACAAAATCACCTTCATGCAACTGTAGGGGGTGTAGTCAGTGCGCTTGCCTTCCTTCCCAAACATGTGGCGGACGCTGTAGGCATATGCTTTATCAAACTGCAGAGCAAGACAAAGACGAGAGAGAAAGAGAGAGACTGTGAGTTTGAGGGAGAGGACAGTAAAGCGTGCGAGAAGAGGGGTAGGAATGGTGGGGAGGTTGTGGGTGAAACTAAGACATTGTCGTACATCAAGTGGGTTGTGGCAGGGCGTTTTCCGCTATGAAATATAGAGCTATTAGCAGGGACCTGCTGTAGCAGTGTCGCCAAACCGCAGACAGCTGTGACTGGATTATGGATAATGTGGCTGCTCTCTCTCTCTCTCCCCTCCCCCGTCTCTATTTCACTCTCTACACACAAATCTCATGTCTCTGAGGCATCGCCATCAAACCAAATAAAAAAATTAACACATGCAAAGGAAAGCCATTCTGTTGAATAGCTACTAAATCAAGCACAAATAAAAATAAGTGTAAAATGTTTACAATGGAATTATAATATTTATAACAACACTAATGTGCAATTTTCAATATATACATCTTTTATTACAAATACACTGCCATCCAAATGTTTGGGTCAGGAAGCTTTTTTTGTTTTGTTTTGGCTGAATTTATTTAACACAGTAAAAACAGTAGTATCATATATATATACACATTATAACAATTATAACATTATAACAATGAGAGAAAATTAATAATAAAAAAAAAATGGATTTAAGAATTATTGTATTTGTTTTGTTCTTCTTTTGACAGCAGCACTCAAGGTGCATCAACTCCACAAGTGTCAAACCTGATGAAAATGTTCCATGATCTAAAGAGCATCTCGAATGTCAATGGAAGAAAATCTGACTGTCTGTGCAGAGTCACATGATCAATGTCACAAATTTGCTTATTTGATTAGTGACCTAATAATAGTGCATAACCCTTAAACTTTATTTTTCAGGTTTAAATCAGATTTTGACTCACAGATTTTCAATGTGGAAATTTTTTTGTTTACACAGAGCATAGGTAGGACAACGAAGTGCGGCTATTATCATACAAATTAAAAGTGACATGAAATCTCCTTTGAGCATTACTGGGTCTTATTTGTGCTTTGCGCAGCTCTTTCTGTGCGAAAGCTGCTGTGTACATCACTGTCCACCTTGAGAAATATGGCGTATGCTTAGGAAACCATTACACTGTTTGCATTTGATGAGGGTCAGTGCATTCAATCTCAGGGCTGAACTCAATACACCAATCATGTACACTCTGGTAACTATCCAAAAGGGTAAACTAGACTCCCAAGCTGGTTATGTCTCAGCTTAGAGAGGGGGAAAGATAGAGAGATAGAGAAAAAAGAGCAAAGGGGGAGACAAAGAGAGAGAGCAAGTAATAATTATCCACAGCACTCAGATGCCATTACCATGGTAATAAAATCTGTGAACTTGACAAGGTGACTATCTACAAGGCTGCAATTAAACAGGCCATAAAATCAACTTACCCTATCACAAATTAATGACATGATGGGTCTTTAGATTGTGGCAGCCCCTTCCGTTTTGATATCATATCCGTATCCCACAACTCTTCTTGTGATCTATTTTGTCCAAATAAATTTGTTTTTAACCAGTGAATTTTGTCTTGGTTGACTGAGAGCCCATCCAGGTTTACCTTTCAATCTCACTACAGTCTGAGCCGTGCTTGATCTGCTCTGAATGTGAGCTCTAAATCTAATCTGCCTTTACAGAACAAAAATATTCACCATTTGCATTTAAAGTCAAACAGTAAATTACCTATTCATATCTTTTACTTTAAAAAAAATAAAAAAATCTACGTAAATTGCTGTTTGAAACCTGCTTTACTTATATAATGTGACGTATTTTTGAGTAAAACTTTTATCTGTCGGGAATGGATTTAGATGGTGAAAAGTGGCTGTTACATTTTATTTTACCTTTATGGGTAAAATAGCTTGTCACTGGGCAGTACCCTTAAAGAGAAAACGTTGCACCTTATCTATCATTAAAATGTGCGTATTCGTACCCCTAAAAGGTATATTTTGCCTTTTTTTTTTTTTTGTCTAAGATT